>JALAZF010000296.1:7200000-7800000 GCA_022829125.1 Lathyrus tuberosus | reverse complement strand
GAAAACCACGTAATCACTCAGTTTCTCACAAAAAGAAATTTGAAACCCTAGTTCACCTCACTCTCCTCTTTCTTGCGCCGTTCTTCCAACAACCCTTACTTCACTAATTTCCGTTACCCTCTTTCACCGTTCTACCACCATCACAGCTCCACTACCATGAACCATCACCATCATCCTTCCACCATCAACATCCTAACAAAACCATTTTAGTTATTCTTTTTCATCTTTCTTCTAAATCTACATTCTGAGAAAATAATGTAAATATGAACAAATTCAGTTTCTTTTCAGATCTTTATTCAAAGCTACATTAGAGAGGGTTTTTATTAAAAGATAGTATTTTATAAAATAAATTGTTTGTGATTACAGTTAGGCTCTGCTTTAAAAAGATTTAGGGATATTGAAATGATTTATTAATTTATAAAATATTTATTGGTTTATAGTGTTAAAGTTTGTTTTTGAAATGATTAAGAGTATTGTACTGATTTATTGATGTTTTTCTTTGGTTATTTTTTGTGTTATTTGAGTTGTTTATTACACTGATTTTTTAAAACTTATTTTGGGATATTTAATTTAGGGATTTTTTCAGATATTTATTTGATTTACGATTATCTTCATAAAATTGTGTTTGTACTTTGTAGATGTCTTTCTTTCTCAATTTGCAGCAGTTTATGAGCTTTTGTTTCTTATGATTTTTAAGCCTTTCATTCTTGCTTTAATATGTTTTTAATTTTGTTTTAGATCAAGGAACAATGACCAAAAAGAAGATTATGTTTTCATTCATATAATATTTATTTGTTGTAGTTCATGAGATGCCAAAAAGAGGTTTTCATTTAGAAGGTAGATATGAATGATTTGTTGATTCTGTATCTTTAGGATTGTATCTTTTGTACAGAAACATGAGACTTGCCCATTATTTATATTTATTTTAGATTTAATTATGATGATTTAATTCCATAATTTGTATATTTTCAAGTAATTGTTGGATTTGATTCTCCATTTCTGTAAATGAAGAAAAATGGTCTAATAGTTATAGTTCAGACATTACGCTTAAATTCTAAAAAAATGTTATTAAAAAACATTCTGATCAAAAGTTAAAATGGACAATTGAGAAAAGCACATAAAAAATTTAAAATTTAAAATGGGTTATCGATTAAACCGATCCGAAAAACTGACAAACCGTGAAACCGAAAACCGACAAAACTGATGATATAAATGGTCGAAATTGGATCTTTATTCTTGAACCGCGGTTTGAGTCGGATTGGGATTTTGAACCCGAATCCAACCCAATCCGACCGTTGTCCAGCCCTACCTCCATTTCTATACTCAAACTTTTTCCTTGATATTTTCCTTTCACCACTTCATGTTTCATTATCACAACTTTACTACACACATTCTAACACTATGCAACTCCTCTTCACAATTTCAAAAAAGGAGTCACAAAGAATTCCCAACCGTGAAACTTTTGTTCTTCCCTCAAACAACAACAACAACACATCCTCTTTTTTATCTCTCTACCAATAACTGCATTTCTCCTCCTCACCATTGCATCGCTAACCTCATTTTTCTCTACAACCACATCATTATCTCATTCCAAACCCTCACCCGCCTGTAGTTTCTTTGAACATCACATAATACCATTTTTTCTCCCTTTCCACCGAAAACTACACGCCTCCACCACTGTGAGAAATAAAAACCGCAAAAGCGACGCACGACAACCATTATTTTTGGCGAGCACAAATCACCACGATTCCACGAGAAGGAGCAGAACATGAAGAGTAGAGGAAGCGGTGAACGGAAACGGAGTCGAGACGGAGGGAGTAGCACCGCGGGTGAAAAAGACGAGAGAGAAAGCTTTTGTTCTGGTATCTTGTTTCTTTACTTTGACTTTTTTTCTTTATTTTATCTTTTTACTTACTTATTTATTTATTTATTTACTTATTTATATTGTTATTGTTAATTTATTAGAGTTGTTATTTTTATTTATATTTATATAGATATTGGTTCTATTTTGATTCATAGATACTCTCTGTTTTTGTTTCCTTTTATTTTTATTGTTATTTTTAATTTTATCTATTTAGCTTTATGTGAGTTATATATATATATATATATATATATATATATATACTTTTCTATTTTAGATATATATACTTTTCTGCTTATAATACTTTGCTTTATATATAGAATCTTAGTTTTAAGTTTTTATATATATATAGTAACTTTTGTTTTGTGAAGTTTACATATACCCATGTTTGCTATGCGCTACTGTTTCTGAGTTAATATATATGTCGGTTTTGTCTTTCACTTTTAATATATGCTTTCATGTTTTTAATACTTATACCTATACTACTATTTTTTTAGTTTAGATATATCTAGTTATATTTTTTTTAGTTATAATATACTTTTACTAATTAAAATATATACTATATTTTAGTTATAATATATATACTCTTTTCTTATTATTTATAAAGGATCGGAAACTTTTTTTAATATGTATTTTAAATATTTTCTTTTCTACATTATTTTTATTTTTATTTAATGTTTATTTTAATTAATTTATTAATTGTATTAAAAAATCAAAAAATATGTTTCATTATTAATTAATCTAAATATCTATATTTAATTTGATTAATTAAATTATTAATTAATTTTATTAAATATTAATATTTAAATTAATTAATAATTCTTCTTGTTACCCGATTTTATTCCGTGACTTGGTTGTCTCCTTGATTTATCCTTGATGTCTTGCCATGATTAATTGATGATGTTCTATTTTACGATGTTTTTCCATGACTGTTTGTGAATTTTACTCGCGATGCTTTGCCGCGTATCTTTTGCTATTGATTACATGATGCTTTTCCGTGTATTTCTGTTAACTTTTCACTATCTGATTATCATGATGTTTTTTCCATGCGTATTCTGTGCTATTTCGTTTAGCTGACCATACGTGATTGCTTTTCCGTGTACTGTGTATGTGACTTATCTGTTTGCCTCATTCCAAAGGAAAGAATCTTCTCCAGTTGACTGCCATGTCATAGCCTTGTCCGACATTCCCTTATCTCACGCCACCGTGCGATCGAGACGGTCTAACCCTTCACATTCCTTTCACAAGAGATAACCATTAATCTCTTTCTCCTAACCAATCAATCCTCACAAGCTTTGCTTTCAAGCTTTTCACCCTACTTTCCCTTGGAACCTTGACCACAGTCAAGAGTTCCTCACCCCATTGAGGGGAACTACGGACGCTCTGATTTCTCAAGTTCACCTTGAGAATACGTAGGCATAGGATTGCGAGATCCTAGCGAGCTACCTTTTCTTTTTTTACCTTTATATCCGATGCCTTCTCGGATTCTACCCTTTTTACCTTTACATCCGATGCCTTCTCGGATTCTACCTTTTCTTTTTTTTTACCTTTATATCCGATGCCTTCTCGGATTCTACCCTTTTTACCTTTACATCCGATGCCTTCTCGGGTTCTACCTTTTCTTTTTTCCACCTTTTCTTTTTTTCCTACCTTTTTCTTTCTCACCCTTTTACCCCGTAGTGAGGGGAACTACGAATGCTCTTATTCCATTCCCGTCAGGATACGTAGGCACGAGATGCGATGTCTTGGCGAGCATACTTAGTGTATATACTCCTTTAGGTCTTTACCTTAGCACAGTTCCCTTAGCAAGCAAACTTTAGCATAACACAAATACTAACAAGAGGTTCCCGTAGAGTACTACGGATACTTAGGGTGCTAATACCTTCCCTTAGTATAACCAACCCCCGAACCTTAGATCTCTAGCTGTGTTCCTACATAGCGCACTTAGGGTTTTTCGGTCTTTACCCTTTTCTTTGGATAAATTAAAGCTCGGTGGTGAATTTCAAAGATGTGTGATTCAAGTTAATTAATAGCTTGATATCCGATTCTCACCGTAACAGAAACGACGACTTCACTGGGGAGACATTCCCCTAAGAGGGTTAAGCCTATCTTGTTTGTCTTTGTGTTATTTATATGTTTGCTTGCTTGTACATTTGTATATTTATATCTGTATATATTTGTACACCTGTTTCTGCTTGGGATCTTCTGTGTGCAGGGTACTACTTTTGAGTGGTGAGATAAGTCCTAACCTGGACTTGAGCGCACTTGTTATAGGACGATGGTATTCAAGGAGGCTTTGAGGGGGTCAAATCCTGAAAAGTTGAATTGAGACACCATCACTCAGTTGAGGCCCTCTTAAGAGTCTAGTCATGTTGAACGAATCTGTTCGTGAAGACGTGATACTCTCAACCTAGGAGCCCATGATATTGAGAACCGTAGTTACCAAACCCCACTTAAGCCTTTTAGGATATAGTGCGGTGACCATGATGGAGTCTATTTCTGAATTGGCTGTCACGCGATACTACACTCAGACGAGATTCTCTTGAAAATTTTATTGATACAGTAACCCTAGTACACACTCCGTGGATTGTCGACTATGGGAACTTCTTAGAACCCTGTTTTACGGATACAGTAACCCTAGTACACACTCCATGGTTGGTTCCTTACCCATACTCCATGCCGTGATCTTGAACCTTTGATCCCACTATGTATGTTTTGCATCCTGTTTGCATTGCATTGCATATCATTTGCATCTTTGCATGATTCATTACATACATCTATCTGTCCAGCTACTCATTTCCAGTTGTCTCTATCTTCTAGTGTCACCTGTGAGTCATCAAGCTGATTCCTCGACACCGATACCGAACTAGAGCTAACTACAGACGAAAGATGTCAGAGCAAGAGGTACACAACGCTGAGATCTGAATGGAGATCGATGACCTTAAGTCAAGCCTGACCAAACTCACTGAAATGATTCAGGTTTTGATTGCTAGGGGAGAGCAACCTCAAAGGACTGTTATCCAGGAGTTTTCAAATGCTGATCCTCAACCTGTTCGGGTGCCACCTTTAACTTGGTCAGAGTTTGATTTGCCACCCAATTATTCTCCACCTCTTGCATCTGCTGCTACGGTTGGTCAGACTGCCATGCCAGCTCAAGCTCCTCAACGTCCGGCTGCAGGACAAAACCAGTACCGTAATAGGGGTCAATTTGATCCTATCCCCATGACTTACACCGAACTGTATCCTGGTCTGGTTGAGCAAGGTTTGATTACCACAAGGCCTTTAGCTCCCCCAAATCCTCTTCCAGCTGGATTCAGATCTGATCTCCACTGTGCATTCCATGAAGGTGCCGCAGGCCACGACTTGGAAAATTACTATGCACTGAAGGCTAGAGTGCGTGATTTGATTAAGACTGGAATTCTTAGCTTTCGTGACAATCCCAATGTTCAGAACAACCCTCTGCCAGGGCACGCTAAATGAAGCTTCAGTCGACTTCAGCAGATTATCCTCCTAAAAGCCAGTGTTTCAGACAGGACATCTCATCCTTGTATTGATTAGTCACTAGGAATTTGTTTCTTGTTGTTTACATTTTCTTTATTTGATAATAGCTGTTTGCTTTCAACTATGTTTGTACTTTCACAATTAATGAAATGAGCATTTACGACTTTTTGATTCAATTCATTTGTGTCTGCTATTTACTTCTTAATGCTTTTTCTTTCAAAAAAAAATTTCTCTTGTCCACTTTCTGTTGATTATACAAAGATTGGATGGAGGATGATGAAACATTATACTCATAATTGTCGTGGTATGCTTTTAAATCAAAACTTTGCTGACGATGTAAGGCATTGTTTCAACTCCTAAACACTGGAGAAATAAGGAAGTTAACCCCTCTTTGACCCCTTCGAGCCTTGAAGTAGGAGTTTCCTTTCTTTACAAATAAAAACCTGCAATCTTAACCTGGGGCAGGGTAGTTCTCAGTTAACTTGATTGTGCATTCAAATACAAGAGTTTCATGCAAGACATCTTTCAACAAAAAAGTTGCACTCACAAGTTTTCCTTCGCGAACAATAAGCAAGTGTCGAAGATGTCTTGCAAGTCGAACGCCAACAATGGTTTGTCGTAATCCTTAAGCCAGGCAGTCACTAAAAAAAAAAAAGAAGAAAAAAAAATAAGAAAGGAATAGTTTGTATGACAACCAAATGAGGAAATCTTTAAATCCTTTATCCTGGAAGTCCTCAATGGCAAACAACTTTGTAAGGAAGTAGTGACCGCCATTTCAAAGTCTCTTAACCTCTGAATCATCATCATCATCAGTGTAATTCCTAACTCATGGGAATTTGAGTGCATAGTTTGAGTTAACTAAGCATAGGACTGGAGTTCATCACGTAGATTGGGTGGGTCATAAATAAACTTTTAGCCTTTATCCTTTGTTTCTTAAACCGTGAACCAGGCCACGTTATAACCCTCAAAAGACCTAATTGAAGCAAGGTTATTTTGAAAGCATACTATAGCAAGATTGCGTAAACTGACTCCAAAAGGTCTTTGCAGATCATCTATTTTGGGCATTACACCATTTGCTTAAACTTTTCACTTTAATGTCTTGAACCACCGTGTTCTGACCAGTATCCCATATACTTTGCACCTGTTTCAAAATGATTTTGATTTCAAAAGTTGCATGAACTTTGCATTTACCATGTTTGTACAAGTACTTTTGTTTGCAAACTGGCTTTCCTCTCAAAGAATTTTCAAACAATTAAGAAACTTGGCCGGTGATCCAATCAGGGGCTAGTTCCTTCCATATCCTGTTGAGAATCAGTTCAAGATTTGTGGTTTAATGGCGACTTTTAGATTTGGTTTATCCGGAAAATCCTTCAAGACTCATACTGGGGAAAGCAATCCCAGTGTACAGCAAAAATAATCATCTTTCAAGACTTAGACTGGGGCAAGCTTTCTAAGAGCACCATGAAACGGTCATTTCCAGAATTAATCAAGCTGAAGCAGTGATCAGCTCATCTACAATAATCAGCTAATCTGGGGCAGTTAACTTGAAGAATCCCCAAAGAACTCTTCATCCTCCCTACAAGGATCATCACTTGATACAATTTACCAGTGTGGTAATGATGTGTTCAGTAGTAGCATCTCTAGTCCCAAGCAGAATAACAGTGATCTCTATGTTAAGGAATCAGTCTTCCAGTCGCGTCTTCTCCCCAAAAGAGTCGTGCTGTGTCGTCGACATCTACATCTACATTTGCATTTGCATTTGTATTTGATCATATATCATCTGCATGATTCATATACATATGCATAGCATGAGTGTTTCATCCTCATTTGCATTTCTCCCAAGGTCATGTCGTTATCCGCGTCTTACCTTGTGGTCAAAGTCCAACTTACTTGGCGCCTACCAAAACGTTACCTATCCTTTCATTCCAGTGCTATTCTTGGATATTTATATTCCTTCACTCCAGTGCCATTCCAGGATGTCTGTCTCTTTTTCTCTCCAGTGCCATTCCTGGATATCTTATTCCTCCTGTTTCTCCCAGTGCTATTCCTGGAAGTTTTGCCTCTCTTCTGTAATCCCCATCAAATTTGCTTGGATATCTTTCAGTGCCATTCCTGAAAGTTCTTTCCTTGTATCCAATGCTTTCTTGGGTATTTCTTTGTTCAATGCTTTCTTGGACGTTGTTATTTCTTTGTATCCAATGCTTTCTTGGGTATTTCTTTGTTCAATGTTTTCTTGGACGTTGTTATTTCTTTGTATCCAATGCTTTCTTGGGTATCTCCTTGTTCATAGTTATTCAATGCTCTCTTGGATACTGTGATTCTTTTTATCCAATGCTTTCTTGGGTATATCTTTGCTCATATTCATCCAATGCTTTCTTGGATTTTGTGATTCTTTATACAATGCTGTCTTGGATCCTTACCTTTCTCACGTCTATCTGATGCCGTCTCAGATATCGTGATTTATACCATTCATTCAATGTTGTCTTGAATACTTTGGTTTCTTTATCCAATGTTGTCTTGGATCCTTACCTTTCTCACGTCTATCTGATGCCGTCTCAAATATCGTGATTTATACCATTCATTCAATGCTGTCTTGAATACTTTGGTTTCTTTATCCAATGCTGTCTTGGATCCTTACCTTTCTCACGTCTATCTGATGCCGTCTCAGATATCGTGATTTATACCATTCATTCAATGTTGTCTTGAATACTTTGGTTTCTTTATCCAATGCAGTCTTGGATCCCTACCTTTGTCACGTCTATCTGATGCTGTCTCAGATATCGTGATTTATACCATTCATCCAATGCTGTCTTGGATCCTTACTTTGCTCACTTTATCTGAAGACATTATTAGATATGGTGAGTTGTACCTTTCATTCAAAGCCATTATTGAATGTCTGGTTCCTTTATGTCCAATGCCTTCTTGGATTACCCTCTTTTACCTCATTCTCATATGATGCCTTCTCAGATATTATGAGTTTACCTTTCATTCAAAGCCATTATTGGATGACTGATTTCTTTGCATCTGATGTCTTCTCGGATGTGCCTATCTCTTTCTGATGTTCTTCCAGATTGAGTCTTTATTTTCTGATCCCCCAGTGGAGACCGTCTTTTGGGTTCTACTTCCAGTGAGGATCTTGTGTTAGCTTTTCTTTCTAAAGTGTCAGCCGGTCACGCCTGAACCAGTTGCTTCATCACCTTAGATTATTCCCCAGTTTTGTTTCAGCTTCCCCAGTGTTGTTGTCATCCCCAGTGACTGATTGCTCATTGTGTGGACTTTGTCCCTGTCTGCTTTCGTTTTTGTCTGCATTTTGCATTTATCATTTTATCACTTTCATCATATTAGAGTTCATTGCATGTAAGCATTTTCGTCCATAGCAGTGTATGTCAGTGCATCTAAGGGCAAAATTTTCGGTTATCTATATTTAAATACCTTTCACCATGATTTCATGAGGTTTATCATCACTCATGTCATCCGGTAAAGATATTTAAATAGGGGCAATTGTTGTACCCCAAATTTTACCCTCAGATTCTGATCTTTGCATTTCATCATAAGTCAACCCTTTTGCATTTTTAGTTAAACATCTCACTAATCATGCATCTTTAGTCGTTTTTATCATTCCATTTAGATATTATTTTAGTTTATAATTATTTTAGTTTATAATTTTTATTTTAGTCGATATTTAATTTAGCTTGTCTTCAATTATAGTTATTTATTTATTTAATTTAATTTTAATTTTAGTTTTTTTTAAATTAAGTTAATTTTAATTTAGTTTGATTAACTAGTTTA
The DNA here is from genome assembly GCA_022829125.1 of Lathyrus tuberosus. Lineage (NCBI taxonomy): Eukaryota > Viridiplantae > Streptophyta > Magnoliopsida > Fabales > Fabaceae > Lathyrus > Lathyrus tuberosus. The sequence goes on along the minus strand of JALAZF010000296.1, from coordinate 7,790,849 downwards.
GTTTATATTCAAATTTAATTTATATTTTAATTTCGACTTAATTAGTTTTTTTTTCTTTAGTTAAAATAATTTTTCATTTAATTCTAATTTAATTTAAGTTTATTTAGTTTTTATTTTTATTTTTTATTTTTAATTAGCCTTTTATTTATTTAGCTTGTTTTATACATTTTATTTTATTCATTATTTTCATTTATTATTTAATATTTGTTTTACTTATTTCTAGTAATACTTAATCACAAAGTGTTATAATAGGTCTTGTTTTTAATAACATTTTCGTAAAAATATTGTAGCATGCATGCATATTGCACCTACATAATTGCTGCCACAAAGACCAAAGTCCTAAGCTTTTCCGTTGAAACTTTTTTTTAGCAATAATATAAAATCACTTTTATCATCTCTGTTACTTTTTCATTGCCATTTGATATATAGATAATGACTATAGTAAAAAGGAATCTTTCCCTTTCACCAATACCACGTGACACCCCATATTACCTCCATTTCTATACTCAAACTTTTTCCTTGATATTTTCCTTTCACCACTTCATGTTTCATTATCACAACTTTACTACACACATTCTAACACTATGCAACTCCTCTTCACAATTTCAAAAAAGGAGTCACAAAGAATTCCCAACCGTGAAACTTTTGCTCTTCCCTCAAACATCAACAACAACACATCCTCTTTTTTATCTCTCTACCAATAGCTGCATTTCTCCTCCTCACCATTGCATCGCTAACCTCATTTTTCTCTACAACCACATCATTATCTCATTCCAAACCCTCACTCGCCTGTAGTTTCTTTGAACCTCACATAATACCATTTTTTCTCCTTTTTCACCGAAAACTACACGCCTCCACCACTGTGAGAAATAAAAACTGCAAAAGCGAAGCACGACAACCATTATTTTAGGCGACCACAAATCACCACGATTCCACGAGAAGGAGCAGAACGTGAAGAGTAGCGGAAGCGGTGAACAGAAACGGAGTCGAGACGGAGGGAGTAGCACCGCAGGTGAAAAAGACGAGAGAGAAAGCTTTTGTTCTGGTATCTTGTTTCTTTACTTTGACTTTTCTTCTTTATTTTATCTTTTTACTTATTTATTTATTTACTTATTTATATTGTTATTGTTATTTTATTAGAGTTGTTATTTTTATTTTTATTTATATAAATATTGGTTCTATTTTGATTCATAGATACTCTCTGTTTTTTTTCCTTTTATTTTTATTGTTATTTTTAATTTTATCTATTTTTCTTTATGTGAGTTTTATATATATATATATATATATATATATATATATATATATATATATATATATATATATATATATATATATATATATATATATATATATATATCTAAAATAGAAAAGTTTATAAGTAGAAAAGTATATATATCTAAAAGTATATAAAGCAAAGTATTATAAGCAGAAAAGTATATATATCTAAAATAGAAAAGTTTATATATATATATATATATATATAGTAACTTTTGTTTTGTGAAGTTTACATATACCCATATTTGCTATGCGCTACTGTTTCTGAGTTAATATATATGTCGGTTTTGTCTTTCACTTTTAATATATGCTTTCATGTTTTTAATACTTATACCTATACTACTATTTTTTTAGTTTAGATATATCAAGTTATATTTTTTTTAGTTATAATATACTTTTACTAATTAAAATATATACTATCTTTTAGTTATAATATATATACTCTTTTCTTATTATTTATAAAGGATCGGAAACTTTTTTTAATATGTATTTTAAATATTTTCTTTTCTACATTATTTTTATTTTTATTCAATGTTTATTTTAATTAATTTATTAATTGTATTAAAAATCAAAAGATATGTCTCATTATTAATTAATCTAAATATCTATATTTAATTTGATTAATTAAATTATTAATTATTTTTATTAAATATTAATATTTAAATTAATTAATAATTCTTCTTGTTACCCGATTTTATTCCGTGACTTGGTTGTCTCCTCGATTTAACCTTGATGTCTTGCCATGATTAATTGATGATGTTCTATTTTACGATGTTTTTCCGTGACTGTTTGGGAATTTTACTCGCGATGCTTTGCCGCGTATCTTTTGCTATTGATTACATGATGCTTTTCCGTGTATTTCTGTTAACTTTTCACTATCTGATTATCATGATGTTTTTTCCATGCGTATTCTGTGCTATTTCGTTTAGCTGTCCATACGTGATTGCTTTTCCGTGTACTGTGTATGTGACTTATCTGTTTGCCTCATTCCAAAGGAAAGAATCTTCTCCAGTTGACTGCCATGTCATAGCCTTGTCCGACATTCCCTTATCTCACGCCACCGTGCGATCGAGACGGTCTAACCCTTCACATTCCTTTCACAAGAGATAACCATTAATCTCTTTCTCCTAACCAATCAATCCTCACAAGCTTTGCTTTCAAGCTTTTCACCCTACTTTCCCTTGGAACCTTGACCACAGTCAAGAGTTCCTCACCCCATTGAGGGGAACTACGGACGCTCTGATTTCTCAAGTTCACCTTGAGAATACGTAGGCATAGGATTGCGAGATCCTAGCGAGCTACCTTTTCTTTTTTTACCTTTATATCCGATGCCTTCTCGGATTCTACCCTTTTTACCTTTACATCCGATGCCTTCTCGGATTCTACCTTTTCTTTTTTTTTACCTTTATATCCGATGCCTTCTCGGATTCTACCCTTTTTACCTTTACATCCGATGCCTTCTCGGGTTCTACCTTTTCTTTTTTCCACCTTTTCTTTTTTTCATACCTTTTTCTTTCTCACCCTTTTACCCCGTAGTGAGGGGAACTACGAATGCTCTTATTCCATTCCCGTCAGGATACGTAGGCACGAGATGCGATGTCTTGGCGAGCATACTTAGTGTATATACTCCTTTAGGTCTTTACCTTAGCACAGTTCCCTTAGCAAGCAAACTTTAGCATAACACAAATACTAACAACAGGTTCCCGTAGAGTACTACGGATACTTAGGGTGCTAATACCTTCCCTTAGTATAACCAACCCCCGAACCTTAGATCTCTAGCTGTGTTCCTACATAGCGCACTTAGGGTTTTTCGGTCTTTACCCTTTTCTTTGGATAAATTAAAGCTCGGTGGTGAATTTCAAAGATGTGTGATTCAAGTTAATTAATAGCTTGATATCCGATTCTCACCGTAACAGAAACGACGACTTCACTGGGGAGACATTCCCCTAAGAGGGTTAAGCCTATCTTGTTTGTCTTTGTGTTATTTATATGTTTGCTTGCTTGTACATTTGTATATTTATATCTGTATATATTTGTACACCTGTTTCTGCTTGGGATCTTCTGTGTGCAGGGTACTACTTTTGAGTGGTGAGATAAGTCCTAACCTGGACTTGAGCGCACTTGTTATAGGACGATGGTATTCAAGGAGGCTTTGAGGGGGTCAAATCCTGAAAAGTTGAATTGAGACACCATCACTCAGTTGAGGCCCTCTTAAGAGTCTAGTCATGTTGAACGAATCTGTTCGTGAAGACGTGATACTCTCAACCTAGGAGCCCATGATATTGAGAACCGTAGTTACCAAACCCCACTTAAGCCTTTTAGGATATAGTGCGGTGATCATGATGGAGTCTATTTCTGAATTGGCTGTCACGCGATACTACACTCAGACGAGATTCTCTTGAAAATTTTATTGATACAGTAACCCTAGTACACACTCCGTGGATTGTCGACTATGGGAACTTCTTAGAACCCTGTTTTACGGATACAGTAACCCTAGTACACACTCCATGGTTGGTTCCTTACCCATACTCCATGCCGTGATCTTGAACCTTTGATCCCACTATGTATGTTTTGCATCCTGTTTGCATTGCATTGCATATCATTTGCATCTTTGCATGATTCATTACATACATCTATCTGTCCAGCTACTCATTTCCAGTTGTCTCTATCTTCTAGTGTCACCTGTGAGTCATCAAGCTGATTCCTCGACACCGATACCGAACTAGAGCTAACTACAGACGAAAGATGTCAGAGCAAGAGGTACACAACGCTGAGATCTGAATGGAGATCGATGACCTTAAGTCAAGCCTGACCAAACTCACTGAAATGATTCAGGTTTTGATTGCTAGGGGAGAGCAACCTCAAAGGACTGTTATCCAGGAGTTTTCAAATGCTGATCCTCAACCTGTTCGGGTGCCACCTTTAACTTGGTCAGAGTTTGATTTGCCACCCAATTATTCTCCACCTCTTGCATCTGCTGCTACGGTTGGTCAGACTGCCATGCCAGCTCAAGCTCCTCAACGTCCGGCTGCAGGACAAAACCAGTACCGTAATAGGGGTCAATTTGATCCTATCCCCATGACTTACACCGAACTGTATCCTGGTCTGGTTGAGCAAGGTTTGATTACCACAAGGCCTTTAGCTCCCCCAAATCCTCTTCCAGCTGGATTCAGATCTGATCTCCACTGTGCATTCCATGAAGGTGCCGCAGGCCACGACTTGGAAAATTACTATGCACTGAAGGCTAGAGTGCGTGATTTGATTAAGACTGGAATTCTTAGCTTTCGTGACAATCCCAATGTTCAGAACAACCCTCTGCCAGGGCACGCTAAATGAAGCTTCAGTCGACTTCAGCAGATTATCCTCCTAAAAGCCAGTGTTTCAGACAGGACATCTCATCCTTGTATTGATTAGTCACTAGGAATTTGTTTCTTGTTGTTTACATTTTCTTTATTTGATAATAGCTGTTTGCTTTCAACTATGTTTGTACTTTCACAATTAATGAAATGAGCATTTACGACTTTTTGATTCAATTCATTTGTGTCTGCTATTTACTTCTTAATGCTTTTTCTTTCAAAAAAAAATTTCTCTTGTCCACTTTCTGTTGATTATACAAAGATTGGATGGAGGATGATGAAACATTATACTCATAATTGTCGTGGTATGCTTTTAAATCAAAACTTTGCTGACGATGTAAGGCATTGTTTCAACTCCTAAACACTGGAGAAATAAGGAAGTTAACCCCTCTTTGACCCCTTCGAGCCTTGAAGTAGGAGTTTCCTTTCTTTACAAATAAAAACCTGCAATCTTAACCTGGGGCAGGGTAGTTCTCAGTTAACTTGATTGTGCATTCAAATACAAGAGTTTCATGCAAGACATCTTTCAACAAAAAAGTTGCACTCACAAGTTTTCCTTCGCGAACAATAAGCAAGTGTCGAAGATGTCTTGCAAGTCGAACGCCAACAATGGTTTGTCGTAATCCTTAAGCCAGGCAGTCACTAAAAAAAAAAAGAAGAAAAAAAAATAAGAAAGGAATAGTTTGTATGACAACCAAATGAGGAAATCTTTAAATCCTTTATCCTGGAAGTCCTCAATGGCAAACAACTTTGTAAGGAAGTAGTGACCGCCATTTCAAAGTCTCTTAACCTCTGAATCATCATCATCATCAGTGTAATTCCTAACTCATGGGAATTTGAGTGCATAGTTTGAGTTAACTAAGCATAGGACTGGAGTTCATCACGTAGATTGGGTGGGTCATAAATAAACTTTTAGCCTTTATCCTTTGTTTCTTAAACCGTGAACCAGGCCACGTTATAACCCTCAAAAGACCTAATTGAAGCAAGGTTATTTTGAAAGCATACTATAGCAAGATTGCGTAAACTGACTCCAAAAGGTCTTTGCAGATCATCTATTTTGGGCATTACACCATTTGCTTAAACTTTTCACTTTAATGTCTTGAACCACCGTGTTCTGACCAGTATCCCATATACTTTGCACCTGTTTCAAAATGATTTTGATTTCAAAAGTTGCATGAACTTTGCATTTACCATGTTTGTACAAGTACTTTTGTTTGCAAACTGGCTTTCCTCTCAAAGAATTTTCAAACAATTAAGAAACTTGGCCGGTGATCCAATCAGGGGCTAGTTCCTTCCATATCCTGTTGAGAATCAGTTCAAGATTTGTGGTTTAATGGCGACTTTTAGATTTGGTTTATCCGGAAAATCCTTCAAGACTCATACTGGGGAAAGCAATCCCAGTGTACAGCAAAAATAATCATCTTTCAAGACTTAGACTGGGGCAAGCTTTCTAAGAGCACCATGAAACGGTCATTTCCAGAATTAATCAAGCTGAAGCAGTGATCAGCTCATCTACAATAATCAGCTAATCTGGGGCAGTTAACTTGAAGAATCCCCAAAGAACTCTTCATCCTCCCTACAAGGATCATCACTTGATACAATTTACCAGTGTGGTAATGATGTGTTCAGTAGTAGCATCTCTAGTCCCAAGCAGAATAACAGTGATCTCTATGTTAAGGAATCAGTCTTCCAGTCGCGTCTTCTCCCCAAAAGAGTCGTGCTGTGTCGTCGACATCTACATCTACATTTGCATTTGCATTTGTATTTGATCATATATCATCTGCATGATTCATATACATATGCATAGCATGAGTGTTTCATCCTCATTTGCATTTCTCCCAAGGTCATGTCGTTATCCGCGTCTTACCTTGTGGTCAAAGTCCAACTTACTTGGCGCCTACCAAAACGTTACCTATCCTTTCATTCCAGTGCTATTCTTGGATATTTATATTCCTTCACTCCAGTGCCATTCCAGGATGTCTGTCTCTTTTTCTCTCCAGTGCCATTCCTGGATATCTTATTCCTCCTGTTTCTCCCAGTGCTATTCCTGGAAGTTTTGCCTCTCTTCTGTAATCCCCATCAAATTTGCTTGGATATCTTTCAGTGCCATTCCTGAAAGTTCTTTCCTTGTATCCAATGCTTTCTTGGGTATTTCTTTGTTCAATGCTTTCTTGGACGTTGTTATTTCTTTGTATCCAATGCTTTCTTGGGTATTTCTTTGTTCAATGTTTTCTTGGACGTTGTTATTTCTTTGTATCCAATGCTTTCTTGGGTATCTCCTTGTTCATAGTTATTCAATGCTCTCTTGGATACTGTGATTCTTTTTATCCAATGCTTTCTTGGGTATATCTTTGCTCATATTCATCCAATGCTTTCTTGGATTTTGTGATTCTTTATACAATGCTGTCTTGGATCCTTACCTTTCTCACGTCTATCTGATGCCGTCTCAGATATCGTGATTTATACCATTCATTCAATGCTGTCTTGAATACTTTGGTTTCTTTATCCAATGTTGTCTTGGATCCTTACCTTTCTCACGTCTATCTGATGCCGTCTCAAATATCGTGATTTATACCATTCATTCAATGCTGTCTTGAATACTTTGGTTTCTTTATCCAATGCTGTCTTGGATCCTTACCTTTCTCACGTCTATCTGATGCCGTCTCAGATATCGTGATTTATACCATTCATTCAATGTTGTCTTGAATACTTTGGTTTCTTTATCCAATGCAGTCTTGGATCCCTACCTTTGTCACGTCTATCTGATGCTGTCTCAGATATCGTGATTTATACCATTCATCCAATGCTGTCTTGGATCCTTACTTTGCTCACTTTATCTGAAGACATTATTAGATATGGTGAGTTGTACCTTTCATTCAAAGCCATTATTGAATGTCTGGTTCCTTTATGTCCAATGCCTTCTTGGATTACCCTCTTTTACCTCATTCTCATATGATGCCTTCTCAGATATTATGAGTTTACCTTTCATTCAAAGCCATTATTGGATGACTGATTTCTTTGCATCTGATGTCTTCTCGGATGTGCCTATCTCTTTCTGATGTTCTTCCAGATTGAGTCTTTATTTTCTGATCCCCCAGTGGAGACCGTCTTTTGGGTTCTACTTCCAGTGAGGATCTTGTGTTAGCTTTTCTTTCTAAAGTGTCAGCCGGTCACGCCTGAACCAGTTGCTTCATCACCTTAGATTATTCCCCAGTTTTGTTTCAGCTTCCCCAGTGTTGTTGTCATCCCCAGTGACTGATTGCTCATTGTGTGGACTTTGTCCCTGTCTGCTTTCGTTTTTGTCTGCATTTTGCATTTATCATTTTATCACTTTCATCATATTAGAGTTCATTGCATGTAAGCATTTTCGTCCATAGCAGTGTATGTCAGTGCATCTAAGGGCAAAATTTTCGGTTATCTATATTTAAATACCTTTCACCATGATTTCATGAGGTTTATCATCACTCATGTCATCCGGTAAAGATATTTAAATAGGGGCAATTGTTGTACCCCAAATTTTACCCTCAGATTCTGATCTTTGCATTTCATCATAAGTCAACCCTTTTGCATTTTTAGTTAAACATCTCACTAATCATGCATCTTTAGTCGTTTTTATCATTCCATTTAGATATTATTTTAGTTTATAATTATTTTAGTTTATAATTTTTATTTTAGTCGATATTTAATTTAGCTTGTCTTCAATTATAGTTATTTATTTATTTAATTTAATTTTAATTTTAGTTTTTTTTAAATTAAGTTAATTTTAATTTAGTTTGATTAACTAGTTTAGTTTATATTCAAATTTAATTTATATTTTAATTTCGACTTAATTAGTTTTTTTTTCTTTAGTTAAAATAATTTTTCATTTAATTCTAATTTAATTTAAGTTTATTTAGTTTTTATTTTTATTTTTTATTTTTAATTAGCCTTTTATTTATTTAGCTTGTTTTATACATTTTATTTTATTCATTATTTTCATTTATTATTTAATATTTGTTTTACTTATTTCTAGTAATACTTAATCACAAAGTGTTATAATAGGTCTTGTTTTTAATAACATTTTCGTAAAAATATTGTAGCATGCATGCATATTGCACCTACATAATTGCTGCCACAAAGACCAAAGTCCTAAGCTTTTCCGTTGAAACTTTTTTTTAGCAATAATATAAAATCACTTTTATCATCTCTGTTACTTTTTCATTGCCATTTGATATATAGATAATGACTATAGTAAAAAGGAATCTTTCCCTTTCACCAATACCACGTGACACCCCATATTACCTCCATTTCTATACTCAAACTTTTTCCTTGATATTTTCCTTTCACCACTTCATGTTTCATTATCACAACTTTACTACACACATTCTAACACTATGCAACTCCTCTTCACAATTTCAAAAAAGGAGTCACAAAGAATTCCCAACCGTGAAACTTTTGCTCTTCCCTCAAACATCAACAACAACACATCCTCTTTTTTATCTCTCTACCAATAGCTGCATTTCTCCTCCTCACCATTGCATCGCTAACCTCATTTTTCTCTACAACCACATCATTATCTCATTCCAAACCCTCACTCGCCTGTAGTTTCTTTGAACCTCACATAATACCATTTTTTCTCCTTTTTCACCGAAAACTACATGCCTCCACCACTGTGAGAAATAAAAACTGCAAAAGCGAAGCACGACAACCATTATTTTAGGCGACCACAAATCACCACGATTCCACGAGAAGGAGCAGAACGTGAAGAGTAGCGGAAGCGGTGAACAGAAACGGAGTCGAGACGGAGGGAGTAGCACCGCAGGTGAAAAAGACGAGAGAGAAAGCTTTTGTTCTGGTATCTTGTTTCTTTACTTTGACTTTTCTTCTTTATTTTATCTTTTTACTTATTTATTTATTTACTTATTTATATTGTTATTGTTATTTTATTAGAGTTGTTATTTTTATTTTTATTTATATAAATATTGGTTCTATTTTGATTCATAGATACTCTCTGTTTTTTTTCCTTTTATTTTTATTGTTATTTTTAATTTTATCTATTTTTCTTTATGTGAGTTTTATATATATATATATATATATATATATATATATATATATATATATATATATATCTAAAATAGAAAAGTTTATAAGTAGAAAAGTATATATATCTAAAAGTATATAAAGCAAAGTATTATAAGCAGAAAAGTATATATATCTAAAATAGAAAAGTTTATATATATATATATATATATATAGTAACTTTTGTTTTGTGAAGTTTACATATACCCATATTTGCTATGCGCTACTGTTTCTGAGTTAATATATATGTCGGTTTTGTCTTTCACTTTTAATATATGCTTTCATGTTTTTAATACTTATACCTATACTACTATTTTTTTAGTTTAGATATATCAAGTTATATTTTTTTTAGTTATAATATACTTTTACTAATTAAAATATATACTATCTTTTAGTTATAATATATATACTCTTTTCTTATTATTTATAAAGGATCGGAAACTTTTTTTAATATGTATTTTAAATATTTTCTTTTCTACATTATTTTTATTTTTATTCAATGTTTATTTTAATTAATTTATTAATTGTATTAAAAATCAAAAGATATGTCTCATTATTAATTAATCTAAATATCTATATTTAATTTGATTAATTAAATTATTAATTATTTTTATTAAATATTAATATTTAAATTAATTAATAATTCTTCTTGTTACCCGATTTTATTCCGTGACTTGGTTGTCTCCTCGATTTAACCTTGATGTCTTGCCATGATTAATTGATGATGTTCTATTTTACGATGTTTTTCCGTGACTGTTTGGGAATTTTACTCGCGATGCTTTGCCGCGTATCTTTTGCTATTGATTACATGATGCTTTTCCGTGTATTTCTGTTAACTTTTCACTATCTGATTATCATGATGTTTTTTCCATGCGTATTCTGTGCTATTTCGTTTAGCTGTCCATACGTGATTGCTTTTCCGTGTACTGTGTATGTGACTTATCTGTTTGCCTCATTCCAAAGGAAAGAATCTTCTCCAGTTGACTGCCATGTCATAGCCTTGTCCGACATTCCCTTATCTCACGCCACCGTGCGATCGAGACGGTCTAACCTTTCACAATCCTTTCACAAGAGATAACCATTAATCTCTTTCTCCTAACCAATCAATCCTCACAAGCTTTGCTTTCAAGCTTTTCACCCTACTTTCCCTTGGAACCTTGACCACAGTCAAGAGTTCCTCACCCCATTGAGGGGAACTACGGACGCTCTGATTTCTCAAGTTCACCTTGAGAATACGTAGGCATAGGATTGCGAGATCCTAGCGAGCTACCTTTTCTTTTTTTTTACCTTTATATCCTATGCCTTCTCGGATTCTACCCTTTTTACCTTTACATCCGATGCCTTCTCGGATTCTACCTTTTCTTTTTTTTACCTTTATATCCGATGCCTTCTCGGATTCTACCCTTTTCACCTTTACATCCGATGCCTTCTCGGATTCTACCTTTTCTTTTTTCCACCTTTTCTTTTTTTCATACCTTTTTCTTTCTCACCCTTTTACCCCGTAGTGAGGGGAACTACGAATGCTCTGATTCCATTCCCGTCAGGATACGTAGGCACGAGATGCGATGTCTTGGCGAGCATACTTAGTGTATATACTCCTTTAGGTGTTTACCTTAGCACAGTTCCCTTAGCAAGCAAACTTTAGCATAACACAAATACTAACAACAGGTTCCCGTAGAGTACTACGGATACTTAGGGTGCTAATACCTTCCCTTAGTATAACCAATCCCCGAACCTTAGATCTCTAGCTGTGTTCCTACATAGCGTACTTAGGGTTTTTCGATCTTTACCCTTTCCTTTGGATAAATTAAAGCTCGGTGGTGAATTTCAAAAATGTGTGATTCAAGTTAATTAATAGCTTGATATCCGATTCTCACCGCAACACATCTCTTCTTGGTTGAAGTTTTGCAGTTCTTTTTTGAGTTTTTTAGCCTGAGAAATTTTGCCTTGAAGGATTGTGATTTGATTCTCCTATTTACGAATGTTTTCATCGCAACTTGTTGCCTCTTTCTTGTTCTGTTCTGAAGTCTTCTCCAGTTCAGTCACCTTGATGGTAGAATTCGAGGCAACATCCTATTCAGTAAGCTGAGTTCCCGACATATTTTCAAGTTTTTTTGAGTAATCTCGAAATCGGTTAAAATCTGCCACCATAAGGTCAATCAGTGTGGTCAGATCTACAACAACGTCAGTTACTTCAGGGGGAGCTTCCAGAACATTGATTTGTTTTAAGATCTTTTTTAGGTTGAGTTGGGCAGAGGAATCTTTCTCTAGGAGTTGAAACAGGTATGTGTTGAGGATTTTTTCTCGAATCTGGGTTAGCACTTCATCCATGGATTTTTTGCCAGAAAGAGTCCCTGAGGTGGTCGAACCGCTGGTGGTGGTGTCACAGAAATTGTAGCGTGTACTAAGCATAGCCTTCAGATACTCCAGTGGTTTTTGCACCTTCAAGTTTTTGAGTTCTTCATGAGATAAACTGGTCGAAGTAGTGTTTGTTGAGGCATCTTTGGGACGATCATCAAGGTTTTCCTTGTCCTTTCTCCCTTCTTCATCAGCAGCAGCCTCTGGAATTGTTTGCCTTTCACCATCTTTTTCTTCTTCCTTTTCGTCATCAACTTCAACATCCCCATCTTTCTCTTCATTATTATCTTTTGGGTTGATAGGGGAGTTGTCTTCAGGATTGTCTTCCATAGTGAGGTCTGTATTGGGCATCACAGTGTCCCCGCCAACATCAACTAAAATATCTTCCTCAGGACCAGTTTTCTCTTCGATCACATCAGGAGATGGGATTGTGGTGATGATCTTGGGAAGTTTCTCAGAAGCATTGATGGGCTGATTCACTTCAGTAGCAGACTCTTTGGTCGAATCCTTTGGGGAAGGCTTGGAGAGGCTTGTTGGTTTGTAGGTTGGATCGCTGCTTGTTTTGGGAAGTGTCATACCCCAAATTTTAACCACTAGGATTCCCCATCATTGTGCAAATCATCATCACAATATGGATGAACCATCATACCTCCGTAGTCTCCCCAAAGATGGGCGAGCATCCACTACAATCAAAGATTAGGGTTTCAAACCCTCTCAGAGCTCTTAGACAAAGGATCAATCAAGAAATGACATGATTTTCAACTTGTCTAACCTCTCAAACACCTCTAAAGGATCAAGAGGACTCCCATATCAAGAATCAAGCACCAAGTTGCAACCTTCTAAGTGGGTTAAGCCTTAAGATCGCCAGTGTCACTAAATTAGGGTTTTGGTCGACCAAGGCCTCCAGATGGAAATTTTCATATGGGCATGAGCCAATACTTCAAAGCACAACTTAATATGCTCCAAGGTACATCATGAACCCAATCATCAAGTAAATTTAGCCTCAGGGGATGCAATTATCAAAAATCAGGAATTAGGGTTTCTTGACCTAATTCACCCCTAAGTTGACTTTTGGGACAAAACATGAGCCAAGACCTCAAGACATGATTTGAGGGTCTCTAACACACTATATTGATCCATTTGCAACAACGGATTGATCCAAGAAGCTTGACTCACAAGTTTCATTTTCATCAGGACCACAATTAGGGTTCAAGGGAAAAGTCAACTGTACCTTTGACTTTTGACCTAGACATGCTCCCAAACCTTGGGACATGATTCAATACACCCTATAACACCTATGGAACATAGCCATTAGGTTTGATTTAGGTCAAGGACTTAATTTCATCAAGGATCGCACAGTTTGGAATTCATCTGGTAAAAAGTCAACTGTGCACAAAAGTCAAGTTTAACTTTTTGAGATTTTTCACAATTATGGTTCCTTGACCCTAAAATGATATTAATGTGTGATTGGAATCATCATTCATCAAGAAAAATCAAAGAAAGTGGGATAATTTGTAAAAGGGGTAACCATAAAAACTTATAATTTTTCTAAGTTATGAAATAAAGTGGCTAGGGTACCAACTTCCAAGGACCATAACTTGAGATCCAAGCAACCATTTTGGATGATCCAAAGATGGATTTGTAGACCTCATGGTATACTTCAAAAGTGTCAACTACACCTCATTCCAATTCCTCATGGATTTTAAGATATGGTTGGATCAGAATCACTAAAAACATGAAAATGCATCATTTTTCAACACTTAGACAAAATTCTGTCCAAGACAGATTTTGTTGAAAACACCAAAACTTGTGAGGTTTTTTCACATAGTTGAAAGTTGAATCAATTCCAAAGGTAAACATCAATGTTGTTGCAAATGTTGCTAAGAATTCAAAGAACTTATTAGCATGAATTGATTCAACTTGAGCCAAGAGAAATCCATGCCCAAAGTCATGCGGCTGCAGCTGTTTTGGAAAAATCAGTTTGTGTGATTTCTTGCCACACACGATTTCTGAACCAAAACCAAGGATCCCTATGCCACAGTCATCTAATCTGATCCTAATTCAATTGATCCAACCTGTAAAGCTAAGTAAAAAAGCCAAAGGATCTTCCAACTTGAGATTAATGCATTTTAGCACATTATGCCTTGAATTCAAAGGCATTTATGTGAGATAGGGCACTTTCAACAAAGCCACTCTACTCAGTCAAGATGCTCACTTAAAAAACAATTAAAAAATATAAGGAATGTGGATTTGGTCAAGACATAGCCCTGCTCTTGGGAGAGGCTAGGTTGCCTTGCATGAGAAGAAATGCCACCAAGCCAAAGCCATTGAATGTGATATGATCCAGTAGCCATTCACTATTCCTCCAAGACAAGAGTTGATCCACTATAAATAGAGGTCCTAACTGATCATTCAAATCACCCCAAAGTAGCTGATAACATTTGTTTCTCTAATTCTCTCCTTAAGTGCCCAAAACTCCACATTTTGAGCAAACACTATCGGGTTTTGAGTTGCAGCCTCAAGCAACTCAAACCAACTTCTCAAACACATCACATATGATGTATATGAGATGTTTAAACACTTAAACCATCTCTGTAACACCTCTAACCCAAAATCACTCTTCAACTAGCCCATTATGCATCCATTCTGCAACTTGGATACCATAACTTGATCAAGGCAATTTCCAAGGGGTCCAAAGGTTGAAATCTACTACATAACATCCATTGGAGCTATAGAGATCATCAAATCATTTCTGGAACACAGTTTGTGCAGAGATCCCATTTCAGCTTGCATCAAGGTAAGCCTAAAACTACATCTTCATGATCCATGCATATTTCCTCGCATGATACTTTTGCCAATTGATTGTCATCATATGTTGAGTATTTCCCCTCAAAAAATTTGATCATAGCACTCACCATGTCTGCACGATTGCTTTTGCAAAATTAGGGTTCATACATTCATGTTGATATAACTTGCTGCACACTAAAAATAAATGAAATCAAATATTGCCATCATGTTCCTTGTTAAAAAACGCATGAAATTGGTGCTTGGATCATGTCAAATGGTTGAGAAACGAGTGAGTTAGAGGGCTTCACGCATCTGAGCTTGAGGTTGAAGATGGCCATGGCGCCATGCTTCAGAAACCAACCAAGTTTGCCTTATGTTTTTCATTTGCCATGTATATTATGAATTGGCATTGCGCCCCAGTGGTTGATCAACTGGTTTGTGTGTACCAGTGAGTGGAAGTTCTGGGGTTCGAATCCCCCTCGCCCCAGACCTCTTTTTTTACCACTTTTTCCTTTTTTTTTAACATTTTTCAAGTTATTTTTATTAATGATTTGAAAAATTAATTTCTCACTCAATATTAATCATTTTTGGTTGATTCTTTTTCTGAAAAATCACAAAAATAGTAAAAAAATTTATTCTACAAAAAGATCAAATTTATATCATTTATTTAATATAATTGGTATTTTTGTAAATAAATTCATTTTAATTAGTTTTAAACATTTTAAAAATGAATATTCATCTTGCAAATCAAAACCAAATGAGTTTTAAATCATCTTGTGATTAAAACCTCATTTTTAAACCTTAACCAAAAATCACAAGTGGTTTATTTATACTTATTTGGTATTTTCATCATTTTTTATTAATTTTCTTTGAAAAATTACTTTTAAAAAGTGAAAATTAGGGTTTCTTTGATTTTTAATCATACTCAAATATTTCAAAACAATTGGGCCTCTTGATAGAGTGTAAGTCCCACCTCTTTGTAAATAAGAATCATTTTTGGGCCTCAGTGTATTGTATAAGTCCCGATATAGTCGGAAATTTTGATGCGATCGTCGTTTTCAAACTATTTTCAACTGGGCTTATCCTTGAGCTATAAGACCCATCTTTATTCATTTTCAAACTCTTTGGGCCTCTAATAGAGTGTAAGACCCAACCACTTTTGAAAACCAAAATCATTTTGGGCCTCAGTCATTGTATAAGTCCCACTGTATTTTCAAAAACCTCGGCACGGCCGCCGTTTTCAAACAAACAACTAGGCCTACCCTCGTGTTGTAAGTCCCACTTCTTTTCTTTAAAACACTTTTGGGCCTCTTAAGAGAGTGTAAGACCCATCCCTTTGTACAGAAAACCTTTCTTTGGGTCTCAGTCACTTGTATAAGTCTCTGTACAAATTCAAAACAACAGTGCAATCACTGTTAAAATTCGGGTCTCTCCCTGAGCTGTAAGCCCCAATCTTTGTTGAAAATACTTTCTCCTTTGATTTTGAATCCAAATGTATAGTTGCTATCAAAACTTTCTTTAATTTCTTTATTGAACAACTAACAAAACAACATGGAAGCTCTACAACGGGTAAGTATTTATCTGCTTTCTTTTATCTGCTTTCATATATATAACTGTATTGTGGGGCTGCTTCACTGTAAGTTTTCTTTCATACCCTCTTTAAATACTGGTCATTTATCAACTGTATATATACTAGTATAGTTATTTAGAGTTTTTCCCGGCAACTACGTCTAGAACTAGGTAAAGCCCTGTTGGTCACTCTTAAATACAAACAAAACTAGATCCCCCATAGGATTCCAGATACAGTCTTCCCTTCTCTTGGGGTTAAACAATATGGAACAAAGAGAAAGGCAGTATTCTCGGTGAACCTTTTCTCAGACTGTTACCCTTAGAAATTGTCAAAGAAACTCTACTCCCCAGAGATGATATTTTCTCCGTGAATGGAATCTCTTGAGTTTCTTCCAAACCCTCGAACTTTCCTGGAATGATCTCTTCTCTGTGAATTTCATTTCTTGAATTTCTATTGATTTGGGGACCCACAGGCTTCTTAAAAGCATCCCCGCCTCCTCTTGGGCTTTGTACAAGGACCCTCTGGCTTCTTAGAAGTTCTCATGCCTTCTCTAGGGCTTAATACAAGGACCCTGATGACCTCTTAAAGGTATAAGACAGAACTTAGTCATCCTTTGCTAGAGCAGTCTTTCCAGTGCCAAAACTCCGGCCATTTTAGGGTTGATTCTCATCCCTTAATACCCGTGCCTCCTCTTGGGCATTGTACAAAAGATAAAACTCTTCCACACCAGTAGACTTGGACAGTCTATACCCCCTCTTGAGTCTCAAAGACATTCTCAAGAATTGTAGAAACCCTGGTCATTTTGGAAAAATCTCCAGTAGAGTTTACACCTAATCCTTATCCCAAAATTCCCCAACCAGGGCCAGCTTGTCCCAAATCAGAACCTCAAGGCATCTGATACCTCAACTCTTCTATAATCCTCAGCAAGAGTTGACTCCCCACTTGGACCTGCCTAGGGATCTCCATAAATCCTCAGTAGTAAGATAGCCTCCTCTTAGGCTTTGTATAATGATCTTTCCTCAACATATTCAGCCTCCTCTTGGGCTTTGTATAATGATTCTCCCCAGCAGAGCTAACCTTTTCAGACTCTCTTGTTGAGTCACTCACTTTTAAGGCTCTCTTGTTGAGTCAATCTCGGGCTTTGTACGAGACAGCAAATCACTTTCTTGTTGAGTCTAAAAGACTCTCTTCTCAATCTCGGGCTTTGTAAGAGACATCAAATCACTCTTTTGTTGAGTATAAAAGACTCTCTTGTTGAGTCAATCACCTTTTCAGACTCTCTTGTTGAGTCAACCTTTTTTAGCCTCCATCTTGGGCTTCGTACAAGACAGACAAAAATACTCGCCTGTTGAGTCAAACATTTTCAGCCTCCGTCTTGGTCTTTGTACAAGACATAAAAACCGCGCAACAGAAAAATGGCGACCACAGTGGGAGGCATTCTTTCTTATAGCCTTTGGTAGAAAACTTTAAGTTCACAAAGTGCCACAGAAATGGCGACTCTGATGGGGAGTCATTGTCTGTATAGGATCATAGAACTAGAGGTCTAGAATGTTAGGACAAATATATATACTGCTTTTCCTAATTGATATCTGTGTTTACTTTTCTGCTAATGGGAATGCGTGTGATGCCGCATGTGGAAAGATTGAGTATACACCTAAGATAAGTGATGGCACTAAACGGGTAATCTTACAGGGAGTGACTCCCAAATAAGAGGTCCCGGTCGACCATCGAATCAGTGGAGATGCCCTTTGCGGATTCAATGCCTATACGACTTCGGTTGTTGAAAGAAGATTGTTCGATTGGGTTATCTGAGAAGCTGAGGATTTTAGTAGACTGAAACCATGTTACTATTTTGTAGTGCGGAAGCTATCAGAAATAGTTGTCATGCGATACTACCCTCATTTGAGATTACTCTAAGATACTGCAGCTCGCTCGGGTGATTCCGGCCTACTGTTGTTATCCCAAGAGGGGTCAATGATTTTGAGGACAGGTACAAAAAATCACCAGTATAAACCTTTGGGGATGGGAAGAGCCTTGACTTCATAACACCGAACCTTTGACCCCATGTTTTTTCTATGTTTTTGTGTGCTGCATTCATGCATTCATTTCATTAAAAAACATTAAACAAGAAAATCTTCTCTTCTAGTATCTCTTTTTCAAATTAAACTAAGACAATGATTGCAAATGTCAGATAAAGAGATTGCGTTATGGATTTCGGTAGGAGGAAGACTCACAAGTACACCTTCAAGGTTCCAAAATTAGAGGATTTGAGAGGCTTGGCGAGGATGATCGCCAACCCTGATGCTTTCAAAGCTAAGTATGGATGACTGCTGTCTCTGTTAAGGGTCCGTGTAATTGAGGGAATCCTGGCTACGCTCATTCAGTTTTATGATCCGGTCTATCACTGTTTCACATTCCCGGATTATCAACTTGCACCAACACTGGAGGAGTACTCTCACCTGACTGATTTACCCATCACTGATCAGGCTCCATTTTTCGGACTGGAAGAAATTCCAAAAGATCAAACCATCGCAAGAGCTATCTATTTGGACGAGTCAGAAGTCCGGACTCACATGACCACTAAGGGGGGAATCCAAGGTTTACCATCCAAGTTTTTGGTAAAGAAAGCTCTGTACTTTGCTAGTATAGGGAACGTGGCCGCTTTCGAGAGCATCTTTGTTTTGCTCACCTACGGGTTATTTTTGTTTCCCAACATCGATAACTTTGTAGATATCAACGCCATTAAGGTTTTTCTGATTGGAAACCCTGTACCGACCATGCTCGCAGATGCCTATCATTCTGTACACTTAAGGAATTTGTATAGCGGAGGAATGATCACATGCTGTGTACCCCTGTTATACAAATGGCTCACTTCCCATTTACCTAAGTCTGCTGCATTTTGGGATCAAAAGAATACTTTACGTTGGTCGGAGAGAATCATGTCTCTTACCAACTCCGACATAGATTGGTACAATCGAATCTATGTCGGGATCAGAATCATTGACCGTTGTGGAAACTTCCCTAACGTACCCCTCATAGGAATTAAAGGAGGAATCAATTATCATCCAGTTTTGGTTCGTCATCAATTTGGATACCCGATGAGGCATGTCCCGCGTAATGCTCATCTGGAAGGTCTTTTCTTCAAGGAAGGAGAAAATGACAGGGCACTAAAGACAAAAATAGTGCATGCCTGGAAATGTGTTCATAGGAAAGGAAGAGAGTCTCTAGGAAAACTAGATTGTGTCTCTGTGGAACCTTATCTCCACTGGGTATAAACTAGAGCTCTCAAGCTGAGGATGCCTTACCCTCGTCAGGAAGTTCTTCCATTAAGGGACCCTGTCCTTTACTTTATGTCTGATACGAAAAAACTTCAGGTGACTCTCAACAAAGTTCAACAGGAGAGGAGGTCTTGGAAGAACAAGTATTGTATTCTCAATGTGGAGTGCAAGAAAGTACAACAACTGTTTAAAGAAAAAGATGCTCTGATCGAGATTTTAGAGCAACATGCAGTAGAGAACCAAGATGACCAAAGGAATTTGCTCGCTCCTTTCACTTGGCAAAGGAATGACAACCCGACAACGACTCAAGAGCCCCGGTCAAAGAAAAGGAAAGCACCAGCACCTGAGCTCCCCTCAGAGAGGACTCAGGATCCATTAGTTTAGACATTTCCTTTTACAGCACTTTGTAAATTACTGTATTTCCGTTTCTGCAACCTTTGAATTCAATAAAACGAGGTCTTCCCCACTGTTTGATACTTGCAATCCAATTGTCGAAGTTTATTTTGATTAAACAAAAAAACAAATTAATCATTGCATATCATTCATCATTATCACTTAACACATTTTTCTTCCCTACGAATCTCATGTTTGTGTCTCGATTCTAGAGTCAAGCTGTCTTATTCATACAATACTCGGGCCAATCGTCAAAAGAGAATGGAAAATCTCGAGGAAGTGAATAGGGAGTTGAGAGAAGAACTCGACGCTCTGAAAGACGATCTAAGAAAGCTTCATAATGACATGCAAGCTCTGGCAGAAGCTCAGATGCAACAACAAAGGATTGTGATCTCAGAGATCACATCGATGCCCATAGTGGAAAAGTATGATCCTCGATATACCATGCCTAAAGATCGTCCCTGGGGTATGCCACTTAACTATATCCCAGAAGGATATATTCCGCCGATCACTGAAGATCCGGAAACTGCAGCAGGAGCCGCTGGGCCTGAAGGTTACAAACTTCGGGAAAGCGAAGATGCCAGGGGCATGACAACAACTCCTGAAGGTTACAAACTTTGGGAAGCACCAAGAGTCTCGACCGTAATGACTATACCACCACCCGTGGCACACACTGTCCCGGAAGGACAGATTCTACAGATACCGTCTGGTGGAAACGACAGTATGTTCGATAGAATGAATGAGTTCCAGGAACAGTTCCTGGAAATGCAGAAGGAACTGCAAGCCCTTCGCGGTCAGGATTTATTTGGAAAGGACGCCGCAGACCTTTGTTTGGTCCCCAATGTGAAAGTTCCGCACAAATTCAAGGTGCCCGAATTTGAAAATTACAAGGGTAACTCTTGCCCTCAAAGTCATTTGGTGATGTACGCTCGGAGGATGTCAACTCAGACAGAAAACCAACAGCTGCTGATCCACTATTTCCAAGATAGTTTAACCGGTGCCGCACTCAAATGGTACATGGGGTTAAACCGCACTAAGATCACCATCTTGGCGTTGGCTTCGTTCAACAATATAAGTATAACCTAGGCATGGCACCAGGCAAAGATCAACTCAAAGCCATGTCGCAGAAGGACAAGGAAACCTTTAAGGAATATGCTCAGAGATGGCGTGAAATTGCCTCTCAGATTTGTCCACCTCTTGAGGAAAAAGAGATGACAAAAATCTTCTTGAAAACCTTGAGCTCATTTTACTACGACAGAATGGTCGCCAGTGCGCCCAGTGACTTTACCGAAATGGTAGGCATGGGAGTTCGTCTGGAGGAAGCAGTCCAAGAAGGACGTTTAGTAAAAGATGCTGGATCATCCAACAGTACCAAAAGATACGGTAGTGCTCTCTCTAAGAAAAAAAAGCAGGATATTGGGAATATCTCTCTCGGAAAGCAAAGGCGACGGTACCAACCAGTATCAGTTATAACTCCTGCTATCAACCCTGCACCTGTTCCTACGTATTAACCTCAGGTTGCTCAGAGCCAACCGAATCAACAACAATTTCAGCAAAGGATGCAACAACCTCTTCAGCAGGCTCGTCCTCCGTACAACACCAACCGTACAACGCGACCACCAGGGTTCGACCCTATACCAATGTTATACGCAGAACTGTTTCCATTACTAATGGTCAAAGGACACGTCCAAACCAGAGCTCCTCTTGCAATACCAGAGAATTCGGCTTTTTAGTTCAAATCGGATCAGACTTGCCCTTACCATCAAGGAGGGCCAGGGCATAACATAGAAAACTGTCTCAACTTCAAATCCGATGTACAGAAGCTTGTTAGGAACGGGGTCTTATCCTTCAAGGATACAAATCTAAATGTTCAGAAAAACCCGCTACCTCAACACGAGAAAGCTGCAGTAAATTTGATAGAGGGAGAGTCTAACCACAACTATCAAATTCATGATGTACTCTTATTGAGGGCCAACCTGGTCAAAATGCATCGCAGAAAGAACGAATATGGGCATGTACCATCTCATAATTATCACCAATGTGATATCTGCTCTAAAGACAATCAAGGATGTTCTGTGGTGCAATCAGCTCTACAGGAACAGTTGGATCTCGGGTGGATCCAGGATCACCGAATTCGTGGGGTCAACATGACTTACACAAATTCCAACATCATTCAAAACCACGACATTCGTGCGATGAATGTCAACTTGGTGGAAATGCACTCAAGGCAAAGCCAATATCATAATCTGCCACGACACGATTACGATTCCTGTATGACTTGGTCGGTAAACAATCAGGGATGCTCTTTTGTACAAGAGGCCCTCCAGCGTCAGATGGATCTTGGATGGATTCAGGATTACCGCGATAGAAATCAGTATAAAGTGAAGATGATTCAAATCTTTGATATTCGCTTGATGAATACCAGCTTGGTGGAATTACACGCTACCCAAGTCCAACTCGGTTTTCTGACTCCGCATAATTATGAGAACTGTACAGTATGCCGTGAGAGCGACCAAGGATGTGTCTCATTCAAAGAACTTTACAACATTTGTTAAACCGCTGGTGGCTTCTGATCTATTTAGACGAAGACACACAACAAGTCAATATGATTAATGGGAACCCCACTAGGCATCAAAGTCAGGATATTTGATCAATGGAAACGGATCTAGTGAGGTTACACTGCATACAGAGTGAGCGTGGCTAGGTGCCACCGCACAACTATAAACGATGTCGAGTTTGCTCTGAAGATAATCAAGGATGTCACCTCGTGTGAGTAGCCCTTTAAAGTCAGTTGGACCACAAAGAGTTTCGACCGTGTCCAAGTTCTGGATCAATCAACTTGATGCCAGACTATTTTGCTGATCAAATCAAGGACGTTGTCGTAATCTCTGATCATAAGAGGACCAAAGATGTTTGTGCCATTATCCCTTTACTTGATGAATCAAAAGTTCCTAACCAGGAACTGATTGAAATCACTTACAATGGTTAGAAAAATCAAAAGGCTCTTGTAGTTATCTATCTGTCGGGACCATTACCGTATGAATCAACTAAGGCTATCCCTTACAAATACGGTGCAACAACAATTGAGAATGGAAAGGAAACTCCATTACCCTCCGTCGTGAATATTGCAGACATAAGTCGAGTAACACGGAGTGGTCGAATCTTCAACCGAGGAGTTGGAGAACCTACCAGAGAAAAAGAACCTCAAACAGAAGTTCCTGATCAACTAGTCGGTCAATCCAGTGATCCCGACCTTTCAAAGAACAATGATGAGATGCTGAAGCTCATCCAGAAGAGTGAATACAACATTGTCGATCAGCTGTTGCAAACTCCTTCAAAAATCTCAGTGCTATCACTTTTACTCAGTTCCGAAGCTCACAGGGAGGCTCTACAGAAAGTCTTAGAGCAAGCCTTTGTGGAACAAGATGTGTCAATAAGACAGTTCGATAGCATCGTCTCTAACATCACTTCTTGCAACAACTTGGGATTTAGTGATGAGGAACTGCCGGAAGAAGGCAAAAGTCATAATATGGCCCTCAATATTACAGTCAACTGCTAGGACGATGCTTTAGCCAGCGTACTGGTAGACAACATATCAGCTCTTAATGTTATGACGAAGTCCACTCTAATGCGACTATCATTCAAAGGATCTCTGTTGAGAGGCAGTGAGGTCATTGTCAAAGCATTTGACAGATCCCGAAAAATAGTTATCGGCGAAGTCGACCTTCCCATAACTATCGGTCCTCACACTTTCCAAGTCATGGACATCCGGGCAGCATACAGTTGTTTGTTAGGAAGACCTTGGATACACGAGGCTGGGGCAGTCACTTCGAAACTTCACCAAAAACTAAAGTTTGTCAAGAATGACCAACTCATCACAGTCTGCGGAGAGCAAGCCTTGATCGTGAGTAACTTATCGTCGTCCACTTGTGTAGAACCAGAAGAGGTTATAGGAACCCAGTTCCAAGCACTTTCGGTGAGTAATGACAACCAATCAAAGAAAGGAACATCGATTTCCTCATACAAAGATGCTCTCAAAGTGATCGAGAGTAACAACGCAAAAGGATGGGGACAACTTGTCATTCCTACGGATAACAAGACAAAGAAAGGTCTTGGTTTTTCTTCAAACTGTACCCAAACTGCTTTCAACGATGAAAGTTTTTATCCCATTCAGAACTTCTTCCACAGTGGAGGTTTCCTTCACCCAGTGTCTCAAGAAGTCCATACCATCAACGAGGGAGATTCCTTCAATACAGATGAAGAGTGGAAGTCATATCTTAACGAGTATGGTTATATGTCTCAGGAAGAGGTGCCTACGCCATTTTGCTTTCCGGCACAGAGTCTGAGATTTATACCAAGGTCAGATGTCGAAATGATATACGGAGATTATGATCCAAAGGATGCCGTGCTCCACCCAACTCATTAGAGGAAGACACTCTGATGAAAGACAACTTTGACTATGACTATTATGGCCCGATGAATGGCCTGCCTAACTGGCAGCCGTACCCAGGAGACTTGGGGAAAAAGAGTCATCCCAACGATGCATATCAGCTCAGTATCATTGAAAAGAATACCTGTGTCCCCACCATGTCATGGGATCATTACTCAGGGAATTCAGAAAATATCCAGCACGACGACGAATTGGCAAAGCTTGCAGGTCTAGAATTCATCAACTATGATTTTCCCGAGGTCAACGTCATTGAAAGAGATGACTCCTCCAGTTCCAAAGAAGTGTGGGATACCTTGGGACAACCTAGGGGCAAATTCGATTTCTTGGTCAAGTACACTGCTCCTGAAAGCTCTCGTATCAGGCTCGAAGACATCCAGCCAACTGGATGGGGAGATCTGCCTGAGAGTACAAACACTATGCAAGATACAGCTGAAGAATCCTCCTACGACAACTCTGCCTGGGAGACAGATTCTAACAGTTCTGCTCTACCAGAAATCGGCGTCATTTCTGAAGACAAACCAAGAAAGAAGGTACCAGACTTTGTGATTCACCGAGGGGTTTGCCGCCAATGGGTTGCTGTCAACATTCCGAAAGTCGTTCATAAGTGTAAGTAATTGTCGTCTTTATCTTAACCTTTCACCCTGCCCAGGTGAAACAGATGTTTTGATAGGGCTCACTTTCTGTAAATGTCCCTCTTCGCTTTGTCCAAAGCGACAGAGTTTTGTTTTATAGGGCTGTAGTTTCAAGAATCGACAAAATCATAAATAAAATAAACGTCGTTCTGTAATTTCCGCATTTATTGCTGTTTTCTCTTTTCTTTTTTCAGAAAATGGTAATCCTAAAAAACAACTTAAATAATAAAAACAAGCATTTAAAAAAAAATACATTGCACGCACTCTTGCATTCTCTCTATATCTTCTAAAAACAAATCATCACGTCATGCAGATTGCTTGTTTTAAACCCCATTGAAACATACGATCAAATGCCTTCTCCCAACTTTGAATTCCTGGTATTTGAGGCTGAAGAAAAAAATGACGAAAAAATTCCAGAAGAAATCTCTCGACTACTCAGACAAGAGGAAAGGTCCATCAAACCTCACAAAGAGCCATTGGAAACGGTCAACTTGGGTTCAAAAGAAGAGAGGAAAGAAATCAATATTGTGGCACTGCTCAGTCCGACTGTCAAAGAAAGTTTGACAAAGCTTCTTAAAGAATTTACCAATGTATTCGCTTGGTCCTATCAGGATATGCCAGGGTTGGATACCAGCATCATGGAACATCATCTACCGTTAAGATCGGAATGTCCGTCGGTGAAACAAAGGTTGAGACGGACTCATCGGACATGGCCATCAAAATCAAAGAGGAAGTACAGAAACAGATTGAATCAGGTTTCCTCGCCACATCAGAATATCCTCAATGGTTAGCCAACATATACCAGTTCCGAAAAAGGACGGAAAGGTTAGAATGTGTATAGATTACAGGGATCTGAACAAGGCCAGTCCAAAGGATGACTTTCCCTTACCACACATTGACATGCTGGTAGACAGTACAACAAAGTTCAAAGTATTCTCCTTCATGGATGGATTCTCGGGCTATAATCAAATCAAAATGGCACCGGAAGATATGGAGAAAACTTCATTCATCACCCCATGGGGCACTTTTTGTTACAAAGTAATGTCGTTCGGTTTGAAGAACGTCGGGGCAACCAATCAAATGGCCATGACTACTCTGTTTCATGACATGATACACAAAGAAATTGAAGTGTATGTCGATGATATGATCGCCAAATCTAAAACAGAAGAGGAGCATGTGGCCCACCTGTTAAAGCTATTAGAGCGTCTGAGAAAGTACCAACTCTGAGTGAATCCCAATAAGTGCACATTCGGTGTCCGCTTAGGGAAACTTTTAGGGTTCATCGTCAGCCAGAAAGGAATTGAGGTTGATCCTGACAAAGTCAAGTCCATTCAAGAAATGCCTTCTCCAAAGACTGAAAAACAAGTTAGGGGATTCCTGGGACGTTTGAATTATATTTCCAGATTTATATTCCTCATGACCGCGACATGTGCGCCGATCTTCAAATTACTCAAAAAGAATTAGGACTGCGTTTGGACAGAAGACTGCCAAACCGTCTTCGACAGTATCAAGGAATACCTGTTGAATCCATCGATCTTGTCACCTCCAGTAGAGGGAAGACCGTTGATCATCTATTTAACAGTCTTGGAAGACTCAATGGGTTGTGTACTTGGACAACAAGACGAAACAAAAAGAAAAGAGTCTGCCATTTATTACTTAAGCAAGAAATTTACCAACTGCGAAACTTGGTAAACTATGCTCGAGAAAACTTGTTGCACTTTGTCTTGGGCAGCCAAACATCTTCGCCAGTACATGATTTACCACACTACTTGGTTAATCTCAGAAATGGATCTGATCAAGTACGTCTTTGAAAAGCATGCTCTCGCGAGAAGGATTGCCCGTTGACAGATGTTGTTATCGGAATATGACATCGAGTACCATGCTCAGAAAGCCGTCAAAGGAAGTATTTTAGCTGATCATTTGGCTCATCAACCGATTGAAGATCAAGAATCATTTGGGTTTAACTTCCCAGACGAAGATGTCATGTACTTAAAATTGAAAGATTGCGATGAACCGCTACCCAGTGAAGGGCCAAAACCAGGTTCCCAATGGGGACTCATCTTTGATGGAGCTGTCAATCATTATGGAAACGGAATTGGGGCAATCATCATAACACCTTAGGGTACCCACATTCCTTTCACTTCCAGACTGACATTCAAGTGTATAAACAACGAGGCCGAATACGAAGCTTGTATCATGGGTCTCGAAGAAGCAATTGATTTAAGGATTAAAAACTTGGATGTATATGGCGACTCAGCCCTGGTTATCAATCAAATCAAAGGAGATTGGAACACATACCAATCAGGACTGATTCCTTACAAAGATTACGCGAGAAGGTTGTTACCCTTCTTCAACAAAATCGAGTTTCACCATATCCCTCGTGAAGAGAATCACATGGCTGATGCATTAGCCACTCTCTCTTCCATGATTAGTGTAGGTCAATGGAACGACTTACCTAAGATCGACATAATGCGCCTTGAACGGTCCGCTTACATCTTCATTATCGAAGCAGTCATAGACGACAAACCTTGGTATCACAATATCAAATGCTTCCTTCAGAAACAAGAGTACCCACCTGGGGCATCCAAAAAAGACAGGAAAACCCTCAGAAGACTGGCAGGCAACTTCTTTTGAGCAGTGATACACTCTATAAGAGAAACTTTGACATGGTCTTGCTCCGATGTGTAGACAGACTAGAAGCAAACACGCTGATAAAAAAAATTCACGAAGGATCCTTTGGCACTCACGCCAACGGACACACAATGGCGAGGAAAATTCTAAGAGCTGGGTACTATTGGTTGACAATGGAATTCGATTGCTACAAGTACACGAGGAGGTGTCACAAGTGTCAGATATACTCAGACAAAAATCATGTACCGCCAACACATCTCAAAGTTCTTTCTTCCCCATAGCCTTTTTCCATATGGGGAACCGACATGATTGGCATGATTGAACCTAAGGCTTCGAACGGACATTGGTTCATTCTGGTAGCCATTGACTACTTCACTAAGTGGGTCGAAGTAGTGTCATACGCCAATGTGACCAGACAGGTCGTGGTCCAATTTATCAAAAACAATCTCATCTGCCGTTATGGTGTTCTAAACCAGATCATTACTGATAATGGATCCAACTTGAAAAACAAAATGATGAAAGAGTTGTGTGCTGAGTTCAAGATCGAACACCATAACTCATCTCCCTACCGACCCAAGATGAACGGAGCGGTAGAAGCGGCTAACAAGAACATCAAGAAGATTGTTCAAAAGATGGTTATAACCTACAAAGACTGGCACGAGATACTACTCTTTGCTCTTCACGGTTATTGCACATTTGTCCGCACTTCAACAGGGGCAACCCCTTTGTCTCTAGTATATGGCATGGAAGCAGTGCTCCCCATAGAGGTAGAGATCCCATCAATCCGGGTATTGATGGAAGCTAAACTAACAGAGGCTGAATGGTGTCAAAGTCGACACGACGAACTGAATCTGATTGAAGAAAAGTGAATGACGACACTATGCCACGGTCAGTTGTATCAACAAAGAATGAAGAAGGCATTTGACAAAAAGGTCCGACCTCGCGTCTTCAGAAAAGGAGACCTTGTGCTCAAGAAGATACAATCTTTTCTCACTGATTCCCTGGGCAAATGGACTCTGAATTATGATGGCCCCTATGTGGTCAAGAAAGCTTTCTCAGGCGGCGTCTTGAGACTTGCAACCATGGATGGAGAGGAATTTGCCTACCCCACAAATGTTGACGTAGTCAAGAAATACTTTGCCTAATTAAAAAAAATACGTCCCAGTGGATTGAAAACCCGAAAGGGCGGTCCAGGCAAAAATTAGAGACATAATCAAAAATCATCCCGATGGATTGGAAACCTCAAAGTACAATCCCGGTAAAAATTAGGGATTAATGGCAAGTAACTACGTCCAGCAAAGGGGCAAATCCCTCAGCAGCAGTAATGCCATCCATCGGAAAACTCTGATCAAGGTCATCTTCGACAGAAGCTCAGGATGTCCAGAATGCAAAGTTGGTAGAAGGATAGCGGTTGTTATGTTTCAATGTAGCCCTTTTCCCTTAAATTACCATTTTCTAACTTTGTAAATGCTCTATGAAATCACGCGCTTGGCTGATTTCTATCCTATCAATAAAATTTGAGCCTTAGTGCTTTTGTTTGTAATTCTTATTTGTTTTAGCTTTAGAGAACGACATTTTTACATGATCAACGATTCTTGAAATAAAACAAAAAAAATGAATTTACTTATCAAACTTTTTTTGCTTTTAAAATAAAGATGGCAATTCTTTTGATTGTTGAACATCGAAAGAACATTGATCGCTTCTCCAGAAGTAATCGAACCTCAAAGTGCAGAATCAACGTACTCCTTCTAAACCAGTGCACCTAAATGAAGGATCAGCTGTGTCAGATGCGAATATTCCGTCTGACATCCCCGACAGAGTTCTTATCTCCTAAGCCCGACCAACAGTTTTCCCCCACGGGACTATCTCTCCTAAGCAAGGCAGAATTGCTATCTTGAACCAGTGATACTTCTTCATCCCCCACCGGGGCCGAGTATCCAGTCGTGTTCATCCACTAGTTTGTATGTCGCGTCAGTTTTGTCAGCATAAGCATACATACATCATGCATTATTAATTTACATTCATATTCATATTGCATCACTATCACTCTAGTCGGTTTTATCCCTTAGTGATAAAAGTCCTCTTGTCAATCGAGTTGTCAGTTCTTTCCTCGTCAGGAAGTGAATCATCTAAATAATCTCTCTCCAGTTTGTCTCTGGATTAGAGACGGTCTTTGATCACTTTGATAACTTGAACCTCTGAAAAGCAAGAAAATCTTCGACAAACATCACTCTTCGCCATTGAAGATGATATCTTTGCTTTCCCGGATTAAGGAAAATCCCCAGAGAAAGCCTCTTAATCAAAGCTTCGGCAGTACGACAGTTTTTCTCCGAAAGGTTCGCTGACGAAAAGGTCATCAGCACCTCTAAATTTAGATTACATCACATGGCATTTCTTCCTAGAAGATCTCGAGGAAAAGTATGATGTAATATCCCCAAATAGGAAACAGTCTCTCAAGAGACTCGTTTTCCCTAGTAGAGTCGACAAATGGCATCTCTAACAAAGAAGTTTATACACCTCTGCAGCTCAGACGAATAGGTTCCCCAGCTAGTATGACATCAAAACTCTTTCCATCAAATGGCATCTCCCCAGGAAAATTCGGCGAGAAGTTTGAGGAAAACCTCTATAAACAGTGTCCCTTGTCAAGAAAGTTTATTGACAAAAGAAACTGAGACCAGTTCCTTGGTAGGAAACCAGGATCGAGGGGAAGTTTATTTCAGAAACTGAGACCAGTTCCCTGGCTGAAGACCGGGATCGAGGGGAAGTTTTTACCTTTTCTAAGCATCATTGCTTAGCAAAAGAAGATGGATGGGCCCACTACCATTCATAACCGCCGTCAAAATTTCGGGCATTCCGATATTTAATCCTCTTGCACCCCGAATGCCCGAATACCTTCGCCATTCATACCTTCGGGTCCAAGAAGATTAAATAGGGGCATCTGTCATACCCCAAATTTTGACCACTAGGATTTCCCATCATTGTGCAAATCATCATCACAATATGGATGAACCATCATACCTCCTTAGTCTTCCCAAAGATGGGTGAGCATCCACTACAATCAAAGATTAGGGTTTCAAACCCTCTCAAAGCTTTTAGACAAATGATCAATCAAGAAATGACATGATTTTCAACTTGTCTAACCTCTCAAACACCTATAAAGGATCAAGAGGACTCCCATATCAAGAATCAAGCACCAAGTTGCAACCTTCCAAGTGGGTTAAGCCTTAAGATCGCCAGTGTCACCAAATTAGGGTTTTGGTCGACCAAGGCCTCCAGATGGAAATTTTCATCTGGGCATGAGCCAATACTTCAAAGCACAACTTAAGATGCTCCAAGGGACATCATAAACCTAATCATCAAGTAAATTTAGCCTCAGGGGATGCATTTATCAAAAATCAGGAATTAGGGTTTCTTGACCTAATTTACCCCTAAGTTGACTTTTGGGACAAAACATGAGCCAAGACCTCAAGACATGATTTGAGGGTCTCTAACACACTATATTGATCCATTTGCAACAATGGATTGATCCAAGAAGCTTGACTCACAAGTTTCATTTTCATCAGGACCACAATTAGGGTTTCAAGGGAAAAGTCAACTGTACCTTTGAATTTTGACCAAGACATGCTCCCAAACCTTGGGACATGATTCAATACACCCTATAACACCATTAGAACATAGCCATTAGGTTTAATTTAGGTCAAGGACTTGATTTCACCAAGGATCGCACAGTTTGGAATTCATCTGGTAAAAAGTCAACTGTGCACAAAAGTCAAGTTTGACTTTTAGAGATTTTTCACAATTATGGTTCCTTGACCCTAAAATAATGTTAATGTGTGATTGGAATCATCATTCATCAAGAAAAATCAAAGAAAGTGGGATAATTGTAAAAGGGGTAACCATAAAAACTTAGAATTTTTCTAAGTTATGAAATAAAGTGGCTAGGGTACCAACTTCCAAGGACCATAACTTGAGATCCAAGCAACCACTTTGGATGATCCAAAGATGGATTTGTAGACCTCATGGAATACTTCAAAAGTGTCAACTACACCTTATTCCAATTCCTCATGGATTTTAAGTTATGATTGGATCAAAATCACTAAAAACATGAAAATGCATCATTTTTCAACACTTAGACAAAATTCTGTCCAAGACAGATTTTGTTGAAAACACCAAAACTTGTGAGGTTTTTTCACATTGTTGGAAGTGGAATCAAT
This sequence comes from Lathyrus tuberosus, assembly GCA_022829125.1. Lineage (NCBI taxonomy): Eukaryota > Viridiplantae > Streptophyta > Magnoliopsida > Fabales > Fabaceae > Lathyrus > Lathyrus tuberosus. The sequence goes on along the minus strand of JALAZF010000296.1, from coordinate 7,758,847 downwards.
TCCAAAGGTAAACATCAATGCTGTTGCAAATGTTGCTAAGAATTCAAAGAACTTATTAGCATGAATTGATTCAACTTGAGCCAAGAGAAATCCATGCCCAAAGTCATGCTGCTGCAGCTGTTTTGGAAAAACCAGTTTGTGTGATTTCTTGCCACACACGATTTCTAAACCAAAACCAAGGATCACTATGCCACAGTCATCTAATCTGATCCTAATCCAATTGATCTAACCTGTAAAGCTAAGTCAAAAAGCCAAAGGATCTTCCAACTTGAGATTAATGCATTTTGGCACATTATGCCTTGAATTCAAAGGCATTTATGTGAGATAGGGCACTTTCAACCAAGCCACTCTACTCATTCAAGATGCTCACTTAAAAAACAATTACAACATCTGAGGAATATGTATTTGGTCAAGATATAGCCCTGCTCTTGGGAGAGGCTAGGTTGCCTTGCATGAAAAGAAATGCCACCAAGCCAAAGCCATTGAATGTGATCTGATCCAGCAGCCATTCACTATTCCTCCAAGACAAGAGTTGATCCACTATAAATAGAGGTCCTAACTGATCATTCAAATCACCCCAAAGCAGCTGATAACATTGCTTTCTCTCATTCTCTCCTTAAGTGCCAAAAACTCCACATTTTGAGCAAACACTATCGGGTTTTGAGTTGCAGCCTCAAGCAACTCAAACCAACTTCTCAAACACATCACATATGATGTATATAAGATATTCAATCACTTAAACCATCTCTGTAACACCTCTAACCCAAAATCACTCTTCAACTAGCCCATTATGCATCCATTCTGCAACTTGGATACCATAACTTGATCAAGGCAATTTCCAAGGGGTCCAAAGGTTGAAATCTACTCCATAACATCCATTGGAGCTGTAGAGATCATCAAATCATTTTTGGAACACAGTTTGTGCAGAGATCCCATTTCAGCTTGTATCAAGGTAAGCTTAAAGCTACATCTTCATGATCCATGCATATTTCCTCGCATGATACTTTTTCCAATTGATTGTCATCATATGTTGAGTATTTCCCCTCAAAAAATTTGATCATAGCACTCACCAACATGTCTGCACGATTGCTTTTGCAAAATTAGGGTTCATACATTCATGTTGATATAACTTGCTGCACACTAAAAATAAATGAAATCAAATATTGCCATCATGTTCCTTGTTAAAAAACACATGAAATTGGTGCTTGGATCATGTCAAATGGTTGAGAAACGAGTGAGTTAGAGGGCTTCACGCATCTGAGCTTGAGGTTAAAGATGGCCATGGCGCCATGCTTCAGGAACCAACCAAGTTTGCCTTATGTTTTTCATTTGCCATGTATATTATGAATTGGCATTGCGCCCCAGTGGTTGATCAACTGGTTTGTGTGTACTAGCGAGTGGAAGGTCTGGGGTTCGAATCCCCCTTGCCCCAGACCTCTTTTTTTTTTTTACCATTTTTTCCTATTTTTAACATTTTTCAAGTTATTTTTATTAATGATTTGAAAAATTAATTTCTCACTCAATATTAATCATTTTTGGTTGATTCTTTTTCTGAAAAATAAAAAAAATAGTAAAATATTTTATTCCATAAAAAGATCAAATTTATATCATTTATTTAATATAATTGGTATTTTTGTAAATAAATTCATTTTAATTATTTTTAAACATTTTAAAAATGAATATTCATCTTGCAAATCAAAACCAAATGAGTTTTAAATCATCTTGTGATTAAAACTTCATTTTTCAAACCATAACCAAAAATCACAAGTGGTTTATTTAAACTTATTTGGTATTTTCATCATTTTTTATTAATTTTCTTTGAAAAATTACTTTTAAAAAGTGAAAATTAGGGTTTCTTTGATTTTTAATCATACTCAAATATTTCAAAACAATTGGGCCTCTTGATAGAGTGTAAGTCCCACCTCTTTGTAAATAAGAATCATTTTTGGGCCTCAGTGTATTGCATAAGTCCCGATATAGTCAGAAATTTCGATGCGATCGTCGTTTTCAAACTATTTTCAACTGGGCTTCTCCTTGAGCTATAAGACCCATCTTTATTCATTTTCAAACTCTTTGAGCCTCTAATAGAGTGTAAGACCCAACTCCTTTTGAAAATCAAAATCATTTTGGGTCTCAGTCATTGTATAAGTCCCACTGTATTTTGAGAAACCTCGGCGCGATCGTCGTTTTCAAACAAACAACTGAGCCTACCCTCGTGTTGTAAGTCCCACTTTTTTTCTTTAAAACACTTTTGGGCCTCTTAAGAGAGTGTAAGACCCATCCCTTTGTACAGAAAACCTTTCTTTGGGTCTCAGTCACTTGTATAAGTCTCTGTACAAATTCAAAACAACAGTGCAATCACTGTTAAAATTCGGGCCTCTCCCTGAGCTGTAAGCCCCAATCTTTGTTCAAAATACTTTCTCCTTTGATTTTGAATCCAAATGTATAGTTGCTATCAAAACTTTCTTTAATTTCTTTGTTGAGCAACTAACAAAACAACATGGAAGCTTAACAACGGGTAAGTATTTATCCGCTTTCTTTTATCTGCTTTCATATATATAACTGTATTGTGGGGCTGCTTCACTGTAAGTTTTCTTTCATACCCTCTTTAAATACTGGTCATATATCAACTGTATATATACTAGTATAGTTATTTAGAGTTTTCCCCGGAAACTACGTCTAGAACTAGGTAAAGCCCTGTTGGTCACTCTTAAATACAAACAAAACTAGATCCCCCATAGGATTCCAAATACAGTCTTCCCTTCTCTTGGGGTTAAACAATATGGAACAAAGAGAAAGGCAGTATTCTCGATGAACCTTTTCTTAGACTGTCACCCTTAGAAATTGTCAAAGAAACTCTACTCCCCAGAGATGATCTTTTCTCCATGAATGGCATCTCTCGAGTTTCTTCCAAACCCTCGAACTTTCCTGGAATGATCTCTTCTCTGTGAATTGCATTTCTTGAATTTCTCTTGATTTGGGGACCCACAGGAATCCTAAAAGCATCCCTGCCTCCTCTTGGGCTTTGTACAAGGACCCTCCGGCTTCTTAGAAGTTCTCATGCCTTCTCTTGGGCTTAATACAAGGACCCTGACGACCTCTTAAAGGTATAAGATAGAACTTAGTCATCCTTTGCTAGAGCAGTCTTTCCAGTGTCAAAACTCCGGCCATTTTAGGGTTGATTCTCATCCCTTAATGCCCGTGCCTCCTCTTAGGCATTGTACAAAAGATAAAACTCTTCCACACTAATAGACTTGGACAGTCTATATCCCCTCTTGAGTCTCAAAGACATTCTCAAGCACTGTAGAAACCCAGGTCATTTTGGAAAAATCTCCGGTAGAGTTTACACCTAATCCTTATCCCAAAATTCCCCAACCAGGGTCAGCTTGTCCCAAATCAGAGCCTCAAGGCATCTGATACCTCAACTCTTCTGTAATCCTCAGCAAGAGTTGACTCCCCACTTGGACCTACCTAGGGATCTCCATAAATCCTCTGCAGTAAGATAGCCTCCTCTTAGGCTTTGTATAATGATCTTTCCTCAACATATTCAGCCTCCTCTTGGGCTTTGTACAATGATTCTCCCCAGCGGAGCTAACCTTTTCAGACTCTCTTGTTGAGTCACTCACTTTTAAGGCTCTCTTGTTGAGTCAATCTCCTTTTAGCCTCAATCTCGAGCTTTGTACGAGACAACAAATCACTCTCTTGTTGAGTATAAAAGACTCTCTTGTTGAGTCAATCACCTTTTCAGACTCTCTTGTTGAGTCAACCTTTTTTAGCCTCCGTCTTGGGCTTCGTACAAGACAGACAAAAATACTCTCCTGTTGAGTCAAACTTTTTTAGCCTCTGTCTTGGGCTTTGTACAAGACATATAAAAACACTCTCTTATTGAGTCAAACTCATTTCAGCCTCCATCTTGGGCTTTGTACAAGATACATACAAATTCTCCCCAACGGGATCAAAATCCCTTTTAGCCTCAATCTTGGGCTTTGTACAAGACAGAAAGAACATTTTTCCCTGGAAAAGTCAAACTTTTGGCCTCCTCTTAGGCTTTGTATAAAGAAATCCCCGGTTGAGTCAATCAACCTTTTAGCATCAAACTTGCGATGCGATCAAGGCATACGAACATCAACAGTTCCTCTTTAGAGATGACAAATTCTCTCTCAGCCAAAACCCTTTAGCTTCATATCTTGGGCTTTGAACAAGATACAAATCACTTTTAGCTTCAATCTTGGGCTTTGAACAAGACACCAAAACATCTTTTTCCTCCGTTAGAATAGGAGGAACTACGATCGCTCTGATTTCCCTGTTTCGTTAAACGGGAATACGTAGGTATAAGATTGCAAAATCTTAGCGAGCATACTATTCAAAAACTCTAAAGTCCAGTACCTTCATACATCAATAAAAAAAATCAGATCTAGTACCTTACCAAAAGCCTCACGAACAGTCCAGACACTCTATTCTTAAACGAAATAACCTAAGACAGGCCCCCTATTTTGATAGCATATGTAAACCAACAGTTATCTGTTTAAACTCAGTATGCAAGCAGGGTTAATTGGAGACATCTATTTCCCTTCCTTAATCAACTTCACAGGATAAAAAATGAATTAAACTGTAGTACCAAAGCGATAGTGATTCGAAACCACAAAAGCCGCGCTACAGGAAGAACTTGGACTAGAGGATTTCCATGAGTATCAACGATAACCTGAAAAAGTTAGTAAGTCAGATTATATTGTGAATGAAAGTGGCTGTAAATGTCGAAATTTGGGAAAAAGAACGTACCTTTGGAATTTCAGTCTTAAGACTAAAATTTTCACTTTCTGCTGGGGCTAGAGTGATTTGTTTGACAGGCTCTTTGTGAGGAGTAGGAGCACTCATTTTCAATACTCTGGAAGCGGAAGGTTTGGGTTGTTGGATTTTCGACGGCTTCTTCTTCTTTTTCAAAGGTTTAGCTTGGTCAGGCAAATTGTCACCATCGTCAGATTCAATAACGTGAATATCAGGTTCCACTTCTTTTCTTTTCTTTGGTGTCAAAGGAGGTTTTCGACTTCCCTGCAAAAAGGATTTCGCTAATATATTTTAGATGGCGAAAATAAAAATATATATAACAATCAGGGAAAAGGAGAAACCATACCTTCGCCACGGGTTTCTTGGTTATGTCCTTTTGGTCTTCTTCGTCTTCTGTAGTTGACCTTTCGACGGTAGCCAATTTCTTAGCAGGAATTTTTGTATCTAAGAAAAAGAGAGGAAAAAAAGGGAAAAGTTAAATATGAGCTAAGAAGAAGAAAAGGTATATAAATAAAAGGAAGTAGTGTTGAATATCTTCCCATTCCATACCTTCATATATAGGAGATTCCACGCGAACGTGTTATATACCAATATGAAGGTGGCCTTTGAAATTGTCCAAAGTGTACTTAGTCAGAACCACTTGCTTAGCGCATTTTTGGTAGTCATGACGAAGATTTTTCATAAAATTCCCACAGACGAACCAGTCTGGAAATGAAGGGATAAAAGCCACACCAAATTCAGCAAACGGTAGAGGAAGGAACTTTGGTGGATAGAGATTAAAAGCTAACTTATAACGTTGATCTGGTCGAACGTATGAAGGTAGTTTTAACTTATCCAGTTTCCTTGTAAATTTTTCTTTCAAAGTAACGGCTGTTTCGCTAATGGTTCGACTAAGTTCGTTGGGTCTATAGGCAGTTTCAAAGTACTTCTGGAATGCTTGGATTTATTTGATGTGTCTTGAAGTACCTTTCTTTGATTTGTCCTGTACAAGGGCGAAAGCTTTGGTCAGTTGAAGAGTAAAAGAAGACACGTCGAAGAATTGTGAATTATAGTAATCCCTCCACCAGTCATCAAACTCTTTAGTACAGAGGAAGCTGGGTTTGAAAGCCACCGGTTGGATTTTGACCATGTCTGAGTATTTCGCCAGCAGTTTTGTACACTTAGCTTAATTGTGGAGCATGTTGTAGTGTATCAGCGAACCTTTCTTTGAAAAAAGAGGTTTGGGTTTTATTTGAATTAATCTAAACTGTCGAGAAACCAGATTGGGTTGGTAGTTGACAAGTGAGATTTTTAGTTTTCATGGGTTAATCCTGGAGGCTAGAAGCCTGGGGGTTAGAAAGGATTCCCAGACATTCAGAGATTCCGCCTTTTGTTCTTTCGACTCAGGGGGAAACTTCCTAGTGAACCATTCTGGTCCAATTTTTCTGCTTGCAAAAGGGGCCATATTAGGTGTGAAGTTATGACGTTTGGCAAACATCATAACATAACCAGTGAATGTTTGCTGGAGGCTCAGACCTTCATCATTGGGCGTCAGCAGTGCCTGCCTAGTTCCTTCGACCCTTCTATCTTTTAGAGCAGCTTCGTCTACAGGGCTTTTATTAGAAAGAGAAGCTTTGAAAGTGGCATTTAGCCACAGTTGTAGGAGCCAGAATGGTCCCGACAACAGAAGACTTCCCTTAGTCTTAATGTTCTTCAGTAAAGTGACTCCTTCGCTAAGGGATTCATACAGATTGGCTAAGATGATTTCGCTAAGGCATAGTTTGTGTCCAGCATAGAGTTGATTCGCCATAGTGATGTATCTTTTAGCCACCTGGAGAGACCTGGAGCAGAAGATGCACCTCGACAGCCAGAGAGCTAGGCAGGCCACGTGCTCTTGGTCAGAGACTTCAATAGTGTCCTTGTCATGATAGTACACGATGTAGGAGGTAAATACAACTTTACTAATGTCGAAACCTATGGAATCGTCAGCTAGGAGGTTGGGATCATAATCCACCCCGAGAGGACTAAGACCAGTTATGACAGCTATGTCGAAGAGGGCGGGGGTGATCATTCCGCAAGGAAGGTGAAAGTTGTTGTAGGTACTATCCCAAAAGTAAAGGGAAGCTAAAAGCATGGATGGACAATATCCTGGTCCTACTTTCGACAGCTGGATAAAGTCGAAAATGCCCATGGATTTCCAAGCCTCAGATTTGACTGCTTCTATTTTTGCTAACCAAGATAAGTAATCGGATGGGTCTTTCGATAGGGGGCAAGACTTAAAAATCCTAAAGTTTTTCATATACTCTATATTTATGGCATCCGTAGAGGCTAAAGTTGAAGGTGACCCTTGACCATCTACCTTAGATTTTTCATCTATGGCTATTTCTTGTTCAGTCATAGGCCTAACTCCATTAGCTATTGGTTTATAACGATGATAAGCTGGAAAAAATTCTTTTACTTTTAAAGGATCTAGCTTTAAATCAGGCAAATGTCCAAGGATTGCATGGGATTTACCAGAAATGAGGATGGGGATTAATACCTGTGATTGATAAATACGTCTTTTTTCTTCTTCATTGGGAGGTTCTGGTACGTATTGTTGATTCCCCACGAAGCTTGGACCAAGGATTCTGTGAACAGGTAGCAAACCTTTGGATTTCTGAGAGTCTTTGTTCTTGGTGTTGGTTCCTTGAGGATCTATGGAAGAAGACATGGTTACTCGCAGAAATTTTAGAGAGGAAATGAAGAAGATGAAGTTGTGTGAAGTAAGTGGTTTTTCAGAAGATAAGAGAATGGAAAAAGTGAATTGAGGAGAAATTTCACTTATTTATAAGTGGAAAAGGGGACTGAAGCGGTTACTATTTAAAGGGGTTACCATTTAATGAGAAGAGATCATGGGACACGTGTTAGCCATGAATGGACTGATTGGACGATGACAGTTATTTTCGACCCATGATCTCCTAGGGACTAGGATCGTGATGATTGAAAAGATTTCAGAACGTGGGCTGAGAAGACGTTTCAGAAAAAGTGTAAAGATGATTCTGACGTCACAGAATGTCAAGTCATATGAACAGTCATTTTGTCGAATCGGTCAAGGCGTAGAATTATGTTGATAAAAAATGCCTTTTCTCCTTTGTCGAAATATGCATTTTCTGGGGGGCGATTTGTAGGCTCCTAATTTCGACGTCTGGGTTTTTTCGTAAAGGAGGTGAAAGATTGAGGCTTTCCAGAGTATTTCGACAAAAATTTGTTTCTTGTGAAGAAGATCGGTCGAAAACAAGGATTATTTGGAATAGAAGAGTTGGAGATTTTTCTAAATGTTAGAACCATTTCGACACAATTATGCGGAGATTTCTTTTCGACTGATATTTTGAAATTTAAATAAAGGAAGGAATTTTGTTTTTGAAAGCGAGACGCGTGGAGTGCATCTAAGAGGTGAAGGCATGCCGAATGCCATTTGCCTTCATTAGGGGTAATGACCGTTGTTGACGGTTATTTCGACTATGTATATAAATGGGGAGTCATAGTGTTAGATTTTCGTGTGTGTATTCAAATTCTGTACAAGTTACTCAAAAAATACACAAAGTACCCGTGTGAGAGAAAAGAGTTATCATTGAGAAAATGTATGTTTGAAAAACACCAGTTTTATCTTTTACATTTCAATGAAATTTTAAGTTATTTATATACAGTTTATTCTACATTTCTGCAATTTATTTCTGCATTCTTATTAAGTTTTTCGTTACTTCTTTAAAGAACAAAGTTTTATCATTTTCATCCAAATCATATCATTTTATGAGAACGATGATGAACATAATAAATAAAGGATTTGACTTTCATATGTGTTGTCGAAATTATTAAAGCACGTCGTCCTAGGATTTGTATGGTCGATCCTACAAGTAAACTAATTTTTATAAATTAGGAGATCATTGATTATTTGCTAATTTTCAAGGCAAACAGTGACACCCTTGGTTCACTCATGTATCTTCTCACTAACCCGACTGAGAAACATATATCAGTTTGACTGTTGCACACATATCTCAGAGATCCAACAAATTGTTTGAACAAAGTTGCATCGACTTTGTCTTCCTCTTCATGCTTCTCAAACTTCAAATTTGGTTTGATAGGCGAAGATGCAGAAGTCAAATCATCCATCCTGAATCTCTTGAGTATCTCCTTGCCATACTTTCTTTGATGTAGCACCATACCTTGCTTCAACATTTGAAATTCCATGCCTAGGAAGTATGACAACTTTCCCAGATCTGACATTTCAAATTCCTTCTTCAATAGTTCTTTGAACTTCGACAAGTTCTTCAAGCTATTTCCAGTTACTAGCAAGTCATCAACATATAAGCAGATGATTGTTATATATTGTGCCACAACCTGAACATAGACAACATACTCAGATTTGCATTTGATAAATCCCAATTCGACCAAGTATGAGTCAATCTTCTTATTCCATGCCCTAGGTGTCTGCTTGAGGCCATAAAGCACTTTGTGCAAATTGTATACTTTCCTTGCTTCCTCATGAATCACAAACCCAGGAGGTTGTGTGCCATACACCTATTCATCTAAAGGACCATTCAAAAATGCTGATTTCACATCTAAGTGAAATGTCGACCAGCCTTGCTTACATGCCAAGGCTACAACCAATCTGACAATCTTCAATCTTGCGACAAGTGCAAATACTTCAGAGTAGTCGAGTCCTGCTCTCTGATGAAATCCTCGAGCTACCAATCTCGCTTTATGTCTTGCTATCGACCCATCAACATTGTGCTTTAACTTGAACACCCACTTCACTTCGATAACTTTTGTATGTGCTGGCAATTCGACCAACTCCCATGTGTTGTTTCTTTCAATTACTTGTAACTCTTCGACCATAGAAGACTTCCACTTCATATTCTTTAAAGCATCGCTATAGTTGATTGGTTCAGTACTTTCAAGTAAAGAAAAATGAACTAACTCTCCATCTGTTGTGACTTCATCATCACCAACCACTTCATAATCTTAAAGTCTTGCTGGATGTGCTCTAATTCTTTGAGGTCTCTGACTTGTGCTAGCCATATCCTCTCTGACTTCGACTGTGTTGGGTATATCAGCAACAAATTCAATGTCGACTGGAACATTTACAATATCTTCGACTTCGACATCATTACTTGCTTCGTCGAAATCATAGCTCATCAATGGATTGTCAATTGCATTACTAGAATTCCAATCCTAGGCAGAATTTTCATCAATCAAAATATCTAGACTACTCAAAATCTTCTGATTAATTGGATTGAACAAATTGTATGCTCCAGTCTTATGATATCCTACCAGAATCATAGGTTCACTCTTATCATTAAGCTTCCTTCTCCTATCATCAAGAACATGATCGCAACAAATAGAGCCAAACACCTTCAAATGAATCACCGATGGTTGTTTGCCACTCCACACTTCTTCAGGAACCTTGTTCTTCAGCTTCTTAGTAGACACTTGTTTAAAATATAAACAACATTCGAAACAACTTCACCCCATAAGGATTTTTGGCAAATTCTTTTGCTTCAACATGCATCTCGCCATGTTCAATATGGTCTTATTTCTTCTTTCTGCTATTCCATTATGTTGAGGAGTATAAGGAGCATTTACCTCATGATCAATACCATGTTCTGCACATAATTCTTCAAATATATTGGATGTGTATCCGCCACCTCCATTTGTTCGCAGAACCTTGATCTTCTTTTCACTCTGGTTTTCGACCAGTATCTTGAATCTCTTAAAGATTTCAAATACTTCGTCCTTTTGCTTAATCTCATAGATCCAGAGCTTTCAACTGTACTCATCGATAAATGAGACGAAATACCTGCTTCCACCAATGGTGTGATCTTCAAAGGGACCACATATATTTGAATGTACAACTTCGAGTATGCAGGATGATCTCATTGGCATAGTCGAAACGAAAGACTTTCTGGACTTCTTTCTGACTAGACAACCTTCACAGATTTCGTCGGGCATCTCAAGACTTGGTGTACCAATTACCACATCTTGAGCGATCAGATGATTGAGCGACCTAAAGTTCAGATGGCCAAACCTCAGATGCCACAACAAACTATTCTTGTGGTCGACAACTATTTTCAGACATTGTACCTCAGTCATACTGATCATGGTCTTAAATGTTCTATTCTTCAAAAAAGGAGATTTCAAGACCAAGTTATCGTGAATGTCAAAAAGTTATAAGGCTTCATCTTTCATAACTACTGAGAACCCCTTTTTCGACCAGTTCTCCAACACTTAGCAAATTACACTTCATTCCAGAGACATAGAGTACATATTTGACCAAGGCTTTCGCTCAATTAGTCCTTTGAATAACTATGTTGTTAGTACCTTCTGCTTGCAATGAGTTATTATCATCAAGCTTGACCTTTCTCTTCTTCAACTCATTGAAATCTACTAACCATACTTTTCGCCAGTCATGTGATTTGAGCAGCTAGAGTCGAGAAACCAGATCTTGGATTCGACATGGTCATCTGCAACTGCAGCCATGACCACTAAATCATCGAAATCATCTGAATCTTGATGTGCAAGTTTCACTTCTTCGTCCTTGCCTTTTGTCGATCCCTTGTCTTTCTTGTACCAACAATGCTTGGCCAAGTGACCCCACTTTTCACAATTATAGCACTGCACACCTTTTTTCTCTTCTTTGTCTTTCTGATAGGAACTTCCTTCTTCTCTTTTCGAGAATTCAAAAGCTCTATCATCGACCTTATTCTTGTGAGGATTTGACCAAGACTTCTTGCCCTGAGTCTTGTCGATTTTGCCTTTGAACTTGTTGGAACCACCATTCTTCTTCCATGTGTGAGCCTATAGTGCTTGTATCGAGTCTTGAACTATTTTCCTTTCGACAATCCCAATCTCATGCGCCTCCAACGAACCAACCAAATCTTCCAGTTTTAGGGTTCAAGATTGTTAGATTCTTGAATTCCTATGATAACGTGATCAAAGTGAGAGGCCAACGTATGCATTACCTTCTCAACTATCATCTTATCAGTTAGGGGTTCACCACAACCCTTCATGAGATAGTCGAGTTTCTGCACCTTCGACACATAGCTTGCAATCTTTTCGTCTTCTCCCATCGACAACCTTGACTTTCTCACCTCCTCCGTAGTACTTGACAGGAATATCTCATGCCTCCTTCGCCGATTCAGCATGAAAGATTCTGTCGAAATTAGTTGCATCAACCGCCAATTAGATGTAAAACACCGCCTTGCAATCATTCTTTTTGACATCCTTGTGAGCGGTTCTCTGTGCGTCGGTTGCATCTTCACCAAACACATGAACGACATTAGTAACCACTTCTAGGGTTTTATGATAGCCAAATAGAGATTGCAGTTGTTTTCTCCATCGAAGTGAATTCTTGTCGTCAAGAGTTGGAAGAGAGTTTGGTAAATTTCCGTTAACATTCATCTTTGCAGCAATTGATCAACAACAACTCACGATCCCGGAAACACGATCTCTGACGTGTGATTCTTGAAAACATGATCAAGAATCTACCTGGAGCTCTAGATACCAATTTTTTAGTGGGTGAGACACTTTTAGTGAGGAGAATAAAACAATAAGGATTGTATTATTGAATTCACTACAATAAAAGGTTATCCGCCACGGCCAGAAAACCGCGGTTATATGAAAAATAACTGTGGTTGAAAGCTTTGGCCACAGTGTGGCCACGAATAAGTGACTGTGGGATATGCAGCCGTTGCCTAAATTATAAGCCACGGTTTTTGTGTTTGGGCCATGTTTTATATACATCCGTGGCTTGAATAGGCCACGGTTTAGGTATCTAGGTTAAGGTCGCGGTTTATCATGCGCCGCGGTTCTTAACAGTGGCCGAATCTAGCCACGGTTCTTATTTAATGTATAGGGTTATAATTTATGGCCACTAATTAAAACCGCAGCTACATTTTGCTCATGGTTTTACACCATTTAAGTAGGCCACGGTTTCTTTTTGTGCCGCATAGTTGTAACCATGTTGTTCTTCATGACATGGCATAAAAAACTATTTTAGATCAATATAACACTACAAGTTTAAAAATACTTTCTATAATTTATATTCTTTTAATAATAAAATTTTAAAAATACTTTCTATGTACACCACACAAAATTTAAAACATCAATGCTAATTTCATTTGTATTGCCAAAATAGCAAATCTTACAAACATATCAAAATAAAAACGTAATGTCAATTATATAATAAGAACCACTAAAATAGATGCTACGACAACAAAACAACACAAAAACATATTTAAGATAAAAGCATTTTCTAATCTTCCTCTCTCGCATCTTCATCAGTGCATGGACTTTAAAAGTTTGTCTGCTTTGGGGTACTAGAAGCATTTGTAACCTATTGAAAATAAAATAAATTAAATTACAAACTCAATTTAATAAATGTTTTCATAATATTCAAAATATAAACTTGAAAAATAAAATATAATATACCTGTCTTGCAGCTTGTTACCATTGTCGAATTCAAAATCAGGTGCAAGATATTCCACAATAACAATCTAGTTAAGCTTTCTTGGTAGTTCATACTCAGAATACTAGAGGAACATATAATCTCAGGTAATAAGCCTTGTAAGCACCTGAACCTTCTTTAAACAGAATTGACAAGCCACTTCGAATGAGAAAAGTTTGCAACTGAGACAATTATCAAACATAAGAACAATAATTAGAATTATATATTAATATAAATAAATAGCTTGTATCAAATATTTGACATAGTAAATGAAAGTGAAATGGGATGACATTTTAAAAACATGTTTCAAAGCAATATAAAACTTCACAGTTGGTTCTTGAAATTGTAAGTAAAAGGCACTTCGGCTTTATCTCGGCATAAGAAAAATGCTTACTCTAGCAATACAAGATCACGAAGTTCATACTCCCCAATTTTAGTCACACCGGTGGTTACTTCCGAACTCTCTACAACATCCTCTACAAACATACGAATCTAAAGAGAGAATATTTGTTATCATTTCTGCACTAAATGTAAGTAGAAATTCAGAAGTCTTCAAGCAAGTCAATCAAAGGACTATAAAACTCACATGCTCCTTTATGGTATCAAATATTAAGATCAGAACATGCTGCTCCACCTTTACAACCATGCCAGTCGCACCCTCTTGAGCACCAGAAACAACTTTAACATGGTTTTTAGGTTCAAAATATTTAACAAGTTCCCTTTCATGTACTGCAAGAATTTTCTAAGCAAATGGAAAGAGAGAAAAAACTAGATACTTAGATCATCATTAAAGCAATTATCACTAATCACCAACATGCAAAACTGGCAGACTATACAGTGAAAAAAAAAGAGTCAAATATTAATGCATACTTACAGGAAGACCCTTTATTTCTGGCTTTATATGAACATTTTCCTCATCCACTTTCTCTACCCATCCTTTCAAGTTCTTCAAATCACCCTTGACAACAATAACAACATCACCCTTCATGAAATGCCCTTTCTTTCTGTTCGCAAATAGAGTTGACACGGATATGCAGTTCCCTGATATAAAGCTTAAACTCTGTAAGACCAGGAGCCAAAAAGTTTCATAGAGAGTAGAAACATATTAGCAAAAGCTATGAGTCAGCATTACCTAGCTTCATCAACATTCATAAAACAAGGAGGCGGAACAAATGCCTTCTTTTTCACAACTTCTCTACCTTCCTGCATGATAAATAAATTTTGCACAGAAAATAGGGACGGGAGTTATTTCATTTTACAAAGAAGTTAAAACATTCAACAAATATAACATATGCATTCTTCAAGACAAAAATAGTATTTCATACCAACTTGTTTGCGAGAGCCTGTAAGTCTATTCTCGGAATTAGTTTCACCGTAACCCTCTGCCTCACATTATCAGCATCCACTACCTGTTGAAGAGATATAAAATAGGTGACAAATTAAGAGCGGGTGAGAGACAGAATCATAAATTTTCCAGAATACGGTGTATACTTTGACACAACATATAGATCTCAAAGAGAAAGTCTGAGATAAAATTACAAAAAAAACGATAAATATTGACACTTTACTCTGCATCAGAAGCAATTTCACCGTTTTTCTTGTTGTGCTTCCTTGCGTACCTCTGGTTCCTCAAAAACTTTGGATCCATCTACAGTTATCAACAAAAATAAATACAAATCAAAATCACTCATTTCAAAAACGTTAAAATTGAAAACTCAGAAATAAATAGGAGAACGGTTACCCCTTTGGTTGAAGTGTGGCGATGTCTCTTTGGCTTCTTGATGCCATTCTTGTGAGCCTTGTAAGACTGGTTGTGAGCGGCGTGATTCTTCGACTTGGCCATTTTTGAAATTCAACACATACGGAGTTAAGCAATGGAGAAATAATTAGATAATTGAAATTTGGAGAAATCGAAGAAAACGAACCCTAATTCGGCGATTCAGACGATCGATTTGCACTAGGGTTTTCTGGAGTGGAAGAAAAGATTCAAAATACCAAAACCACATACACACCTTTGATCATTCAGAATCGTGCCAAAGTTCATCCACACCAGAACAGATTCAAAATACCTCAGAAACCACATACACACCTTAAAATATGCAATCATACACACAAATTCATGTACCCACACAAATTGGAAGCAGTAATAAGCAGGGTGGATTGAAAACAACATTCACATACACACAAAATAAAAAAGACGTAAGGCCACGAACCCGCAGCGTGTTGATAGAAGTCTTCACCTCGACTCCTCTTATACCCAGCCGCGTCCGCCATTCCACTCTTCGGACCTCCACAAAATCAACACCACCGTAGTCTACGAGAGAATCCAACACCACTACGTCAACGAACTACCGTTGCTACATCCGTCATTGAGAAATTGAAATAGCGAGCGATAAACTGAAAACAAGGCGATGATGATGAACTCGCGACCTTCAGAGAGAAATTGGTGTAGAGAATGATGAGCAGGAGTGGGAGTCGGAGAGCGTTTTCGGCGCAACATTGTGAATGAAACAGGTTTGTTTTCATTGTATTTTGTTTCTATGGAGCTATTTGAGTACATCCGCTGCAGACCGTGTAGCTGTATCAATTAGGGTTTCTCAAGTGATACTTCCCTCATTAACAAATAATCTGACCCAACTTGTTTCAAGACTTGGGCTGCATCTTATGTTTTAGGCAGCCCGGTACTATTACCGTTTGTTTAGGAACATTATTAGTGTCCTTAACCTCATTTTCTTTATATATGTAATTGTGAAATGAGAAAAATTTGTTTTTAACCTAATTTACTTTTTTAATTTTTTTTCTTTTTAATCTAAAAAAAATTAGAAAAGAAAATAATTAACGAGAGGAAAACTAAAAAACGAGAGGGAAATTCTGGCGGGGTATATTTTTTTGGGCTTGGGCCACAGTTTGAAGTGAAAATTATTATTCCGCGATTTTTCTTTGTGGCTTAAAATTTCTACAGTTTGCTGACCGTGGCTTAAATATAAGTGTGATTTTGTAACCGTGGCAATTGAAGAAAATGCCACAGTTTCACACTCCGGATTTAATGTTTCTAAACATATGTCTACGATTTGAAAACCCTGGCAAAAGCTTGTATGTGGCCACAGTTTTTGAGTTGTGGAAAAATTTAGCATGGCCATATGCCAAAAATGTTGTAGTGATTGAATGATGATAACAGAACTACAAACTATGTATTTATATACAATTAATCTTGTCTACTAACTAAAGTAACAAACTAAATAACAAACCCTAAACTGTAATTAACTTTGAGCTTGAAGCACATAACTCAAGTTAAATTATATCTAATATCTCATCATGGATCTCACACAAAATTTAATGGACACAATTAAAGTTAAAACATTAATTCTTTAACAAATTCCAAAAGATTAGTGATGTTAGTTGCATAATATTGCAACATGATTTATAACATTAAGATCCGAGAATGAAGGCGTCAACATTAGCAACTTATCCACGACCTCAATGTTATTCTTCTTGTTTCAACATCATTACAACATGATATATTTTTGTCCATACAATATTTTTCAACTCCGTATACACTGGAGATCAATTAGTAGGCATGCATACTACGTGGACACCTAAAAATATCTTACTCTTCCGTTTTTGCATGCACTCATTCTCTTCTTCAATCTCATTTGCAAAGAAAGCATACACATAACAAAATAAACACAGAAGAAGATTCACTATGAGTTGGTCTTCCTTTTATCACACGGCCTCTAGGGTTTTTCATGAGTATCCATCCTGGTCGAAGTCTGTTGTTATATGCACTATCATCAGGTTATAATATATTGACATTGATATTATCATTTCTCAAACATGAAACGTTATTGAGGAGAAACCATGTAATAGATCTTCTTTGTTTTTAACTCTTGTTTTTTTGGGTTGCAGTGGTGGAGGTCTAGCTGCATATGGTGATACCAGATCAGCATATAGTGATAATGGTGATCAGCTCCCAAAAAAGAAGGTGGTGGTTCTTGGAACTGGTTGGGCTGGAACTAGTTTTGTGAAAAGCATGAAAAACCCTTCCTATGATATTCATGTTGTTTCACCACGTAACTATTTTGCATTCACTCCTTTGTTACCAAGTGTCACTGTTGGCACGGTGGAGGCACGAAGTGTCGCTGAACCTATTCGAAATATCAGCAGAAAGGTATATATCAAAGCCATTTTCAAATCATATTTAAGTATGATAAATTACGCATAGGAAGTTCGAACCTGTAATTCCTCGGTGTGTATAGAACAAAAAAAAAAACCTTAAGCACTTTGGATATTTTGCATGCCCTTCAATAGATAGTGATAAATTACGCATGATGTTTTTATCTTTAGTCAATATACTTTACAAGAGGATGATTCGATTTCGGTTAACGTCCTAAAACAGAGTGGTTTAGATGTTCGATTCAGTGAAGCTGAATGCTATAAGATTGATCCAAAGAACAACAAAGTTTACTGCAGAGCTAGTCATGACAAAAAGCTTGGTGGCACAGAAGAATTTTCCCTTGATTATGATTACTTAGTAATAGCTATAGCTCGTTCTAATACCTTTAATATACCTGGTGTTGAGGAACATGCCTACTTCTTGAAGGTAATTGTGATGCCGTTGTTGAGACCTTTAAAACTGTTATATTGTAGCAGTTGCAGATTGGAATTTAGAACTACGGTTATAATATGCTGAAATGACTTATGAGTTTATGTGTGAATTAGGAAGTGGAAGATGCTCAAAGAATTCGCCACAAAGTGATTAACCTATTTGAAAGAGCGAGCCTTCCTTGTGTACCGGTGGAAGAGAAGAAAAAGCTTCTCAGTTTTGTAATTGTTGATGGTGGTCCAACTGGTGTAGAATTTGCGGCAGAGCTACAGATTTTGTGCATGAAGATCTGTCAAAGTTATATCCTTCTCTTAAAGACCATGTCAAGATTACTCTCCTCGAAGCTGGCGATCATATCTTAAACATGTAATGTATATTTTTTAGCTATGTTTCAATACTAAGGCTAATGGTTCTAAATTGCAGCTGGTGATAATTTCTTGATTCATTACAGGTTTGACAAGAGAATAACAGATTTTGCTGAAGAAAAGTTCAAAAGAGATGGAATTGATGTGCAATTAGGATCTATGGTTGTGAAAGTTGGTGAAAAAGAAATCTCATCAAAAGAAAGAGGAAGTGGTGAAGTTGCTACTTTACCTCATGGGATGGTAGTCTGGTCCACTGGTATCGGTGCTCGTCCTGAAGTAGTTGATTTTATGAAGCAACTTGGTCAGGTTTGCATATGCGCGAACTTGTATTCAAAAGTAAGTCTCGAAGAGTATTCAAATTCCGCTTGCTTTGAATAGTTTGTATGACAGATTAACAGACGTGCATTGGTGACCGATGAATGGTTGAGGGTGGAAGGGTGTGACAACGTCTATGCTCTAGGTGATTGTGCCACTATTAATCAACGTAAAGTTATGGTATGCATACTCTATATATTCAATAAACAAATTTTTATTTTTCGGTCTCACTCATTAGATTTTTAAAAATAAAAACCGACTTTAGTAATGCGATGATTGTTGAGTGTGGCTCGTAGTCTGCTCGCTTTTTCTTCAATAACATTTTAGTATACTGATTTTATCAGGAAGATATAGCCGTGATATTTAGCAAAGCAGACAAGGAAAATTCCGGGATGTTAGATCTTAAAGATTTTCAAAACGTTGTTGGAGATATTATTGAGAGGTATCCACAAGTGGACATTTATTTAAAAAGTCAAATGAAAGACATGGCTACTTTGCTAAGTAAATCTCAGGAAAGCCCTACTACAGTTGTGGACATTGAATACTTTAAACAAGCTCTTTCCAAAGTTGATTCTCAGATGAAAAATCTTCCAGCAACAGCTCAGGTAAATAAGAGATGATTGAATTGTTTTGTATTGATTCAATGATAAGACGTGTATTACAATGAATACTAGTACAATTTATATAGTGATAATACCAACTAATAAATTTTAACTAACTTGTAAGAAAACTAACTAACTAATAACTACCTATAACTAAATATAACAACTAATTAACTTTAACCGCTTCCAACTTGAATCATTCTAGGTAGCTGCTCAACAAGGAACCTATCTCGCAGACTGTTTCAATCGCATGGAGTTGTGCGAGAGATATCCGGAGGGCCCTCTAAGGTTTAGAGGAACCGGACGCCATCGGTTTCATGCTTTCAGGTACAAGTTTTTTGTGTCTGGAATCAAAGTAGTGCATGATTGATGACTTATATAAGAAAATGCTATGAATAAAAGGTACAAGCATTTGGGACAATTTGCTCCTCTTGGCGGAGAACAAACTGCGGCTCAGCTTCCAGGAGATTGGGTATCAATTGGTCATAGCAGTCAGTGGTTATGGTATTCAGTGTATGCAAGGTATAATTTAGAAGCTTAATGAATGAATGCTGGAAATTTTATATGTATGTTTTGGTTTCATCCTCTATTGATTCTTTAAAACATGCAGCAAACAAGTCAGCTGGAGAACAAGGGCTTTGGTGATATCTGATTGGGGAAGAAGATTCATATTTGGCAGAGACTCGAGTCAAATCTGAGATCTAGTTCAAAGCTTGAACTACATTTAATAGCATACTTTATAGTCTATATCATTTTATTATAATCTGAGATCTGCCATATCATTTTATTATACTTAATTATTTATTTAATAATTTAAATTTTGTAGATTTCCAATGCAATATAGTCTAATTTACTCTATGGGTAACTCTACCCAACTTTTTGAGGTGGGTAGATAAGAATTCATCTACTTTATATGTATTTTGTTGGAAAAGCAATCCACATTACTTATCAGTAACTTGATCCATGTTTTTTGTTATGTACTTTTTGTAGTGACTTGGATTTAATGGAATTTTACAATTGGTAGGTACTAAAAAATTTCATTGAAAATTGTGATTTTTCCTAACATTCACTACGCCAAACAAGACCTTAGACAACGCTTTTTTTGACCTTAGACAGCGCTTTTAAGCGGTGTCTAAACCCGCGCTGCTAAAAGTTTAGACAACGCTTTGGGTAATACCAAAAGCGCTGTCTAAAGGGGGGTATATTTAATGAAAAGCGCTGTCTATGGTATCATTAGACAGCGCTTTTTAACATTTTTTAGGTATACCTTAGACAGCGCTTTTTTTAAACGCGCTGTCTAAGTCCCACCATTTTGAACATTTTTAGGTATACCTTAGACAACGTTTTTTTTGAAAGCGCTTTCTAAGCCCCACCTTTTTGAACTTTTTTAGACATACCTTAGACAGCGCTTTTGGTGAAAGCGCTTTCTAAGCCCCACCTTAGACAGCGCTTTTAGTGTAAAGCGCTGTCTAAGGTATACGAAAATTTTTATATAAATTTTTTTAAACCACAATTTTTACCAGGTTTTTCAACCAGAATTTGACCTGTTTTTCAACCAATTTTTTTTCAGAAAAATACCACAATTTGGAGATTCAAATCAATCCAATTTGGCCTATTTAAATGCACCAATTTACACCAAAATTATATATCCAAAACAATTGGCAATTCAAACCAATATATATATATATATATATATATATATATATATATATATATATACACACACACACACCAATTTATAATTACAAATCATTACATTTTTTCTACAAAGCATTGCATTCAACCAAAGCATATTACTTATACTAGTACTTTTGCATCCAACCAAAGCATTGCTTCAAATCTACATAGGTCCTGAAAGAACACAAAGATTGTAATTCAATTAAAAGAATACATCAACAATGTCTATAGTTAGAAAGTTACACATATTTAAATTCTCATCAATTAAAGTAAGAGTACAATATTATACCTGATAAAACTCCGAGCTCCATAATGTATTGACACCAATCCTCTTTAATTTCATCCAATTGAGAAATTGAGTAATGAGCACACTTGCATTCTTCAAAATACTACATTATAATATAACATAGTGTTAGATGGAAACTTTCTACACGACGTCAAAATACAAAAAAACTATAATAGATGAATTTAGAATGAAATAATATATAACATTTTATTATTTTACTTCTTTCACTAACATCTCTTTCTTTTCTTGGTTGGAATATGAATTACTTGTTTCTTAGCAATGCGGACGGATGAATGGATCCAAATTCCCTCGTTATGGTCATTTCTGATATATGACTCATTCGCTATAAGATCCTCATCTTGATCATTTCTATTCAACTCATTCCGTCTAATGCATGACTCATTCTCAACATCAATATCACATTGATCTACACCGCTATCATCAACCACTTTGTTAGATAAAAGCACTATAGACCATTTCGTACTCGTCGGGTCAGTGACATAGAACACTTGTTTAGCTTGAGATGCTAGAATAAAAGGCTCATCTTTGTACCCCACCCTATTAAGATTCACTTGCAAAAATCTAGACTTATCCATTCGTATGCCACTACTATTTACCCACTTGCAACCAAAGATTGGAATCTGAAACTTCTCGTAATCAAACACCCAAATGTGCTCAATAACTCCAAAATATGACAGATTTGCATATTTGGGGTTTAAGTCCTTCATACTTGATATGTGCATTGCTTCAGCTAGGACGGTGACACCACTATTTTGCATAGTACTTTTATCATCTTGTTCTTTGGTATAAAATGTGTATCCATTAATTGCGTATGCGCTATGAGAATACACATGCAAACTTGGACCCTATGCCAAACATCTCAACCTTTCTGTTACTGAAGCAGGATCTGAAGAGCGCTTCGAATAAATATGATCCTTTAACCATTGTATGAAACTTTGATTGTGCTCTCGTACTATCCAATTTTCATTTCTGTTCTGATTTAATCTTCGGAGTACATCCTTGTGCATCTCAACATATGGCTCAACCTCATTATCATTGTGCAGAACATACAAATGCACTTGATCCCGTTCATCCCTTGATACTGTCACAATTTTATTTCCAATTAATTTTTTACCATCCTTTTTTTCGAAAATATGAGCTTTGGGGAGTCCAATCGATTGAACATTGGACAAATATTCAGTACAAAACTCAACCGCTTCTTCAACAATGTATCGTTTAACAATACACCCCTCTGGTCGACTTCGGCTTTTCACGTACCCTTTTAATATTTTCATATAACGTTCAGCAGGGTACATCCATCTCATATAAGCTGGTCCACACAACTGTGTCTCTTTCACAAGATGAACAACTAGATGTACCATTATGTCAAAAAAAGAGGGAGGAAAATACATTTCAAGCTCACACAAGGTAATAACTATCTCTTTTTGTAGTGTTGGTAAGATATCGGGATCGATTACCTTACTACAAATTGACCTAAAGAAAAAACACAAATTAG
Organism: Lathyrus tuberosus; assembly: GCA_022829125.1. Classification (NCBI taxonomy): domain Eukaryota; kingdom Viridiplantae; phylum Streptophyta; class Magnoliopsida; order Fabales; family Fabaceae; genus Lathyrus; species Lathyrus tuberosus. The sequence goes on along the minus strand of JALAZF010000296.1, from coordinate 7,736,237 downwards.
TTATGGCGCTTCTTACTTTCACTGGCAAAATAGAACGTATACCTATTGGTAGAAAGTGTTCCATTATAACATGGCAGTCGTGTGTCTTTAAACTCTTCAACGTGAGGTCTTTCATAGACACAAGTCTTCTAACATCTGGAGAGTATCCTTCTGGAGCTTTAACTTCACTCAGAAACTTACACAATATTTTCTTCTCCTTTCTAGACAGAGTAAAAGCAGCAGGTGGTAGATATGTTCGTCTTCCTTTCTTCACGGGTGCTAATTCAGTTCTAATCCCCATCGCTACCAAGTCTTTTCTTGCTTTAAGGCCATCCTTAGTCTCTCCTTTTATATTGAGTAACGTACCAATAACACTTTCAAATACATTTTTCTCAATATGCATAACATCGAGAAAATGTCTCACGTACAAAGACTTCCAATATGGCAATTCAAAAAATATCGACCTCTTTTTCCACCCACCTTTGACAACCTTATGTGCAAAAGGTTTGCCAAACTGAGTACGCATATCTTTCATCTTTTTAAAAACTTGGTCACCTGACAACATAGGTGGAGCTCTACCTTGTTCGGTGTCTCCATTGAATTCTTGTCTCCACCCACGGTAGTGATGTTTGGCATTTAAGAATCTACGATGGTCGAGAAAGACATTCTTATGACCAAACTCCAATCGCTTCGAATTTGTTTTATCTTCACAAATAGGACACGCTTTTTCACCTTTTATATTGTACCCTGATAGATTCCCGTAAGCTGGAAAATCATTAATTGTGCCAAACAACATCGCCCTCAAATTGAAACTTTCTTTCCTATATCCATCATAAACCTCCACACCGTTCTCCCACAATATCTTTAAATATTCGATCAAAGGTGTCAAGTATACGTCTATGTCATTCCCTGGTTGTTTAGGCCCAGAGATTAACATAGATAACATCATGTACTTACGCTTCATGCATAGCCACGGAGGTAGGTTATAAATCATAAGAATCACAGGCCATGTGGTATGTGAGATACTTTGAAGACCATGCGGGTTCATTCCATCAGTAGATAATGCCAAGCGAAGGTTTCTTGCTTCTTTTCCAAAATCAGGATAATCATTATCAATTTTCGACCACTGTGGTGAATCAGCCGGATGTTGCAACTTTCCATCAATAATTCTTTCATCTGCATGCCAAGTTAGGTGTCTTGCATCGGTTTCTCTACGAAACATGCGCCTAAATCTCGGAATTATAGGAAAATACCATAAGACCTTGGCTGGAGACAATTTTTTCTTATATCGAGACAAACCGCATTTAGGGCACTCAGTTAACGATGCATATTTGTTTCGAAACAAAACGCAATCGTTTGGATAAACATGTATCTTATCATAGCTCATGCCAATAGAGCACAACATTTTTTTGGCCTCATAGGTTCGATTGGGAAGAACATTATCCTCCGGTAGCATTTCTCTCAAAAGGGCCAACAACTCTGTGAAACTTTTATCCGACCATCCATTGCCCGCCTTTAAGTTGTACAACTTCAATACCGCAGACAGTCTTGTGAATTTAGGGCAACCTTGATAGAGAGGTTTCTCTGCATCGCTTACCAACCTCTCAAACATTTCGGGACAATCATGAAGATCTTCTTCAACTGCTTCTGCAATCTCTTCGACTCGATCACAATCGTATGTTTCCGTGTCTTTGTCATCTGAAGCATAGGTCGTATTATTTTTCCCCTTCGGTTCAACATTCTCGTTAATTTTCTCACCATGATGTATCCAACACTTATAACTTCGATCAATTCCATGCATCAGTAAATGCGATTTCAATCCATCTGCGTCAACCTTACCCACATAACAACAACCCAAGCAAGGACAGTCCATTCGACTGGGGTCTTTAACGTGTTGAACAACAAACTTAACGAAATCCAATACCCCATTCTCGTACTCTTTAGACAATCGATCGACATCCATCCATTTTTTATCCATGGTTTTCCAAATTATTAAGGTCAACAAAAACACTATTATATGAGGAATCAAAACATTGAATGAGGAGGAAAGTTATGATAAAACATAGAACATTGAATGAGCTTCTAACAGGGCTTCTAACATAACACAGTATTAAAATAACAAAATAACACTAACAACCTCAAAGATTTACAATATTAAAATAATGAGCAATATTAACACTAACACTAACACTAACCTAAACTAACCTAAACTAAACTAACACATTATATAGCAATAACATTCAAAATAAAAAACCAAAAACTCAATATTATTTCACCCGCTAAAATAATACTATTTCTCCTCATATCAAATATAAGAAAAAGTTGGTAAAAAATTGATATATTTGTATCAAATTCATATAAAGAAAAATATGAATTTCAATCTCAAAACTGTGTACTCATAAGATCTATGCAACCTCTTTCTGAATCTTCTAGGATGAATTTCATATAAAGAAAAATATGAAACTAGCTTAAAACCTAACATAAAAAGAAAAACTCTTACCGGAACAGTGGAGCACGGTGGAGGATGGTGGAGGACAAAGTAGGAGGACGACGACCGGACGGACGACGGCGAGAAAGGACGGACGACGGCGGTGAAAGGACGGAGGACGGCGGTGGTTTCAGCTGGTTCGTTCTTGTTCGCAGAAAGAGAGGGAAAGAGGGAAAGAATGAAATGAAAAAGTATAGAATACTGATACCGTTTCAATTTTTATTTTAATTAAGAAGACCTTAGACAGCGCTTTTAATAAAAGCGCTGTCTAATGTGGGCCTTAGAAAGCGCTTTTGAAAGCGCTGTCTCATATGGGCCTTAGACAGCGCTTTTGATTTTTTTTTTTTTAATTTATAAGACCTTAGACAACGCTTTTAAGGAAAGCGCTGTCTAATATTTTCCTTTAATTTTTTTTTTTAATTTATAAGACCTTAGAAAGCGCTTTCCTCAAAAGCGCTGTCTAAAGTCTTATATTTAGACGCGCTTTTATTTTTCTACGTGAGCAGTTTCCGTGTTTTCTAAATTTTTTAACTTATAGCAGCGCTTTTGTAATAAAGCGTGCCTATGTAGTGCTGCCAAAGGACACTTTTGGCATAGTGATTGCATGGGGTATGCATCATCAACTTGATTTTAGAGGAGGTTATTATTATGTTGGGGAAAATAACACCCACCCCCACCTACCAAAGATCTTATATGTGGACACACACCACATAGTAAATAGGTTAACAAAAACAAATCATTTTAGTTGCTCACCATCTCTTATTTACATTTATCAAAGTATTTCAACAAATGCAACCACCATACTCCATTGCTGATGTTTAGCTTACTTATTTATTCATCATTTTCCTCTGGCTTGCTTTACTGGGGAAGAATTTTGTATTTTTGTCACACAAATATGAATCCTCATAATTTTTCATTAACAAAAATGGATCAAAGAATTTTTAATAAACTTTAATGATACTTAAATTTTTTGAGAGAAGAATGAATGTTGAGTCTCAATGAATGATGAAAAAAGTTTTTATATGACTCAATATAAAAAAAAACACTTCAAAAGTTAATAAGGTTTGCATTTATTAAGTATGGAAACATGGTTTTAAAAACTTTTTGTAAACAGTTAAATATGTTTTGTGCCTTTCACAAGGTCCAATAACAAGTGTTACACGCAGAAGTGTGTGGAACTCGTGAGGCCTCATCCCAATGGAAGACACATGATTTTGGCATCCAACACACTCCTCACTGTTGGATCGGATCAGATCGGATGGCCACCCGCATGTGGCTCAAAATCTCATAGAGACGGTTTTTACCATGTGCCTTATATAAAGTATAATACACGCCATTTTAGATATTTATTTATTCATCCATCCAAACTATTTTCTCTTTGATTCACTTATTTGATCATTAGAGTGTTAACTTTGCAGGTCTGCCCCTGTTCTGCGGTATCGAAAACTCACTCCATCGCATCGGAACTCAAGTACATTGGATCTTCACCTATCTTTGATTCCTGTGCGGAACATTGGCGTCGTCTATCAGAATTGATTGAAGAAAACTTGTAGTTCAGTTCTTCTATGGATAATTGTTAGACGATAGGTTTCGATTTAGAGGGGGTGAATATATCACAAATTCAAAACCAATAACTCTTGGCAAAAATTTGTTTTCAAAAAGTATGGCACAACGGAAATAACTTGAATCGAATCTTCTAACCGAACCTACTATCGAAAAGCTCGGATATGCATAATGAAAACCGATGGAATGATAATGAACACAAATTGTTCAATCAACAATTAATTCACGGATCAATCAAATGCAAAGCTATTCGTAATGCTTATTTCCAGAACATAAAGCGGTAAAAATACTCAAAGACAACTTATCGAACACTTTGTGTGCGATTGATCACGTTTGGAAATTCGATTTATTTTGTTGATGTAAAAAGCCAATCACAATCAAAGTGATTGTGGTTATATCAACAACAACAATTTAAAAGATAGTTGAAAATAATTTTCAATCGAATTAATCGAAACAACAACGAAATCGATAATTTGCAAGAACAACAATTAAAGAAAAATAAAGCGATAAAGAGACACAAAGATTTGTTTAGGAAGTTCCGCAATCGGCCTCGCTATGGGTATGGTTGTCTTCAATCCAAAATCGAATTGAGATACTTGCAATTAACCTTATCTTTGCAAAAATGTTTATACAAGAGGTGAAGAATTTTAACCCCACAAACCCTATTGTTTGTTGTTGATTCAACCAACTACAAACCCTTGATCAAAGCTTGATCAAGTCACCAACAATACGGCTACAATCCTCCGATTATCCCAAGCACGCACTTGTTGAACCCAAGATTCCCGAACACGATTCACCGTCTCGCGCTACTCCCTTGCAAAGAAACCACCTTGTCCCAAGGCCTTCACTCAGTCGAATTCGTGTTGACGCGATCTTGTCCAAAACCTTCAAATCACATTGATCTTGAAGGAAAACCCCACCTTGATTTTCTTATTTGAAACACACAAAGATCGCAACCCAATATTCTCGGTTACACCAAACCTAATTGGACGTTATCAACCCTAATCTAGATGGTCACCCAATCAAAAAATGATTATGTGTAGTTCATTTATGTGTATGCATAGAAGAGAGGTTGAAGATTATACGAATGCTTTGTAATCTGGTTTCGTATAGGTAATACATTAGTACTTTGCTAGATGAAGGTGCATGTATGAGTATATATATGTGTGTGGAATTTAGGCAAAAGGAGTGCAAGAAAAAATAAGATGCAAAATAAAATTTGTGTTTTTGAAGGCTACAGGTCGGCCTATGAAAGCAATAGGTCGGCCTGAAGAAGGCGACCTTTGGATAGAATCCACAGGCTTCAATATTGGAGCGTGGGAGCCGACCTGTAATCGTATGTGTTAGCTTGTACTGAAGCAAAAGCTTATATAGGTCGACCTGAGCTCGTATAGGTTGGCCTATGCAGTTGTGTTTACACATATAACTTGGTTTTTGATGTGTATGGCATGCATAAGGCTTTAAACAAACACTTGTATGCATCCTAGGGTTAAAATGATTCAAAGCGAGAAATCTTGACAAGAATGTGCAAACACCGACTTTAAAGAAGATGGGATGAATAACCTTATTCGGTCAGGGAATCATCCATGAAGGATAAATCAAAGTACTTCTGTTTTCACAAAAGTCATGACCATAACACTAAAGAATGCATTCACTTGAAAGATGTGATTAAGGAAGTAATAAAAAAGTTGAGGCTTACCAATACACCCAGGGGGACGGTCGGAAAGAGGATCGAGAGAGAAGAAAAAATAATAGGAAAAAATGATCTCCCCGTCGAGAAAAAAAGGTCCCCAAAGGAAACATTAGAGGTCGTCAGTGGGGATAAAAGAAAGAAAGACAATAGTGGCGATGAGGGAGAAGATCAGAAACGAAAGCGCCAGTACATCGCCTCAATCACCAGAGCTCTTCCTAGACCAAGGAATCCCTCCAAAGGCACGGTAAAAAGAAGAATTTTTGAACTGATTGCAATTACCAATGAGGGGGATCAAATTCTGAAGGAAAACCAAAGAGGCGTGTTATTGGATTCTAGGATAATGAGAAGGTATGAGGAGTCCCATATTAAAAATTTCCTTTGGTAATACCAAGAACCATATGCAACTTCGTTGTGTCTAGAATCCTCATTTACGGCGGAGGCGTTGGCCGGGGGGTGTTCTTGTTACATTATGTATGCAGAGCTCTTAGAAAAACTTGGACTGAAAAGAGAAAAGTTATAGCCATATGAGGGAGCTGACCTACAAGGTTTCAATGCCACGATCACTCATCCATGGGGGTACACTGGTCTAATGGTTACCTTGAGAGAAAAAACATATACCAAGGCGGTTGATCTGCAATTCTCAGTAGCTCCTTACAAAAGCATCTACAACTGCATTTTGGGTAGAACTTTTGCAGCAAAGTTGGATGTGGTGGCCTCTCCGGTGCACTTGAAATGAAGTATCACAGTGTCCATGAAGAGACAATGACAAAATGAGCTGACACGTTAGGAGTAAGAAGGATACGTAAGGCCTTGCTACGCGACCAAAATGGAAATAATAAAGAAAATGCAATGGAAATCAATGTGGCCTCTTTGACTAAGAAGTTGAAATAGATGATGATCAAATTGTCAAAATAAATTATTGGTGTCCTCAACATGTATGCCATGACTCGTTCTAACTTGACAGGTATAGGGGAACACTCTGAATAAAGAGGGAAACTAGCTACGGTGCACCACTTCAGCACGCCCAGAAACTAGTAAATAGTGACATAGTTGCTTAGTTAAGTTTTCTTTTTGCTATATACATAAAGCACACTTTGCATCATAATGTAATATCTTTTTAATAAGAATAAATAAATATTTTCAATTTTTATTCCTTATGATTACAAAGGATATACACGACCTTGGGTGTTGTCACAAACGCCACCAACATATGACCAAAGCAATCAAAATTTCATAGTAAAAATAGTATGTGTTAAAGTTGGTAGTTGTGTTATTAGAGTTTGTTTGAAGTCTCACATTACTTAGGTTCCCGGACTGTTGGGTGTATAAATATGTGAGAGCAACTTCACCTTTTGAGCTACATTTTGGGGTTGAGATCCAAACATAGTTAACATGGTATCAGAGTTGGGTTAAAGAATGCAATGTGGGCATTTGACCTAGGCCCACGGTAGGCGTGAGGTGGGTATTAAAGTTATTAGTTATGTTATTGGAGTTTGTTTGAAGTCTCACATTGCTTAGGTTCTCGGGTTGTTAGGTGTATAAATATGTAAGGGTAACCTCACCCTTTGAACTAACTGTTAAGGTTGAGATCCAAACATATTTAACATAGTATCAAAGTCAGATTAAGGACTTCAATGTGAGCATTTGATCCAGACCCATGCTAGGCGTGAGGGTCGGTGTTAAAGTTGATATTTGTGTTGGTGAAGTCTGTTTGAAATCTCACATTGCTAAAATTCCTGAGTTGTTGATTATATAAATATGTGAGGGAAACCTCGCCCTTTGAACGAACTTTTTGGGTTGAGATCCAAACATATTTAATAATATGGATAAAAACCATAGACCACGAAATAAAATGATAGTCATTACTCACCCCCTATTGGTAGTTAGCCACTCTAGAGCGCATATGTGAGTCCCCACTATGTAGACCTTAAACAAGATCAAACTTGGAGGCAGAAAAAGGTCCTGACCATTAATTTAGACCTTAAACAAGATCAAACTCGGAGGTAGAAAAAGGTACCGACCCTTAATTGGGTAACTCCCTAGAGATATTCAATAAAACATTTGAGCATAACCTCAGACATATTGGGTAAGTCCCTAGAGATATTCAATAAAACATTTGAACATAACCTCGGACTTCAGTAAATTCTCAGAGAAGTGAACGCAAGTAATTAAAAGAACACCATAACATATGGTAACAATGGTAAGTAAATAAAATAAGGAATATGCCACGAAGAAGCAATTCTAAAATTTATTTATTCTACAACAAATATTATACCCATTAAAATCATCCCCGACGCAAAACAAAAATTACAACGAGCTTGGCTTGTCCATAACAAATACCAACTTCTCGTCCACCATCTCTTGAAAGTGTCTTGCAGGTTTCTTTTGAAAGTGTCTTGCAGCAGGTAGAATTTTATCATCCCACTGTGGACATTTCCCGAAGGATGGCCTTACCATTATTCCAACCTTCCACAACTTCACTCAGAAGGAAGGACATCATGTGGGAGGATGTCGATTCCCGATTCACCTCAATAAGAGTGGCTTTAGTTGTGGATAGTGCCTACCGAGCAACAGATGTTAGAGCGTCATCTTTCTTCTTCATCTTCTGCAAAAGTGATTACACTCTCTCATCTGGTAAATGATGGTGTTAAATATGTAATTCTTTGTTTTAGAAAGATTAGATTTGATTTACAAATATTAGATTTGATTTAGAAAGATTATATTTGATTTAGAAAGATCATATTATATATTTTTGGGCTTTTAAAGTTTGGGATTTAGCTTGAGATGCAAGTTAACCTAAATCTATAAATAGGGAGGAACCTTTATCATTGTAATCATCAAGTTTGATAATCACGGTTTTGCAGTTGCAAAGTGATAATAAAATTCCACAGTTGTGGGCAGAGAGTTACTCTGCAGAATTTTTCATCTTCTTCTTCAACGCTATTGTTTTCTTTCTTTCTCTCTTTCAAACCTTTTCCTTTCATTGTTATTGTGTGATTGTTAACAATATTGAGATCAAGATTGAGAAGAATTCACCATAGATCGTGGTTAAATTCCTATATTTGGTATCAGAGCTCCAGTTTTGATTCAAGGGAAGAACAACTGTGATGGAGATGAATCACCCGAACGGTCACTTTCCAGCAAATCTTCCAATTTTCAAGAAAGATAATTATGAGAGTTGGTGCAAGCAGATTAAGGTGGTTTTTTGTTACCAAGATCTTTGGGATCTTGTGAAGGAGGGATTATCACCACTTGCAGAAACTACGACAAATCAGGAGAAAGCAGCATATAAAGAATTGAAGAAGAAAGATTATAAAGCTCTCTTTATAATACATTAATGTGTTGATCCAGATAACTTTGAAAAGGTTAGTGATGTAGAATCAGCAAAAGAAGCTTGGGAGGTTCTTGAAAAATCGTTTGAAGGCGCAGAGAAGGTGAAAGAGGTGAGGTTACAAACTCGCAAAAGGACTTATGAATTGCTTCAGATGGAAGACAATGAAAGTATAACAAATTTCTTCACCAGAGTTACAAAGTTGGTGAATCAAATCAAGGTATGTGGAGAAATGTTGACATCAAGATCAGTTGTGTCAAAGATCTTGAGTTCATTGGCTCCAAAATTCGACCATGTGGTAGTAGCCATAGAAGAGTCAAAAGACTTGTCAGTATTGACGAATGAAGAGCTTCAAGGGACGCTTAAGTCTCATAAACAAAGGATGGGTGAAAGAGCTGCAAGAAAGTCGAGGAGTGGTATGGCTTTGCAGGAGCAATCAGAAAAAGAAAGGAAAGGCAAAGGAAGCTGGAATGGAAACAAAGGTAGAGGAGGCTACACCAATTCGACTGGTCGAAATCAGCACGAAGGAAACTGGTCGAATAAGAGAAAACCCTGGAACCAAGGCAACCAAAGAGGTGGTGGTGCAGGTAGAGGATAATGTGGTGGTCGAAAGCCTGACAAAAGTCACATTTAGTGTTTTAATTGTCAGAAGTATGGTCACTATTTTAGTGATTGTCCAGAAAAGAAGAAGAATCGAGAAACTGATGCAAAGCTGGAGAAACATGAAGAAGAAGAGATGTTGCTAATGGTCACAATAAGAGACGAAGAGAGTTTCCAGGACCAGTGGTACTTGGACTCGGGATGCTTATCACACATAACTGGAAGGAAAGATTGGTTTGTCAACATGAAGCCCTCGTCGAAGAACACGGTGAAGTTTGCAAATGACAACACTCTAGCAGCTGAAGGTGTTGGTGATGTTCAGATCGTGAGGAAGGATGGCGAGAAATCAATAATTTCCAATGTGTTGTACATACCAGGCATAAAGAGTAATTTGCTCAGTATATGGCACCTGGTCGAAAATAACTACAAGGTGTCGATCGAAGACAAGATGATGAGAGTTCTCGACTCAGGTGGTAGGTTAATCCTGAAGGCTCTAATGTCTCAGAATAGGACCTTCAAGATTGAACCTAATGTGATGGAGCATAAGTGCCTTGCAACTGTAGCCAGCAGAGATGAATGGATATGGCATTATCGACTTGGCAAACTCAACTTCAAAGACATCATAGATTTGAAGAGAAGAAATATGGTTTCAGGATTACCAGAAATCGACATTCCAATCGGAGTGTGTGAAGAATGTGTTCAGGCGAAAGAACACAAGAATAGCTTCAACAAGGATGCAGGAAGCAAGTCGAAGGAAATTCTCAAAGTCATATACTCTGATGTATGTGGTCCTATCCAGGTGGATTCGATTGGAGGTAACTGATACTTTGTCACATTCATAGATGATTTCAATCGAAAACTGTGGACTTACCTGATCAAGAAGAAAAGTGAAGTGATTGAGGTATTTGCCAAGTTTAAATCTATGGTCGAAAGACCAAGTAGTCGAAAGCTAAAGATTCTGAGAACTGATGGTGGTGGAGAGTATGTGTCGAAAGATTTTGATGCATTATGTGAGAAAGAAGAGATTGTGCATGAGGTGGTGCCACCATACACTCCACAACAGAATGGAACTGCATAAAGGAAGAATAGAACCATCATGAATATGGTGAGAAGTATGTTGAAAGGCAAGCATCTACCTGAAGAATTATGGGGAGAAGCTGTGTCGACAGCAACATATATTTTGAACAGATGTCCGAAGAAGAAGCTAGAAGAAATTACGCCAGAAGAACGTTGGTCTGGTGTCAAGTCTAGCCTAAGTCACTTGAAGGTGTTTGGATTTATAGCACATAGACATGTGCCAGATCAGTTGAGAAGGAAGCTTGATGACAAGTCGAATCAGATGATCTTGATAGGATATCGTTCGACTGGAGGTTACAAGTCATTTGATCTAATGAATAAACAGGTAGTGATCAGCAGGGACGTGATCATAAATGAGCTTAAAGAATGGGATTGGAGTGAGAATGTCAAGAAGGATTCAGTGAGAATCTCTTGTGAAGAACCAGCCACTGAAGTCGAAAGAGAAGTTCGACAAGAACAAGTCAGAGATGAAGCAGGCCCAAGCAGACCTCGACGAATAAGACACATTCCAGTAAGGTTGTAAGAATGTGTGATTACATCAGATGACGTGGTCGATGAAGAAGGTGAGCTGGTACATTATGTTTTCTACGCAGATGTCGAACCAGTCAATGTAGCTGAGACATTGAAAGATTCGAAGTGGGTGAAAGCAATGAATGAGGAGTTAGACTCCATCGAAGTTAATAACACTTGGCCACTTGTCGAATTGCCTCTAGGCAAGAAGGTAATTGATGTGAAGTGGGTTTACAAGGTGAAGGTGAATCCTAGAGGAGAAGTAACTCGACACAAGGCGAGACTTGTGGCGAAAGGATTTCTACAGAAGGAAGGAATCGACTTCGACGAAGTTTTTGCACCTGTTGCTAGGATCGAAACAATTAGGTTGGTTGTTGGTCTAACAAATATGAATAATTGGCACACATGTCAGATGGACGTGAAGTGTGCATTCCTTAATAGACCCTTAGACGAAGAAGTTTATGTCGCACAACCAGCTGGGTATGTGAAACGAGGTGAAGAAAGAAATGTGTACATGCTGTATAAAGCTCTGTATGGACTTAAGCAAGCTCCAAGAGCTTGGAATAAGAAAATCGACAGCTTCTTAAGGGAGAAGGAATTTGTGAAGTGTACGACTGAGCATGGAGTATATGTAAGGAGAAGCAATAGTGAATTGCTTATACTATGTCTCTATGTCGATGACCTGTTGATAATAGGAAGTTGCAAGAAGGAGATTGAAGATTTCAAACATGACCTAAGTGAGGATTTTGAAATGTTAGACTTGTGAAATCTCTCATATTTCCTTGGAATCGAATTCTACAAGACAGGTATAGGTTTGATGATGCACCAAAGAAGATATGCAGGCGAAATACTCAAGAGATTTGAGATGCAAGATTGAAACCCAACTTCGACTCCAGCTGAGACCAGATTGCAACTGTCGAAGGATTCAGATGAAGATGATGTCGACCCTACCCAATATAGAAGACTTATTGGGTCACTTCGATACCTTTGTCACACAAGGTCTGACTTTGCATACAGTGTGGGTATGGCAAGTAGATTCATGCAAAAGCCAAAGTTATCACACCTAGCAGTAACCAAGAGGATACTAAGGTATCTGAAAGGGACTATCGACTACGACATTTTTTTTCCTGCAGCTGATGAAGGAAAAGAATGCAAGTTAGTGGGATACACTGACTCAAGTTGGTGTAGTGATGCTGAGGATAGAAAATCCACAGCTGGCTATGTGTTTATGTTAAGGGGTGCACGAGTTGCTTGGAGTTCGAGAAAGGAGCCAGTAGTGACATTGTCATCATGCAAAGCAGAATATATAACTGCTTTTCTTTGTGCATGTCAAACAACCTGGATGGTGAATATGGTCGAAGAGATCACAACGAAGAGTCATGGAGAAATTACCATGAAGATCGACAGCATGTCAGATATCAACTTGGCGAAGAATCCAATAGCACACGGTCGAGCAAGCACATCGAAATGAGGTTCCATTATCTTCGAGAACAGGTAGCAAAAGGGGAGATGAACTTGGAACATTGCAGAACTGAGAATCAGATTGCAGACATCATGACGAAGGGAGCGTCAGTCGAAGTGCTCAAGAAGTTAAGGTCTATGATGAATGTAGATAGTTTAGACACAATGAATTAGGTGGTGTGTTAAATATGTAATTCTTTGTTTTAGAAAGATTAGATTTGATTTAGAAAGATTAGATTTGATTTAGAAATATCAAATTAGATATTTTTGGACTTTTATAGTTTGAACTTTACCTTGAGATACAAATTAACCTAAATCTATAAATAGGGAGGAACCCTTATCATTGTAATCATCAATGATAAAATAAGCGACTCCTAAACCCCGAATTTGGTTGCAAACATGCTAAAGATTAAAATGCAAACATGGAAAATCCTATATTATTTTTCTGAATAATTTGGCAAAACGATAAAATATAAAATGACTGAAAACAGAAAAAAGTCGGTCGACAATGTGCCCGAAAATTAAAAATGACTGTACCAAAATGATCAGCGCGAAATAAACGACTCGGAAAAATACAGCGTTTTGGCAGATTTTAAAATAAACCGGGACGAGTAAAATTGCTTCGATTGATCGAAATGTGACTGAAAATTCGTCAAAAATTAAAACGAGCACGTCAGGTTAAACTACGCGAAACGTAGATTAATTTAATTGACGACTTCAAGCTTAATTTTGAAACTTTTCGTCCACTGATTTTATACACAGTTGACTTTCAGCTTGACCGATCTGTCTGTAAATTCGACAAGTTTATTCTGGCTGACATTTTAGGAAATTCGACAAGTTTATTCTGGCTGACATTTTAGGAAATTTATGCAAGATGAAAGGCACGTTATGCTATGCAGATGAAGCAAAGTGAGAAATAAAGTCAGATGAATGAAAGTTTAAAATTGCCTGGTCAAAATTGAGATATGACAACTGTCTAAGACTTTCCTGCTCAGATCCTCAATTTAAGACTTTCCTGTTCAGATCCTCAATCTAAATAGAGTATGACAACTGTATAAGACTTTCCTGCTCAAATCCTCAATCTAATCATTATAAAGTTGCACTATGTATTGTCATTGTCCTCAACGATGCTGAAATCAGCAAAATATATTGAACAAATTGAAACTCGTGTCCTCTATAATTTGAAACTCGCTTTTTATGACCATGTAATTTTTTGTTTAGAAGTTCTTGTTCTCTTAATCTAATGAATACATTAGCTTTAAAAAAACTTTAATAGAAGAACATTGAATTAATAACCACAAAATTTGGCAGTGCCCAACATTTTCATCTATTAAAACGTACATGAATATTCATTGACATAATGGACAAGCAATTTTTTAAATAAGAAAAAAAAGCTATATACATCCCCTAGAAATCTCAACCGTGACCTTCCCTTATGAAAAGGATTTAACCAAAAACTGCCCTTAATTAACTGGGACCCCAGCAGCTTAGGTACATGACTGTCCTCAAAGACTCCTCAGGCTGTTTTGCCTTATTATCTTTTAGTCTTTTAGAGATGATAGCAGAAGAATTGGAAGAAGAAAGCTTATTTGCCTGAGAGAAAGATCTAACATTGTTCTTAACATGTTGCTGAGCTGATTTCAAAGCATAATTTCATCTGCAGATGCCTTGGTCTTTCAAGGCCTCCACAACACCAACGCTGGCAGCTACAGTCCAAGCTCTGATTGCTGAACTCATCTTTTAATTGAATGTGTTTTAGGTGAGAATGAGGAAATGGATGTGAGGTGGTGCTATGATATATTGGAGATAATGGCCGAGGTTTTGAAAAACCAGGGGCTGAAGCTAGGTGGTTTTTAAGAAATTTAGTGAGTTGTTTTTAGGGATGTTCATTGGTTTGGGCAAATCCGAACCAAACCAAAATTCAAATCAAACCATGGTATTTAAGTTGGGCATTTTTTTAGTTCGGACATTAACCGAACCAAACCAATGAAACCTGATGTTAATTGGTTCGGACAACGGATTTTCAAAATTCTACCCGCAAGTCTGTCTATCCGAACTAATCATATTAATTCATATAATTTATATTATTATAATAGAAACTAGTATAAAATATTCAACTTTAAAAAGAAATAAAAATAAAACATATTTGTGACATGCACAATCTATATGAAAATACAAAAATATATAAAAAAAACTACATTATTATAAAAAATTAGTTGATATAAATTAGAAAATTTTAAAAATATTTTCAAATATTTGTTCCTAAGGTATTCGATCAATCCAACCCAAACCAACCCGTTATTTCTTGGTTTGGTTCGGTTTGGATTTTATAGAAAAATGTGAAAATCCAATCCAAACCAACCCATATATTTTTAATCGGTTTGAATATCAAATTCACTCAAAATCGAATCAAACCGGCCTGCGAACACCTCTAGATGTTTTCTGATGATTCAGAATTAAGTGACCCGCATCCTCGGTTAATGAACACGGATATTTGTAACATATTGGTTGCAAGTGGGAGGGGATTCTCTCCCATTTTTTTCACTAAATTTCTCATCCAATGTAATTTCAGACATTAATTGAAGAAAAAAACTAAAATTTTAAAAATCAAAAAATGAAATCATGATGAAGTTTAAAAGGTGCCGATTGAACTGCACATTCTTCGGGAAATCACACGAGAGACAATCTTAATGTGGTTGGGAGTACAATTTTAATTTGGTTGCGAGTACTTTGTAAAACAAATGATTAAATTTAATTAAACTTACTTTTTATTTTTAAGTAAATTATACTATTCTCTTTAGGTTAAACTAGTGTGCATACCCTTGCCTTGGATGGGTTAAAATTTCTTATACTAAAAAAGATTTTTTATAACTACCTACGGTTTACGAATAAAAGCCACCACAAATAAAATCTTACTTTTTATAAAATATATTTCTCCTATACCATGTTGTGTTAAAATATCAAGAAAGTATTAAATATTTTTTCTTAACAATATATTAATAAAATTTTGTTAAAAATAAAAAAGTAACAAAAACATTCTATAAAAAAAAAACAAAATAAATATTTATCAAAAAAACGTTTTAAACTATAAACTACATCAGTATTTCACACATTTGTTAATAGGTTTGACAAAAAAGTTTTAAAACAAAAAGATTTATAATATAAATTACATGAGTATTTTACTAACAGTTTGTAAAACTAATTAAATTCAATTAAATGAAATTAAATGAAATACACTAACAATAACAGTAATGAAGACTAAAATAAACGTAAAACTAAGAGGTTATACTAAGAGGTTATGTCATTCACTCTTCAAAATATATTATGCTTGTGATGAGATACTTGTTAGCATAATACTTCTGCTAAACAAATTCTGAGTTAGTAACATTCAGATTTAGAGTAATCCTGCCTCAGTACAAAGGTTGGCTTGAAACACTGTGTAGTCTTTGGTAGATTGGGCTTGTAGGGAAATCACCATAAGTCAAGTCCCTTCCATCTGGATATTTTTTTGTTTGCCTCAAACCAAGCCAAAAACATTGTATCAACTTCTTCATTACGGTTCATTACAGCCTCAACCGAACTGCTTTCTGAAAACATTACGGACTGCTCATTTTCTAAGTGAAACGATAACCTTATAACGGGAGGCCACCTTTGATGTATGTCATACTCAAAAATTCTCCAGATAGCCTCACAAGGAGCCAAATACCTACACTCATAGTACTGTTTTATTTCATCCAAAACTCGACCATTTCCACTTTGATATGAAATTCCAACGGTGGCTCTGTCAGGGCCTTTGTTAACATACTTAAACAAATATTTGATAGCATTTCCCTTATTGCAATACTCAACATTTATGTGTGCTTGGTATCTAACCAACAACTGTGGATTGTAAGGTACTACATACCTGTTGTCCAAAGCTATTCCCTTTTTCATAACAGACAAACCATTATCACGGCGCCTATACTTTAGATAGCCTTCATCACTTATTATAGTGGAATTCTGGAAATCTTTTGGGAAAAACTTCGAGCATTTACCATCTTTCATGCACGGGGAATGAATGTTGGCTTTTCCACATGGACCGTGTAACATAAAACTCGAAACAACATTTGCAAGGTTTGGATATAGTCTACGATCAGGTAGTTCTGCAGAAATGAAATTGTCGATGTCTGTTCCTATTTTCAGTGAATTCGATGCTTCAAGCCAAAGCAAAATATGTGCGTGAGGCAGACCCCTCTTTTGAAATCTATAGTATATGTCCCTAATAATGAAAATTGAATATATTATATAATATTTTGGAATACTGTTAAACACATATGACAATAATTTAAACAAATGTATGACAAAAGCCAAAAGCTGTAACATACAGCTTGTTACATTACCTGCAACAACTTCTCCAAAGATTTTATCATGTTTAAAAGCATTCATCATGTGATCAAGTTTTTCCTTAAATATTCTACAAACAATGTTTGGACGATCACTGGCTGTAAGGCCTCTTACGGTGACGAAGTCTCTAATTTCTGGCCATTTTGCATTGCACGTGATGGTGATGAACAAATCAGGATACCCAAACTTCTTACATATTGCCATAGCATCCTGACAGTTATTAAACATATACCGTGGTCCTCCGATAAAAGATGCAGGTAGCACGATACGCTTTTCAACTGCAGATGGTTGATTCTCTCCGTCGTGAACTGCTTCCTGCAAACCACTTAATATATCACATCTAATTGTTGCCTGGTTCAAGCGATGCCAACATAACCTTTGCGACTCAATCATGGAGAATGTGTCAACAACAAACTGTTGAAAAAGTCTGCCAGCATTTACAATACTTCCATGTTCATATTTTCTCTCCTGTATGCGAAATGCCACAAAGTCTCTAAACATAACTCGTAGCCTCTTCCGTTTTCCTTCTTTGATAACAGACTCTATATAAGGAATTTTTTCATGATATTGGTCTTCGCCGAACGGGAACAACAACAGATACTGAAGAGGTAAGAATGAAACATGTGTTTCTTGGATTTGTTCCAAATGACCAGAATTCTTCCTAACAATAATATCTCGACCAGTCTCAAGGTTGTGAAAATCCCCAACAATTAATGCAGCAACATCGTCACACAACGACAAATTATGTGTTCTTGGATCCTTTGTTCTATTTCTAAACAGCCTCAAACAAAAATTGGATGTGTTGTCTTGTTGTATGTGGTCGCGAACCTTTCTAAAAGACTTGACTAAGACATTGTGTTCATCCACCATTTTGGTGATGTCTTCGACTAATGTTCTGTCTAGGCCGTTGTTTTTATCGCTGGATCTGCATAATGTTTCCATAACAAAATCACGCACAAAACAAAACAAACAAACATTAGAATAATAATGTATACCAAGCAAGAATATATCTAAAATGGCTAAATCTATTAGATACTTCATTTTGTGTGTCATAAATATACAGCTGGGCAAATTTGGGAGTTACTCCTTCATCTGGAATCAGACTACCCATTCTGTGAAAATTCTGTCCACTCAAAATAAATTGGGGAGGACCACCACTTGAGTTTGACTGAACCTTCCCACCCATAGAGTTAAAACAAAACATACTATTATAGGCTCTAATGTTTTCTCTGAAATTCCTACTCCTTGGATCTTGTCCATTCATCAACTTAATTAGCAAATATGGAGGCCTTATTTCATATGGGAGCTCAATTATTCCTTTCATACAACAAAGTGAAAATCTGAGATTTAGGGTAGTATTGTCACCTTTGTCACATCTTTCCTCATACCACATCTCGACACCACATTCAGAACATATATATGATGGATCTCCAAAATTTATCAATTCTGTTTCAAAAATAACAAAAAATATTTAAGACCAACAAAAGGGTAAAGTTATAGAATTGTTAAGTCATGCCTTACATATAGTTTATTAAGTTATTAATGTGTATGCTTACCTTCAGTTTCAGCCGTAGCATATTTTTCACAATGCAAAAAGTTTGTCCCGTTATTTACGCTTGTATTTGCTGTGTTAAAAACATCATAGATTATAATAACACTCTAAGTAAACAAAACTACATACAAAATAAGGTATTGTTTCCAGTTATGACATACCTTGATTGTTCACAGGACGGTCCGTTGGAAATCCATGAAAATTTAATGTGAATGAAGGTATCGATTCAAGAACATGGGTAGGTTGAGATACACGTTTTGAAACATGTGTGGAAGTTGGATTTATTATTTCGGACACAGGAGTGTCTGTTCTTGATTCTTCAATATCATACAACAAAAATTAGCTAAAATCGCAATGTATAATCCTGTGTATTAAAATAATCAACTGTTACCAGAATTATAGTGTAAAGCTTATATACGAACCATAAACACGTTTAGCTCGATGCGTCGCCTTGTTTCTAATTATCGCCATCTTACGCCTTCTAGCTGTCGCTGAAGTATAGATATATTAAATTGACATGGATCAGTTTAAAGATATATAGCCAAATTTATTTATAAAAGTTACATAAATTTGGCATGCTTAACCCGCATCATAAGTAAGATCAGGCGTGGATGAGGTCACAGCAGTAGGATGCTTATGTTTATTGCTTAAACTAATAGAATATGTCTCAAAAGATGATGTTACAAAGGAATTAGTAGGTGTTGGTTCATTAGCAGCTGCATAGAATGTGCAAGAAAAATATAATGAAGACGAAGTTCAATGGGAAAATAATAACAACAGAGAATTGAAATAGAATATTGTTAAGTATTGTTACCGATATACAACGTAGATAAGGGAGTTCTAAGTACTTGATGTTGTCTATTGGTTGAAGCTTCCAGTCGAGATATTTGCGCAATCGGTGTACAATTTTCATCTAACAAATAATAACCATTCCTTATATATTATAGACAGAATATGAAATTCAAAAAGTACATCTCTAACGTACAAACCTGTGACTCGGTGCTGCCGTTTATATTGTTTGTCTTTCATTAACATCTTCCTTCCAAATCTAGAATTTGCTGAGTTGTTCTGATCCATTACCTACAGTTTCAAGATATGGCTGCAGTGAAAAGAGATTAATACCTGTCAGATTTAAGAGATGTAAGCAGTATTGATAGAGTAAAACCACAAATGACCTTGATGGTTAGAAAGAATATATGAGTATGTGTGTGTTGTAGAATCCGAAATAAAGAAATTGAACTAATTAATGTGCAGACTTTGTAGTGTTAATGGTACTGTCAAAAAGTAAAAATGCAAAGTGACAAATTAAAGCATGTGTAGTCTTCAATGCTATAATAATCTATTTCCAAGAAGAATGAAGCAGCCAAAAGTAATTAATATAAGTATATAAGTAATCATAACATTCATTAGCATAGCAACAATCATAAATGAAATAGCAACAACAAAGCTAGTACTAACCTCTTCCTGTAGTCCAAATAATGAAGTGTAAATATTGTAAAAAAGATGGATATCTGTCTGAGTTCTAACCTCTTCCCATTTACCACATTGAAACATTAATAACAACACAAATTGAAATGGCAACATTGATTAAATTCTGAATGAATATCTGTCTGAGATTTATGTAATAAGTATGACTAATCTGTTACAGGGAGGGCTTTATTGGTTGCATAGTTGATTTTATGATTTGATGAAAATAAATGGCCAAAGACTTTGATTATTTTTCTAAATATATAAAACCAAGCTCCACACATGAGTGTTAATATGTTAACATAAGACAGATAAAAAATACGATCAAAAGTAACAGGGAGATTCACATGCAACAGAATACTCCAAGTCACCACTATTTTTACTTTATATCTTAAGTGTATAATATAACAACAAAGAGCGAAATGATATTAACACAAAATGAAAATTTTAAAGTAGTAGATCAAATGAGATGATATGAACACAAAACTCAGTTTATTTATATTACCCAAATGAGTCTGCTATTTCAATTCCTATTACATTAAAATTCACAAATTCAGATTTGTGGAACATCATAGGTTACATAAAAATAGTAAATACATCATAGTAATCACTAATTTTAAGTGAGTGCTAAGACTAAGGACACATCACTCATGTATATTCTTTCTATGGAACCGTCATTCTTCTTAATCGGTTGATGCACCATCTTCTAACCTGATATATCAGTTAAAAGAAATGAGTTAGACACTTCTATTTTCAGCTGACATGTTTATAGCATATCCACATCAGATTGATGAAAATATACAAAGACATACCTTATAAATTTATGTAGTCCTTTCACTCCAGCATCCCAAACTGTTGCTTACATGAAATTATAAGATTATAACAGATAACATAAATAAATGACAGATTCAATGTAATGTTTAGGTACTGCAATATAACAGATAACATAAATAATAAACCAAAATCAAGCAATCAGTAAAGATTAAGATAGACAATTTAACTTGAAGAAATCATAAACCAAAACCAATGACAGTAAGTAATAATATTCGGGCTAAACATAGGCCCCCAAAATCCAATTCCAAATTAAATTAAATATAGGCTATGAAAATAGTCATAAGTTTTAATAAAAACAAAATAGCAAAAGCTTAAGGTGGATTAGATGGGGTATGTCCATCAATCCTTCTCAATCTTAATGTTTTTTGTAATCCTTGAGTTAGCTCCATCACTCTCATCAGCAACCTCCACGAATTCCCTTTTAACACGAGTCTGTTCTGCAGCATCAGATTCGCCATGCTTGGCAACGAAAGCATTATCTTCACATCCCTCACCAGCAACCACGTCGTTAAATTTGGAGTTCAAATCCTGAACTACATCAACATCCAACATACTCTAGTCAACACCGGCCGCCAATTCTTCATCAACACCAGCAACATTCTATAAAAAATAACAAACAAATTATATTTACTGATACTTGATGTTTTTACAAAAAAAGTATTGGAAATATGATAGTATAAACCACCTTAACAACATTTTTGAACTTAGCCACAATTTCTTTGTCAGCACACACTTTTTTGACACGGAAAGACTCTTCAAATCCAGAGTTTACATCATTCTTGACATCTATCTTAAACAACATTGTTTGTTTAACTAACTCACAAATAAGTTTAGGCATAATGGCTAGCTCAAGTTCCTAATACACAATTTTTGATAAGGTCGTAGTCAGTACATGTATTTAGAAATTAATACAGAAATGATAATATGACATAAAGAATCAATGAACCAATGATTTTTTGTAAAAAAAAAAAAAACTAACACGATCCATTTCTTCAATCAATTCAGTACATGTCTTCTTGGTCAGGAAATAACAATCACGATAAAAAAGCACAAAAGTTGCAGAGTCAGTTTCATCAATCACTCTAAGTTTGACACGATACCTGTATAGTTTGTTATATAAGTAAATTAGAAGGTGAATCATAGTAAATACACACGAACAAAAAACAAAAGATCATGAAAAATATAATCAGTAACACTGGATCACCTTGGCACAATAGTCCAAACATGCTTGGCACATTTAGGGCAATAAAACCTTTTAGAATCTGCAACAACTCCCTTGTTGCAGGCACATGCAGGATACCACCAGTCATTGCCACCAACAACATGTTTGATAGTGCCCAAAACAACACAAACTATGTCCTACACACACAATAATCACAGAATAATAAAATTAGAAAAAGATAAAAAAGGTATCATTGTATTTGAAAAAATCAATAACAGAAATCTTACATTCTGGCTGTCTTTTAGCTCCTCAATTGTTTTGCGTTGATTCAAATTCAAGAAATCTTCCTCTAAACTCATCTCAGAAGAATCCTTCATATAACTGAATGGTTGAGTGGGTGATCCAATGCTATCACTGATAAGCAACAATTCAAAGTATTCTTAATTAATGATTAAGAAATAACATAAAAAGGACAGAAATAATAGTTTGTATCTACTTACTTGAGTTTCAAACTATTTGCCTCAGGTATTTCTGGATTGAACAATAGATTGGTACAATTCATTGTATTCTGCAATTGTACCTTCCCATTGTACAGCTTGACTTTCATATACTGAGCAAGGACAACAACTTTTCCTGTGTATCCAGACTGGAGGAATGCATCAAGGGCATCAACATATATTCCAAAGAGTGTGCAATCAAGTTTCATTCTGCATAAAGATCCAAAAACATAGACACTTAATGTAGTTTATATGGTAATGTAATGTAGTATTAAAAGCTTTGTATAATAAAATATTGTTCACTCATTGGACTCTAACTCAATCACTTTAAACCTGGTTGTAACACGATTCCTTTCATAAACCCTCTCACGACCAACAGAAGACACAATTGCCACAACATCTAAATCAATTGATTAAGAATAACAATGTAAATAAAATATACTCATAGAATCATAGAATATATTTAACTTTTGGGTGATATTACCGATCAAATAGTCTGTATCAAATTTTCCAACAATTTCTGGAAAAGTCACCAAACTATAAGGAGATCCAGTTATCAGAATAGATTCAACTTTTGTGACAACCGTGCCAGATTGCAAATTCAACTTGAACTTGTGTTTTGTAGTTCTATAAGCTCCAAAATTAGCAGCGACACTAAAGGATTTCAAGTTATACACAGCTTCATCACTTATCTTAGATTGAAATCGAGACAACAGGGTTTTCCTAACCGAAGCTTGAATCTTGTCACCCTTTGAAATTATAAACAACAACAACAACGATAAAAAATTAACATAATCACATAATCATAGAAAAGTAATAAGAATGAAGATTAAAAGCAAACAACAACAATAACCTTTTCATCCATCAGAACCATTTCCAACGCATAGAAATTTTGTTTGGAATTCATATCCGGTACAAACCATAAGCGAACAACTTGAACAAAAATGTCCCATGATTCCTTTGCAGGAGTGATGTCGTTAACGTAGTCGTGTCTCACGACGACCATTGAAACAACTGATACAGAAACTATGAATGAATTGTAATAACAAAAGATGACGAACGGGTAAAAAGCGTGTGTTTGAAGAAGAAATTGGACCTATTTATATACATAAAATCATCAGAAATCACAAAGCAAAACAAATCGACCTGTGGGTTCCCAATGCTATGTTCGTTCAATTCCCAGTGGGTTCTTCTTTGCATCGTGAAAAGAATCAATTTTGAAATAGGTTTTTACGGCAGTTGGATTCCCATAGGGTTCTTCAAGCGGCGATGTGATGAGATGTATTGGGAAGATAAGCGGAAGAGTGAAAATGAAGAGAAGGTGAAGCAAAAAATTCATATCCCAATTAGGTTGGCCGTTTAAAATTTAATTAGCGAAAATGAGTAGTTAGTTATCATTAAATGTAAAAAATAATCAAACTAATTAATTTTAATATTATTCTTTTAATTATAAATATAGAAACATTACTATAAATAGTTAATTTTAAAATAGTAAGTAGCCTAATAAGCTGACAAATGGCAATACTTGCCAAAGAACTCATTTAGCTTTATTCTATTCTATGATATGTATTTGGTCCCTATAAATATCTCACGTTTCATTTTTATTTCTTATAAAAAAAATGATATATTTTAGTCCCTACAAAAATATTATGCATGCAATTTTAGTCCTTACTATTTTCTAAAATTTTAAAAACTATTTAATTATCACTAAACTTTTAAATTTTTTAATAATTTCTTTCATACGTGTTCAGATTACTATAAAATGTTTCTTTACCAAATTATATAATTTTTTAAAATGAGAAGAATTAAATATGAATTTTTAAAATTTCAAAAGATAATGATAAAAGTAATGAAACTCTCGACTTGTAAATCAAATTTTGAGTTCCTTTTTTCCGAGAAACTTTTTATAACATTCTAAATATATCTGCAAAACAATCATTCAAAAATACACATTGGTTTAACAGTAGGGAGTAAAACTATGTGCATAATTATTTTGTAGAGACCAAAACACGCTATTCTTTTTATAGGGACCAAAAACAAAATTTGGTAATTATATAGGGACCAAAAACATATTTAACCCTTCTCTTTAGAGATATTTATATTATATTATTCTCTATATTACGTTCATTTTTTTTAGAGTTATTGATATTACATTACCCTCCTATTTTGTGTTAAAATATACACTATTTCTCTTTTATACAAAATATAGTACACTTCATTTTCTTGAGACATGTTTATATTACCCTAACTTCTCTTCTTATTTTAGTCTAGTAGAAGTCATAAATCCACTCCTTAAAGAAAAATAAGTAGGATGTCGCGGCTTCAAAATCCCTCGTATGCAATTCGACGCTACTTAAAGGTGAATAAATTATACATTTACATCGATTAGGTCTTAATCCTAATTGATTAGATACCTTAAATAGTCGATTATTTAAGCTCATTTTGAAAATTTTGGATAAAGAGTTATTACCAATTGTCATACCCCAAATTTGTCATACCCTCTCATGCAAATCTTTTGGCTTATGCTTTACATTTTTCTCGTATACATACTCTCCATTAAGGATTTTAAATACATCATACATTCATCAACATAACATTCATCAGCATAGGATTGGTGCTTGGATCAGAGGTCCTGAAGAATTAGGGTTTGTCCCTTGTGTTTGTGTTTATAAGGTAGGTCCTCAAAGTTTGGCTCTGCAATCATCAGGAGCATCATCTTCTGGTGCTCACCATCATCACTTGATTAGGGTTTATCTCCTTGATCATATGGCCTTCAAGAAGTGCAATCATCATCGCTTGTGAAGTTTGTTTATCAACACATCTTATCATTCAAGGGATTCCATCATTGCTCGAGGTGCAAGTCATTGAGGAGGTTTTTGGGGTATACATGGTCAATTAGGGTTTGGTTCAAAGAAACTCTTCTATATGTAATACAAGGAGGCTTTCATTAGAGGATCTCATTCATGGCACAAAACACTTTTGGTCAAAACAGTTGACCAAGTCTTTTAGATTTTCTTCTTTATTTCAACTACGGATAGGCTATAAGTCTTTTTTGGCCAAAATGCTTCCTTCAAATGGATTCATCTAAATTAGCGGGAAAATGCAAAGCAAATTCGTTACTTCGATAAAAAGTGTTTAAAGCCCACTGAATTGGCACGGTCGAAACAACTTGTTGAAGGTTCAAGAGAAGAGAGAAATGATACTGATAAAACAATATTAACTATGTTTAACATCTTAAGGAAGAATAGATCCGTCAAGCTTGAAATTTTGGTTTTGAAAAGGAACCCTTTTGTACGAACGGTAGAGAACTTATTTGCTTTATCTTTTAGTCAAAGATGAGCGTGCTGAAAAGTGTACAAGGCTAGACGTCATCTAGTTTCACCAAGGAATGCTCCTGCCGCAAAATAAGTTATTTCTAAGGATGTTGCTTTGAGCCACTTTGTGTTCAAGCTTGACTATATTGATTGGAAGTTGATGCCTCATAGGAATATTAATCCAAAAACTTAGAGTGGATCAGTACCTGCAGTGTAGTAGTTTGAAGATTGAAATTTATGGTGTTGTCATAATGTATAAATTTATATACAAAGTATATACATTCTGCTAGGGCTTATGGTTTAAAAATGTTGCTTTTCCCATCATATGTCCAGATTACAAACTCATTTCAATAGTGATGACGGTGCTTTCATATTGGAAAAAGTACAAAAATTACAAGAATAATACAAAGGCTATGGAGAAACGCATCAGCTACAACATCATCATAACAATAGTACACAACAATTACAATTCAAGACACTCATTAAAAATAATTTCCAACGAACCAACTTGCGAATTAACATAACCACAATTCATTCAAGGATCAATGTTACTCTGCTAATTTTCTCTCTGACACCTAAAAGGTTTATGTGGACACATTGGTTAAGAGGGCATATGAGAATTGAGTACATGTTATTGAATACGATGGAAAGTGATCAGTCACCATTTGTGCTATGTATTTCATTATTTAATCGTAAATAAGTCAGGTAAACTGTGTGAATTTGAGTGTGTTTTTGTAATAATTAGGTTTGTTTTGATTATGTTATGTGTGTCATTAATTATGAGTTTCTCGAGGATATTTTACGCTTTTGGTATGTCAGCTGGTCAATTACAGGTTTGGAAGCTCAGAGGATCGAGCATTGGATGCAAAACCAAGCCAGAGCGAGAAAGCGGAAGAAAAACGCAAAACAATTGACGACGTTGCTGCCATTACGCGTAACACTCCAGCTGTTACGCGTAAGGCCCTCATCACTACGCGTATGGTACGCAAACGAGCAGAGGGGTGACAAAAAAGGAGGAATTCAAGGTCTATGCCCTTACACGTACCAGTCTAGGCATTACGCGTAAGGGCTGGCGAGCTGGCTGGCCCAGGAAGCTCTACGCGTAGAGGTTTGGCACATGAACAGGCCATTACGCGTAATAGACCAGGCATTACGCATAATGAGGCCCAAAATTTCTGAAAGCCCAGAATTTGCCTATTTTAGTCCCGGAACGCGGTTTTTCAAGGGTTGGACGATTTTTGAGAGCAAAGATACGTTTTGAAGGCTGGAGATTCAGATTTTCACAGGGGTTTCGTATGTTTAAGAGTTTTTAACGATTGAAGATTGATTCCTCGAGATATTCTATAATGACAACAGTTTCATCTTTGATTTTAATTTCTGTTATGAGTGGCTAAACCCCCCATTGCTAGGGGTGGCCCTGATTATGTTTGTAGTGATTTCGAATTTATTAATGCAATGACAATTTTAATTCAGTAATCATTGATTTGTTCTTATCTCTGTGCTTAATGCTTTAACCGTCAGAAAAACGGATTTTGAACCTTTACATATAAATTGAGCTAGACAGCTATTGTATGTTGACCTGAATAAGAACATTTGATAATATATATCACCTAGGACTAGTGATACTTTATCTTAACCGGAAATTCTTGATATTTGCATGCTTGATCATGAACGTAATTACCTATGGACATAGTAATTAGGTTATATGACCAAAGATCTTTTCACTAAGGACCTAGGATTAGATGCCCTCGAGAATCGGTAATCAACTATTAGGAGTTTTGTTATTTTATTGATAAGTCATAATTGTTACAAGAAGATTCATTCACCGAATCCTAGCAATCTATTCCTTTATGTTAATCGTTTAACTGTTTTACTCGCTTTATTTAATTGCAATTCTAGACATAACAATATCAAACCCGAAAACCCCCAGGGCTTTTTGTTTAATTGAAATCGTCTCTGAACTCTGTATCGTCAAGCAGTCCTTGAGATCGACATTCAGGGAAATTCCCTTTTATTACTACATCGGTAAAAATAGTACACTTGCTATTTTTCCGATCAGCAAGCCTCTGTCAAATTACAATCAGAATAGAACTTTGGGGACAACCTTCGATGGATGATGGCATAAAGGATGAAGGGTGTCATCATGGTACAACCATCCTATTTTCGACGCAGCCACAAAATGTTGATCCTTATTCTGCTCTTTAGTATGGCATGCCCTTCGCGGATGTTATTTGGTATATGTGACTGGCGTGCTCTGTCAGACGGATGCTTTTGTCTCTTTTTGCTACTATATAATGAATGGAGCACCTTTCTTTAAATGAATGTCGTTCGAGTGCCGCACTTATATGTGTCTTCTACTTGACACCAGCTGGTTACAAGGCTGTCACTTCCTATTTCACAGTGCGTCTGCCTCTAAATTATTTATTTCATTGTGAGGTCAGTGGGGTATTATTGAAAATGAGGATGGTCGAACAATGCATGATGCCGTGTGTAAAAAGTACACAAAGTGTCAAGGTGCAATGCAGATGGTAGCTATGGCAAAAATTGTGATATACGTGAACACTTACGACTCCTCAAAGAATTATTGACTCCACACATCATCTGCAGAAAATATAACACTGCATAAATAATAGACATAACTCAAATTCCAAATAACAACTAAAGGGTAACTCTTTTCAACCATTTTTCTAACAATCAACATTCAATGACTAACTATATCACCAATAGTCAGAACCATATACAACATTCTGCAAACATCAACTTTTGTAGACCTTGATCAAGATAAGGTTATACCAAACAACAAGGAAGTTAAAAAATACTCCATAACAACCTGAGTGATAAATGAACTCCACTAACAGTAGATCACAAAGACAAAATACAATTGAGTTTTAATCACTAATAGTCCAGCCAACAAATTAACCATCTTGCAATTCAAGTTCACATTTCAATTTTAGCAAGCAACATACCAGTTCAAGGATTCATAACAAGCTCATATCATAAATAAACACATAACAATTCAACATAGTCAGCAGGAATAATAAGAAAGATTCAAGCTAAGTGATCACCAATTCACTAACATTCCTATTCTAACCGACTCACTCATAACAATTTTTTTTTTAACTAACTCTTCAACTAACATCCATAACAGAAATCAAAGCCTATAACTTCAAACCAATTTTCATTGAACCATGACTAAATAACACTAGCCTCATTTTCCATAACAGTCAGCTAACCTAAGCATCTAATTAGCAAGTGATGTGTAACATGGCTAGTTCAAGACTTACAAACAGTTCCCAAGCAGCCAACAAGTGCCTTTTCTCTAACAACCCTACACTCATTTATGTAGCATACCTACCTTAGCATATATTAGCCCACACACACACATATAAACCATTGCATCTACACATGGGGAAACACAAAGCAATTCAAACCATTATGCTAATTACAACCTGTCCAAAATTCATAACCTTGTTTCACAATTTACATTCAAATTCAAGATCACATAAATTTCACATTGTCATAAAAAGCCTTCCTTTTCTTACTACATTAACAAGTTACGAAATAATTCAAATACTCAATCTACTTCTAACCTCTTAACCACATTCCAATGAGTCCAAACAATTCAGTTCCTAGCAAGACTCATTCACTTCATATTATATACATTAAAACCTAACCACCACTCTAACTAACTTAACCATATCATGACTATCATAACAGAAACCTAAACCATTCCTAATTTCCCTAACTATCAATAACAAAAGCTTCAACTAACTTCTTAACCACTTTCTAATAACTCTTCACTCTCCAATCCCTTTTCATCTTCTTCACTCTCTATAAAGCAAACATCACTACCTTCATTCAGGGTATTCACTCTCCAACCCAACACTCATAAATCACTCTTCACCAATTCACTCTCCAACCCAACACTCATAAATCACTCTTCACCAATTCACTCTCCAACCCAACACTCACAAATCACTCTTCACCAATTCACTCTCCAACCCAACACTCATAAACTATTCTTCACCAATTCACTCTCTAACCCAACACTCATAAATCACTCTTCACCAATTCATTCTCTCCCTCTCATTTTTTCTTCAGATTCACAATTGAGGATTCACGTTTTTCACATTCCTCAATCACTCATACACATCACTTTGATTTTTCACCCTCAGGATTCACACTACCAATTCATCTTGCATCAAATCTCATTCTCTCAAATTCACCATAAAAACCCACTGATACACACTCAAACAACTCACAATTCAACAACATTCATGCCACACTCTTACATCACTCGCATTGCAACAAACAACAATGCACAAGTAGCACGCGAAGAGGGAAGAAGAAGAGGTGAACAAGAAAAGAAGAAGAAAGAAAAAGAAATTCAGAGTGTGGTGGTACCTACGTCACATATTCATCTTCAGCTTCAATTCAAAGGTAGGCAATTCTTCGACCTTTGGCCTTAATTCCTGTTATCACCATGTAGTACAAAGGTCTTGGAAATCAAAGCCCTCTTAGAAGAGGCTTTGATTCCTTGTAATTAACATTTAATTTCACTTTGTTCAACTTAGGGTTATTGTGATGTTTGCCTCATTTTGGTAATTTGAGTGAGAATAAAGAATAATTGGTATGGGATTCGAATAGAGTATAATAAAAAGAGTAGAGTGGTGAGAAATTTGGTCCAAAATGTATCTCCTTCGCCGCCGGCGATGAGCTCCGGCGCGGCGGAGTGAATGAGTGGTTGGCGGGTATAATTGGAAATGGGACAGAAGGCATACATGTGATTTTGAGAAGTAAACATGAGATAGTATTATTGTGCTTCCTTCTTGAGCATTGGGCCTCCAAGCCCATCCGTTTTAGCTATTGGCACCTACAGAGCTAATCACACCCCCTGGCCTAATTCTTTTTGTTTGTCTTTTCTCCTTTTTGATTTCCTTTACTTTCCTCTCTTTTATTTTGTAGAATCTTGATTAATTTTGCAAAGTTTTTTTGATAATATTTTGTAGAATTTTTACAATATATTTTGTAGAATTCTTTTTGTGATACTATTTTGTTAGAATTTTGCATATAGTTTTATTGATTTTGGTATGTCAATTTGTTGATATTATGCTTTCATCTTGGATTAATTTTTCATACCTCTTTTGATTCATATTTTGTATATAATTCTATTGCATCCATTATTAACCTTTTCTCTTTTATTGTGAGGTAATACTTTGAGGCTTTGGATCATTTTGGATTTTAATTCACTTTTCCCTTTTATTGTACTTTTATTCCTTTAATTCCCTTTCATATGCCATCCCCCCATTGTGGGAAAAATGCCCCCCTATCCCATTAAAATGTAATAGTTTAGGACTTTACATTGTTTTAGTGCTTGATGCTTGCATGTGTATAGGTTAGAAAAGATAAAAACAAAGCGCTTAGAAAACGATTTCAAAAATGAAGGAAAAATAAAGCTCGATCCAACGTCGAGTCACTTTTCAAACTAATTAATTGAATTGCTCATTTCACCTCCACCTTAGGGTTTCCCACACATTTCTTTTACCTCCATCCAATCCACTCCATTACACAAGCAAGCCTTGTATGTCTTCACACCATAAGTCGATTTCCTTGCGCATCGCCACCGACCTACCCTAACTCAATCCACCACCCTTTCAAATTCATTCCACTTCCTTCATTATCATCTCATTCTTAATTAAGATTAAAACCTTGGTCTTTGTACCCAGTGCATTTTCAAAATTTTTCTAAACAAACTTGGAATGGTTATGGAGTGATTAGGCGAAGGCCTTGTCCTATCCTAAGTGTTTGACATTACCTTTAGGGTTCATTTTCTAAACACTTACCTTCTAAAGTAAAACACTACCTAAATAAAACAAGTAATGTCCCCCGTATTGGACTAAAAAATAAGATTGAGCGACGACGTCTTCTTCTCAGAGTATTAGGATAGTCACTTTAGAGTGTGTGGTCTCGATACTCGTCTTTCAATACGAAGACGTGACTATACTCGCCACACATTTTTTTGCAAACAAATCTTTTGAGATAAATAATTGGGTACTATCCGGAGGGGTTCCTATCTGAGGACTTATCTCTCCCCTAAAATTAACATCACCCATCAAACATGACATCTTGCCTCGAGGGCGCAAATCATAACTTTTTTATAAAAGGGCATGTTATTTCCATTCTACCGCGACACAGGATAAAGCATAAGTCTCCTTACGTGCGAGCGGCAAAACCTAATGCTAGGATGTGAACGTTAACACCGCCCACTAAAAACAACAAGCCCACGATCATTTGGTTCCACGAACTACGAGGCTCTGACTTCCTCATTGCACTATGAGGGTACGTAGGCACGAGGGCCCCAATCCTTCGCAATCACATTAATTTAAAACCTTTTTAACCCTTAATAAATAATTCATAGAAGTCATAAACCCTTAGCAACATCTTTACGCATAAGACAAACGAATAGTTCCCATCGAGTATGATGGATGTGAGGGGTGCTAATACCTTCCCCTTGCATAACCGACTTTTGAACCCATATCTTGACTGCGAGACCATCTTATCCTTCCTCTTGGGGTTTTCTTGATTTTCCCCCTCCCTTTGGGATAAATAAAGTTCGATGGCGATTCTGAGCATTTTTCGCGTAGCGACAGTTGGCGACTCTGCTGGGGATCCTTTCCCTTAGCCAGCCAAACCTAGTTATGTTTGTCGAATGTGTGGATGTTTTTCTATATCATGCTTTATTAATTTCTTGCTTCCTAATTTATGGTTCATATATCTGTTGGTTATAGGCTGTGAGGAAAAGCTTTCTACTCAAGCTTTTGAGCATACACTAAGCTAGGAGTTGGTTACTTATTGACTTGCGAGACTTTGGACTCGTTGAGTTGATATGACTTCCCTACTCAGATGAGGCCCCTTTGGAGACTTTAATTTCATATGAGCAGTCGTAACGGTGTTATCGTTTCCATCCAGGGAGTCTGTGATTCTGAGGACCTTTAGAATCCTATTCCAAAGGTTACTAAGACATAACTCCAAGCACATATTCTTGAAAGAATTACTGTCTTACGAATCTTCATTGTGATGGTAAACTTTCGAGATGCATGATGCAAGGGACCTTGTCTGAAAACCCTTTGAGTATCCCTCTGTGAACCCATAGACAACCCACCCGTGGGGAGAGATGCCTGCTATGTGAACTCTTATCTCTATGACCACTGATCGGAATGTTACAAACTTGTTCCAAGGCATGCCTTCATAACATTGCATGCATTTGCACTCAGACCTTATTTTCGAACCATGCATTCACTCATAATAATCATTTGCATTCATACTTCAAAATAGAACTTATTGGGGACCCTCTTTGCAGAGCATATTGTTGATATGCGAAAAATAATTAGCAAAGACACAAAGTCTCCATCGAACTTTATTTATCCCAAAGGGAAAGGGAAACATCGAGAAAACCCCAAATGAAAGGATAAGATGGTCTCGCAGCCAAGATATGGGTTCAGATGCCGGTTATGCATGGGGAAGGTATTAACACCCCTCACATCCATCGTACTCAATGGGAAACATTTGTTCATCTTATGTGTAAGGATGTTGCTAAGGGTTTATGCTTTCTATGAATGCTTTATTAAAGGGGAAAAAAGGTTTTTAAATTAGTGTGCTCGCGGAGGATTAGGGCCCTCGTGCCTACGTACCCTCGTGGTGCAATGAGGAAGTCAGAGCCTCGTAGTTCGCAGAACTAAAGGTGAAAAGAAAATAAGATTGTGAAGGAAGTTTGCGCACCAAGATCTTGAAATCTTGTGCCTACGTATCTTCATTGACCAATGAAGAATCAGAGCATTCGTAGTTCGTGGAACCACGGGTTTGTTGCTTTTAATGAGCGAAGTTAAGTTCACATTCTAGCAATAGGTTTTGCCGCTCGCACGCAATGAGATTTATGCTTTAGCCTGTTATGCGGTAGGATGGAAATAACGTGCCCTTTTGAAAAGGCTTAGGTTTTCGCCACCAAGGCAAGATGCCACATTTGATTTGTGAAGATTGATTTTAGGGGTGAAATAAGTCCTCAGATAGGAATCTCTGCGGGTAGTACCTAATTCTTTATCTCAAAAGATTTTCTTTGAAAATGGTGTGGCGAATATAGTCACGTCTCTGTATTGAAAGACGAGTATCGAGATCACACACTCTAAAGTGAGCATCCTAATACTCGGAGAGGAAGAAGTCTTCACTCAATCCCCCCTTTTTAGTTCAATATAAGGAGGACAATATTCATGTTATTTAATATGTTTTGCTTTGGATGGTAAGTGTTTTTAGATAATGAACCCTAAAGGTAATGTCAAACACTCGGGATAGGACAAGGTCTTCGCCTAACCACTCTACGACCATCCAAGTTTATTTAGAAAATAGGTTTTGAAAATGCACTTGGTACAAGACCAAGGCTTTTGCTTAGGAAGAGAAGAAATGAGATGATAATGAAGGAAGTGGAAGGGTGATGATTAGATCAAGGTAGGTTGATGGCAATGCACAAGGAAATCGACTTACAAGGGTGAAAGCATACAAGGTTTGCTTGGGTTTATGGAATGATTGGATGTAGGGTGAATGAGAAGAGATGAATGAGCCCTAAGGTGAGGTAGGAGAAACAATCCAAGTTAATATGTTTGAAAAATGACTTGACGTTGGATCAAGCCTTATTTATCTTTTTGTTTTGAAATTGTTTTCTAAACGCTTTCATTTTTATCTTTCTTACCAATCAAGAAAGCATGCAAGCATATAAAACCCTACACTATTACATTGTGAACGAGGAAGGGGAAGTATGAGAAAGAGATACCTCATAAGAAAAGTGCAATAGGAAGGAAAGGAATAAGTGATACCTCATAAGAAAGAGAAATGATTAGTACATGAAATGATATAATGAATGTATGAAATGCACAAGATGAATTAAAATTGCACTCGAAAAGGGAAAGCCTCTAACGTTGTCATGCAACAAGATTTAGACCTAAAGTCAACCTTTAATTCAATTTAATCAAACTAAACAATTTAATTAAAGTGAATCAAGGGACTCCTAATGGACCATTCAAGAGCAACAAATAAGCGAGCAATGAAAATCCATGAAAAACAACATGTATCAACAAGCTTAAGCAAACACACATTCAAGCAAACAAGCATTAACATGCAATTGAACCCTTCATGAAACTTAAACAATCAAGCATGTAAACAAATTAATCATCAATCCATGTAAGTACTGCCAATTGAGGCTAAACAACTCAAGAAATGCCCACAAATGTCATCCATATCAAGCAATAGAGGACATAAATGGAAAGGTACCAAAACAGTCCCAAAACAGCAAGAAAAACACAAACTGCTAGGTGTAACCGGTTACCTGGATCCGGGTAACCGGTTACCATGTTCAAAATTTCAGTTCCAAGGCACACATTAGAGGTGGTAACCAGTTACCTAATATTGCGTAACTGGTTACACTGTGGGAAAACAACAACAAAAAATAGTAGAAACAACTTATTTCCATAATCACTTATCTGCACAATCTCATAATGCTAAGGCATGCAATGGAACACAAAAATTACAGCAATTATGAGCAAGCAAACACCAATACATTCAATCATGTGAATCAATGAATCAAAAAACACACAAATCACATAAATCACAAGAGACTATATTGTGAAAAATGCAAAATAAGCTGAAAGAGTGTTTGATCCAAAGATTACCAATCTACAAGGCTAAGATTTACCTTGGTAATTGCTGCAAAATAGAAACTGATGAATGTAATCAAGAAAACCAGAGATCCAAGCAACTCCTCACAAGAAAATGGAAGAACAACACGGTGAACCAATCGAATCCGGATTCGCTTCGAAAATCACTTCAAAAGTCAACTTCCAAGCTTAAACCCAATGGAATCTACTGTTGCTGCAGAACTTATTGTAGAGGAGATGATGAAATGAAGGTTAAGCACAAAGATTAACAAGCTTCAATGAGAAGTTTTGTTAACTTTAATGGTGGAGCTTTGGTGAGGTTGGGAAAGATGATGAAAATGGAGAGAGTGAGTGAAAAACTCAGCAAAACTGAGAGAGAATAGAAAGTGTGATGTGTAGAAATTCAAATTTTGGTGAATAATGATCCTCCTCTTGCAAGAACGAGACAGGCTTGTTTAAATAGCAAATAGGTATAGAGCAAAATGTGGCTTGAAAATTGGCTTGGGGTGAGGTTTGGATCTAGGTATGGAGTTAGTTAGACTCAACTCGGTGACTTAAATCGATAACTCAGTTAATTATCAGTTGACTTGGTTGCAAATCACAAGATCACTTGGCTTAAAATGAGGGTGTATGGTAGAATTTAAATGGAAATGAAGTGGGGGAACAAATGTGGACTGATATTTGCTACAATGTAGCAAGGTTCTAGAATATTCCCAAAGCACGCGAGTGAAGCATGTAAATGAATGGGAGTGATAGTTGCTGTTGCACTTGTAACACACTGAATTTGGCAAAAAAATCCCAGGTGTAACCGATTACACAGAACAGGGTAACTAGTTACCAGCTTAAAAAATTCAAATATGGCGCCTTCTGGAGGGGTGGTAACTGGTTACCAAAATTTGGGTAACCGGTTACCACAGTGCAAAAATGTGAAAATTGCCCCGTTGCAACCTGTTTCTAAGCACGGCTTCACATATGAACCTTAGCCTTTGACAATGCCCTTGAATAATACTTGAAATACGATGAGTGACCTGTCTCAAACCCTGGATAACCTCTGACTGGCCTGAATTTTGAGTAGTCTCATACGATCTCTGACCAAAATAAATGCTAGAGATTTCTGATGTCGTTGATCTGGCTTTGAACCCCTGAACTAACAACTTGGTCTGAACCTGAAGGATTGAGACTCTGATGTCTTTGCTTTTTCCTCCATACTTTGGGTATAGAACTTCATACCACAAGAAATAGCTTTGATCCGTGTCTTAAGAGCTCATGCAAATGAATGATTGTGATGTCATGACCTAATGAAGATGCACATGAGAAGCAAAAGCCAATTAGGGTTAGAAAAAGTGAAGAAAATTTTGGGGTAAAACCGTTACCCCTATTCAATCGACTTAGACCTGAAGGTATGAAAAGCAGTGATTTTCAAATATTTGAGGTATAAGGGGAATTGAATACCAAAAGAGCTATGAAATTTGCACTCTGGGGATGAAAGAAAAGTAAAATCAATAGGGAGTTGGCCAAAGGTGGACTTAAAAGGGTGTACGCCGAAGGCGGACTTAAAAAGGATATGGACGAAGGTGGATTTTAAAAGTGAATGTTGGCCGAAGGCGGACTTACAACAAGGATACCAGCCAAAGGTGGATTTTAAAAGGGTCTCGACCGAAGGCGGACTTAAAAAGGGTACCAGCCGAAGGTGGATTTAAAAAGGATGCCAGCCGAAGATGGACTTAAAAGTGAATATCGGCCGAAGGCGAACTTACAACAAAGATACCGGTCGAAGGTGGATTTTAAAAGGGTTTCGACCAAAGACGGACTTAAAAAGGCTACCAGCCGAAGGTGGATTTTGAAAAAGGATGCCAGCCGAAGGTGAACTTAAAAATAGGATACCAGCCAAAGGTGGATTTGAAGGGAACGCCGCCTGAAGGCGGACTTACAACCAAGGGTTCCAACCGAAGGTGGACTTTAAAAAGGAACACCGGTCGTAGGAGG
Organism: Lathyrus tuberosus; assembly: GCA_022829125.1. NCBI lineage: Eukaryota > Viridiplantae > Streptophyta > Magnoliopsida > Fabales > Fabaceae > Lathyrus > Lathyrus tuberosus. Next base: position 7,698,639 of record JALAZF010000296.1, on the reverse strand, counting down.
ACTTACAACCAAGGGTGCCAGCCAAAAGTAGCCTTTAAAAAGGGAACACCGGCCGAAGGAGGACTTACAACAAGGGTGCCAGTCGAAGGTGAACTTTGAATAAAGAACGCCGCCCGAAGGCGGACTTACAACAAGTGTGCCAGCCGAAGGTAGAATTTGAAAAGGGAACTTCGGCCGAAGGCGGACTTACAACCAAGGTACCAACCGGAGGTAGGTTTTGAAAAGGAACGTCGGCCGAAGACGGACTTACAACAAGGGTGCCAGCCGAAGGCGAACTTTAAAAAGGGAACGTCGACCGAAGGTGGACTTACAACCAATGTGGTCGCGACTTTGTGTAATGGTCGGATTACTGCTGCAAGTATACAGCTTATCGCATAGTCTTAAAAAGGTTATCGAACCCACAGGGACCAATAATCAACCTAGAGTGATCGATTGTTGCGGTGTAAATCTAAGGCTTAGATTTGGCGGTAAAACAAATTTGGTTATTAATGGGATTTGAAAAACAACAATAAAGATGAGACCGGAGAATGATATTCGTGCTCTTTGGGATTCCGTAAGATCCAGGTGTTAACAAAGGTCTTGAGATTGGTCTGAAGGATATGCCAGTTTAAAGGCTCGACCTCACGCTCTTAACCAAGCCACGCCTAATGACCCCAAGATTTTGCTCTCGCTCGCTCGGTAGTTAAGAGGTACTGTTTGAAAACTAACATAAACTAAATGAGGCCCTAAAGCGCTCTCGCTGTATTTAGGCTCAATGTCCGATGTCTACTATCCGGCGATTACCTCAAACGCTCGCTCTATTGGACACGCCTTGGTGTGCTTCTCACTCTCGTGACGAAACATTGTTAAACAGCCTCTCGCTCTCACGACAAGGTTGTCTAAATTCAGTTTAGACACCAAAACCAGAATTTTAAAACAAAAGCTAAACACCAAAGGATTCTACAGAGTCCTGTCGGAACGACGGTCCTCAATCTACGGACTCGAAACAAAACTACTCAGACATAATTAAATCTAACACTAATATATTAACATTTCTGAATTTTAAAACATGCATAATGGTTTGTTCTTAATTAGGATCAGAATTAGGTTTTGATGCGAAATCTGAATTATGCAATTAATCAAAAGAAAACAAGATGCAGTAAAGTAAATAAATCGTAAATAACCTGAAATGCGAAGTAATTAAAACGGGAAATGGACTTGTATTAATTAATCAATCCAAGTGTACATCAGCAGCAAAAGAAACGAAAAATACAACGGGTGTATCAATCTCTCGATGTGATCGATTGATACTATGGCTAATAATATAAGTGGTTAGGAATTTCGGCAGCGCTTCCGCAAGGTTCTTGGATTCCCAATGCAGACCTCTGGTACTCTATTTATAAGCAAAATAGGCTCCTAAGTAGTTGAGTTCAAATTTTGAAATATCACTTGCAAACTGCCAGAACTGCATAAAGAAAACTGCTCCCGCGCACAATGGCGGTCGCTTTATGGCAAACAGCTGTCGCCATTTCTTTAAATGTTTGAATCTCCCTCCTTTCTGACATGGCGAGCGCCATTCAGTTGAACTGGGGGGAATGGCGAATACCTTTCATCTGGAAGAGGCAGAACCATGCAATTTTCTCCACTTTTCTTTTTTGGAGCTGATATAGGACCTGTAAATGGAAAAGAAAAGAAAACATAAGCAAATAATACACGAAATGACAATGACTCGATAAAAATACAATAAAACATGCACGAATTGAATCGAATTAGACAATACGAAATCGAGTCATCAAACTCCCCCACACTAAGGCTTTTGCTTGTCCTCAAGCAAACTCCCAATGCAATAAAACAGTAAGCATTATGTTTCGACTCTTAGGCACGACAAAAATAATCTAAGCACAAGGTTGCTAGGCTACAGTGAAACGGATAGGTACTGAATAGTGAAAACAAGGATACCGTAATGACACGACTCCACAAAATCAGACGAAAACTGTAACGCCCCATTTTGTCTTATTTATTTAATCGAGTCGATTTAATTATTTTCTTTTAATATTATTTTATTATTGACTTTTATTTGACAATATATCATTTTTCATCGTTGTTTATGTTTAGTTGCATTTTGAGAGCGTTTGGGAGATATTTGAGCTGAAAGGTATTTTGGTGTTTTGCTTGAGAAAGTTTTATGTTTTTATATAAATAGAAAGAAAAGAGAGAAAAGATAGTAAGGAAAAGAAAAAGAAAGAAGAGAAAGAGAAGAGAAGAGAAAAAAGAGGAAAGAAAAGGGAGAAGAGGAAAAGTGGAAAAATCGACATAACTCCGTTTCAAGCGCAAATAATCGGGTAAGGGTGAGAAGTTTCGATTATATCTTGCTTGTATATGTATATGAGTGTGATTGTGTGAATGTTTCCTTGTTTTTCCATAGTTTTCCATTCTAGGTTGAAATGAGAAAAATGGTTAGAAATCGATGTTTTCACGGACGAAAGTTGGAATAAATCGCGTAGTAGAGTCGTGTGATGTTGGGTCGTGTTTTAGCGTGATCGTTTGATTGAATTGAGTCAAATTTGTAACTTTTGCGTTTTTGATATATATCGATGTTTTTGTGCAAATTGATGTTGTGATCGAGTAAGAGTGTTTGGATATGTCTGGGAACATTGGTATAGGTTGATATTTAATCGGAAATGGTTGTTGGTGTGTTTTCGAGTGGTTTTGACCGAGTTTGGAATTAGGTTAAATTGATAAAACTATGTGTCAAAATATTTCAACCGTGAAAATGTGTTGGATGGCTCTTTAATGGTGAAAATATTGTAGTACGTCGAATTCTGAGATCGCAGCTTTTTATGGAATCGAAAACGGATGTCCGGAAGTCTAAAATGGCGTTTTTAAGGCTGAAATCGCAGCAGGTTTCGCGCTCAGCGCGTAGTCTGCGCGCTCAGCACGGTCTGGGCAAAAATGAAAAATTTAAGAAACTTCAAAAATTCATAACTTTTGATCCGTAAGTCCGTTTTGGTCCCCGTTCGAAGTGTTGGAAAGCTAATGACATATTTTTTCTATTAAAAATGGTTTGGAGGGTAAAAGATGATTTAATTGATTCGTGTTTTTGAAAAATAGTCGGGTTGTCGGGTTTTTATCGCGTTAAATGCGTGGGATTGATGTGTTATCATGCTATATGCTTTTGTTATGTAACGTGTAGCTTGTGTGCTGTTATATGATGTGAATATACATGATGAAATGTTGTGATGATGGTTTGTGGTCTTATGGCACATATGTGCATTGTTTTGGATTAGACTTCGATGCGTGATTAATGATGTTGTTATGGTGTGTTGTGGGTAGCCTTTGTGGTGTGAATCCCTTGTGGAAGTAATTGTGATTGCATGATTGTTGTGGTTTGTGGTTTGTGATGAAATGCATTGTTTATGTGAAATTCAATGTATGTTGTGTGGTGGCCTTTAGGATTTGAAATGCATTGTTTGAATTATTTTGCAGTGCATGAATGTGATGATGTTGAAGCATGTGACAAGTTGTTGTAATTGTTGTGGTTGTTGGTTTGTGGCCTAAGGGCAAGTAAATGCATTGTGATGGTGTTTGATTATATATGCATGATTATGGAATGTATATATGTGTGCATTTGAATGTCATGAGTCATTGTATGCCAAGCATCATGATATGCATTCTTGTGACGTCCTGAGTGACGGATTGATTCTATAGGGAATCTGCTATAACATCGTGAGCCTTAAAAATAAGAGGACTGAAAGCGATCTGATTGGATCATGAGTCTTAAAAATAAGAGGACCGAAAGCAATGGTTATAGACGATCATGTGCCCATGTGGGGTGTGAGCGATCGGATCGTGAGCCTTATACAAAGAGGACCGAAAGCGATCCATAAACGTCGTGAGCCTTATACAAAGAGGACCGAAAGCGACGGGGAACATCGTAAGCCCGACGGGGAGTTACACTAAGTAACGAGCGATGGTTCTAGCAAAGTTCCTGAGTGAACTAGTGATGAGAAATGTTGGAAGTCGGTACCGCATGGCATTTGCATAGAGTCGTTGTGTCGGTCTCTGTGCATTTGCATAAATCATGGATGCATTATGTGTGGAAAATCATGATTTGATTGATTATGTGTGGAAATTGTGCATTGATTTGTTATGTGTTGAGATTGTGATAACATTGGTAATTTGATGTGCATATGTGATAAATGCATTGGTTGTGGATAATATGTGTTATGCGTAGACATATGCTATGTGATGTGTAATGTGTTTCTAAATGTCATGACTTGGTATGCCTTATGTGCAAATATGTGAGTATATTGGATACTTGATATATGCTATATTGTTGGATTAATATATATATATATATATGTTACATATATGTGGTATGTTATATGTATTAGTATGTGGTGTTTGTGGTGAGAATAGCTATGCAAGTGAATTGTTATGTGTTTGCATATTATTATGCAATCTTGATTTTAGATATTATTTCTCACCCTTCTGCTATTTTATAATGCTCTATGAGGCATTGCAGATTAGAGTTGCTGGAGGTCTTTTTGTGAAGATTAGCCCTCCGTTCTTTTGTCGGTCTTGGTGTCTGCTTTGATACGTAGCACGGGAGTCGGGGAACGATTATATATATATATATATATATATATATATATATATATATATATATATATATATATGTATACATTTGCTGAATGTATTTTGTAGCACCTTTGTATATATAGTTGATGTTCTAAAATGATTTATTTTGTAAAACAAATCGGTTATGGATCTTTCCGCTTTATTCCATAATTGAGCTTTCCTTTTATATGGAAAAAATTTCCCTATGAGAGTATTCTATTTTGTGCTATGTATCAAAAATAATATGAGCAGGGATTGTGTTTTCTTTCTTTAAGTGTGACATCCCTATTTCCTGTCGAAAAAATAAATTTTTAATTACTCTGATTTATATTTGTATTACTTATTCGCGAAGGGAATTGGGGTGTTACATTAGTGGTATTAGAGCAGGTCGGTCCGTCTGGCCAAGTTGTTGAGTCAGTTGGTGTGATAGTTGAATACTGTCGATGTTGTTTGTCCCCTAGTACGTGATATGTGTGTGAAACACTGTGAGTGCTTTCTGGTTTTCTAGTCTTTTGTCTTCAGGATTGAGAATAAGATAAGTGGGGGAGAGGCTCGTACTTCTCCAAGTTGCTTCGTTTGTGTGCCATTGGTTGCAAGAGTGTAAGTGTTGTTTGGACAGTATTGTTCCCGGTTCCGGAGGGAATGCGGAGGTAAGGTTTATGTCAGCTAAGGTTTTGTGCCTTGGTAGTTTTGTGCACAGGATGGAAGGAATACTATTATAGTTTGGTAAAGACGGTTTATGCCCCATCATGATTGTCGACTGTCTATTGACAAATTGAGGAACTGATCACCCTTAATCTCTTGTTGATAGCAGGCGGGAATTATGTTGGATGGAATAGACGTGTCTTTCCGACCTTGATAGTGTGTGCAATGAATTATTGGAATTAAGAAAACGATTACAGATTATTTTGTTGAGTCGATGAAGATTCTTATATCTGAAGGTGAGACGGATTGGAGGTTTTGGTATGTTGGTCCAGTGGGAAGTCATTGAGAGAGAACGATTGGGTATCGTTAATGGTTGTTCTCAGAGAGTAGAGTGTGAACTCAAATTTGACGAAGGTAAGGATTTGAGGTTTGGACCTGCTAAGTAAGTAGAAGAACTTTTAGGACGTGAAACTAAGCTGTTGGTATGTTTGTGATGATAGTTTTCTAGAGATTGGCAGAAAGGCCACAGTGATGGGCTGCTAGTGGTGCATGATTTTCAGATGGAATATTGGATGTTAGCATTTGAAGTACCCGGGCTGATAGAGCAGTTGGAAGATTTACTGGAAAGGAGAATTGTGAGGCCAAGTGTGTCGTCTTGGAGAGCTCCAGTATTGTAAGTAATAAAAAAGGAGGAATGATTGAACGAAATAACAAGCATGATGTGTATAATGGTATTGAGACTTTGGAAAGCGAAACTTAGAGTTCTGGTGAGGTTTGGAGTCTTTGGAGTTTTAGAGCATTAATGGAAATCTTGAGAAAACCCTTATGTGTGGATATAATATTAATATTAAGAGTTCCTTTTGTTGGGTTGTTGATACTTGTTTTGTTGTTTGGAATTGATTTGAGATGAAAATGGTGAATTTTGGGAAGGAAGATCGAAGGGTTTATTTTTCTGAAAATCGCAGTGCCCGCTCAGCGCGGTCTGCAGAATTTTGAACCTCTCCAACCCGAGAGCAGCGCGCTCAGCGCGGGGCGGAGCCCGCTTAGCGTGATCTGGGACTTCAAAAATAAAACTTGTTTCTTTTTCTAAAGTCCATAACTTTTGATTCGCAACTCGAACTGAGATGTTCTTTCTTGTAAAATGGTGTTGAGATTTAGTGGCCGATTTGATTGTGTCGTGAATTTGGATATGTTCGTAGTGTTTTTAATTGAGAATATTCGGATCTGTTATAAACTCAGAGGAAGAACATGTAGAGTGTTTGAGAATTGGATTACAAGTGTTGAAAGGAGACAAGGTGTTATGCTAAGTTATTCAAGTGAGAATTTTGGTTGAAAAGGTTAGTTTTCTTGGATATGTTATTTTCGGCGATGGTATTGTTATGGATCCATCGGAAGTAGATGTAGTTCTTCATGAGAGGCTCCGAAGTCGGTTAAGGTGATTAGAAACTTTTTGGACTTTAGTTGGTTATTACCGGAGGTTATGGAAGGTTTTTCCAAGTTAGCATTTTCGTTACTTCGGTTGACTTGCAAAGGGTAAGTTGTTTGCTTTGGATGTTCATTGTGGGGGAAGTTTGAGAGGGTTAAAGTAGAAATTATCTACGACTTCAGTTTTGATTCTGTGTGATCCTAATAAACCGTTTGTGAGGTATTGTGATGTGTCTTTGATGAGTTTAGTCAGTGTGTTAATGCAAGAGGGTAAAGTCGTAGCTTATGCTTTACGACAATTGAGGATTCATAAGAGGATCTATACTATTCAGGAATTGGAATTGGTAGCGGTTGTATTGTATTGGAAATTTGGAGGTATTATCTTTATGGTTTTAGGTTCGAAGTATTTGGTCATCGCGAGAGTTCAGAGTACCTATTTGGTCGAAAGGAATATAGTACGAGACAACGAGGATGGTTGGAATTTGTGATGAGTTATGCCTTTAGCTGGAGTTATCCTATTGGTAAAGTTAATGTTGTGCGTGATGAGTTAAGTCGAAAGTTTTTATACATGTCTGTTTTGATGGTTAAAGAGTGGGAACTTTTGGGAGAATTTAGAGATTTGGGTTAGTGTGTGAATTGACATCTGATAGTGTGAAGTGGGGAATATTAAAAGTGAACAGTGATTTTTGGTGAATATGAGAAAGAGTTAGACTTTGGACATGGAATGGGTAGTTTTGATGGTTACGAGTAATCAGAGTACGCAGCAAAAGTGTGATATGGCACAATTCGTATATGCGTGTGTGACTTGCAAGAGTTCAAAGGTTGAACGGTAGGATGATGAGACCATTGGGCGTTTCTGAAAGGAAGTGTTAGGTGAAAGGTTTAAATGTTATCCATGGGCTACTATGTAGATGGATGTTTTGGTTATATGTTCGATTGGGGAATCGTAGCATTGTTGTAATAAGGTGTGTGACAAGGATGTTGGTATTCTGGTTTTGTAGAGGTTGTTGAATCGATGTGGTGTCGTGGAACTTTGTGTTCTTGTTTGTGTTGTTGCCTCGTTTCCATCGTGTTGGTTCGAGTGCGAGTAGCTAATTCCGGTGTGTGTTCGTACCTTGGGTATTCTTTGAGTCGGGAGTTAGTCGTCAAGTGCATTGTATGGGCTTTGCATCTTGTCGTTGTAGTTGGCGTCATTGTCGTGTCGTGGTTGTAGTTGTTGTTAGCAAGGTGGTGTGTCAGTTTGTGTTATTCGTGGTGTGCCTAGTGTCGGCGTGTTAGTTGGTTAGTCGGATGCGAGAGTCGTATCCGGAGTTGTTCGTCTCAGTTATATTTTCGAGGACGAAAAAGTCTAAGTGGGGGAGAGTTGTAACGCCCCATTTTGTCTTATTTATTTAATCGAGTCAATTTAATTATTTTCTTTTAATATTATTTTATTATTGACTTTTATTTGACAATATATTATTTTTCATCGTTGTTTATGTTTAATCGCATTTTGAGAGCGTTTGGGAGATATTTGAGCTGAGGGGTATTTTGGTCTTTTGCTTGGGTAAGTTTTATGTTTTTATATAAATAGAAAGAAAAGAGAGAAAAGATAGTAAGGAAAAGAAAAAGAAAGAAGAGAAAGAGAAGAGAAGAGAAAAGAGAGGAAAGAAAAGGGAGAAGAGGGAAAGTGGAAAAATCGACATAACTCCGTTTCAAGCGCGAATAATCGGGTAAGGGTGAGAAGTTTCGATTATATCTTGCTTGTATATGTATATGTGTGTGATTGTGTGAATGTTTCCTTGTTTTTCCATAGTTTTCCATTCTAGGTTGAAATGAGAAAAATGGTTAGAAATCGATGTTTTCACGGACGAAAGTTGGAATAAATCATGTAGTAGAGCCGTGTGATGTTGGGTCGTGTTTTAGCGTGATCGTTTGATTGAATTGAGTCGAATTTGTAACTTTTGCATTTTTGATATATATCGATGTTTTTGTGCAAATTGAAGTTGTGATCGAGTAAGAGTGTTTGGATATGTCTGGGAACATTGGTATAGGTTGATATTTAATCGAAAATGGTTGTTGGTGTGTTTTCGAGTGGTTTTGACCGAGTTTGGAATTGGGTTAAATTGATAAAACTATGTGTCAAAATATTTCAACCGTGAAAATGTGTTGGATGGCTCTTTAATGGTGAAAATATTGTAGTACGTCGAATTCTGAGATCGCAGCTTTTTACGGAATCGAAAACGGATGTCCGGAAGTCTAAAAATGGTGTTTTTAAGGCTGAAATCACAGCAGGTTTCGCGCTCAGCGCGCAGTCTGCGAGCTCAGCGCGGTCTGGGCAAAAATGAAAAATTTAAGAAACTTCAAAAATTCATAACTTTTGATCCGTAAGCCGTTTTGGTCCCCGTTCGAAGCGTTGGAAAGCTAATGAAATATTCTTTCTATTAAAAATGGTTTGGAGGGTAAAAGATGATTTAATTGATTCGTGTTTTTGAAAAATAGTCGGGTTGTCGGGTTTTTATCGCGTTAAATGCGTGGGATTGATGTATTATCATGCTATATGCTTTTGTTATGTAACATGTAGCTTGTGTGCTGTTATATGATGTGAATATACATGATGAAATGTTGTGATGATGGTTTGTGGCCTTATGGCACATATGTGCATTGTTTTGGATTAGACTTCGATGCGTGATTAATGATGTTGTTATGGTGTGTTGTGGGTAACCTTTGTGGTGTGAATCCCTTGTGGAAGTAATTATGATTGCATGATTGTTGTGGTTTGTGGTTTGTGATGAAATGCATTGTTTATGTGAAATTCAATGTATGTTGTGTGGTGGCCTTTAGGGTTTGAAATGCATTGTTTTAATTGTTTTGCAGTGCATGAATGTGATGATGTTGAAGCATGTGACAAGTTGTTGTAATTGTTGTGGTTGTTGGTTTATGGCCTAAGGGCAAGTAAATGCATTGTGATGGTGTTTGATTATATATGCATGATTATGGAATGTATATATGTGTGCATTTGAATGTCATGAGTCATTGTATGCCAGGCATCATGATATGCATTCTTGTGACGTCCTGAGTGACGGATTGATTCCAGAGGGAATCTGCTATAACATCGTGAGCCTTAAAATTAAGAGGACTGAAAGCGATCTGATTAGATCGTGAGCCTTAAAAATAAGAGGACCGAAAGCGATGGTTATAGACGATCGTGTGCCCATGTGGGGTGTGAGCGATCGGATTGTGAGCCTTATACAAAGAGGACCGAAAGCGATCCATAAACGTCGTGAGCCTTATACAAAGAGGACCGAAAGCGACGGGGAACATCGTATGCCCGACGGGGAGTTACACTAAGTAACGAGCGATGGTTCCAGCAGAGTTCCTGAGTGAACTAGTGATGAGAAATGTTGGAAGTCGGCACCGCATGGCGTTTGCATAGAGTCGTTGTGTCGGTCTCTGTGCATTTGCATAAATCATGGATGCATTATGTGTGGAAAATCACGATTTGATTGATTATGTGTGGAAATTGTGCATTGATTTGTTATGTGTTGAGATTGTGATAACATTGGTAATTTGATGTGCATATGTGATAAATGCATTGGTTGTGGATAATATGTGTTATGCGTAGACATATGCTATGTGATGTGTAATGTGTTTCTAAATGTCATGACTTGGTATGCCTTATGTGCAAATATGTGAGTATATTGGATACTTGATATATGCTATATTGTTGGATTAATAGATATATGTTACGTATATGTGGTATGTTATATGTATTAGTATGTGGTGTTTGTGGTGAGAATAGCTATGCAAGTGAATTGTTATGTGTTTGCATATTATTATGCAATCTTGATTTTAGTTGTTATGTCTCACCCTTCTGCTGTTTTATAATGCTCTATGAGGCATTGCATATTAGAGTTGCTGGAGGTCTTTTTGTGAAGATTAGCCCTCCGTTCTTTTGTCGGTCTTGGTGTCTGCTCTGATACGTAGCACGAGAGTCGGGGAACGATTATATATATATATATATATATATATATATATATATATATGTATACATTTGCTGAATGTATTTTGTAGCACATTTGTATATATAGTTGATATTCTAAAATGATTTATTTTGTAAAACAAGTCGGTTATGGATCTTTCCGCTTTATTCCATAATTGAGCTTTCCTTTTATATGGAAAAAGTTTCCCTATAAGGGTATTCTATTTTGTGCTTTGTATCAAAAATAATATGAGCAGGGATTGTGTTTTCTTTCTTTAAGTGTGACATCCCTGTTTCCTGTCGGAAAAATAAATTTTTAATTACTCTGATTTATATTTGTATTACTTATTCGCGAAGGGAATTGGGGTGTTACAAAAACTCCCTTCCTATGCAATACCAATTTAAATCACGAAATTATACCTAGACCTATATCCTTCATCTTATTTCACCTCTTTTTCATTCGAGCGCAATCACATTAAGCCCGTTATCCTTTGTACATACATGATAAGCGAACCTGTTAGTGTTTATGATCTCTTATTCAACAAGAATTTTTTTTTTCTTTTTCGCATTTGTGCATTCTTTTGCTTACGAATTTCAAGAGTCCGAACCTTTAGGCTAAATGGTCGGGTGAGGACCACCTAATTTAGCGGGAACATGTCTTTCATTCGCATTTTTCTATAAAGATCGTATAAATCACATTTTGAGATCACACATATTTGCATCTGCTCGTCACTTAGTTCGTACATAAGGATGGTGCTGACTGCTAGAATAAACTAATCAAGGGGTTACTTCTAAGAAACTAGGCATAAGGTCATGGCATAATGTCTATTTAAATCAATATCACATATTTGGGGAATCTAAGGTGTAGGAACGGAACCGATATTTTCAAAACTTTCCCAAGTCCGCCTACTTAGGATAAATCAAAAAAATGAAACAACCTATACTATACGCGTCATGCCTTTGAGTCTAAACAAAATTTTTTGAAATTTGGGGTCAAATAAGGGGGTTGATAGACATAGGGAAAACGTAAAGTAAAAACGACTCAAACGTGCATATGACTCGATAATGAAAAACAAACTAAACTAAAAAGCAAGAGATAAATAAAAGCAATAAACGACTCCTCCCCCACACTTAAATTAGACAATGTCCTCAATGTCTTAATCTAAGGTGAAAGAAGGAGCGATAGAACCTGGATACAATCAGTGATAGCGAGCATGCCCTCCACGATGGTGTCTGTCCTGCCTGATGGCTGGGTTGTCCTGGGGGACATGCTGGACACAATCTGCAATTCGGTTTACCTCCCTGCGCAGTCCTGCCATCTCTGAAACAACATCTCTCAAATCCATCTCAACCCTGGCCATAAACTCGTACTGTCTCCTCTCTAACTCCTGCATCTGCATATCACGCGCGACATCTCTCTCTCTCTGCTGCCTGAGCTCCGAAAGAACTTCATCCAATGACGAGCGAATACCTGCAAAATCAACAAAAGGTACTGTGTTTGCTTGGGTACTAGACCCAGGAATGTTAGTGGCATGGGTATGAGCACGGGGCTGCTCAGGATGCTATCCCATAATCTCACGGTAGTGCCTTTCGTCGTTCTCTGCCTCTACATCATGGGCTACTAAATCAAACAGCCAATTGGTGCTTCGACGCACGTTAATACGCTCAACATTAAGCAAAGAAAAACCTCGAAACTCGTGTGTCCGGACCCTAAAGTGATACCTGTTATTATGCAAACTCTTTATAAGCCGCGCATTACGGCAAAAGTCAATGTCGGCATAGAGACAAGGTATGCATTCTTCGTTTTCTAAATCGGCCTCTAAGTCTAAACAGAGGACAATGGCAGTAATGATACCGCCTATACAGATGGAACCGCCAACTCTGTTTGCTACACTGATGAAGTGGGCAAGAAGGAACGGTGTTGGATTTACACGGGTCTGGGAAAGTGCACAGTGGATAAAGAACAAATCCTTAGAGTTTACGTTTCCCAGATTTTCACGGCCGAAGATGGTGGAGGCGAGGGTACGGTGAAAATAGCAAATGGCAGGGTTGTGGATGGTTGTGGCTTTCAAGCCCTCCCATCTGGTAGCTCTTGCGTTTGTTATTTGGTGCCAAAATTGGAAGGCTCCTTCCTCCCAATCACTGTCTAAGGGGGCTTGAGTCGCAAGACCCTCACCGGTAGGAAAACCAAAGTACTCAGCTATCTGCTCATGAGTGGACGAATAGTCAATGTTAAACATCCTGAAGTGAATGGTTCCGGTAGTGCGGCTAAGGTCATGGACGTATCGGACTGAACTAAGAAACTCATAGGTAAGCCTAACTGAAGAAGGATTAAACATAGAGCAGAATCGAGTCATTCCTAAATTCTGGAGCATCCACGAGACACTATCATAGAGACCCAAGGTACGAAGAGTTTCGAGCTCTGGATACCTCGTGGCGTAGACTGACCTTTTGGATACTCGGTGGAAGTTGGAACGCATGGTGGCTCCAAGTTCTCCGTCGGGGAACTCAATGCCCATGTAATCAACTTCTTGGTTAGCATCCATGGTTGCTTCTAAGGAATATGGTGGTTGTGGGAATTTTCTGAAGTGGGTAGAGAAATGGGTAGTGGGTATGAGAAAGGTGAATGGTAATGTGTGGTTAGAGGTGTTTATATAAGGATTTAGTGGATGAATATGGATAGATGGAGTTAATATGGGAATGATGAAGAGTTTACTAGGTACTTAGGGGGTCTAGGAACATGCAAGCATGCATTGAATGGGAAGTGGAGGAGGCAAGGGCGCGTTTCACAAAGAAAAATGTGTTCTGCCAATTCGAATGCACGGCGAGCGCCGTTAGGCACATGGCGACCGCCATTTGCTTTCAGCACGCCTTTTGGTTTTCTGGCTTGCAGAATGCAAATTGGTTATTAAATTTTTTTGTTTTTGGTTTTTCTTGACAAGCCTAGGTTTGCTAAACATTAATAGAAAGTAAAGTAATTATTTAAAACACTAAAATGGAAACTTAAAGAAAAAGAAATTGCATTAAACGAAACTGAAATGTACTACATTTACATGTCGGCATCCCGACGGTACACAGTGGAATGGAAATTACAATTCAAACAATACAATAAGGGGAAAAACTATACGTGTAAATAAACTAATCTAAGAAAAATAGGAAAAAGAAATGTGCGGCTACGGATCATCCATGGTGTCGTCTAAGAGAGTAGATAATTTGGAACATATGGTCCAACTCTTCGTGAACAACATCCATTAGGCCGATGAAGTCGACTCAGAGAGAGGAAATCTCGTCTCAGAAGGAATCTACTTCAGCCTGGAGAGCATTAATAGAAGCGGCAACATTCAAAGGGGGCATATCAGGATCGACCTCGAAACCTTGAGTGGCCTCAGCGGACATAATGGTATCTCTATTTTCATAAGCCTGAGGAGAGTCGGGCGGAGTTAGAAACTCGTTGACGACCTCCAAATCATAGAGCCAATTATCTTTGTTGTGCACACTGGTCTTAGCATGGTTGGGCAAGGTGAAGGCATGGACCACAGAATTATTGATAAGTAGCTCGAATTCTACCGGGCCAAGGTTAGCAATAATGCCTCTGTTGAAACAGAAGCTAATGTCCATCGGGCGGAAACCACCGAATGCAAAGGATCGGTTCATATGGTACCTCATCCCAATTGCATCAGCAATCATGGTCACCAGCCCACCTATTAAAATCGGTTCCAAGGAATTACGGGTAATATGATTGAGATTAGCAAGTAGGTACGGGGCTGCATTGACCGACTTTCCCTGGAATGCGCAGAGCATGATATATAGCTCATCCCTCGACACAGACGTCACGTTCTCTTCTTTTCCAAAGAAGGTGTGAGCCAGAACCTTATGGAAATATCTCCATGCAGGGTTGTGAATACTTTCAGAGAACATAGCATTAGGGTCGGCATTACCGCTTCATGTTATGGTACCCCAGAAATGTTCAAGATCATAGCTAGTGAAGGCATCAACAGGGGTTTTGGTCACAGCATCGGGCTCATTAGGAAAACCCAATAATTCAGCGAATTCAAGGTGGGTGAATCTGTACTTGTTTCCAAATAACCTGAAGGTGGCCAATCCACGGCCAAATCCGAAACCACGAGTGGCATCATAATAGAGGGAACTTAGGAACTCCAAGGTCAGGCTACGGTAAGTGCTAAATCTCTTCTCTAAAGCAAAGTGAGACCATCCTATCTGGCTCAGAAGGAAAACAACACTGTCTCGGATGCTAAGGGTTTGCATGCCCGAGTCGTCAGGATAGATGGATAGACCAAAATCTCTTTGAGACAAAGCCTCAAATCGACGCCTCTGGACATCGTTCCTGAAAACAACGGCACGGGTTTCAAATGTCTGCATGGTTGCTGGTCAAAGGTTTCCTAGAGAAGGGTCTCCTGAAAAATTGAAAAACATTACAATATTAGGGGAAAAATACTATTAGCTACGCGTTAGTAAGATAAAAATAGTAATAGTAATCGTAATAATAATAATGATAGCAAAAATAGTGAGATGCAACAAATAATGATGTATATTGCATAGACTTTATACTAAACATGCATGCAATATCCTAAAACTAACAAAGTAAAATAGAGGGCAAAATAAAAAATAAAGACTAAAGATCGTGGTTTAGCTCCCACTGAGCGCTTTGTTTAATGTCGGAAGCTCGACATTAGAATTGGAAAGGGCATCATTTGTCGGGAAGAGCGGGAAGCTTTTCCAACTTGTAATAATTGATGAATTCCCTATTTTCTACTAGGTGGTAGTGTTTGAGTCTCTGGCCGTTCACAAAGAACGTCTCATTCGACTTTCCTCTAATTTCAACTACTCCACTTGGTAGGACTTTTGTAACTTCGAAAGGACCAGACCATCTAGAGCGTAATTTTCCGGGAAAGAGTTTAAGCCTAGAGTTAAAGAGAAGAACTATATCTCCTTCGTTAAACTCCTTCTTTGTTATCCTTTTATCATGCCACTTCTTGGTTCTTTCTTTGTATATTCGGGCATTTTCATAGGCATCTAGTCTTAGTTCTTCTAATTCATGGATATCGAGAATCCTTTTCTCGCCTGCTGCCTTGTAATTCATATTCAGGGTTTTAATGGCCCAATAAGCTTTATACTCAAGTTCCACAGGCAGATGGCATGACTTTCTATAAACTAGTTTATACGGTGTGGTTCCTATGGGAGTTTTGTAGGCTGTTCTGTAAGCCCACAGAGCTTCATGAAGTTTAGTAGACCAATCCTTTCTAGAGGTTGCAACGGTTTTTTCTAAGATTTGCTTAATCTCCCTATTCGACACTAGTTTGAGGGTGATAGGGTGTTGCTACTCGGTGTCGTACTCCGTATTTAAGCAATAGCCTCCCGAAGACATTCGAAATGAAATGGGATCCGCCATCACTAATGACAATTCTTGGTACACCGAACCTGGGAAAGATTATGTTCTTGAAAAGCTTTACCACTACTCGTGCATCATTTGTAGGTGAAGCTACTGCCTCAATCCATTTTGATACGTAATCTACTGCGACGAGTATGTATTTGTTTCCAAAAGAAGATGGAAAAGGTCCCATGAAATCAATGCCCCATACATCAAAGACTTCGACTTCCAAAATTCCCCTTTGCGGCATCTCATCGCGTCTAGAAACATTTCCAGTGCATTGGCACCGGTCACAGTTCATAATGGCAATGTGAACGTCCTTCCAAAGGTTTGGCCAAAAGAGGCCAGATTGTAATATCTTTGCGCATGTTTTTGATGTACTGGCATGTCCTCCATACGGTGCAGCATGGTATTGGGATATGACATCCTCTACTTCCGATTCAGGGACACATCGATGAAATATTCCATCGGCGCCTCTCTTGAATAATAGGGGTTCATTCCAGTAATATTGTTTAATATCATGGAAAAATTTCTTTTTCTGTTGGTATGTTTGATCTGGTGGAAGCACTTTGACTGCTAGGTAGTTGACAAAGTCACATACCATGGCAATGTGGTTTTTGTATAGATTGCTTCTACTACTTCATTTGTCTCTACATCGTTAAATAGCAAGGAACATTCTACGGTTTTACTTTCTCTTTCCAACTGGGCTACTAGTCTGTCATAAGGAAAATCATTGTTTATAGGCACTCCTTCGGGCTTTAGATCCTCAATCCTAGAGAGATGATCTGCTACCACGTTCTCTATACCTTTCTTATCCTTTATTTCCAAATCGAATTCTTGCAAAAGCAGAATCCATCTCAAGAGTCTTGGTTTGGCATCCTTTTTAGCCAACAGGTACCTAATAGCGGCATGATCGGTATAGATAATATTTTTTGCTCCTACCAGATAGGAACGAAATTTGTCTAAGGCGAACACAACAGCTAGGATTTCCTTTTATGTGGTCGCATAGTTCATCTGCGCGTTGTCCAAGGTTCTACTTGCGTAGTAAATAGCATGAAGCCTTTTATCCTTTCTTTGTCCTAAGACAGTGCCTACAGCGTAGTCGCTAGCGTCACACATTATTTCAAATGGTAAACTCCAATCAGGTGGTTGCATAATTGGTGCGGTAATAAGAGCATTCTTCATCGAATATAAATTCACCTTCTTTCATTAGTAGTCCAGTCAATGGTTTTGTGATCTTAGAGAAGTCTTTAATGAACCGTCGGTAAAAACCGGCATGACCTAAAAAGCTTCGTACTTCTCTAACTATTTTGGGTGGTTGAAGGTTTTCTATGACTTCTATCTTTTCTTTGTCTACTTCAATACCTCTATCCGATACTACATGTCCAAGAACTATACCTTGTCGCACCATGAAATGGCACTTCTCCCAATTTAGCACAAGGTTCACTTTGACGCATCGTTCGAGTACCAACTCAAGGTTCGACAGACAGTGTTCAAAACTTCCCCCACATACAGAGAAATCGTCCATAAAGACTTCCATTATGTCGTCTATGAAGTCTGCAAAGATCGACATCATGCATCTCTGAAATGTTGCGGGAGCATTACACAGTCCAAACGGCATTCGACGATAGACAAATGTACCATAAGGGCAGGTGAGTGTTGTCTTCTCTTGGTCATCAGGGTGAATAGGTATTTGGAAAAATCCTGAGTATCCGTCTAAGTAACAAAAATATGAATGTTTGGCTAGCCGTTCAAGCATTTGGTCTATGAAGGATAAAGGAAAATGGTCTTTTCTAGTAGCCTTATTCAGCTTTCTATAGTCTATGCACATCCTCCATCCAGTTTGAGTTCGTTTGGCTACGGACTTGCCTTTTTCATTAGTTACAACCGTAACCACCACCCTTCTTTGGTACGACATGCACTGGGCTGACCCATTTGCTGTCAGATATTGGATATATGATTCCTGCTTCCAATAGTTTTTTCACTTCTCTCTTCACTACATCGCTTAGGACAGGGTTCAACCGTCTTTGATGATCTCTGGACGTCTTACAATCTTCCTCCATCATGATGCAATGCATACATATATAGGGACTTATCCCTTTTAGATCGGAGATGTTATATCCAAAAGCTGTGGGATACTTCCTCAAGACTTCCAATAATTTCTCGGTTTCTATTTGTCCTAAATCGGCATTAACTATCACTGGTCTTTCAAGTTCAGTATCTAGGAATTCATATCTTAGATCTTTGGGTAATGTTTTGAGTTCTACAAATGGTTTCTTTGGGCAAGGAATTGGATCGGGTGTGAGTGCTAGGCATTCTCTTAAACTGTCATCTTTATACGGCTCAGGCCAATTATCATCTTCGAATATTGGAGGGGATGGAATCTTTAGTACTTCCGTGTACCTCGTCGGTTCCTTCTCCATTTCTCTGACACATTCGTCGATAACGTCTAGAAAACAGCATGAATCGTCTAAAGCAGGGGCTTTTAGGAATTGGGCTAAAATAAATTCGACTTTTTCTTCCCCTACTTCGAAAGTTAACTTCCCTTTCTTCACATCTATTATAGCTCCAGCTGTTGCTAAGAACGGTCTACCTAAAATAATTGGTATATTAGAATCTTCCTTAATGTCCATTATCACGAAATCTATTGGAATATAAAACTGACCTATGCGGGCTGGCACGTTTTCTAGCATACCTACTGGATATTTCACAGAGCGGTCTGCTAGTTGTAGCTACATCTTCGTTGGCCTCAAGTCTCCTAATTCAAGTTTCTTACATGTGGATAGGGGCATTAGGCTAACACTGGCTCCTAAGTCACATAACGCTTTGTCTATGACAGTTTTTCCGATTACACAAGGTATGGAAAAGCTACCTGGATCTTTTAGTTTTTGAGGTATGTTGTTTTGAAGTATGGCACTACACTCAGCAGTGAGCATAACAGTTTCATTATCTTCTAACTTTTTCTTGTTTGACAGGATCTCTTTAAGGAACTTGGCATATGAGGGCATTTGCGTAATAGCTTCTGTGAAAGGTATCGTTGTATTCAGTTGCTTTAGAAGCTCTACGAATTTCTTAAACTGTCCTTCGTTTTTGGATTTAGCTAGTCTTTGGGGATAAGGCACAGGTGGTTTATATGGTGGCGGAGGTACATAAGGTGTTTTTTTCTCTACGGCCTTTCCGCTTTCATCTTCCTTCTCCGTGTTAGGTTCTTTTATTTTCTCAGTTCCCTTTGGTGAATTTTGGTGCATGGCTGAATTTTGAAATCTCGGGTCAACAGATTCATCGTACTTTGTTCCGCTTCGCAAAGTTATAGCGTTAGCATGACCTTTTGGGTTTGGTTGTGGTTGGCCAGGAAATGTTCCAGCGGGGGCTGCGTTAGTTGATTGTTGTTGGGCTACCTGAGAAATTTGAGTTTCTAACATTTTGTTATGGGTAGCCATAGCATCAAGCTTGCTGGACAATTGTTTCATCAATTCGCTCGTGTGAGCATTTTGATTTGCGAAATCCCTGTTTTGCTGAGCCTGAGCATTCATAAAGTTTTCCATCATGATTTCCAGATTTGATTTTTTTGGTAGAGGCGGAGCGGATTGCGCTCATTTCTGAAATCCGGGTGGAATAGCAGGTGCTGGGTTAGGTGGATTCAAAGCATTGTCATTCTTATACGAAAAATTCGGGTGATTTCTCCAGCCAGGATTGTAAGTGTTTGAATACGGGTTCCCTTGAGCGTAGTTCACTTGTTCAGTAGGAGTACTAGCCAACACTTGACATTCAGCGTTTGTATGCCCAGGGTTTCTGTATATTTCACAATTTGGTGTAAGTGCAGCTACGGTAGCTGCTGGAGGTGCTATTGCTAAACTTTCGATCTTTTGAGCAAGCACGTCCACTTTAACATTGACTCGGTCTATACCGTTGACTTCGTGCATTCCTCCTTTTGGAGTTGGTTTCTCTGTACCAGTGCGTTCACCTCCCCATTGGAAATGGTTTTGAGCCATAGTCTCTATGAGTTCATAGGCTTCTGCATACAGTTTATCCATTAGAGCACTGCCTGCGGCAATGCACAGATTCATTTTGGTATTGTACAGCAGCCCGCCATAAAAGGTGTGTATTATCATCCGTTCTTCAAGTCCATGGTGTGGGCATAACCTCAACATGTCTTTGTATCTCTCCCAAGCATCGAATAAAGATTCGTTATCCTTTTTCTTGAATCCGTTAATTTGGGCTCTTAGTATAGCGGTCTTGCTTGGTGGGAAATATCTGGCTAAGAAGACTTTCTTCAACTCGTCCCATGTCGTCACTGAGTGAGATGGTAGAGACTAGAGCCAAGCCCTTGCTCTATCTCTCAATGAGAACGGAAAAAGTCTCAGTCTGATTGCTTCTTGACTAACCCCATTGGCTTTCACGGTGTCTGCATATTGCACGAATATTGATAAATGAAGGTTTGGGTCATCCGTAGCATTACCTGAGAATTGGTTTTGTTGAACTGCGGATATTAGCGAAGGTTTCAACTCGAAATCATTATGGTTAATGGCTGGAGCAGCAATGCTATTATGTGGTTCATCCTGCGACGGAATAGCAAAGTACTTTAGAGGACGGTTTTGTGGGCCTTCTGTCATGTTTTGTTCTGGTTCTGATTCGGCTTCCGAATATGAGTAGGGAATAAGAGGATCTGGGATGTTATATCTAAGAAGGAATTCGTTAATTCGGCGTCTCAGAAGTATGTAACGTTCGATTTCGTTGACTGGTTGCTCCAACTCTTCACCTTGTGAGCGAGTGTTTAGCATACAATTGATGAATCGAAAAGGAAAATAAATAAAAAGTTGCCTTAGTCTATACTGTGCAACGAAAGTATCACAATAATGACTAATTGAGTCCCCGACAACGGCGCCAAAAACTTGGTCGCGACTTTGTGTAATGGTCGGATTACTGCTGCAAGTATACAACTTATCGCGTAGTCTTAAAAAGGTTGTCGAACCCACGGGGACCAATAATTAACCTAGAGTGATCGATTATTGCGGTGTAAAGCTAAGGCTTAGATTTGGCGGTAAAAGAAATTTGGTTATTAACGGGATTTGAAAAACAACAATAAAGATGAGACCAGAGAATGATTTCCGTGCTGTTTAGGACTCCGTAAGATCCAGGTGTTAACAAAGGTCTTGAGATTGGTCTGAAGGATATGCCAGTTTAAAGGCTCGACCTCACGCTCTCGCAGTCTTAACCAAGCCACGCCTAATGACCCCAAGGCTCTCGCTCGCTCGGTAGTTAAGAGGTGATGTTTGAAAACTAACATAAACTAAATGAGGCCCTAAAGCTTTCTCGCTGCATTTAGGCTCAATGTCCGATGTCTACTATCCGGCGATTACCTCAAACTCTTGCTCTATTGGACACTCCTTGGTGTGCTTCTCACTCTTGTGACGAAACACTGTTAAACAGCCTCTCGCTCTCACGACAAGGTTGTCTAAATTCAGTTTAGACACCAAAACCAGACTTTTAAAACAAAAGCTAAACACCAAAGGATTCTACAGAGTCCCGTCGGAACGAAGGTCCTCAATCTACGGACTCGAAACAAAACTACTCAGACATAATTAAATCTAACACTAATATATTAACATTTCTGAATTTTAAAACATGCATAATGGTTTGTTCTTAATTAGGATCAGAATTAGGTTTTGATGCGAAATCTGAATTATGCAATTAATCAAAAGAAAACAAGATGCAGTAAAGTAAATGAATCGTAAATAACCTGAAATGCAAAGTAATTAAAATGGGAAATGGACTTGTATTAATTAATCGGTCCAAGTGTACATCAGCAGCAAAAGAAACAAAAAATACAACGGGTGTATCAATCTCTCGATGTGATCGATTGATACTATGGCTAATGATATAAGTGGTTAGGAATTTCGGCAGCGCTTCCGCAAGGTTCTTGGATTCCCAATGCAGACCTCCGGTACTCTATTTATAGGCAAAATAGGCTCCTAAGCAGTTGAGTTCGAATTTTGAAATATCACTTGCAAACTGCCAGAACTGCATAAAGAAAACTGCTCCCGAGCACAATGGCGGTCGCCTTATGGCAAACGGCGGTCGCCGTTTCTTTAAATGTTTGAATCTCCCTCCTTTCTGACATGGAGAACGCCATTTAGTTGAACTGGGGGGGGAATGGCAAACGCCTTTCATCTGGAAGAGGCAGAACCATGCAATTTTCTCCACTTTTCTTCTCTGGAGCTGATATAGGACATGTAAATGGAAAAGAAACGAAAACATAAGCAAACAATACACGAAATGAAAATGACTCGATAAAAATACAATAAAACATGCACGAATTGAATCGAATTAGACGATACGAAATCGAGTCATCACAAGGGTGCCAACCGAAAATGGACTTTAAAAAGGGAACGTCGGTCAAAGGCGGACTTACAACAAGGGTTCCAGCCAAAGGTGGACTTTGAAAAGGGAACGTTGGCCGAAGGCGGACTTACAACAAGGGTGCCGGTCGAAGGTGGACTTTGAAAAGGGAACACCGGACGAAGGCAGACTTACAACCAAGGTACCAACCGAAGGTTAGTTTTGAAAAAGAATGTCAACCGAAGGCGGACTTACAACAAGGGTGCCAGCCAAAGGTGGACTTTGAAAAGAGAACGTCGGTCGAAGGCAGACTTACAACAAGGGTTCCAACCGAAGGTGGACTTTGAAAAGGGAACACCGGCCAAAGGCGGACTTACAACCAAGGGTGCTAGCCGAATGTGGACTTTGAAAAGGGAACGCCAGCCGAATGCGGACTTACAACCAAGGGTGTCAGCCGAAGGAGGACTTAGAAAGGAACGCCGGCCAAAGGCGGGCTTACAACCAAGGGTGCCAGCCGAAGGTGGACTTTAATGGGGAACGCCAGCTGAAGGCAGACTTACAACCAAGGGTGCCAGCCGAAGGTGGACTTTAAGGGGAATGCCGGCCGAAGGCGGATTACAACCAAGGGTGCTAACCAAAGGTGGACTTTAAGGGGAACATCGGCCAAAGGCGGACTTACAACCAATGATGCTAGCCGAAGGTGGACTTAAAGATGAATGTCGGCCAAAGGCGGGCTTACAAAGGGTAAAAGGGTATTTTGTGAAGGTTACAATCTTCTGGGAGTATATCAACAGGCTGCTTTCGAGAAAAGCTTAAATTGGCTTATGCTTCGATGCTTATTTGAATTTTCCATGGCGTAATGCTCCATATCAAATGGAAATGGTATGCTTTTTGAGGATGCAATGTGATGATGATCACTATATGCCAGAATGAAAATGAGAAGACCCTCCGCCGGGGAAAATGCACGAGAAAACAAGCAACTTTGTTGGGGAGAGGATCATCAAGAACTAATCTTCTGTGGGGAGATAACAAACTGTATTTCCAATAACCATCGGCACTGCAAATGATGTTGGGGAACTGCAAAGGGAATTGTGAACCCTGACGAAAAGATGTGCCAATGATGATTGGGTTTTGGCTACTAGAGATGCCAATAACCATTGGACTTTAATCTACTGAGGATGTCAATAACCGTTGGCGTTACCAACTTCGCTGGGGAACAATAACGGGGATATTGCTGAAAAAGCCAATAACCACTAGACGCTAATCCGTGGGGAATTATCATCAACTCTACTCTGCGGAGAAGGGGAAACTCTGACTTCTCACCATCTCTGAGCTGCTTAGGAATATTTTGTCATCTTACGCTACTGGGAATAAGGAATTCTCCTACACTACTGGGGATAAGCACTCCTCATAAAGAAACCTTATCTGCTAGAGAATGATTCTTTTCTCAGGGAGAACTTTCAAAACCTTGTTGGGGGAGAGAATACCTTACATTGGGAATAACCTTGGTGCTCCAAGCTTTTGTACAGAACAACCGCATACTGATTATCATGAGTAAACAACGATTCCTTTAACTCTCGACTTGTGAACCAGACTGCATGGTTATGAAGGAATTTGCCTCGAGAGGATTCAAAAAGAACCCTGTATCATAGTGACTCGAGATATTCTGCCCTAGTGTTATGAACCTTGGAGAGGTGATTCTGATTAACCATCTTTTGGAAAGGATAACTTTTTGTGCTCTTGAGGTGGCCGACCTCAGTACGAGCCTTGAAGTGACTTTGCCCCTGACTGACAATTCTTAACACAACTTGCTGGGAAAGCCGCTACTCAACAGAGTCTCTTGGCCACATGCCCTTTGATATGACCTTTCTTCGGTTTTTTCAGGAATTTCATCTTGGCAAGATTAAACTTCTCGACTGATACTCATTATGTAAGCTTCCTTGGCGTCAAATAAATGTATGCAAGCAAAAAATGTTTATTCTGACAATGATAATTCTAATGCAATACACATGCTAATCTTGAAGTTTTTTTACTGAAGAGATATCGCCAAATCCTGTGAATGAATCACTAGTTAGGATTTGACATTGATTTTTGAATGGAAGATAATATGCACATGCAATACCAACAAAGATTCTTTTAGCACAACTCATGGGAGTCAAGAACGCTATCTCGTTGAAGTATGCCTTTAGAATAAACCCTGCTTCAATTAGGACTTTTGAGGGTTGTAACATGGTCTGGTTCACGTTTTTTAGAAAAAAGGATTTAAGGGTCAAAGTTTATTTGTACCCCCATTCTCCTTGATATTCTCCAGTCATACGTTCAGCTAATTTGGCCCAAGCACCCATCTCTCCAAAGGATTTTGTGGTAGGGGTGATAGTTAAGGAGCCCATGAGGTTTTCGAAGTGGCAGTCACCCCTTTTGTCTTTGTGATTTGTAATCGTACGAATTTGTTCTTGCTTGAGGACTTTTGTTTTATAATCCTTTTCGCTTTTCGTTTTTCATTCTTTTTCTTTTTGCTCCCTAATTTTTTCCTGGAATAATTCTTTTGAATTTTGAATTGGTAGTCGAGTGGGATGCCCTAATTTTTGCCTAAGTCACTTGTTTTCAAGTTATTGACTTAACGGGCTTTCTTTCTTTTTCTTTTTCTTTTGATTCTTCTTTTGGAACAAATCGTGTGACACTTGTCCGTTTGACTTGTTAAAAGGATTCTGACTACCTCATTCCTTGGTAGGTGAGGGATACCCATTGTGGTTTTACGTATTTTGACCTCCTGATGTATGAGGAATAAAAAGGTGATTGATCCTTAGATGCACACTCCTTTTGAAATTTGAACGCTCAGTCAAATTAACTGACGACTACCCTGCCCCTGGGTTAAATGTGAGGGTTTTTTCATATGAAAGAAACTCCGACTTCAAGGCTCAAAGGTGTTGACGAGGGTCTATCTCCTTATATCTCCGGTGTTTGGGGATTTGAAACAATGCCTCACATCGTCAGTAGGGTGTTATTCAAAAGCATTCAACCAGAAATTTTGTGTTTTTCACTTCATCATCCTCCCTCTAAGACTTAAGCAAGAAGTTGGTATTGCAATGCAGGGAAAAAATTTATGAGTGAATACGAATGGATTACTTCAAGAAAACATACTCATTGTATTACGATTAACATTAAAAAAACAAACAAGTTTCTACATGCAAACATTGTTTTAACAAACAACAAAAGATTACAAATGAAAATGCAGTAAAGAAGCTATTGATTGCCATTGTCAAGGAGGCCTGACTCCGTATGGACTTATTGCTTGTGAAGGTGTTTTTGTAGTCTGGGTGCTCACTTGGCCAAAGAGGCTCCAATTTATGTGCATACCAACTGGTGTGGACGTGATGACCTTTGAATCGATCAGATCTTGCACCTTGTGTTTCAGAGCTTTGTAATTTTCAATTGAATGGCCAGGTGCCCCTGAATGGAACTCACATCTTGCACCTGCATCATAACCTAGCGGCAGCTTTGCGGGGGAAAGTCCCAGAGTACGGAATTCAATCAACTGAAGCTGGAGCAATTGAGGAAGTAACTTAGCATATGGAATCAGGATTGGATCAAACCTCCTTTCTGGCTTTTTTGGTCTCTGTTGGTGCTGCCACGGGCGACGGATTCTTCCATATGCTCTGTTGGTGCTCACCTTGACGAAGTAATCTGCTTGAAAAAAGAGCCAAGCGGTAAGTCCTTGGTTGGGTCCATGAAATGTAAGAATGATGCGTGAATGATGTATGCTCAATGCCTGAATGATTTATGCTCAAGGGACCCTTAAGACTTGTATTTATCGTTAGGTATCGTTGTGAGAGAATCGTGAGTAAATGATACAAGTTTCACAATTAGAGAAAGCCTTTTATTTATTCATTATTCTTGATGAGCTTCGGTACATCAATCAAGAGGTCTTTTATGGTATCAAGCCTTGGTTCTCTGAATTTAAGGGCATTGGTGCTTCTCTTTTTGTTGTCGGCCATTCTTTAGAATACCTGAGACAACCACAACCTCTTAGGTCTCTTGATATACAAATGATATGAAATGAAATGTTATGAATTCATGCTTTAGAACAAGCTCGTAGCACATAGATCAACGGTCACTGAGACAAGGATTCACATAACAGGCATCTCTCTCCTCAGGTAGGCAGTATATTGGTTTACAAAGGGATATTCCAAGGGCTTTCAGACAAGGTTCCTTGCATCATGCCTCAAAATTTTCCCATCATAATGACAATTCAGAAGACGGTAATTCCTTCAAGAGAATGAGCTTGGTGTTATGCCTTAGTAACCTTTGGAACAGGGTTCTAAAGGTTTCCAGAATCACGGATTCCCAGGTCAGAAACAATAATGCTGTTACGACTACTCGTAAGACAATAGAGTCTCCAAAGGGGCCTCATCTGAGTGGGTAAGTCATACCAACTCAACGAGTCCTAAGTATCGCAAGCCAATAAGTAACCACCGCCTAGCTTAATGTGTACTAAAAAAAGCTCGGGTATAAAGCTTTTTCCTCACAACCCATAACCAACAGATATATATATATATATATATATATATATATATATATATATATATATATATATATATATATATATATATAAGTATGAACAAAGAAGAAATAAAGAAATCAATAAAGCAATATAAAGGCAAACATCCACATATACGACAAACAGAACTAGGTTTGGCTCACATAGGGAAAAGGTCCCCAGCAGAGTCGCCAATTATCCTTACACGAAAAACAACCGGCAAAGTCACAGAGTCACCATCGAACTTTATTTATCCCAAAGGGAAAGGAAAACATCGAGAAAACCCCAAAAGGAATGATAAGATGGTCTCACAACCAAGATATGGGTTCGGAAGCTGGTTATGCAAGGGGAAGGTATTAACACCCCTCACATCCATCGCACTCGATGGGAATCATTCGTTCGTCTTATGTGTAAGGATGTTGCTAAAGGTTTATGCTTTCTATGAATGCTTTATTAAAGGGGAAAAAGGTTTTTAAATTAGTGTGCTTGCGGAGGATTAGGGCCCTCGTGCCTACGTACCATCGTTGTGCAATGTGGAAGTCAGAGCCTCGTAGTTTGTGGAACTAAAGGCGAAAAGAAAATAAGATTGTGAAGGAAGGTTGCTCGCTAAGATCTCATAATCTCGTGCTTATGTATCATCATTGACCAATGAAAAATCAGAGCATTTGTAGTTCGTGGAACCACTGGTTTGTTGCTTTTAATGGATGATGTTAACGTTCACATCCTAGCAATAGGCTCTGCCGCTTGTAAGCACTGAGACTTATGCTTTATCTTGTTATGCGGTAGGATGGAAATAACGTGCCCTTTTCAAAAGGCTTAGGTTTTTGCCACCAAGGCAAGATGTCACGTTTGATTTGTGAAAATTGATTTTAGGGGTGAAATAAGTCCTCGGATAGGAACCCCTTCGGGTATTACCTAATTCTTTATCTCAAAAGATTTGCTTTGAAAATGGTGTGGCGAATATAGTCACTTCTTTGTATTGAAAGACGAGTATCGAGACCACACACTCTAAAGTGAGCATCCTAATACTCGGAGAGGAAGAAGTCTTCACTTAATCCCTTTTTTTTAGTTCAATACAAGAAGGACAATATTCATGTTATTTAAGATGATTTGCTTTGGATGGTAAGTGTTTTTAGACAGTGAACCCTAAAGGTAATGTCAAATACTCGAGATAGGACAAGGCCTTCGCCTAACCACTCCACGACCATCCAAGTTTATTTTGAAAAAAGGTTTTGAAAATGCACTTGGTACAATACTAAGGTTTTTGCTTAGGAATATAAGAAATGAGATGATAACAAAGGAAATGGAAGGGTGATGATTATATCAAGGTAGGTTGATGGCGATGCGCAAGGAAATCGACTTACAAGGGGTGAAAGAATACAAGGTTTGCTTGGGTTTATGGAATGATTGGATGTAGGGTGAATGAGAAGAGATGGAAGAGCCCTAAGGTGAGGTAGGAGAAACAATCCAAGTTAATAAGTTTGAAAAATGACTTGACATTGGATCAACCTTTATTTATCTTTTTGTTTTGAAATTGTTTTCTAAACGCTTTCATTTTTATCTTTCTTAGCAATCAAGTAAGCATGCAAGCATATAAAACCCTACACTATTACATTGTGAACGGGGAGGTGGAAATATGAGAAACCCACCAAGGAGGGATGTTATAAGAAAAAGGAATTAAAAGCATAAAAGTACAATAGGAAGTAAAGGAATAAGTGATACCTCATAAGAAAGAGAAATGATTAGTACATGAAATGATATAATGAATGTATGAAATGCACAAGATGAATTAAAATTGCACTCGAAAAGGGAAAGCCTCTAACGTTGTCATGCAACAAGATTTAGACCTAAAGTCTACCTATAATTCAATTTAATCAAACTAAACAATTTAATTAAAGTGAATCAAGGGACTCCTAATGGATCATGCAAGAGCAACAAATAAGCGAGCAATGAAAATCCATGAACAACATGTATCAACTAGGGGTGTTCAAAAATATGGTTAACTGAATTGTATACTAGAGTTGAACTGCATTGCACTATAAAAAAACTGAATCATTTAAATGGTTAATGAACTGAACCATTTAATTAAAACAATTCAAATTCAGTTTAAAACCGGTTCAAAACCAATTTTCTTTTATAAACTGGTTTAATTATATAAATTAATTAGTTTTTAATAAAAGTAATAAAAAATTTACTGAAAGTAAAAAAAAAATTCTGAAAATTAAAAAAGAAATTCAAAAATTAAAAAAAAATCTAGAAAATATATTTTTTATTTCCTGAAAATAATTTTTTTTCCTAGAAAAAAAAACTAATATCGATTTTGTCCGAAAAATCAATTTTTTTTTCCGAAAATACGAAACATTGATTTTCCAGATATATGAAAAAGTCGAGTTTTTCAAAAATGTGAAAAAGTCGAGTTTTTCAAAAATATGAAAAAGTCGAGTTTTTTCGAAAATATGAAAAAGCCGAGTTTTTTCGAAAATATGAAAAAGTCGAGTTTATCAGAAATATGAAAAAGTCGAGTTTCCGGAAATATGAAAAAGTCAAGTTTTTTTGGAAATATGAAAAAATTGAGTTTTTTCGGAAATATGAAAAAGTCGAGTTTTTTCGAAAATATGAAAAAGTCGAGTTTTTTTCGAAAATATGAAAAAATCAAGTTTTTTTCGGAAATATGAAAAAGTCGAGTTTTTTCATAAATATGAAAAAGTAGAGTTTTTTCGGAAATATGAAAAAATTGAGTTTTTTCAGAAATATGAAAAGTCGAGTTTATCAGAAATATGAAAAAGTCGAGTTTTTTCTGAAAATATGAAAAAGTCGAGTTTTTTTCGAAAATACGAAACATCGATTTTTCGGATATATGAAAAAGTCGAGTTTTTTCAAAAATATGAAAAAGTCGAGTTTTTTCGGAAATATGAAAAACTCGAGTTTTTTTGGAAAATGAAAAAGTCGAGTGTTTTCGGAAATATGAAAAAGTCGAGTTTATCAGAAATATGAAAAAGTCAAGTTTCCGGAAATATGAAAAAATTGAGTTTTTTCTTAAATATGAAAAAGTAGAGTTTTTTCCAGAAATATGAAAAAGTCGAGATTTTTCGGAAATATGAAAAAAACTAGTATTTTCGGAAATATGAAAAAGTCGAGTTTTTTCAGAAAATGAAAAAGTCGAGTTTTTTCGGAAATATGAAAATGTTGAGTTTTTTCGAAAATATGAAAAAGTCGAGTTTTTTTCACAAATATGAAAAAGTCGAGTTTTTCCTAAATATGAAAAAGTCGAGTTTTTTCAGAAATATGAAAAAGTGGAGGTTTTTTTGGAAATATGAAAAAGTCAATTATTTCGGAAATATTAAAATGTAGAGTTTTTTCGGAAATATGAAAAAGTCGAGTTTTTTCGGAAATATGCAAAGGTCGAGTTTTTCGAAAATATGATAAAAGTCAAGTTTTTTCAAAAATACATAAATTCGAGTTTTTCTAGAAATACAAAA
The DNA here is from genome assembly GCA_022829125.1 of Lathyrus tuberosus. Lineage (NCBI taxonomy): Eukaryota > Viridiplantae > Streptophyta > Magnoliopsida > Fabales > Fabaceae > Lathyrus > Lathyrus tuberosus. The sequence goes on along the minus strand of JALAZF010000296.1, from coordinate 7,668,265 downwards.
AAAATCGATTTTTTCCAAAAATACGAAAAATCATGTTTTTTAAAAACACAAAAATTCAATATTTTTTTCGAAAATACAAAAAATTTCTTTTTTTTTGGAAATGTGAAAAACGAGTTTTTTTTTTCAAAAATATGAAAAAATCATGTTTTTTTTCAGAAAAACAAGAAAGCATTTTTTTTTCAAAAATACAAAATATGAAAATAAATATTTTGAAGAATTTTTTTTTTAATATAAAAAAATTTAAATTTTATGAAGTTAAAATATTTGGTTTTAAAAGAGTTCAAAATATATAATTAGTTTAAAGTTGTAAACTGGTTATAAACTAGTTCTAAACTAGTTTTTAATTGAATTGTAACCATTTTAGCAGTTAATTGAATTTTTATTGAAATGGTTATTGCAAATTGAATGTGGATTAAACTAAAGTATTCTACCACTTAATACTATTATATTGTTGATACCTCCCCACAAGTTGGAATGTGGATATTGCACAGTCCCAACTTGGACAGAAGAGAAGAAAATAAAGGAGAGTGTAAAGGTTTGGTTAAAACATCAGCTAGTTGAGAGTTGGATGTAACAGGGAGAAAATGAATGAGCTTCGAAACTAATTTCTCCCGAATAATGTGGCAATCCAACTCAATATGCTTGCTGCGTTCGTGAAAAGTAGGATTATGGGCAAGATAGATAGCAGATTTGCTATCACAATAAACCGAGGCAGGGTCGGAGAAAGTAATGTGAAAATCCTGAAACAAGTAACATAACCACTGAATTTCACAAGTAAGAGAAGCAATGGCCCTGTACTCAGCTTCAGTTGACGATCTGGAAACGGTATTTTGTTTCTTTGACCTCCATGACAAAAGAGACGTGCCAAGGAGCACACAAAACCCAGTGACGGACCGTCTAGAATCAGGACAACGTGCCCAATCAGAGTCTGCAAATCCATAAAGCTTGATGTCACTAGTACTTGAAAAGAACACACCTTGAGTAGGGAAGGCTTTCAAGTAGCGGAGAATACGAGTGGCAGCTTGATAGTGAGAAACAAAAGGATTGGCAACATACTGACTAAGATGTTGAACAGTATATGAGATGTCTGGGCGAGTATTAGTGAGATATAAGAGCCTGCCAATCAACTTTTTGTATGAAGAAGGATCTTCTAAAGGGACCCCATCAGTAGAAGACAACTTAGTACTTGGGTCAATAGGAGTATTAACAGGTTTAGAACCAAGAAACCCTGTGTCTTCAAGCAATTCAAGAACATACTTCCTTTGGTTCAAAAAAATTCCTGATGTGGACCTGGCAATCTCAAAACCAAGGAAATATCTAAGCTGGCCAAGGTCTTTAATACGAAATTTTTTATCCAAAAAGGATTTCACTTGATTAATCTCTGTAAGAGAATCTCCAGTCAGAACAATGTCATTAATATAGACAAGGAGTGCAATGAAATGATGTGCAGTGCTCTTGGTGTATAGTGAGTGATCAGCTTCAGATTGCTTGTATCCTAAAGAAAGTAATGCAGATGAAAGTTTGGCATGCCATTGTCGACTGGCCTATTTTAAACCATACAAGGATTTTGTTAACTTACATACCTTGTTAGAACCAGGAATGGCATAGCCAGGAGGAAGAGACATATATACTTCTTCATTGAGATCATGTAAAAAGGCATTGTTGACATCAAGCTGCTCCAAATGCCAATGTTTGATGGCAGCAATGGATAATAACACTCCAACAGTTGTAATCTTTGCAACAGGAGAAAAAGTGTCAAAGTAATCCACACCTTCAAGTTGAGTGTAGCCCTTTGCCACTAACCTAGCCTTATATCTCTCTATAGTCCCATCTGCATGATATTTAACTTTGTAAACCCATTTGCATCCAACTGGAACTTTACCTGCAGGAAGATCTACAAGAATCCAAGTTTGGTTATCCTTAAGGGCTGAAATCTCTGCATCCATAGCTTGTCTCCAACAATCATGTTTTGAGGCCTGAAGGTATGTTTTGGGTTCAGGTATAGAAGAAATTGTACAACAGAAATGTCTATAGGTGGAAGAACAATTTTGATATGATAAAGTGTTAGAGATAGGATGTGTAATATTGGATGAAGGTTGAGAGGGGGGCTGAGAATCTGTGGAAAGAAGATTACAGTGAAAATCCTTGAGATAGGTGGGGGGTTGTCTAGGTCTGGAGGATTTTCTTGTGGGTTGAGCAATTGTAGCAGGTTGGGAAATTGTAGCAGGTTGGGGACTGATAGGGTCAAGTTGAGGACTGGTGTTTTGAATATCACCAGGATGTACAATTGTATCAGGTAAGTGATTTGGGTCAGAATCAGTGACATGAGGGCTAGGGGGAGCTAAACTGTACTGATGTGGGCCATGGCTAGAAGGCAGTTGTGGACTTAAAGTGTCAAAAGGAGCATTGACAGTGGGGGAATCACAATGACTAACAGGTTGAGAGACTTCTATGTCAGAAGGAATACTATTATCCAACAGGCCAGGCTGATGAGTGTTAGGCACAGGGTTGTTGACTTGTTTAAAGGGGAAAACAGTCTCATAAAAAACAACATTTCTTGAAACAAACAATTCATGAGATGACAAGTCATATAGCAAATACCCTTTAGTACCATCTTTAAAACCAAGAAAAACAGCTTTCCTAGCTCTAGGTCGGAATTTTGTTCTATGGTTTTGTAATGTGCTTGCAAAGCAAAGACAACCAAAGATTTTTAGATGAATTAAAACAGGGAAGGAATTGAAAATCATTTCATATGGGCATTTGTTTTTAAGTAAAGGGCTAGGAATTCTATTAATCAAATGCACAACATGCTTGATGCAAAAATGCCAAAGTGTAGTAGGAACATTAGAATGGAAAGTGATGGCTCTAGCAACATTAAGGATATGTTGGTGTTTTCTCTTAACCACCCCATTTTGTTGTTGTGTTTCAACACAAGATTTCTGATGAGAGATGCCTTTGGACAGAAAAAATGAACTCAAGGTTAAAAATTCAGAACCATTATCTGATCTAAGACATTTAAGAGTAGTGTTGAATTGATTTTCTAAGGAAGCAATGAAATGCATAATACTTTGTTTAACTTCAGTTTTAGCTTTGAGAAAAATAACCCATGTGAAACGTGAAAAATCATCTACTAGTGTTAGGAAATATTTATGACCTTGAATGGATTCAGTAGCAAAGGGACCCCATAGGTCAACATGTAATATATCAATGGGAGCATGAGTGACTGTTATACTAGTAGGAAAAGGTAGCCATTTCTGTTTTGCAAAATGACAAGATTCATAAGGTGCCATATTACTTTTATTACAAGAAATAAGAGGAAAACTTTTTGCTAGAGTAAGAAGACAAGAATCAGAGGCATGTCCTAGTCTAAAATACCAAGTTTCGAAAGAATTAGAACTAACAACATTACATTGAGAAAAATTACTTTTGGAATCAATGACATAGAGAGCTTAGTTGTACCAATCGTTTGCCTCGAATGGTTCTGCAAAATGTGGCAGGTATTGGAAGAGAAATTCATATAACAATTCATATTTTCAGTGAGTTTAGTGACATATATTAAATTGACATGAAAGGAAGGTACATAAAGGACATTATAGAGGGTTAATGTTGAATTAACAATGACAGTTCCACTAATGGATGCATCTACATGAGATCCATCTGGTAAAGACACAGAGATAGGGACAATGGTGTGGTAGGAAGAAAAGTTATCAAGAGTAAAGGTGATGTGATCCGTGGCCCCTGTATCTAAGATCTAAAGATTAGAATTCTTACCAATTCCTATAGGAGTGTGTGAGTTCATGGCCAAAGGTGAAGTGGTGATAGAGTTGACAGTAGGAGTAGGTTTGGATTGTTGGAGGAGAGCCCGGATACTTTGAAATTCTTCCTGAGTAAAACCAAATGAGGAACCTGAAGAACTATCTGCAGATGCTGAACTAATGGATGCATTGTTTGCTTGGGCTGGTGTAGAAACCTGAGCATTACTCTGACCTTTCCCTTTCTGGCGAAAACCTGGTGGATAACCATGTTTCAAGAAACAGGTATCCACAGTGTGATTAGTTCTTCCACAGTGTGTGCAGACTCTGTTTGTACCCTTTGCAGAAGAATTGCCTTTACCTTTGCCTTTTGCATACTGAGTATTAACATTCAATGCAGTGGCAGAAGAGTCGATAGAGTCAGTAGAATCAGCAGGTGAGACATAATTCAGCTCACGTTCTTGTTGAATAACAAGAGAGAATACTCTATCAATAGAAGGCAATAGTGACATCATCATGATTTGGGATTTTGAGTGAGCAAATCGTTCATTCAAACCCTTCAAGAACCTGATAACGTAATCTTGCTCACGGTATGTTTTAGCAAAATCAACAGCACCACAAGAACAAGCAAAAGAACAAGTACAATGAGGAAGAGGACGATAATTCTCAAGTTCATCCCAAAGCATTTTCAATTGAGTAAAGTATTCAGATACATCAAGAGTACCTTGGCGGAAGCAATATAATTCTTCTTGAATATCTGAGATGCGAAAAAATCACTCTGCGAAAACCTAATGCGAAGATTCTTCCAAACGCCGGCAGCAGTGTCAATCCACAACACCGATTTCGCAATGGATTCAGAGATTGAACGTTGAATCCAAGAAAGCACCATGGTGTTGCATCGAATCCATTGAGCGTACAAAGCATCAGAAATAGGAGGTTTTGGGAATGATCCATCAACAAACTTCTCTTTGTTCTTCGAAATCAATGCAATGTGCATTGATCGAGACCACGTGTGATAATTCTTGTTGTCTAATGGAGGAGCAACAAGAATCAAGGTTGGGCTTTCGTTTGGATGAAGATAATAGGGGTTCGCGGAGTTCGTCGCAAAATCGGTATAGCTCTGGTGATCCATAACAGAAAGAAAGAAGCAAACAAACTTCAAAGAGAAACGATCGATTGAGAGAAGAAGTTAAGAAATCTGGAACAATCGATGAAGAAGAAGAGAGAAATGGTCACCAGAGCTCATATGAGCTCTGATACCATGTTGATATCACAAGAAGATGAAAGGAGTATTGTAAACTTGTTCTCATTATTGATCAAGTGAATGAATTACAGTTACAGTGGTAACTTATATAGTTATACAGTGGTAACTAACTAATGAGTATTTGTATACATTATACATACATGTGTATTAAACTAAAGTATTCTACCAACTAATACTATTATATTGTTGATAAAAATATATAATTAGTTTAAAGTTGTAAACTGGTTATAAACTAGTTCTAAACTAGTTTTTAATTGAATTGTAACCATTTTAGCAGTTAATTGAATTTTATTGAAATGGTTATTGCAAATTGAATCAAACCATAAATGTGGTTTGGTTCAATGTAGTTCATGAACCATGAACACCCCTACCTGCTATCCATTGCCAAAGCTATGAGTTTACGGCATGCTTTGAGCTTTTGTTGTCATAAAGTTATTTATATATAATAATAATAATAGTTTATTATTATAAATAATAATTAAAATAATAAAGTGTTTATTATTTAATAATAAATATCGATATTTTGTATAATTGGAATGTTCGATGTTGGCTATGTTTCGGAATCCTACATTTGTATGGTGAAACAACAATACTTTGATCATCCATAAGTGATATAAATATAATTGATAAATTTAAATACGATATAAATATTTCTAATGCAGAGTTAGTGTATATGATACATTATTTTATTTCGTCCATTAAATTCGTGTAATGATTATTATACATTTTAATGATCAATGTTCATTCTGTTTCGGAATCCGACATTTGTATGGTGAAGCAATGATATTCGATCAGTCATATTGAATATTCAATCATTATGTTTTTTATGGTATGAATGTATTGCATTAGAGCTCGTAACGGCGCATGAGTTGTGCTTTTATGGTTTGCAAAAAGTGGCAAGTGTTGATGCATCAATATTTTGAAATTGATAATCTATTATTATTTATTATTAAATTATTAGTTATTAAATAATTTGGTATACGATTATGACCTTAGAATTTTGGTGTTTATATATTAAATACGACCCGCGTGTCGTGATTTATTTTATCTAAATATGCCCTGCGCGTCGTGCCATTTAATCATTCTATTTATGCATTTAAATAATATTGTAACTACTCAAGAGTTGAAGAGAAGACAACACCAAAGGATGACATCGGTGGAGAAGTTTGAGAAACTTGTCAGTGAGGCAAAGAATTGTAATATATTAGTTTATTTAGTTCTTGCATTTTAGGTGGTCATAATCGTATTATCAAATTGTGTATTATTTTATGTATGTGATGCATAAAATGTAGGTTTACATGCGAGTGTATGAGATACACAATCCAGTGAGATCAAATTTAATAAAAATCCCTCGATTAAATATTAAGTTAATTGCTTTCCAAAATTTTGTCACTCATCAAGACTAGTTTCTTATAATGTAGGTTTCGCCTAACGTGAGGTGCATGTTTTATATATTAGTAAGGTGCGTGGGATAAATGTAATATCCAACTACTAAATTTTCGGGTTTGACTTAACTAAACTAAATATAATAGAATTATACGTGTTTAGAAGCAAGAGTTGAGAACAGTCCATATGATGGATTAGAAAAAGGAGTTATTCACTCAACTGATAAAATTCGAAATTGTATTAGATACAATTGAAAAGAGTTTCTACCTAAATAACAGAGTTTTGTGTAATCTGCCTACGCTGACTTAAAACAAAGTGAAATATGGATCTCGACCCGCTAGAAAATTTTCCTATTGAATTTTCCGAATCAAATGTTGAGGGTCATTTGGTTTGAGTAAAAATAGTGGGAGCATTTTAATAAAAGTCCTTATTAAAATGATTTTGATACAAACTTTTTACACGTTTTGTATTTAGAATTTATTTTGCATTTTATTTTATATTTTACTGTGAAATGTCCTTATGAAGGATGTAAGGATCAGAAAGGAGTTTCTGAGTTGGTACAGAAATTGAGAATTGTTCTCAAGCACGAGAATAATTGTATGTTCTCAAGCAACCAATTCCTAACAACCGAATATAACTAGATTCGAAGAACAATACTTATGAGAAGGATTGAGTTGAATGTCTAGATATAACATATTTCATAGTTGTAGTCGTCCCGAAGAATGATATGATCATTAACCTCGATAATTTTCTTTTAAATTAGAAATACAAGACGTGAGAAATGTAAAACTTTCCAAGGTCTTTTCTATACAAATTAGGAATCTAAATGGATCTAAAATAGTTTTGAGATTTAAAATTTGTATTTTCTTATAGACCAAATAGTTGGTCATAAGTTTTATTTGAGATTGTCTCGAATAGGTGTATTAGATTCATTATGAATGAATTTTTAATATATCCACCACTTCTTATTTAAAAGAAAAGAAAGTAGTTTGTGATGCTAAATAGATGAATTATAAAAGGAATGAGATTCATTTTACATTCCTTTGAATTTTGGCAAAAAAACACGGTTCTAAAGGAAGACAGTGATTTCATGTGTTGAAAGAAGAAAATTGTTAATTGTTATCAAAAGAGTCAAAATAGAAGAAAGGAGTAAGACTTTTTCTTCATACGATTTGTTATAGAAAATCAAATTGTCTACTTCTACATCTTGGGTATGTGATACTAGATGTTGATCTCACATTTATAAGAATGTGAGGAGTCTTTTAAGAAGTAGGACATTGATTATAATTAGAGCCAGCTTACGTCTAGAATGGAACAATGTGTTTCATTGACTATAAGAGCTTATGATTAGACTTCAATTAGAGCTTGGAATGAAACCAAATAATTGTTATTAAGTTTCATTTAGTAATAAACACTAATTCTAAGTCTTGTATTTACAAGATGAGGAATGCATGTTTTGATAATGGACAAGTGTTATGATTATCTAAGATAGTGGTTTCAATACTAAATCAAGTAGTGTATTTGAGTTATACGATCTTGATAAGCTCATCTATAACAAATGTAGGATGAATCAAATAAGATTTGAACCTTATGTATATCAATAGCATTAACATTCAGTCCAATAAGTGAGAGATGCATTTTCATAGTTTATGAGAATAGATTGTTGGATTCATTTGGTTTTATATCATTTGATATATGCAAGTCTTGATTTTGGAAGATATATCTAATGTCTCAAATCACCGACTAAGTGAAAGGACATATGATATATCTTGATTATATACATGTGTGATGTATATGGACCTCTAAACATATTTTCTAGATGAATTTTGTTTATCTTACTTCATTTATATTACTGACAAACTCAGTAATTATGGCTTTGTGTGTATGACACGAGTTATAATTCTTTTGAGAAGAGTTCAAGAATGAAGTAGAAGGAAACAATTTGAAAAGTATTAAGACCATATGAATTGTTCGTTGTGGTAAATACTTAAATAAGGAATATAATGACCATTTAAATCGTATCATGTTTGACATTGTTCAATCTAATATAGTTCAATTATATCTTTGTGATTCTTCTTTATAAATCATTTTACATACAATTATTCCTGTCCATAACTAATTCCATTTAAAGTAGTCGTAGAGACACCATATTTGATATGGAGGTAAGAGTACCTAGTTTGTATTTATGATCATCTGGGTTGTAAGGTCTATTAAGTAAACTTGATCACAATCTAGATGAAGATGTATTTATGGATGTACCCCAATGGAAATAAGGGACACATATTCTATAAGACGTTATAGGACAAATATGTTTTATTGCTAGAACTGAAGTCTCCCATTAGAGATAATATGTATCTAAAGGAGTCAGTGGGAGTGATGTAGAACTTGAAGAAATTCAAGCACCATAAAATACACATCTTCATAAGAATGGAACATAAACCAATTCAACAAGGGAGTTGTTGTTGGATAATTGGTTCGTGTGTCACAAGATACTGGAAAAGTATGTAAGTTGTCTATATCCATTTATGGATTAAAGAAAACTTCTTAGAATTAAATTATTTTATTAATGAAGTTTTGTGAAAACTTGGATTAATAAATGTCAAGTTTAAATCTTGTGTGAAGCTAGCGGGATTATACCTGAGTGAATCGCACACTCAAAGATATAACAAATTCACCTCCGAACTTTATTTAGTCCCAAAGGATAGGGAAGATATCGATAAAACCCAGGGGGAAGAGAAACGGGTAAGGGGGTCGGTTATGCGAAAAGAAGGTACTAGCACCTTACGCATCCGCCGTACTCGACGAGAACCATTTCGCTTGCTTCTAGGCTTGGATGGGTTATCTATCTAAAGGCTTCTAGCTAAAAGAGAAGAGAAAAGAGAAAAAAAGAAGGTGCTCATGGAGGATTAGGGCCCTCGTGCCTACGTACCCTCATAGTGTAATGAGGAAATCAGAGAGTCGTAGTTCATGGAACCAGAGAAAGAGAAAAAGAATGGAGGAAGGTGGCTCGCCAAGATTTTGCAATCTCGTGTCTACGTATCCTCATAGTGCAATGAGGAATTCAGAGCCTACATAGTTCGGGGAACAAAGACAGAAAAGGAAAAGGAAAACGGTGTCAAAACCAAGAGCAAAAGAAGGAAAGAAAACTCCGCTAAGGATGCAAAATGATTGGTGTCAGAACCAAGAAAGAAGGGTAAAGGAAAAGATAGTAGCTGTGTTGAGGATAAAGCAAAAGGATAGTGTCAAAACCAAGAAGGTAAAAGGGCAAAAGACTAAAAGTGATTCCACTGAGGAGTGAGCAAAGGGGTTGGTGTTGAAACCGAGAGAGAAAAGAGAACAAAGCGACTATGCTGGGGATCATAGGGTTAGCGACCCTATTGGGGAACAAACAAATGGATGATGTCGAAACCAAGAGAATAAGGATTCGGTATGTTAACTGACTAGCAGTGGTTAAATGGAGAGAAACAGATTAAGACTCTATGGGGGAAAAGGGTTTGGTGTCAACAGACAGGCTGCGATCAACCAAAAGGGGAGAGTACTAAACCAAGAGAAGATGTTTGACTCTGAGGGGATTTCAGTATATTAATTAATAAACAACGAATAACCAGAAAAACGGGTGTAGAACCAAGCAAAGGTTGTGACTCAAAGGGGTTCGGTACACTGACTAAACAAGCAGTATCTGACCGAAGAAATGGTATTTGAACCAAAAGAAGGTTACTAACCCAAAGGTGCGAGTATTTGAACCAAGAGAAGGTTACTAACTCATAGGGGTATTGGTTTTAACATAAGGACTGTGATTAACCAAAAAGAATGAGTGATTAAGCAAGAGAAGGTGATTAACTCAAAAGGAGCTCAGTATGTTAACATACGGGCAGTAGTTAACTGAGAAATGGGTGATTAACCAAGAGAGGGTGATTAACCCAAGAGGCACTCAGTATGTTAACAGATAGATTGCGGTTAACTGAGAAGAAGTGTAAATTGGTGTTTTAACTGACAGTCAGTGGTTAACCAACCAAAGGGAAAGGAACCAAGATAAGGTTGCGAACTCCGCTAAGGTTTCAGCGTTTTAACAGGAAAACTGTGTTTAACCGAAGAAAACAGGGCAAGACTTTTCTGGGAAAGACGAGCGTTTGATTTTAACAGAAAGATTGTGATTAATCAAAGGAATAAGTGATCATGACTCTGGTGAGGGATCAATGAACAATGATTGACCAAAAGAGAGGGTGTTGAACTAAGAGGGAGTTGATAACCTAAAGTGACAAAGATCTTTAACCAAGGAAGTGGTAATTGATCAAAGGGGGAATAAAAGGGAAAGAGTGATCAGGGATGGACTCGACTGGGGATTGAGAAACACTATAATCTGGAGATAGAGACAATTATTCCAGGCACATGGTCATTCGTCCCCTACCCTAAGTAATCAAGATGAGTGTAGGAATTCTCCACTCTCATCCCTTCTCTAGCACAAGAGTATAGTGCGGAGATTGAAACTGACAGAGTAACAACGCCAATTTGTACAGTGCTCTAGTGCGTTGTGCAGACTTCCGGCTCAGCAGGGGATAAAGAGAACAAGGCTCTAAAGGATCCTAAAGAGAGAAGCAAGGAGAGATTGAATAATCGAAATAAAGTTTTGATCAATCGATCAAGGGAAATGATCAAGCCAACAATCTTCCAAAAGGATTGGAAGATCGTCAAAGCAAACGTGCGGATTATTAATTAAACACGATTAAATTTTCCCAATAAAGAATAAACTTAATGTGATCAAGGATGAAGGTGCAAGGCAGTACCAAATGTCAATTAGCATGCATCACAAATCATGTTATCATGTGAACAAAAGTGTGCAAGAAACATCATGCTCATGTAATGTCACAAATGCAAATTATTACGTAATCGACAAATCATGCATCGAAAGTATGCAAACATGCTTCAAACAGCTCATAAAACATCCACAAATATCAAGCATATCAAGACATGGAAGTTAAATGAGGAAAGGAGATCAAACAAGCTTGAAAATAGGCAAAAATGACACTTTGGTTCAGTGTTAATCGATTAACCATTTGCAGTGCAAAAGTGGTTAATCGATTAACCCCTTTTGAAAAGCCAAAAAACATGAAAAATACACTGGTTAATCGATTAACCAATTTTGCACTGTAACTAGTTAATCTGTTAACACTGTAAAAACAGCAACATAAAATTCAGCATAAAAGCACTTTTCAGTAACTTAATCACTTAATCTCCACATGTTGGAGCATGCAATTGATCACAAAAATTACATCAAATAAAAACAATTATTTACCAATTGGAAGCATTAAACATGGAGATCAAAGATCAAACAAACACATGATTAATCAACATTGAAAAACTATCGAAACTACATCGTAAAAGCGCGAAAGTGATCGAAAAAGTAAATCGAGCGAGAATTACCAACCTACAAGGCGGAGAATTTCCTTGGTGATTGTTGTGAGTATAATGTAGTGAGAAGAAGCCAAGAAAACCAGATAATTCCAAGCTTGTGCTTAAATCATAGAGAAACCGATAAAAAATGCGAAAAAATCTCCGAAATTGAATTTGCACCGAAACGATTGACTTGAACACTTGAATTGAAGTGGAAGTTGTTGTAATTTGCAGAGATCCAAGAAGTAATGCAATGTGATGGAGGTTTAAGATCAAGAGAAAGCAATTTCAATGTGAAATTTGCTACTCTTCAATGGTGGAATTGAGCTCTAGTTTGGTTTGGGGAAGAAGATGAAGATGAATGTGTAGAACTTGCAGAAAATGCAGAGAGAAATGAGAGAATTGAGAGTGAAGAGAGTGAGAAATGATTGAACGTGTGTAGGATCCTTTATGAGATGGTGAAAGTTTGCTTATATAGGGACTAGCTTTGGAGTAGGCTAGGTTTGGAATGTGCTTTGGAGCTAGCTTGGGAGTTAGTTACACTTGACTCACCGAGTCAGCGGTTGACTCAGTTAGTTAGTTAGTTAACTCAGTGGAGTAATCCAATGCAAGTCCAAATCAATGGCTCTCATGCTTGGAAGTGAAGTAACATGGTGGACTTAATTCAAAGTGATGTATTGGAATAAATGTAAGTGGAGTGTCTTGAATGGTCTTGAACTGTCTAGAGATGTATAGAATGTTCCACACAATGCTATAACCAAGTGGAACCCAAAAATGTAGAAATAAAGTTGTTGTCATGAAAAAGCAGAAGAATCTGCCAATTTTACAAGGGTTAATCGATTATCACTTTTTGCACTGCAAAGTGTTAATCGATTAACCAAGCCAAAAAGTGCCATATTTGCTTGAAAAAAGGTGCTTTGGCTATGGTTCTGATTTTTGACCTTTTGTACTGATGAATAGGCATAGAAACCCTTGTTTTGTGCTTGTGTTGATGATGTGATGACCTTGTGAGGATATGATTAATCGGGCTTTGAAACCTGAATATTCATGCAACAAAAAACACAGAGAAAAAGTGTGAATGCATATGCCAGCGATGTGAGTGCACATGCTTATGCAAAAGGCAAAAGGGGAGGTCAAATTTCAGGTTACGACAGCTGCCTCTATTTAATCCTCTTGGACCTGAATGTTCGAATTGCGTCAGCTTTTTTATGATTCGAGGTGGAAGGGGGTTAAATAAAAGAGTAGCTTAAAAATTTGGCCGACGGAGACAAAAGAAGAGGTTTGTAAAGGTGAATGTTTGGCTGAATATCTGCTGGGGAGATGAATCAGTCAAAGGGAGTATGCTAGATGCATATGCTATGTATGTGTGATCCTATATGATGTTTGATATCATGTTATGCAGCAATGCAGGTTAAGGTGGTGTGTCGTAATTTGGCAGGTTCTGGATGGACCAGAGAGAACAGGAAAGGTTCTGGACGGACCAGAGAGGATAAAAGGTTATGGAAAAAGTTTTCCAGGCGAGAACTGGACTCTGGAAAAGTTTGCCAGACGAGAACTGAATATTGAAAAAGTTTGCTAGACGAGAACTGGACTTTGAAAAAGTTTGCCAGACGAGAATTGGACATTGGAAAAGAGTTTGCCAGACGAGAACTGGACAAATCAGACGGGAACTAAATTTTGTAGGGACAAATCAGACGAGAATTTCATTTCAAAGGGACAAGTCAGATGAGAACTAAATACCAGACGGGAACTGGTTTTGCGTGCTTGAACCTGTATGGCGTAATGCTCCATCTTGATGAATATGCTATGCGTTTGAGGATGTAATGCTATGCGATGATGATTACTACATCTAGAATGCCAATGATCAAGTTTTGAAGAGATGTCAAGTATGATCGGGCTTATGTCAAGGCTTCATGTTATGCCAGATGAATGATATGCATGAGTGAAGCGACATGAATAATGTATGAGGCTGGTCTGTACAACGGTTCTTGAGAATATATGAAGTGTTTTCGTTGCGGGAGGTGGAAGAGTTAAGGTTGGGGTGTAGGCCATAAAGACGTGATTCCCCGACGCCTATTTCAGGACCAGCAGTTGTTGATGCACCATTGCTCTTGCCTCAAAATAGGGAGATAACTTGTTCCTTGGTAGCCCGTGTATGCCCTAGTCGGTTGAATATCTGCATGGATTGCCCCAGTCATAAGTAAGGAAGCAATTATGTCATAAGATGATCCTGATTTGACTTGCCCAGTGTATCGGAATAGTGTGCCCCTGATTAACCGTCTATTGGATAGGTTGATTTCTTGTCATCTTGGGATGCCTGCCCCAGTATGAACCCTGAAGTGATTTTGCCCTTGACTGATCAATCTTTTGGAGGAATGCCCCTGACTAACTGATCTTTGAGATTTGTTGAGTCTTGGCGTGATTGCCCCAGATTGACTGAATCTTGAAATGGCAAAGCCTTTTTGCTCAACGGAGTTTTCAGGCGTTTTTCCACTTGAGATGATCAAACTTTCCATTGTGGAAACTTTCTGATGTCAAGTGCTTGTTCGCAAGTAAAAAGTGTTTGTTTTAAAAATGATAATGCTAATGTCATGCATATGTCAGTTTTGCAATCCAAGTATGTTCACTAAGATTATGAGATATAACGACTAAATCACTATTTAGAATGCCATGTCAGTACCAACACAAATGATAAGCAAATCTTCAGGAGTCAGCTTCGACATGATCCCGCTGTAGTATGCTTTCGAAATAAACCCTGCTTCAATTAGGTCTTTTGAGGGTTGTAACGTGGTCTGGTTCACGGTTTCAGAAAGAAAGGATATAAGGCTCAAAATTTATTTTAACCCACCCATTCTCCTTGATGTTCTCCAGTCCTACGTTCATCTAGTTTGACACAAGCGTTCACCTTTCAAAAAGGGCTTTGAATGGTAGATGTGATGGTAGAGGAACCAACGAGGGTTTTGGAGCGGCAGTCACTCACCTTTTTTTTTCACATGTGATCACACGAACTTGTTCTTATTGAGGATTTTTCTCTTTTGATTCTCTGTTTTGTTCTTTTTGTTTTCCCTAATTTTTGCGTAGACTGATTGTTTTGAATTTGCAGTCTACCGGGATGCCCTTATTTTTTACCAAAGTCTTTTTTTTTTACTTAGCGAGCTTTTTCCTTTCTTGCCTTTTTCTTTTTTTGCTTTTGTGATTTTGATTTTTTTTTTAACAAATCGTGTGACATTCGTTTGTTTGATAAAGGGTTGTGACTGCCTCGCTCCTTTGATCGGTGAGGGACAACCATTGCGGATTTGTGATTTTTCCGACCTCTTGCGAGGGATAAGATATGGTTGATCCGCGGATGGGGTAATCCTCTTTTGAAATTTGAACGCATGGTCAAACTAACTGAAGACTATCTACCCCTAGTTAAGATTGAGGGTTTTTTTGTTTACAGAAAGAAACTCCTACTTCAAGGCCCAAAGGGGTTGACTAGGGATTATCTTCCTTATACCTCTAGTGTTTGGGGGTTTGAACAAATGCCTTACATCGTCAGCAAGGTTTTATTCAAAGTATACAGACAGTGATCTCATGTCTTTTTTATTTCATCATTCTCTTTTTGACTTTGTTTGATCAAATGTGTGATACTGATAAAAAGTATGAGTGAACACGAATGAATTTATTCAAAACATGCATATGCATTTCATTATTATTATCATTTGAAAACAAACAAGTTTTATAAATGAATAGTGCTAGACAAACAAAAAGATTACAAATGAAAAAGATGAAGTGACATAATGATTGCCAATGTTGAGGAGGTGCTCTCAAGCTTGATCAGTTATTTTAAGGGAAGCTTTTGCAACATTAGCCCCTACACAGACAAGGGATTTCCGTTCACCCACAATTTCTCATCTTGAATAGTTAAGTACTTCTTGTCAATCAACTGTTGGACTCTAGCTTTGAAAGCATTGCAATCCTCGGTTGAATGCCCAGCTGACCCAGTATGATATCCACATTGCACATTTGGATCATACCCAGGTGGGAATGGTTCTGGTGGGGGCTTCAGAGCTTTGGGAACCACCAGCGAGTTCTGAATCAGATGTGGGAAGAGTTAACTGTATGTCACGGGAATCGGGTCTAGAAGAGCATTCCTTCGTTCTAGATTATTCTGGGATTTGTGTTGGTACTGGGCAACAACAACATATGGGTACAGACAGTATGGCATAGGAGCCATGGGAGTTTGCGCTTGAAGGTGGACATTTGCCATGACAACACTTGTTTCCTCTTCCTTTTCTTTAGGGAACCCACCTTGTGGCTTATTGACCCCTGATTGTTGGTTCACAGTGCCATCAATTTTTCCTGTTTTGAGCCCATTCTCAATGTGTTCTCCAATGTTCACAATATCAGCAAAATTGGAGAATGAGCTACCAACCATCTTTTCATAGTACAAACCCCGAAGAATGCCCATGAATATGTCAACCAACTCTGTATTAGATAAAGTGGGTCGGACTCGTGAAGCTATCTCCCGCCACCTTTGAGCGTATTCTCTGAATGATTCACCAGCCTTCTGAGCTTGATTTTGCAGTTGTAACCTGGTGGGAGCCATATCCAAGTTGTACTTGTATTGCTTTAAGAATGCTTCAGATAGATCTTCCAGGTTCTGATCTTACCTTGCTCAAGGTTCATGTACCAATCCAGGGAAGCCCCAGATAGGCTATCCTGGAAATAGTGGATAACTAGATCATCATTGTCTATGTAGGAAGCCATTTTTCTGCAATACAGTGTGACGTGACTTCATGGACAACTCAACCCCTTGTACTTAGGAAAATCATGCACCTTGAATTTCTGGGGTAGCACAACATTTGGAACCAAGCACAAGTCTTTGGCATCCATGTCAAAGGCAGAAAATCCTTCAATAGCTCTGATTTTGTCCTCTAATAGCTTGTAGTCTGCAGGTTTATTCTGATCAGCAGGTCTAACAAGAATCTGAGGATCCGGGAGTTGTGATGCGGCTGGAGCAAGTGCTAGAGGAGAAGCAAATTGAGACAGGTATACTAACCCATAACTAAACATCTGACAAAAAACATGACCCATTTGAACACCATACAGATAAGCATGAGGAGGTACCATAACAGCGAAAGATGCCCCAGGGTAAGGCATAGAATGAACATTCTGAACATCAGTTTGGGCAGATTGAGACAAAATCGGAACATGAATCGGAGGATCTTTAGAAACATGCTCATCTACATCAGGGATCTCAACATTAGTTGACACAGGAGTCTGGCGAGTCTGTGCTTGAGGAATCTCATGATCATCATGCACCACATGAGGTGGAAACGACGTATGCATGCCCCATGGGTAAGCAACAAAATTCCCATTAGGCAGAGGCATGGAAAAAGTTTGATAAGGCGCGAAGGCACCACTATTGGCAATCTGATGAGTGAAATTAGGGGGCATTCCCCAAGGATAGGCAACAGGCATCCTATTCGGAGCGGGCTGAGAACTTGGTAAATTGACAGTAGGTTAAACAACAGTCTCAACTGGCACTTCAACAATAGCAGGAAAAGAAGTACCAACAGGAGTGACAACAATTGCATCAGTGATAGTGGCGACATCAACAGAGGTAATAGTGGCATCCCTCTGAGTACGAAGGAGTTCCATAATGGCATCCATGTTATCCTGGAATTGACCCATCCTACCCTAGAACTGAGTCAAGGTTTCTATGTAGGCGGTATTCTCATAATCATCCATGATCCTTGACCTGTTGGATCTGATGGAGTATCGGTGTCAGGTCGCCATCGTCTTCTGGCTGATGAAGGGAAGAAAGTGAGCTTTTTCTAGTTTGGATGTATGCAATGCAAATGTATGTATGCATATGTTGTTCATGCAGGCGGAATGCAGATGAGATATTGTCATACCCTAAATTTTGACCGGGCGTTTTTATTTTTTCTCATTTCATCTGTCTATATTTTTATACTGTGTCGTCTGCATATAATATCATATATTTTCTTCATGAATATTTTTTGAATTATCAGCCGGATTTAACGTATAAAATTTTCATGTATTTTTGGTCAAACTGAAAAGTCAACTGACGCAGAAAGTCAAAGTTTGACTTTTGGTCAACTATGAGCTTCACAAGCCATTACTCAAGAAAATATAATGGATGATTTAATGTGATCAAATTTAAATCAAGAAATCATGCCAAATTGCAAAATTGATCAAATTGAAGGAAACTTAGAAATTTTTTCTGAGTTAAAATCATGTTCAAGTGCACAACTTTTCAAGGTTGTAACTATTGATCCAAGCATCCATTGATTTTGCATAAGAGCTACTTTTAAAGGGGATATTTGATACTTCAACATTGTAGAAGGAATCAACTCAAAATATCATAAGGATGGAAAGATATAAGTGATCAAAGTTGGGAATTCTTAATGTCAAATGTTCCGACATTTCATAGGACATCATTAATATTTTTCCAGCAGGAATATCCCAACTTCAAGGATGTTTTTCTCCATAATCCAAGTTGATTCAAGCCAAACCTTGAACATCAAAGTTGAAGTACGTAATCTCACTTTTCCAGAAAGTCCTAGAAAGCTCATTTATCATTCTCGAGCAGAAAGTTATGGTCTCTGCAAAAGGCATTGACAAAATAGAATTTTCATGACAGCTTTTAGGATAGATTTGATCACACAAGTTCAAGGTCATTTTTGGCAACTTTACAAGTCTTATCTTCACAAACCTTGAACATCAAAGTTGAAGTACGTTATCTCAGCTTTCCAGAAAGTTGTAGAACGTCCATTTCTCATACTCGAACAGGAAGTTATGGACTTTACAGTAAGGCCTGCTGCAGCTGTTTTTTAGGACAGATTTTGTGCACTTTTTCTTGTGCCACACAATTTTCAAGCTTTGTCACCATGCAAGACAAGCATCAAAGATGCAATTCACTTCAACTCAAAATATCATAATGGATTAAAAGATATAAGTGATTAGAGTTTGGAATTGTTAATGTTCAAAGATGTCAAATGTTCCGACATTTCATAGGACATCATTAATAATTTTTCCAGCAAGAATGTCCCAACTTCAAGGATGTTTTTCTCCATGATCCAAGTTGAACCAAGTCTGGGGTCAAACATCAAAGTTGAAGTATGTCATCTCAGCTTTCCATAAAGTCCTGGAACAACCATTTATCATTCTTGAGCAAGAAGTTATGGATTTTACAACAAGGCTTGCTACAGCTGATTTTTAAGACAGGTTTCAGGACAGATTTGCATATTTCTTGTGCCACACGAATTTCCAAGCCTTGTCATCATTTTGGACACATCTGAGGATCAAAACCAAGGGGGATGATCTGATCTCCAAGCCTCCAAAGTCCCTGGAACCAAAAATAGCATGCCAAACCTAGAAAACCCTAAAAGAAGGACAAGACTCCAATTTTGATTTGGAGCATTTAATGGATGCTTAGAGGTGGCATGAACTGAGCTTCCTCCAACTAAATTCAGTCAAGATTCCTCCAACAACTAGGGAACCAGCAGCCTGTGCCCTAACCTCTAGTCAATGGCTAGAGGAGACTTAGATTCTCATTGGCCAACATTGAACAAACCTCTGCTGCAATTTCCATTCACTATTGCTGCCAAAACAAACTTGCTCTACTATAAATAGAGCTCATTTGTGCTCAGTTTGAGTACACCAAAGCCATCGAACAAATGCTTTCCTCAAAATCACTTCTTTCACTCCAAAATGCATTCTTTAGCAAGGTAATTCTGAGTTTTTGAGTTGGAGAGCATTTCCACCACAGCTCATGATCTAAACATATCCAATGTATCATATATAAGCTGTTCAAACCATCACAAGTGACCTGTAATACCAAAATCACAAAGTCACCTCTCAAAACCTCAAAATTGGACTTTTTTGCATTTTTCAAGCCATGTCTTGATTCAGTCACTTTCCAAACCAGATAAAACCTCAAACACACTCTAAATATCATCCTTGAACTGTCCCAAATGGTTTCCAACATCTGGAACACCATTTGAGAGAGTTCCTATTTTGGTCACTTTAACCCCTTTTGCAAGAAAGGGCCAATTTGTGTTTTTGCAGGTTCTAGCTGATTCCAACCATCCTAAAAGCTTCTAAGAGGTCATTTGAGGGTGTCCAAAGCATCAAATCATTTCTGGAACAAAGCACTTGGTAGGTTACAAAAAATCTCTAAAAAAAGAGGTCAAATTCACAACTTGAATTCTTTGAATCATGCTTTCCTTTGTTGTCCACATACATGCATCATATTGAACAATTATTGAAGTAAAAATGTAGTCCTTAATGTGTATGTTGTGATCCTCCTACTTTTTGCACTTTAACATGTTTATATGTGGAGTTTTTGTTGTTTTAAAATCAACATGCAGTTCTGGTTTTTTGCTTCATGCATTCTGTATATTAAGTTTCAGTACGTATGAGTGATACCATTGGATTCTTTGCAAAAAATCAGTCAAGATAGGTTCTTACGGATTTTAATTTCGTTAAAAATTGAGAGAGTTATGCATGTTGGAAGTTTGATGAGAAAAGACGTTAAAAATTTAACATGCAGTTCTGGTTTTTTGCTTCGTGTGTTTTGTACATTTAGTTTCAGTATGTATGAGTGATACCATTGGATTCCTTGCGAAAAATCAATCAAGGTAGGTTCTTACGGATTTTAATTTCGTTAAAAATTGAGAGAGTTATGAGTGTTTGAAGTTTGATAAAAAGATGTTGAAACTAAAGTTTCAGTTCTGATTTTTTAAGATGTCGAATGTGATGTTGTGACATCTTTCCTTTTTCTCTTATCTTCAAAACTCATGAAAGATGTCGAATGTGATGTTGTGACATCTTTCCTTTTTCTCTTATCTTCAAAACTCATGAAAGATGTCGAATGTGATGTTGTGACATCTTTCCTCTTTTTCTTAGTTTATTTTCAAAACTCAACCAATTCTTTTACATAGCAAAAATCATCATTTTCCAAGTTTGTTCTACACACTTCTTATTTATACTCCATAATATTTTAATCCACAAAAAATCACAAAAAATAGTATTATTAGATATATTTTTAATATATTCAAAAATATTGTTTTAAATTGTTTTAAATGCTTTTAAAATGATTTCTTTTTCTTGATTTTTAAAACCAAAATGATTTTAAATATTCATGTGGATAAAATACTTTTTCATAAACCTTAATCATTGTTTATAACATGATTAATGATTTCTATTTGATATTTTTATCATTTTTTACTTGATTTTTCTTTGAAAAATGCCTTTAAAAAATGAAATTGGGGTTTCTTTGATTTTCACCCTAACAAATCTTTTTCAAACACTCATAGGCCTCTAATAGAGTGTAAGACCCAACCCTTTTTGTACATAAATAATTTGGGCCTCAGTTATTGTATAAGTCCCGCTACGTTAAAAATCTCGGCGCGATCGCCAATTCAAAAATCAAATCATCTGGGCCTACCCTCGTGTTATAAGCCCCATTTATGTTCTCTAAATCATCTTTGGGCCTCTTGAGAGAGTGTAAGACCCATCCCCTTTGTACAAAAACCCTTTCTTGGGCCTCAGTCACTTGTATAAGTCCCTGTATAAAACGGCAGTGCGATCACTGATAAAACACTGGGCCTCTCCTTGAGCTGTAAGCCCCAACATTCTTTTCAAAATACTTTCTCCTTTGATTTTGAAATATACTGTTGTTTTCAATTTTTCTTTGTTGAACAACTAACCAAACAACATGGAAGCTCTACAACCGAGTAAGAGTTTATATGCTTTCTTTATCCGCTTTCACATATATATAACTGTATTGTGGGGCTGTTTCACTGTAAGTATTCTTTCATAAACTCATATCAACTGTGTAATACTAGTATAGATATTTAGAGTTTCCCCAGCAACTACGTATAGAACCAGACAAAATCTTGTCTCCTTACATCCGACGTTCTCCCGGATATTTCACCCTCCTTTGACAATTAGGATTTTCTTTTACAACAATTTTAGACAACTAGATCTAAAGAAATTTCCCCCCTTGAACAGTTCATATACAGAAGGCCATTGTTCCAAGTGAAACCCCTTCTGGAACTGTTCATCAGCCTCCTCTTGGGCTTAGTGCAAGGCCCCACAGGCTTCTTAAAAGCACCCCCGCCTCCTCTTGGGCGTTGTACAAGGACCCGTCGGCTTCTTAGAAGTTTTCACAGCCTCCTCTTAGGCTTCGTATAATGATTCTTCCTCAGCGAAGATAGCCTCCTCTTAGGCTTCATACAAATTGTCCCTCGGCTTCTTAAAAGTTATTCTAGCCTTCTCTTGGGCTTTGTACAAATTGTCCCAACGACCTCCTAGAGGTATAGGAACAGAAACTAGTCATCTTGATAGAGCATTTTTTCAATTGAGTCTAGATCTTCATTTGCCTCCTCTTGGGCATTGTACAAGGACACACCCCGTAGACTTGGATAGTCTAAATACCCTTGAGTCTCAAAGACATTCTCAAACCCTTTTAGCCTCCGTCTCGGGCCTCGTACGAGATACATACAAAAACACTCTCTCGTTGAGTCAAACCCTTTTAGCCTCCATCTTGGGCGTTGTACAAGATACACATATAAACACCCTCTTGTTAAGTAAGTTAGTCTCCTCTTAGGCTTTGTATAAAGAAATCCCCGGTGGAGTCAATAAACCACAGGTCCCATACTCTCACATAATCATCAAAAACTCCATATTTAGCACCTGCATATATTAGTCAAGAAAAGCAAATCAGTATCCTAACCAAAATCCTCCCTAACAGACAAAACATTCCCTCCTTAAACAAAATAAGCCTAAGAAAGAACCCCCATCTCAGGTAGCATCTGTAAACCAACAGTCATCTGTTTAATCTCAATATGCAAGCAGGGTTAATTGGAGACATCTATTTCCCTTCCTTAATCAGCTCACAATAGGATAAAAAATGAATCGAACTGCAGCCCAACGGTGTGACTCGCAACCACAAAAACCGCGCTACAGAAAAATGGCGACTTCACTGGGGAAGTATATTATCACTAGGATCTTAGGTCGAAACCTTTAAAGTTGGGAAGGTGCCACAGAATGGTGAGTCTGCCGGGGAGCCATTTTCTGTTAGGATAATAGGATTTATAGCTCTTATAAAGTCTAGGATGTTAGGACAAATATATATACTGCTTTTCCTAATTGATATCCGTGTTTATTTTTCCGCTAATGGGAATGCGTGTGATGCCGCATGTGGAAACCACCTCATTCAGTAGTGCGGAAGCTATCAGAAATAGTTATCACGCGATACTACCCTCATCTGAGATTACTCTGAAATACATCACCTAGCACGGTTCCCAGCCCACTGATGTTATCTCGAGAACCAATGATTTTGAGAGACAGGTACAAAAATCACTAGTATAAACCTTAGGGGATGGGTAGAGCCTTGACTTCATGACATCGAACCTTTGACCCCATGTTTTTTCTATGTTTTTGTGTGATGCATCCATGCATTGCATTTGTATCCCTTGCATATTTCATACATACGTCCGGGTCATCGTCAATTTATTCCAACATTCTTTCCTTCAGCCATCTGTAAGTCGTCAAACTGATTCCTCATCACCGATACGGGACTAGAGCTAACGTCAGGCGCAAAATGTCAGAACAAGAAGTGCACAATGCAGAGATTAGGATGGAAATAGACGATCTGAAGTCAAGCATGACTAATTTAACAGAAATGCTTCAGGTCCTAATTTCAAGAGGAGAGCCACCTCAGAGGACTGTCATCCAAGAAATCACGAGTGCTGCTATTGAGCCTCCGCCTGTTCAGATGCCACCATCTACATGGCCGGAATTTGGATTACCTCACGATTTCATTCCACAATAGGTCACTACCACTTTGGTCGGTCAAGCTCTAAGACCAGAGTTTCAAATCCCTATTGTCTCAGAACCTAGACCTCTGGTACGGACTGCCAGAATTCCCTTTGAGAATCCTAACTTTGATTACAATGCTAGTGATCAAAGTGAGGACAATGTGGACATTGAGCCTGAAGAAGCCAACGAACAATATCAAACTTTGGAGAACAGACTCAGAGCTGTAGAAGGAAATGACTTCTTCAACGTTGATACAGACAACATGTGTCTTGTGTCTAACCTCGTCATGCCAGCCAAATTTAAGATCCTTGAGTTTATAAAGTACAAAGGCGACTCTTGCCCAAAGGCTCATTTGGTTATGTACTTTCGTAAGATGGCTGCCTACACCAAAAACTAGAAGTTGCTCATCCACTACTTTCAAGATAGCTTAAGTGGAGCTTCACTCAAGTGGTACATGAGCCTTGAACGAAGCAACGTTCATTGCTTGCAGGATCTTATCAATGCTTTCATGAATCAGTACAAGTATAACCTGGACATG
Source organism: Lathyrus tuberosus (assembly GCA_022829125.1). Taxonomy (NCBI): domain Eukaryota; kingdom Viridiplantae; phylum Streptophyta; class Magnoliopsida; order Fabales; family Fabaceae; genus Lathyrus; species Lathyrus tuberosus. The sequence continues at coordinate 7,644,099 of JALAZF010000296.1, read as the reverse complement.
ACTCCAGACCGTCGTCAACTCCAGAACACGACTCAGAACGAGAAGGAATCTTTCAAAGAGTATGCTCAACGCTGGAGAGAGTTGGCTTCTCAGGTCGAACCCCCTTTGGCTGAGAAGGAGCTTACCAGAATATTCTTAGACACTATCTCCCATCTTTTGGGAAAAGATGATTGGCAGTGTTTCATCAAACTTTACAGACTTGGTCATCATTGGCCAAAGACTTGAAGAAGGTATCAAGAATGGAAAGGTCTCTAAAACTGCTGAATCTTCTAGCGCTGTAAAGAAACCCTATGGAAACTTCCAAAAGAAGAGGGAAGATCAGACTAATTCTGTCTTGGTTGAGGATAGGAAACCTCATTACAAACCTCAGCAGCCTAATCAAGCTCATATTGCTGCTATCACTCCTCTGTTGGCTGCTCGACCAGCTCTAGCTCCTCAACGTCTGGTTATTGAACAAAACCAGAACTACAATAGGATTCACTTTGATCCTATTCCTATAACGTACACTGAACTGTTCCCTATTTTGGTTCAGAAAGGAGCGATTACCACTAAGGCAGCACCTCTTCCTCCAAATCCACTTCCACCTGGATTCAGATCTGACCTTCATTGCGCATTCCATGAGGGGGCTGCGGGCCACAATTTAGAAAAATGCTATGCACTAAAGGCTAGAGTGCGGGATCTGATCAGAGACAACCTCCTCAGCTTTCGTGACACTAGTCCTAATGTCCAGCGCAATCCTCTGCCTAAACACAAGAGCTGAAACTTCAGTCAACTTCAACTCAGCTACTTCCCAAAGACAGGACATCTCATCCTTGTGTTTGATTAGTCACTGACCTTGTTTCTGTCTATTTTGCATTTTCCTTGTTTGTATCATAGTTGCTTCCAGCTTGTTTATCTTTAAATGTCAGTTTTAATGAAATGAGCATGTACAGTATTTTGATTCAAATCATCTGTTCATTTACATCTTTATGCTTTCTCTTTCAAAAAACAAAAACTTTCAAAAAAAAAAAAACAAAAACTTAAAAAAAAAAATACACCTTTTTTTCAAATTTTTGACTATGCAAATATTTGTGAGAGGATGATAAAAACATAATACCCATAATTGATGTTGTATGCTTTCGAATAAAAAACTTTGCTGACGATGTAAGGCATTTTTTTTCAATTCCCAAACACTGGAGATATAAGGAAGATAATCCCTCGTTAACCCCTTTGAGCCTTGAAGTAAGAATTTCTTTCTTTATAAAAAACCCGCAATTTTAACCCGGGGCAGGGTAGTTCTCAGTTTAATTTGGACTGTGTATTAAAGTTCAGAAAGTTTACATACAACAAGTAGATGCTGAAAACGTCTTTCAAATCAAAATCCAGTGATGGTCCGTCGTAATCATCAAATCAAGCAGTCACTTTCTTTCTAAGAAGAAATAAAAAAAAAAGAAAAAAAGCCCGCTAAGTCAAAAAAACTTAGGCAAAAACTAGGGCATCCCACTGACTATAAATTTCAAAAAAATAAGTCAGGAAAAAGTTAGGGATAATACAGAGAAGAGGTCCTTAAATTCTCGATTTTCAAAAAGTCCACAAAGACGAAAAACAACTAATTATAAAGAAGCAGTAGCTGTTGTCTCAAGACTTCTAGACCATCGTCATCACTATCATCAGTACAATTCCAATCCTCTTTGAACCTGAATGCACACTTTAAGTTTATCTGAGCATGGGACTGGAGAACATCACGAAGTTGGGGTGGGCACAAACAAACTTTGAGCCTTTATCTTTTTTTTCATAACCCGTGAACCAGACCACGTTATAACCCTCAAAAGACTTAATTGAAGTAAGGTTATTTTGAGAGCATACTACAGCAAGGTGGCGTAAATTGACTCCAAAATCATTTTTTGCAAATCATTTGTTTTGGTATCATACCTCTGTTTTACTTTTCAATCAAAATGTTTTAAACCACCGTGTTTTTAACCAGTAATCCATATTACTGTAATTTTTCTAAAAACAATGATTTTGTTTTCAAAATTTTGCATGAACTTTGCATTAAATTTGCCATGTTTAAATAAACATCTTTGATTGCAAACTAGCTTTCCTCTCAAGGAATTTTCAAAACAGTTTAGAAACTTGGTCAGTGATCCTATCAGGGGCAAGTTCTTTCCAGAGCCTGTTAAGAATCAGTTCAAGATTTGTTCAGTGCAAGTCCTTCTCAGAATTGTTTTATTCGGAAAAACTTTCAAGATTCATTACTGGGGCAAGCCTTCCCAATATACAGCATTTTCAGTCCCTAAGCGATGGTCGTGATCTCTGTGTTGAGGAATCAGTCTTGTCTGTCTCTCCCAAAAAGAGTATAAACTTGTTGATTTTCACTCCCCAAAAGAGTATAAACTTGTTGATTTTCACTCTTCAAAGAGTCTAAACTTGTTGACAGCATTTTCCTTTACATTACATACATTTAATCATACATCATAACATTTTCATATACTATGCATTCAAGAGTGTTTTAATCCTCATTTGCATTCATCAGTTGTCGTGTTATTATCAACATCTTACCTTTCTACAAATACCAACTTATCTGGCACCAATACTTTTACGTCTTATCTGATGTTGTTCCAGATATAACTTTATTTCTATCTGATGTCCTTTCGGATATGTCTATCTATTCTGATGCTTTTCCAGAACGTTTCTTTGTCTCTATCCGATGTTCTTCCGGATATGTCTATTTGTTCTGATGCTTTTCCAGAACATTTCTCCGTGTCTACCCGATGTTCTTCCGGATGTATCTTTTGGTTTTGAAGTTTTTCCAAAACCCGTCCTGATGTTTTTCCAGAACTTTCTTTGTTTCTATCCGATGCTCTTCTGGATATGTCTATTTTATTCTGATGCTCTTCCAGAAACTCCTTTAATGTCTATCTGATGCTCTCCCAAATATGACTTTTTCTTATCTGATGTTTTTCCAGATGTAACTTTTGTTCTGATGTGCTTATCTGATGCTTTTTCGGATATGTCTGTCATTCTGCCAGTCTTCTAAAATTTATTCCTGTACATTTAACGCTTTTCTAAATGTTTCGGGTTTACCCTCAAAGTTATTTTTTAATACATCTAACGCTTTTCTAGATGTTGCAGATATATTTTCCAGAGTGTGTTACTTCTTTCGCATCTGATGTTTTTCCGGATGTATGTATCTCTGTTCCAGGGTTTATCCATCTCTTTCCAAATATTGCTGAATACTTTTTTCGCATCGGCAAATTTCCACAATATCGTATATCCCAAGAAAATTTTGTTGGTCTCTCTCTTGTGGCATCATTCCCCACAGTGTTCAAAAGTATTTCATTCATCACATATCATTTCATCTGCATTCATGGTCAAAATTTTAGGTGCTCTGATATTTAATCCTCTTATACCTCGAAGGTCTAAAACCTTTTTCTATTCATACCTTCAGGTCTAAGAAGATTAAATAGGGGCATCTGTCATACCCTAAATTTTGACCGGGCGTTTTTATTTTTTCTCATTTCATCTGTCTATATTTTTATACTGTGTCGTCTACATACAATATCATATATTTTTTTCATGAATATTTTTTGAATTATCAGCCGGATTTAACGTATAAAATTTTCATGTATTTTTGGTCAAATTGAAAAGTCAACTGACGCAGAAAGTAAAAGTTTGACTTTTGGTCAACTATGAGCTTCACAAGACATTACTCAAGAAAATATAATGGATGATTTAATGTGATCAAATTTAAATCAAGAAATCATGCAAAATTGCAAAATTGATCAAATTGAAGGAAACTTAGAAGTTTTTTCTAAGTTAAAATCATGTTCAAGTGCACAACTTTTCAAGGTTGTAACTATTGATCCAAGCATCCATTGATTTTGCATAAGAGCTACTTTTAAAGGGGGTATTTGATACTTCAACATTGTAGAAGGAATCAACTCAAAATATCATAAGGATGGAAAGATATAAGTGATCAAGGTTGGGAATTCCTAATGTCAAATGTTCTGACATTTCATAGGACATCATTAATATTTTTCCAGCAAGAATGTCCCAACTTCAAGGATGTTTTTCTCCATGATCCAAGTTGATTCAAGCCAAACCTTGAACATCAAAGTTGAAGTACGTAATCTCATGTCTCCAGAAAGTCCTAGAAAGCTCATTTATCATTCTCGAGAAGAAAGTTATGGTCTCTGCAAAAGGCATTGATAAAACAGAATTTTCATGACAGCTTTTAGGACATATTTGATCACACAAGTTCAAGGTCATTTTTGGCAACTTTACAAGTCTTATTTTCACAAACCTTGAACATCAAAGTTGAAGTACGTTATCTCAGCTTTCTAGAAAGTTGTAGAACGTCCATTTATCATACTCGAGAAGGAAGTTATGGACTTTACAGTAAGGCCTGCTGCAGCTGTTTTTTAGGACATATTTTGTGCACTTTTTCTTGTGCCACACAATTTTCAAGCTTTTTCACCATGCAAGACAAGCATCAAAGATGCAATTCACTTCAACTCAAAATATCATAATGGATTAAAAGATATAAGTGATTAGAGTTTGGAATTGTTAATGTTCAAAGATGTCAAATGTTCCGACATTTCATAGGACATCATTAATTATTTTTCCAGCAAGAATTTCCCAACTTCAACGATGTTTTTCTCCATGATCCAAGTTGAACCAAGTTTGAGGTCAAACATCAAAGTTGAAGTATGTCATCTCAGCTTTCCATAAAGTCTTGGAACAACCATTTATCATTCTTGAGCAAGAAGTTATGGATTTTACAACAAGGCTTGCTACAACTGATTTTTAAGATAGGTTTCAGGACAGATTTGCATATTTCTTGTGCCACACGAATTTCCAAGCCTTGTCATCATTTTGGACACATCTGAGGATCAAATCCAAGGGGGATGATCTGATCTCCAAGCCTCCAAAGTCCTTGGAACCAAAAATAGCATGCCAAACCTAGAAAACTCTAAAAGAGGGACAAGACTCCAATTTTGGTTTGGAGCATTTAATGGATGCTTAGAGGTGGCATGAACTGAGCTTCCTCCAACTGAATTAAGTCAAGATTCCTCCAACAACTAGGGAACCAGCAGCCTGTGCCCTAACCTCTAGTCAATGGCTAGAGGGGACTTGGATTCTCATTGGCCAACATTGAACATACCTCTGCTGCAGTTGCCATTCACTATTAATGCCAAAACAAACTTGCTCTACTATAAATAGAGCTCATTTGTGCTCAGTTTGAGTACACCAAAGCCATCAAACCGAGGCTTTCCTCAAAATCACTTATTTCACTCCAAAATGCCTTCTTTAGCAAGGTAATTCAGAGTTTTTGAGTTGGAGAGCATTTCCACCACAGCTCATGATCCAAACACATCCAATGTATCATATATAAGCTGTTCAAACCATCACAAGTGACCTGTAATACCAAAATCACAAAGTCACCTCTCAAAACCTCAAAATTGGACTTTTTTGCATTTTTCAAGCCATGTCTTGATTCAGTCACTTTCCAAACTAGATAAAACCTCAAACACACTCTAAATATCATCCTTGAACTGTCCCAAATGGTTCCCAACATCTGGAACACCATTTGAGAGAGTTCCTATTTTGGTCACTTTAACCCCTTTTGCAAGAAAGGGCCAATTTGTGTTTTTGCAGGTTCTAGCTGATTCCAACCATCCTAAAAGCTTCTAAGAGGTCATTTGAGGGTGTCCAAAGCATCAAATCATTTCTGGAACAAAGCACTTGGTAGGTTGCACAAAATCTCCAAAAAAAGAGGTAAAATTCACAACTTGAATTCTTTGAATCATGATTTCCTTTGTTGTCCACATACATGCATCATATTAAATAATTCTTGAAGCAAAAATGTAGTCCTTAATGTGTATGTTGTGATCCTTCTACTGTTTGCACTTTAACATGTTTATATGTGGAGTTTTTGTTGTTTTAAAATCAACATGCAGTTCTGGTTTTTTGCTTCATACATTCTGTACATTAAGTTTCAGTATGTATGAGTGATACCATTGGATTCTTTGCAAAAAATCAGTCAAGATAGGTTCTTACGGATTTTAATTTCGTTAAAAATTGAGAGAGTTATGCGTGTTGGAAGTTTGATGAGAAAAGACGTTAAAAATTAAACATGCAGTTCTGGTTTTTTGCTTCGTGTGCTCTGTAAATTTAGTTTCAGTATGTATGAGTGATACCATTGGATTCCTTGCGAAAAATCGGTCAAGATAGGTTCTTACGGATTTTAATTTCGTTAAAAATTGAGAGAGTTATGAGTGTTTGAAGTTTGATAAAAAGATGTTGAAACTAAAGTTTCAGTTCTGATTTTTTAAGATGTCGAATGTGATGTTGTGACATCTTTCCTTTTTCTCTTATCTTCAAAACTCATGAAAGATGTCGAATGTGATGTTGTGACATCTTTCCTTTTTCTCTTATCTTCAAAACTCATGAAAGATGTCGAATGTGATGTTTTGACATCTTTCCTCTTTTTCTTAGTTTATTTTCAAAACTCAACCAATTCTTTTACATAGCAAAAATCATCATTTTCCAATTTTGTTCTACACACTTCTTATTTATACTCCATAATATTTTAATCCACAAAAAATAGTATTATTAGATATATTTTTAATATATTCAAAAATATTGTTTTAAATTGTTTTAAATGCTTTTAAAATGATTTCTTTTTCTTGATTTTTAAAACCAAAATGATTTTAAATATTCATGTGGATAAAATACTTTTTCATAAACCTTAATCATTGTTTATAACATGATTAATGATTTCTATTTGATATTTTTATCATTTTTTACTTGATTTTTCTTTGAAAAATGCCTTTACAAAATGAAATTGGGGTTTCTTTGATTTTCACCCTAACAAATCTTTTTCAAACACTCATAGGCCTCTAATAGAGTGTAAGACCCAACCCTTTTTGTACATAAATAATTTGGGCCTCAGCTGTTGTATAAGTCCCGCTACGCTAAAAATCTCGGCGCGATCGCCAATTCAAAAATTAAATCATCTGGGCCTACCCTCGTGTTATAAGCCCCATTTCTATTCTCTAAATCATCTTTGGGCCTCTTGAGAGAGTGTAAGACCCATCCCCTTTGTACAGAAACCCTTTCTTGGGCCTCAGTCACTTGTATAAGTCCCTGTACAAAACGACAGTGCGATCACTGATTTTGAAATATACTGTTGTTTTCAATTTTTCTTTGTTGAACAACTAACCAAACAGCATGGAAGCTCTACAACCGAGTAAGAGTTTATATGCTTTCTTTATCTGATTTCACATATATAACTGTATTGTGGGGTTGTTTCACTGTAAGTCTTCTTTCATAAACTCATATCAACTGTGTAATACTAGTATAGATATTTAGAGTTTCCCCGACAACTACGTCTAGAACTAGACAAAATCCCGTCTCCTTACATCCGACGTTCTCCCAGATATTTCACCCTCCTTTGAAAATTAGGATTTTCTTTTACAACAATTTTAGACAACTAGATCTAAAGAAATTTCCCCCTTGAACAGTTCATATACAGAAGGCCATTGTTCCAAGTGAAACCCCTTATGGAACTATTCATCAGCCTCCTCTTGGGCTTAGTGCAAAGACCCACAGGCTTCTTAAAAGCACCTCGCCTCCTCTTGGGTGTTGTACAAGGACCCGTCGGCTTCTTAGAAGTTTTCACAGCCTCCTCTTAGGCTTCGTATAATGATTCTTCCTCAGCGAAGATAGCCTCCTCTTCGGCTTCGTACAAATTGTCCCTCGACTTCTTAAAAGTTATTCTCGCCTTCTCTTGGGCTTTGTACAAATTATCCCGACGACCTCCTAGAGGTATAGGAACAGAAACTAGTCATCTTGATAGAGCAGTTTTTCAATTGAGTCTAGATCTTCATTTGCCTCCTCTTGGGCATTGTACAAGGACACACCCCGTAGACTTGGACAGTCTAAATACCCCTGAGTCTCAAAGACATTCTCAAACCCTTTTAGCCTCCGTCTCGGGCCTCGTACGAGATACATACAAAAACACTCTCTCGTTGAGTCAAACCCTTTTAGCCTCCATCTTGGGTGTTGTACAAGATACACATATAAACACTCTCTTGTTAAGTAAGTTAGCCTCTTCTTAGGCTTTGTATAAAGAAATCCCCGGTGGAGTCAATAAACCTTTCAGCATCAAAATATGCTTTGCTCACAGCATACAAACATCAACAACTCCTCTTTGGAGATGACAAAACCCCTCTCAATTAGGACACCTTTAGCTTCACGTTTTGGGCTTTGAACAAGACACCAAAGCAACCCTTTCCTCTTTTTTAACATCCGACGCTTTCTCGGATATTCCTTTTCTTTACATCCGACGCTTTTTCGGATATTCCCTCTATTTTCATCCAATGTTTTTCCCGGATATTCATATCTCAATCTTTAATCTCTTCACTCTTTTCAATCAATTCCCACAAACAACCTTTTAGCTTCAATCTTGGGCTTTCAACAAGACACAAAATACTCAACCCTTTAGCTTCATATCTTGGGCTTTGAACAAGATACAAATCACCTTTAGCTTCATATCTTGGGCTTTGAACAAGATACCCAAATATCTTTTTCCTCCCATAGAATAGGAGGAACTACGATCGCTCTGATTTCCCTATTTCGTTAAACGGGAATATGTAGGCATAAGATTGCAAAATCTTAGCGAGCACACCACATCAAAAACCTCAGGTCCCATACTCTCACATACTCATCAAAAACTCCACATTTAGCACCTGCACATATTAGTCAAGAAAAGCATATCAGTATCCTAACCAAAATCCTCCCTAACAGACAAAACATTCCCTCCTTAAACAAAATAAGCCTAAGAAAGACCCCCCATCTCAGGTAGCATCTGTAAACCAACAGTCATATGTTTAATCTCAGTATGCAAGCAGGGTTAATTGGAGACATCTATTTCCCTTCCTTAATCAGCTCACAATAGGATAAAAAATGAATCGAACTGCAGCCCAACGGTGTGACTCGCAACCACAAAAACCGCGCTACAGATATGTAACACCCATTGATTCAAAGAGTCTTGGTTTCGTGCAAAAACCCAATATCCCTCTCACAGGTGTGATCTAGACACAACAAGGTGGTCCCTAGAAGGTCTCCCAGACCATAGGACTCAAGTGAAAACCCCCCGCCGTAGCGAATTCTCAAAGGACGAAGGTATTCTCTAGAGAATCACAGTCTGGGATGTGGCTCTCGTGACAACCCAACGCACAAAACGCAAGTGTCACAACTATCTACGTTCTATCCTATGTGCATGCTCAAGCCCGGTGACAGAGCTTATCTCTCCAATAATATCTACCCATCCCAACAACAGCAGAAAATATAGCAAATATCCAGAATATGGAGCATATGAATATTCAAAGCAGTAATGAAATACAGTAAATAAACATAAAAATAAAGCAAGTAAAGCGCTAAAGATAAACACCCAAACAAGCAAGAAAGTAAACAAAACTAGGTGAGACCTCAACTTGCAAGAGCAAAGACTCCCCAGTAGAGTCGCCAGCTGAAGCTAGCAGGATTATACCTGAGTGAATCACACACTCAAAGATACAACAGAGTCGTCATCGAACTTTATTTAGTCCCAAAGGATAGGGAAAATATCGATAAATCCCAAGGGGAAGAGAAATAGGTAAGGGGGTCGGTTATGCGAAAGGAAGGTACTAGCACCTTACGCATCTGTCGTACTCGACGGGAACCATTTCGCTTGCTTCTAGGATTGGATGGGTTATCTATCTAAAGTCTTCTAGCTAGGAAAACCAGAGAATTCCAAGCTTGTGCTTAAATCGTAGCGAAACCGATCAAAAATGCGATAAAAGCTCCGAAATCGAATTTACGCCGAAACGATTGAATTGAAGTGGAAGTTGCTGTAATTTGCAGAGATCCAAGAACTAATGCAATGTGATGGAGGTTTAAGTTCAAGAGAAAGCAATTTCAATGTGAAATTTGCTACTCTTCAATGGTGGAATTGAGCTCTAGTGTGGTTTGGGGAAGAAGATGAAGATGAATGTGTAGAACTTGCAGAAAATGCCGAGATAAATGAGGGAATTGAGAGAGAAGAGAGTGAGGAATGATTGAAAGTGTGTAGGATCCTTTGTGAGATGGTGGAAGTTTGCTTATATAGGGACTAGCTTTGGAGTAGGCTAGGTTTGGAATGTGCTTTGGAGTGTGCTTTGTAGCCAGCTTGGGAGTTAGTTACACTTGACTCACTGAGTCAGCGGTTGACTCGGTTAGTTAGTTAGTTAACTCATTGGAGCAATCCCATTGCAGGTACAAATCAATGGCTCTCATGCTTGGAAGTGAAGTAACATGGTGGACTTAATTCATAGTGATGTATTGGAATAAATGTAAGTGGAGCGTCTTGAATGGTCTTGAACTGTCTAGAATGTTCCACACAATGCTAGAACCAAGTGGAACCCAAAAATGTAGAGATAAAGTTGCTGTCATGAAAAAGCAGCAGAATCTGCCAATTTTACAAGGGTTAATCGATTAACACTTTTTGCACTGCAAAGTGTTAATCGATTAACCAAGCCAAAAAGTGCCAAATTTGCTTGAAAAAAGGTGCTTTGGCTACGGTTTTGATTTTTGACCTTTTGCACTGATGAATAGGCATAGAAACCCTTGTTTTGTGCTTGTGTTGATGATGTGATGACCTTGTGAGGATGTGATTAATCGGGCTTTGAAAATCTAAATATTCCTGTAGCAAAAATCACAGAGAAAAAGTGTGAATGCATATGCCAGCGATGTGAGTGCAGATGCTTATCCAAAAGGCAAAAGTGGAGGCCAAATTTCAGGTTACGACATTGTGCACACAAGAAGGTTAGTGGGAGTATTTACATCAATCTAGTATAGTATGTAGGTGACATACTGACCATCAAAACAAATTCCCTAAAACACTAATGTAGAACATGTTTAAGGAAATGATTTTGATGAAGTGTTTGGGCGAGGTTTCCTAAAAGGTTAGGAATCAGAATCTATAGAGATAGATGGTTGATGAATCTCAATCCTGGCACCAGTACATATTCTGACGAAGTTTTGAGACACCTAATATGCATAATATCACATTAAGATTATTGCATGTGTGACATGATGTTTTGTCTAATAGATAATGTCTTACCTCATTGGATGAGAAAAAGGACACCATGATATGTACTGCACTAGATGCACCATATGCTATGAGCATAAATAATAAGTACCAAAATTATTGAAATATTCATGACTAGATCGCTATCAAGAAGGTCTGTGGATATCTTAAAAGGACCTGGTGGTCCTTTTCTTGAGAGTAGATGGGAATAATCATTGTAAAGGAGTTACAATGATGTTTTTCCAAAATTTATGAACTATATATTCATATCACAATATAAATTAAATGTTATTCCTGGATGACAGCTGTATAAGTTGAAAAAGGCTTCAAACAGTTGTCGTTTCTAGTACAAAGGTCAAATATATGATATGGACCACTTTTCTAATTCTTGGGAAGAAAGTTGTGTTTTTGTATTACAGATCCTATTGATCTCATTCACGATGATAATAGGTTAATCTTGCAAGTTCAGAAAACTAGATGTCACTAGCGATCCATGTACATATATATTTTGGCACTTTAATTTATTTCGATAGAAGATCGAAAGTTGAAATTGGAAGAGGTGTATATTACCAACATAGCAAAGAGTTCCTTATACCATAATAAAGTATCATGCTTAAATAATGCTTGACGCACGCAATGGGCAGATAGATGTTAAGTTAATATCTGATTGACTCTATTGCTAGTGGGAGATTGTTAGAGTAAGCCCTAATAGCCAATCAATATTGGCTTAATATGCTTTTGTATCATGACCTTAATATATATTGTTTGTTAACATATATACTTAATAGGCATTGTATTTATTGTGTTATTCGTATATGACATAATAAAGTCCTTAGAATAATTAGTTTATTAATGACCTGTTAAGTGTAATTTAATCGTGAGACCTCATTAAACATAAGGACGTTGTTCCTAAAGTATCCGTAGTTAAGCTTTACTGTCAAATATGATAACAATAATGCATAGAGACTATTATGTGAGTAGACTGATGACTGTATCTCACAAGTCATGGATATAAAATATCAAGTCTTCACGTAGGTATAAATATTAGAAGAAATATTTATACTGGATTGACCCACCATGAGAATACTACATAGTTTGTTATGTAAGTGTCACAAGTTATCCTCATAATGATAATGGTGTATACCACCCTTCGACCTGAAACCACTATGGACCCTAGATGTGGATTTGAGTACTTTATTGTCAATTAAACGTTGTCCGTAATAGGATGACCATAAATATGGTTTATGGGTACTTTACAAATCATGCTGAGGGACATGTGTGACCTAGATGGAATTTGTCCCTCCTACATATATGAGAGTAATATTTGTAGGACACTTGATAGAGTATGACTGTAAAATGCATGTTCATGCTCAAATAAGTCGATATGCGACATTGAGCTTATTTGCTGTTATCAAGTATACTCATGGATCAAGGAATAAAATATTGGACTATACAAGGGTGACACATTCTATGCCTCGTGTTCAATATAGATAGATATAAGGGCAAAATGGTAATTATATATATATATATATATATATATATAATCATTATTACATAAAGGTTATGTCAGATAACACGACATTCTCGTCACTTGGGTAGCAGTGATGTGTTGCTAGATACCGCTCACTATTTATAATATTAAATAGGTAGTTTAATATTATTGCCAACGTTACGAGAACCTATAGGGTCACACGCATAAAATACTGATAGTGGAATTAACGATTAAATTAAATAAGATTTAATTTAATTATGTGTTAATAATATTTAAATTGTTTAATACATTAATACATATATAATATATTTGATTAAATTTGATTTAATTAAATAAATGAGAACTGGCATTTGTTAAATTAAATATGATTTAGTTTAATTAAAAGAGTTTAATTAAATATAATTAATATCCATTTAATTAAAATAGTTTTAATTAAATAAGGTTGGGCTTATTTTGGAAAAGGCCAAAATAAGAGCATTAAGGTTTTAGTAGCTCTCGATAAATAGAGGAGTTATTTTCCCTACCAATCCTAATTGTTAATTTTCTCACAACAAGAGACGACTAGCACCGCGTTTCATTTTGTACTCGCGTGGACTTCGTAGAGACTATGATATTTTCCACGTTCGTAATCAAAGTTAAAGCACGCTTTAAGAGGTAATTCAAAATCCTTATTTTGTGTTTGATTTGTGATTGATGGTTTAATCTAGATCCGTTCATTGGGATTATTCCGTTAAGAGAATTAATTTTGAAAAACCCCTCTTAAATCCCAACAATTTGGAGTAACCGGTTACACTGGGACCATTTTTGAAAAATCTTTAAAAATTCATAACTTTGAGAGTGTTCATGTATTTGGTACCACATGCATTGAGTCGAGTTTGAGTCTCATTGCATTGCACCTTGATTGCATTGTTGTTGTTTTTGGATGTTTTAGTGTTGATTGTGTTGTAGTGTGTTGTGGAATGGGTGATGTGCATGTAATAATTTGTTGCTTACTTATTAGCATGCTTTCTTTTATATAGTTATGATATCTCACCCATTCTGTTTGAATGTTGCCTTTACATGTTCATCGCGCAGATAACTCGCAGTAGAAGAGTTGATGTGAGTGGAAGATGGAGTCTTCCGTTTTATTTTTAGTGTCGGCATCTGCTCTGATATGTAACATCGGGGTTCTAGAATGTTTATGTCTGTTATGTTTTGTTAGAGATTTTTGGATATCTCTTGAAGTTGTGGTTATTTATATTTATTTTGAAAATATGGTTATGTCCCGAATAATTATTTGATAATGATGTTTACGCTATTTCAATAAAAGTTGATACTTCAGACATGTTTTGCTATTATTATCATTAATAATAATTTTTAAAAATTCATGTGTTACATATCATGTTATATGAGCAGGAGTTTGTGTTGAGTTGTGACATCCTAAATGTTGTTGATTTAAATTTACTCTGATAATTTATTTAAATTACGCGGGGAATATTTAGGGTGTTACATTAGTGGTATCAGAGCAGGTTGGTATGTCCGGCCAAGTTTTTGAGTCGGTGTTAGTGTGACAGTTGAATATAACCGATGTTGTCTTCTAACCATTGTTGTTGTTGGTGGTGGAAAAACAAAAAAATGGCTGGAAGAAACAATGCTGCTATTGCTGCTGCTTTGCATGTTGTTGCTCAGGCTGTTCAGAATCACCTTAAGCTGGTGGGAATGATGAGTTCTGTCACTTGAGGAAGTTCCAGAGGAAGAATCCGCCTACTTTCAAGGAAGGTGTGATCCTGATGGAGCGCAAGCTTGGCTCAAGGAGATTGAAAAGATCTTCCGTGTTATGGATTGTTCAGAAGAGAAGAAGGTACAATTTGGTACTCATATGCTAGCTGAGGAGGCTGATGACCAGTGGATCAACACTCGTTAGATATTGGGGACTTCATGTGAAGTTGTTACATGGACTCTGTTCCGTAGGGCGTTTTTGAGGAAGTATTTTTTGGAAGATGTTTGTGGGAAGAAGGAGATTGAGTTTCTGGAGCTGAAGCAGGGTAATCTAACTGTTACTGAGTATGCTGCCAGATTTGTGGAACTTGCTAAGTTCTATCTGCATTACAGCGAGGCGACTGCTGAGTTCTCAAAGTGTATCAAGTTTGAGAATGGCTTGCATCCTGAGATTAAGCAGACGATTGGGTACAAACATATTAGGAGGTTTCCAGAGTTGCTGAATAGCTGTAGAATTTTTGAGGAGGACAGTAAAGCTCGGTCAGCTCATTATAAGAGTCTGAGTGAGAAGAGGGGAAAGAAGAATGTGAACAGTGGGAAGCCTTACAGTGCTTCAGCTGATAAGGGTAAAGAGAGAGTTGCTGATGGTAAGAGGCCAAGTGGGGGAGGTGCTCCCACTCCTCTTAAGTGCTATAGATGTGGTTAGTTAGGTCATCGTGTCAATGAGTGCACGAGTGACGTGAAGAAGTGTTACAAGTATGGATAGACATGACATCTTGTTGCTAACTGTAAGAGCAATGTGGTGACCTGCTACAACTATGGAGAACCATGATATATCAGTACACGTTGCCAGAAGCCGAAGCAAGCTTCAACTAGAGGAAAGGTGTTTGCTTTATCGGAGACTCAGAATTTCAGTGATGACAGGTTGATCAGAGGTGTATGTTACATTAATAATACGCCTTTGATTGCTATTATTGATATTGGTGCTACTCATTATTTTATTGTTGCTGATTGTGTGAAAAGGCTAGGCAATCTTGTTTCTTCTATGAAAGGAGAAATGGTTATAAAAACTCCTGCTAAGGGATCAGTGACTAGTTCTCTGGTATGTTTGAATTATCCTTTGTCGATCTTTGATAGAGATTTTAGTGTTGACCTTATTTGCTTGCCGTTGGGAAATCTTGATGTTATCTTGGGATTGAACTGGTTGGAGTTTAATCATGTTCATATCAACTATTATAATAAGTTGGTGCAGTTTCTTGCTCTTGATGATGAGGAAGAGATTGGTTTCTTGTCTGCTAGAGAATTGAAAGAGCTTTTGAAAGAGGAAGCTCAGGTTCTTGCGTTGTTTGCGTCCTTATCTGTGAAGAGTCAAGCTATGATTGACGAATTGCAGGTGGTGCGTGAATTTCCAGAAGTGTTTCCAAATGATATTTGAAATTCTGGAAGCAGATCTCAGATGTCCTGAGAGATGTCAAGACACTTGATCTCTGCTTCAAACTCAATGACAATAAGGAACAAAATACAAATTGCAGAAAATAAACAAACTCACAATGATTGTTAACCCAGTTCAGTGAACAACAATACCTACATCTAGGGGCTACCAAGCCAGGAATGAAATCCACTAGATAGTATTAATTCTAAGCTAAACACCTCCAGTTTACAACTTATCACTTAATCACTATCTGTGCTTAATTTCTACCTAAGACTCTTCCTAGGTATGAGACCCTTCTCAATTCCCTTTCAATCACAGCAGTGACAGAAATTACAACTCAATGTAAATAGTCTAGCTCTAGTATCAACATGACACAAGAGAGGCTCACAAAATACAAACCCTAAACTCACTAGGCAACAATGTATTTTCCACACTTTTCCTAGGTTAAATCCATCCTATTTATAACCATAAACATCACTGGATTTGGGCTTCAAAAACGCAGTAATTTTGTTCCGCAGAAGCTGCAACAAATTCTCCTCTAGAATAGTTTCTTCAATCCTAAGTTTCCTAAAGTGTCTCCACACTTAGAAAGAACATCTTCAAATTATAATCAGAATCTCTGATTCCACAATCTTGGACTCCACCTAGGAAAAACAAATAGTCCAAGAATAATCTGAAATCTGGAATATAAAAATAGCATAATTAAAAACTGAAAAATAACAGACAAAGACATCGAATCATCATCATAGGACATCTTGTCCAACATTTTGATCTTCAGTTAGTCCTTCATGTTAGGACATCTTGCTGTTAAGTTAGTTTTACCAAAATTGATGCCAACCTCAAAGGCTTAGACTCATCAATATCCCCCTTTGGCAGATTTTGGCTAAAACTAACTAAATGAAACTTGCAGACAGAAAAACAAAGTCTGAGGCCAAAAAACAAAACATCAGAACATCAGCAGCGGAAAAACTAAAGCCTCCCCTCAATCAGTTCCTTCTTCTGCAAGCAATAGATTAGCACACTCCCCCGCAATGGCAGCAACAATAGTCAGTGGAGCAACAGTCAATGGTTAGCAGTGGTTAGTAAAGTTAGTATTACTCCCCCTTTTTAGCCATAATATGACAAAGGCAGTTAGACTAACTAAATAACCAAGCAAACACATAAAGGATTAAAGTACATAACAAGCACATAAAGTGCCAAAAAAAATATCATGGGCATTATGCCCTTACATAACCACAAAAAAATAAGACACCATTCAGATGTCATCTTCAGTTTCATACTCTTCCTCTTCTTCATACCAGGATACAGTTGACAAGTAATGCTAAAATTGAGAGTTGTATTTAAAGACCTCTCTCTATTTGGTGGGAACACATATACACTTACTTAAATAGCATTCCCACACCAAGTTGACTGCTACAAATATTTAAACAGGAAAACTCCAAGCTTGCCCCTCAACACTTCAAATTGATTAGCATCCAAGGCTTTAGTGAAGATGTCAGCTAACTGATTCTCTGTGGCAACATGCTCTAAGGTTATAACTTTGTCTTCCACAAGATTTCTGATAAAGTGATGTCTGATGTCAATGTGTTTGGTTCTGCTGTGCTGAATAGGATTCTTTGAAATATTAATGGCACTTAAGTTGTCACAGAAAAATGTCATGACATCTTGAGTGACATTATACTAAGTCAGCATCTGCTTCACCCACATCCTTTGAGAACAACTGCTACCTCCAGCTATGTATTCATTCTCAATAGTAGACAAAGAGACACAATTTTGTTTCTTACTAAACCATGAAATCAAGTTGTTCCCCATAAAGAAACATCCACCAGAGGTGCTCTTCCTATCATCAGCACTCCCGACCCAATCAACATCACAATATCCTATTAGCATGGAATTAGAACTATGAGAGTATAACAAACCATAGTCGCATGTACCATTCACATAAAGGTTATGTCAGATCACACGACATTCTCGTCACTTGGGTAGCAGTGATGTGTTGCTAGATACCGCTCACTGTTTATAATATTAAATAGGTAGTTTAATATTATTGTCAACGTTACGAGAACCTATAGGGTCACACGCATAGAATACTGATAGTGGAATTGACGATTAAATCAAATAAGATTTAATTTAATTATGTGTTAATAGTATTTAAATTGTTTAATACATTAGTACATATATAATTTATTTGATTAAATTTGATTTAATTAAATAAATGAGAACTGACATTTGTTAAATTAAATATGATTTAGTTTAATTAAAATAGTTTAATTAAATATAATTAATATCCATTTAATTAAAATATTTTTAATTAAATAAGGTTAGGCTTATTTTGGAAAAACCCAAAATAAGAGCATTAAGGTTTTAGTAGCTCTCTATAAATAGAGGAGCTATTTTCCCTACCAATCTTAATTGTCAATTTTCTCACAACAAGAGACGGCTAGCACCGCGTTTCATTTTGTACTCGCGTGGACTTCGTAGAGACTATGGTATTTTCCATGGCCGTAATCAAAGTTAAAGCACGCTTCAAGAGGTAATTCAGAATCATTATTTTGTGTTTGATTTGTGATTGGTGGTTTAATCTAGATCCGTTCATCGGGATTATTCCATTAAGAGAATTAATTTTTGAAAAACCCCTCTTAAATCCCAACAATTTGGAGTAACCGGTTACACTGGGACCATTTTTGAAAAATATTTGAAAATTCATAACTTTGAGAGTGTTCACGTATTTGGTACCACATGCATTGAGTCGAGTTTGAGTCTTATTGCATTGCACCTTGATTGCATTGTTGTTGTATTTGGATGTTTTTGTGTGTTGTGGAATGGGTGATGTGCATGTAATAATTTGTTGCTTACTTATTAGCATACTTTCTTTTATATAGTTATGATATCTCACCCATTCTGTTTGAATGTTGCCTTTACATAGGCGTCGCGCAGATAACTCGCAGTAGAGGAGTTGATGTGAGTGGAAGATGGAGTCTTCTGTTTTATTTTTAGTGTCGACGTCTGCTCTGATGTGTAACATCGGGGTTCTGGAATGTTTATGTCTGTTATGTTTTGTTAGAGATTTTTGGATATCTCTTGAAGTTGTGGTTATTTATGTTTATTTTGAAAATATGGTTATATCCCGAATAATGATTTGATAATGATGTTTCCACTGTTTCAATAAAAGTTGATACTTCAGACATGTTTTGCTATTATTATCATTAATAATAATTTTTTAAAAATCATGTGTTACATATCATGTTATATGAGCAGGAGTTTGTGTTGAGTTGTGACATCCTAAATGTTGTTGATTTAAATGTACTCTGATAATTTATTTAAATTACGCGGGGAATATTTAGGGTGTTACATTAGTGGTATCAGAGCAGGTTGGTATGTCCGGCCAAGTTTTTGAGTCGGTGTTAGTGTGACAATTGAATACAACTGATGTTGTCTTCTAACCATTGTTGCTATTGTTGGTGGAAAAACAAAAAATGGCTGAAAGAAACAATGCTGCTATTGCTGCTGCTTTGCATGTTGTTGCTCAGGCTGTTCAGAATCGGCCTAATGCTGGTGGGAATGATGAGTTCTGTCACTTGGGGAAGTTCCAGACAATGTTTTAAAAACAGGACCGGTTATCGAACCGGTGATAATATTGTGTCACTGGTTTATTGGTCTAACCAGTGTGTCATTGATCGAATCGCATGACTAAACCAGATAAAACCGGATAACTCGGTTGAATAAACCAGTCACTATAACAAAATTATATAGGTATTAAACCGGTAGAACCAGATGCTTAGTGTCGAAATAAATCACTAACACCTAAAAAATTTTAAAATATCTTAAATTTACAAGTTTATAATTTAAATTCAAATTTGAATCAATTATAAATTTAAGTCAAGTAATTGATTTAAAAATTTAAAAAAAGTATCAATCTCAAATACAAACTTATGTTTGTTATCTATATAACATGCATTACCATTTACTTTACGCAACACCCCAGCCCAACTAATAAAAACCAATTATATCAATCATATAAGAGAGAAAATAGATTATGTTTAAATTCCACAACCTATCAATGCTATAATACTGCAATAGCCTCTATTTATTATATTTAATCGTTGTCACTAATTTTAAAAAAAAAAATATTAACTTTCTCTTATATTTTTTTATTTTTTATTTTTTTAAATAATGAAAAATGAAGTCATTTTAATTTTAAAAAAAACACGCATTTGAACTGCCGGTTTTTTAAAACCGCTGGTTTACCGGTTTTTACAGGTTTACACCGGTTTTGACCGGTTCTCACCGATTCAACTGCATATCCGATCCAACAATTGAACCAGACCGGTTACCACTCTAGTTCCCGGTTCAACCGGTCCAACTGGCCGGTCCGGTCCGGTTTTTAAAACTATGGTTCCAAAGGAAGAATCCGCCTACTTTCAAGGGAAGGTGTAATCCTGATGGAGTGCAAGCTTGGCTTAAGGAGATTGAAAGGATCTTCCGTGTTACGGATTGTTCGGAAGAGAAGAAGGTACAATTTGGTACTCATATGCTAGCTGAGGAGGCTGATGATTTGTGGATCAACACTCGTCAGATGTTGGGGACTTTAGGTGAAGTTGTTACCTAGACTCTGTTCCGTAGGGAGTTTTTGAAGAAGTATTTTTTGAAAAATGTTTGTGGGAAGAAGGAGATTGAGTTTCTGGAGCTGAAGTAGGGTAATCTGACTGTTACTGAGTATGATGCCAGATTTGTAGAACTTGCTAAGTTTTATCAGCATTACAGCGAGGCGACTGCTGAGTTCTTAAAGTGTATCAAGTTTGAGAATGACTTGGGTCCTGAGATTAAGCAGGCGATTGGGTACAACATATTAGGAGGTTTCCAGATTTGGTGAATAACTATAGAATTTTTGAGGAGGATAGTAAAGCTCGGTCAGCTCATTATAAGAGTCTGAGTGAGAAGAGGGGAAAGAAGAATGTGAATAGTGGAAAGCCTTACAGTGCTTCAGTTGATAAGGGTAAACAGAGAGTTGCTGATGGTAAGAGGCCAAGTGGGGGAGGTGCTCCCACTCCTCTTAATTGTTATAGATGTGGTTAGTAAGGTCATCGTGTCAATGAGTGCACGAGTGACGTGAAGAAGTGTTACAAGTGTGGATAGACATGACATCTTGTTGCTAACTGTAAGAGCAATGTGGTGACCTGCTACAACTGTGGAGAACCAGGACATATTAGTACTCATTTCCAGAAGCTGAAGCAAGCTTTAACTGGAGGAAAGGTGTTTGCTCTGTCGGGGACTCAGACTTCCAGTGATGACAGGTTGATCAGAGGTATATGTTACATTAATAATACGCCTTTGATTGCTATTATTGATATTGGTGCTACTCATTATTTTATTGTTGCTGATTGTGTGAAAAGGCTAGGCCTTCTTGTTTCTTCTATGAAAGGAGAAATGGTTATAAAAACTCATGTTAAGGGATCAGTGACTACTTCTATGGTATGTTTGAATTATCCTTTGTCGATCTTTGATAGAGATTTTGGTGTTGACCTTATTTGCTTGCCGTTGGGAAATCTTGATGTTATCTTGGGAATGAACTGGTTGGAGTTCAATCATGTTCATATCAACTATTATAATAAGTTGGTGCGGTTTCTTGCTCCTGGTGATGAGGAAGAGGTTGGTTTCTTGTCTGCTAGAGAATTGAAAGAGCTTTTGGAAGAGGAAGCTCAAGTTCTTGCGTTGTTTGCGTCCTTATCTGTGAAGAGTCAAGCTATGATTGACGAATTGCAGGTGGTGCGTGAATTTCCAGAAGTGTTTCCAAATGATATTTGAAATTCTGGAAGCAGATCTCAGATGTCCTGAGAGATGTCAAGACACTTGATCTCTGCTTCAAACTCAATGACAATAAGGAACAAATAGAAATTGCAGAAAATAAACAAACACACAATAATTGTTAACCCAGTTCGGTGAACAACAACACCTACGTCTAGGGTCTACCAAGCCAGGAATGAAATCCACTAGATAGTATTAATTCTAAGCTAAACACCTCCAGTTTACAACTTATCACTTAATCACTACCTGTGCTTAGTTTCTACCTAAGACTCTTCCTAGGTATGAGACCTTTCTCAATTTCCTTTCAATCACAGCAGTGGCAGAATTTACAACTCAATGTAAACAGTCCAGCTCTAGTATCAACACGACACAAGAGAGGATCACAAATACAAACCCTAAACTCACTAGGCAACAATGTATTTTCCACAATTTTCCTAGGTTAAATCCATCCTATTTATAACCATAAACATGACTGGATTTGGGCTTCAAAAACGCAGCAATTTTGTTCCGCAGAAGCTGCAACAAATTCTCCTCTAGAATAGTTTCTTCAATCCTAAGTTTCCTAAAGTGTCTCCAAACTTAGAAACAGCATCTTCAAATTATAATCAGAATCTATGATTCCATAATCTTGGGCGCCACCTAGGAAAAACAAATAGTCCAAGAATAATCTGAAATCTGGAATAAAAAAATAGCATAATTAAAAACTAAAAAATAACAGACAAAGACGTCGAATCATCATGATAGGACATCTTGTCCAACATTTTGATCTTCAGTTAGTTCTTCATGTTAGGACATCTTGTCCAACATCTTGCTGTCAAGTTAGTTTTACCAAAATTGATGCCAACCTCAAAGGCTTAGACTCATTAATATCCCCCTTTGGCAGATTTTGGCTAAAACTAACTAAATAAAACTTGCAGACAGGAAAACAAAGTCTGAGGCCAAAAAACAGAACATCAGAACATCAGCAGCGAAAAAACTAAAGCTTCCTCCTCAATCAGTTCCTTATTCTGCAAGCAATAGATTAGCACACTCCCCCGCAATGGCAGCAACAGCAGTAAGTGGAGCAGCAGTCAGTGGTTAGCAGTGGTTAGTAAAGTTAGTATTACTCCCCCTTTTTAGCCATAATATGACAAAGGCAGTTAGACTAACTAAATAACCAAGCAAAAACATAAAGGATTAAAGTACATAACAAGCACATAAAGTGCCAAAAAAAATATCATAGGCATTATGCCCTTACATAACCACAAAAAAATAAGACACCATTCAGATGTCATCTTCATTTTCATACTCTTCATCTTCTTCATACCAGGATACAGTTGACAAGTAATGCTAAAATTGAGAGTTGTCTTTGAAGACCTCTCCCTATTTGGTGGGAACACATATACACTTACTTGAATATCATTCCCACACCAAGTTGACTGCTACAAATATTCAGACAGGAAAACTCAAAGTTTACCCCCTTAACACTTCAAATTGATTAGCATCAAAAGCTTTAGTGAAGATGTCATCTAACTGGTTCTCTGTGGCAACATGCTCAAAGGTTATAACTTTGTCTTCCACAAGATTTTTGATAAAGTGATGTCTGATGTCAATATGTTTGGTTCTGCTGTGCTGAATAAGATTCTTTGAAATATTAATGGCACTTAAGTTGTCACAGAAAAGCGTCATGACATCTTGAGTGACATTATACTCAGTCAGCATATGTTTCATCCACATCATTTGAGAACAACTGCTACCTGCAGCTATGTATTCAGCCTCAATAGTAGATAAAGAGACACAATTTTGTTTCTTACTAAACCATGAAATCAAGTTGTTTCCTAGAAAGAAACATCCACCAGAGGTGCTCTTCCTATCATCAGCACTCCCGGCCCAATCAGGATCACAATATCCTATTAGCATGGAATTAGAACTATGATAGTATAACAAACCATAGTCGCATGTACCATTCACATACTTCAGAATCCTTTTGACTGGATTAATATGAATAACTTTAGGTTTAGCCTGATATCTAGCACAGACTCCTACCGCAAAGGATATGTCAGGTCTGCTTTCAGTAAGGTATAGAAGACTGCCAATCATGTTTCTATATAAACTCTAATTAACACTAAGACCCTTTTCATCCTTAGACAACTTCAAGTGTGTAGAAGCAGGAGTCCTTTTTTGGTTAGCATTCTCCAAGCCAAACTTCTTCACAATACTCTTAGCATATTTCCCTTGACAAAGGAATATGGAGTCTTTCATCCGTTTGACTCGGAGACCAAGAAAGTAGGTTAATTCATCCACAAAACTCATCTCAAACTCAGATTGCATTTGCTTGATAAAGTGTTGAACCATCTCATCTGACATCCCTCCAAGCACAATATCATCAACATAAATTTGAGCTATCATGAGTTTTCCATCCCTCTCTTTAACAAAGAGAGTGTTGTCAATTGCACCTTTTATGTATCCATGGTTGACGAGGAATTCAGTTAGCCTCTCATACCAAGCTCTTGGAGCCTGTTTCAACCCATACAAGGCCTTCTTCAATTTAAACACATGGTCTGGAAATGTAGGATCAACAAATCCTTTAGGTTGTTCCACATATACTTCTTCATTCAAGTATCCATTCAGAAAGGAACTCTTAACATCCCTATGAAATAGCTTGAATTTCAACAGGCAAGCCACTTCAAGTAACAGTCTAACAGACTCCATTCTAGCAACAGGAGAAAAAGTTTCATCAAAGTCCCCTCCTTCAATCTGAGTGTACCCTTGAGCAACGAGTCTAGCCTTGTTTCTAGTGACCACCCCTTGCTCATCATACTTGTTCTTAAACACCCATCTTATACCTGTAGCGTGCGATTTTTGTCGGTGACGCGACCACCTTACCGCAATGGTTGGAATTGGGTGCTACTTTCTGATTTCTTATTTATCCTATGAAGCTTGAAAGGAAAGGGAAGCTATCTAAAACTAACCTTGCACGCAAATGTTTTCTTTAACAAATGCTAAGAATTTGGGGGGTCCAGGGTCAGGTTATACAAAGGGAAGTTGTTAATCACCCAGTGTATATATGGTTATCCATAGATCTTATGTGGCATGTTTTCAAACTTTCTAGTGTTTATCTGTTATGGGTTAGGAAAGCTTCTCCTTTGGGAGACTTGAGAGAGTATTTTTGTTGTTTTTCGGGTTTTTCATTGTTTCTGTGAAGGTACTGGACCTAAAGTTTTTATTATGTGTGCTCGCTAAGATTTCGCAATCTTATGCCTACGCATTCTCGTAAAGATAACAGGGAAATCAGAGCAATCGTAGTTCCTCCTATTCTATGGGAGGAAAGATGTTGGGTGTCATGTTCAAAGCCCAAGATTGAAGCTAAAGGTTTATTTATGTCTTGTTCAAAGCCCAAGATTGAAGCTAAAAGGGTATTTGAGAGAGAATTTGTCATCTCTAAAGGGAGATATCTCACCTGTTCATCACAGTTGTTGGGTAATCGATTATAAAGGGGAATTACTTTAACTGGAATGTATGAAATCCAACAATGCTATAATTTCCTTAATAAGGGAGATGTCCTGAAGGAGGAAACTTTAACTTAGTGTAGAGCAATGCTATTTTTCCTTAGGAGTCTTCCATGCTAAGAGAGGGACATTGGCTTGGATGTAAATAATCCAGAGGCTTGCCACTTACAGCAATTAGAGGAAGTTTACCAGGATAAAAGAGGGACCACATCTTGGATTTTTTGAATCAGCAAGTGTGCCACTTACAGCAGTTATCTAGGATTAGGTTTGTTTGATTGTCTGTTTTGATGTGTGATGTACAGAGAAATGCCTTCCTACAGAGAGAACTCTTGATTTCCTCTGAGGGGATTTTTGTGTGCCTTGATCAAAGCCCAAGGTTGAAGCTAACAGGTTAATTATGTTTATGGAGTTTTATATTTGTCTTGTACAAAGCCCAATATTGAGGCTGAAAAGACTTGACTCTTCCGAGGAAAGTTTTATCTGTCTTGTACAAAGCCCAAGATTGAGGCTAAAAGAATTGACTTCACTGGGGAGAGGTTTTATCTGTCTTGTAGAAAGCCCAAGATTGAGGCTAAAAGGTTGATTGACTCAGCTGGAGAATATGATATGTCTTGTACAAAGCCCAAGATTGAGACTAACTTTGCTGAGGAAAAATCATTATACAAAGCCTAAGAGGAGGCTGGTTGGGGAATTTCTTATATGAAGCCTAAGAGGAGGCTGGTTTCTGCTGAGGATTATTGAGATCTAGAGACAGGTCCAAATTGGGGAATCAACTCTTGCTGAGGATATCAGATGCCCTGAGGTTTTGATTTCTTGTTAAGGTTACATTGATGGTAAAGGTTTCAACTTTGAGTATGAAAACCTATGGAGGTTTCAAACTCTGCTGGAGGTTGATGAAGTGATCAGGGTTTTTCCTATGCTTTTAGGAAACTTGAGGGTTTCTTTGAGATCCAAGAGGAGATGAGACTTTCCAAGTCTACCGGTATGAAGAGGTTGACACTTAGTTGGAGAATAATCTTTGTATGATGCCCAAGAGGAGGCTGAGACTGTCCAAGTCTACTTGTATGAAGCCCAAGAGGAGGCTGAGGGTTTAAGGGATGAAGATCAACCCTATAATGGTCTGATTCTTTGGAATTCTGACTCTCTAGAGGATTGAACTAATAGAGATGACTAAGTTCTGTCCTATACCTGTAGGAGGTCTTCAGGTCCTTGTACTAAGCCCAAGAGGAGGCTGAGAACTTCTAAGAAGTCTGAGGGTCCTTGTACAAATCCCAAGAGGAGGCTGGGGATGCTTTTAGGAAGCCTATGGGTCCAAACCTGAGAAAAGTTCAAGAAAGGTTTCACCGGGAATAATCCTTTCCTTAGTGAACAATTCTAGGGTTTGAAGAAATTCAAAAAAGGTTTCACCGGGAATTAGTCCTCTTTGGGGAAATGAATTTCTTGTACACACATTTCTAAGTTATGACAATCTTGAGAAAAGTTTCACCGGGAATAATGTCTTACTCTGTTCCATATTGTATAAGCCCAAGAGGAGGCAAGACTGTATCTGGAATTTCCTATGGGGAACTAGTTTTGACTGTGTTAAAAGAGTAACCACTGGTTTGTTTTAGACTTAGACCTAATTGCTGGGGAAAACTCTAAGTAGGTATATACAAGCATATATATATACAGATGAAATATATAAACAAGTATGTGTTGAAAAGATAGTGGAACTTACAGTTGAGCAAGCCCAAGCTTAACAACTACAGCTGTATGGTTAGTTATTCAAGAAATTGAAGAAAGTTTTGATAAAACTTAGAATTTGAATCTAAATCAAAAAGAAAGTTTGTTTTAAAAGGAAGTTTGGGGCTTATACTCAAAGAGAGGCCCAGATGAATTCTTTAAAAAAAAGCGACGATCGCGTCGTAGTTTTGAAAATCACAGAGGGACTTATACAATGACTGAGGCCCAAATTATTATATTTACAAGAAGGATGGGTCTTACACTCTATTATAGGCCCAAAAGTGTTTGAAAAAAAAGAAAGATTGGACTTACAACTCAAGGGAAGGCCCAGATGAAAATTGTTTTGAAAACGACGATCGCGCCGAGATTTTTAAAATCGTATCGGGACTTATACAATGGATGAGGCCCAAAATGGTTTATTTACAAAGGGATGGGACTTAGACTCTATCAAGAGGCCCAAAAGGTGTTGATGACTTCATTAACATAGAATTTCTTGGGAGAAAAACCGATGTATTACCGATATTATTCGGTTAAGAGGCTTTCTCTGGGGATTTTCCTTAATCCGGGAAAGCGAAAAATATCATCTCCAATGGTGAAGAGTGATGTTCCAAAGGTGTGTGTCAAATATCTTCTTGCCTTTCAGAGGTTCA
The DNA here is from genome assembly GCA_022829125.1 of Lathyrus tuberosus. Lineage (NCBI taxonomy): Eukaryota > Viridiplantae > Streptophyta > Magnoliopsida > Fabales > Fabaceae > Lathyrus > Lathyrus tuberosus. Next base: position 7,616,720 of record JALAZF010000296.1, on the reverse strand, counting down.
AGTTATCAAAGTGGTCGAGGACAGGCTCCAATCCAGAAATAAACTGGGGAGAGATTGCTCAGACGATACATTTCTGGATGAGGAAAGAACTGACAACTTTCGGTGAGAGGACTTTTATCACTTGGGGATGAGTATGACCAAAACGATAGTAATGCAATGTGAATATGTATATGAATCAATTATGCATGATGTATGTATGTTTATGCTGACAAAACAGACGCAACATACAGACTAGTGAATGAACACGACTGGATACTCAGCCACTGCGGGGGATGAAAAGTACCATCGGTTCAAGATAGCAATCATCTCTTGCTTAGAAGAGGTAGAAAGAACCATCAATTGGTCTTTGGAGGTAAGAACCCTGGCGGGGATATCAGACGGGATATTATATCTGAAACGGTTGATCCTTCATTCAGGTGTACTAGTTTAGAAGAAGTACTTTGATTCTGCATTTTGAGGTTTAATTACTTCTGGAGAAGCCATCGATGTTCCTTTTTGTGTTCAGTAATAAAAAAGAATTGCCATCTTTATTTTAAAAGCAGAAGAAAATTTGACAAGTAAAAATTCATTTTTTTTAAGAATCGTTGATCATATTTAAAAATGTCATTTTGTAAAGCAAAATAAATGAGAATTGCAAACAAAAGCACTAGGGCTCAAATTTTATTGATAGAATGGTAATCAGTCGAACGCGTGATCCCATAGAACATTACAAAGTTTAGAAAAATGGTAATTTAAGGGAAAAAGGGCTACATTGAAACATAACGACCATTATCCTTCTACCAACTTTGAATTCTGGACATTCTGGGCTTTTGTCGAAGGTGACCTTGACCGAAGTCTTTCGAAGGATGGTGTTACCATTGGGGATTTAACCTTATCGGACGTAGTTACTTGCCACGAATCCTTAATTTTTTCCTGGATCGCCCTTTCGGGTTTTCAATCCACCGAGACGTTTTTTTTAGGCGAAGTATTTCTTGACTACATCAACATTCGCGGGGTAGGTAAACTCCTCTCCATCCATAGTTGCAAGTCTCAAGGCACCGCCTGAGAAAGCTTTCTTAACAATATAAGGGCCATCATAATTCGGAGTCCATTTGCCCTGGGAATCAGTGAGGAATGATTGTATCTTCTTGAGCACGAGGTCCCCTTTTCTGAAGACACGAGGTCAGACCTTTTTGTCGAACGCTTTCTTCATCCTTTGCTGATATAACTGACCATGACATAAAGCTGTCATTCTTTTTTCTTCGATTAAATTAAGTTCATCGTGCCGACTTTGACACCATTCAGCCTCTGTTAGCTTGGCTTCCATCAATACCCTGATTGATGGTATCTCTACTTCTATGGGAAGCACTGCCTCCATGCCATATACTAAAGAGAAAATGGGTTGCCCCTGTTGAAGTGGGGACAGATGTGCGATAATCGAGAAGAGAAAAGGGTAGCATCTCATGCCAGTCTTTGTAGGTTACAACCATCTTTTGAATGATCTTCTTGATGTTCTTGTTAGCCATTTCTACCGCTCTGTTCATCTTAGGCCGGTAGGGAGATGAGTTATGGTGTTCGATCTTGAACTCAACACACAACTCTTTCATCACCTTGTTGTTCAAGTTGGATCCATTATCCGTAATGATCTGGCTTGGAACACCATAACGACAGATGAGATTGTTCTTGATAAATCGGACCACCACTTGTCGGGTTATATTGGTGTATGATACTACTTCGACCAACTTGGTAAAGTAGTCAATGGCTACAAGGATGAACCGATGTCCGTTTAAAGCTTTGGGTTCAATCATGCCAATCATGTTGATTCCCCATATAGAAAAAGGCCATGGAGAAGAAAGAACTTTGAGATGCATTGGTGGTACATGGATTTTGTCAGCGTATATCTGACACTTATGACACCTCCTCATGTACTTGTAGCAATCGGATTCCATTGTCATCCAATAATATCCTGCCCTCAGAATTTTCCTTGCCATTGTATGTCCATTGGCATGAGTGCCAAATGAGCCTTCGTGAATTTCTTTCATCAACATGTTCGCTTCTTGTTTGTCTACGCATCTGAGAAAAACCATGTCGAAGTTTCTCTGATAGAGTGTATCACCGTTTAGGAAGTTGTCAGCCAGTCTTCTGAGAGTCTTCCTGTCTTTTCTTGATGCTCCAGGTGGGTACTCTTGTCTTTGAAGGAAGCACTTGATATCATGATTCTAAGGTTTGTCATCTATGACAGCTTCAATTGTGAAAATGTAAGCGGGCCTTTCAAGGCCCATTATGTCAATCTTAGGTACGTCGTTCCATTAACCTACACTAATCATGGAGGATAAGGTGGCTAATGCATCATCCATGTGATTTTCTTCACGAGGAATGTGATGAAACTCGATTCTGTTGAAGAATGGTAACAACCTTCTCATGTAATCTTTGTAAGGAATCAATCTTGATTGGTATGTATTCCACTCTCCTTTGATCTGGTTGATAACTGGGGCTGAGTCTTCATACATATCCAAGTTCTTTATCCTTAAGTTAATTGCTTCTTCGAGACCCGTGATACAAGCTTCGTATTCGGCCTCATTGTTTGTGCATTTGAACATCAGTCGGGCGGTGAAAGGAATATGGGTACCCTGAGGTGTTACGATGAATGCCTCAATTCTATTTCTATAAGTGTTGACAGATCCGTCAAAAATTAGTCCCCATTGGGAACCTGGTTCTTGCCCTTCATTGGGTAGCGGTTCATCGTAATCTTTCATTTTCTAGTACATGACATCTTCGTCTGGGAATTCAAACTCGACTGATTCCTGATCGTCAATCGGTTGATGAGCCAAATGATTGGCTAAAATACTCCCTTTGATGGCTTTCTGAGCATGGTACTCAATGTCATATTCTGATAACAACATTTGCCAACGGGCAATCCTTCCCGTAAGAACAGGCTTTTTAAAGACATACTTGATTGGATCCATTTCAGAGATTAACCAAGTAGTGTGACAAATCATGTACTAGCGAAGACGTTTGGCTGCCCAAGCCAGAGCGCAACAAGTTTTCTCGAGCATAGTGTACCGAGTTTCACAGTCAGTGAACTTCTTGCTTAAGTAGTAAATGGCAGACTCTTTTCTTTTTGTTTCGTCTTGTTGGCCAAGTACACAATTGTGTCATGGTCAAATCTACAAGAGACACATGAAGAAAGCATTTGACAAGAAGGTACAACCTCAGACATTCCAGGAAGGTGACTTGGTGCTTAAGAGGATCTTGTCCATGTATAATGAAACCAGGGGCAAATGGACACTGAACTATGAAGGCCCATATGTTGTAGTAGGAGCATTCTCTGGTGGTGCCCTAAAACTCGCAACTATGGATGGCGATGAATTACCATATCCAGTGAATACAGACTCCGTCAAACGATACTACGCCTAAAAAGGGGAATAATAATAAAGCCGCTAAGTCGAAAACCTAAAAAGGAGACTTAGGCAAAAATGGCTATTCCGGTGGACTGAAAACCCAAAAGGGCGGTCCAGACAAAAATTAGGGATACAAATAAAAAATCAGGCCCGTTGAGTTGAAAACCCGAAAGGGCAACTCAGGCAAAAAAGGGCATCCCGGTGGATTGAAAACCCGGAAGGGTAATCCAGGCAAAAGTTAGGGACCAATTCCAAGGCAAAGTATCCAATATGTACATCCACTCGATCCTAATATGCTACTGAATGGAAGATTGACAATCCCCAACGGTGCCTTCACCACACTGAAACATCAAATCATTTACCAGTTTCCGTGGCTCTTCTGTATTATCAGCATAATCCTCTCAGGGATCTGTACATATGTAATTCCATAACATCAACCTTCCTGGAGCTTATCGGGGGCATTCATTTTCTATGATCACTCACAACGTCACCAAGTTTTGGATGTCGAATAATCAGATCCATCCCCTAGAGTCCAATCTTTTATTGGAAACTACTTAAAAGTCCACCCTTGTTGGCACTTTCAAGTTCACCTTTTCAAAAGTCCAGTCTTCATTGGCAGCTACCAAAAGTCCACCCTCGTTGGCACCTTCATAAAACCTAAGTCCAATTTCACTTGGCAATTCCTAAATCCAGTTCCCAGTAATACCCTCATAAGGGAGACCTATCCTAACATACTCGATCATTTGTCACATGCATGACATGTATCATGCATAACTTCCTGCCAAACAGGAATGGCATCATATCAATCATACTCAATCATTAGCATATCTATGCATGACCTCTTTGTCAAGAAGCTTTACCGAGCAGGCTTGTGCATTTATACATGCATAAGAATCCCCAATAGTTACATCCTCATATATATCTTCATGCATCATGCAATGCATGGAATTTCCACCCAAAGTGGAACATCATATCATAACAGGATCCAGGATCAATCAGTAAGCATCCCGACCAGTCCTCCTTCAAAGTCAGTTGTATTACTCTGAGAAGAGTTGATGTCCCGCACCTTCTCATGGAATTTCTATTCCCTAGAAATTTATTCTTCAATCTTACAGTTGATAATGATAATCCCCAACATCCTTGTCCTTGTTGCTTCCCAAGCAGAGGTTATCCTAAAAGTTTCTGGTGAACTTTCCCCTACAGAGCTTTGTTGACCCTTTTCTTTCAAAAAGAATCTTGCTTAAAACTGTTCCACCAACAGGTGTAATGTCTGAGACACTGATCTAATTTGTGCGATCCAGAGAGTCTCATATTTTGTTGCTGAGACACTATCCTAATGCCCTCGGAGAGCCTTAATTGATAATGTACTACTTCATATGGTCTAGGAAGTCTTATGCCTTTATTTTGAGATGTTATTATAGTATTCTTGAAGAACCTTGGTCCACGAGGTACTGCTTCATAAGAATTAGAAAGTCTCACGTGTAGCATTTGAGGTATTGCACTATTATTCCCAAAGAGCCTTATTCTATAAGGTACTGCTTTGTGTAACTTTGAGAATCTCATTTGTCTTTGAGATACTGCTTTGGCATCCTTGGAGAGCCTTAATCCATAAGGTACTGCTTCACTTGGCCCAAAGAATCCCATGCTTTGGTTGAGATACTGTTCACGTATCCCCAGAGAACCTTAATTCATAAGGTACTACTTCACATGATCGGAAAGTCTCATACCTATGTCGAGATACTGCTTTATTATTCCCAAAGATCCTTATTCTATAAGGCACTGCTTTGTGCAATCTTGATAATCTCATTTGTTGAGACACTGCTTTGGTTTCCACGAAGAGCCTTGATCCATTAGGTACTGCTTCGCACGACCCAGAGAGTCTCATGCCTTTTATAGAGATATTGTTCTAGCATACTTGGAGAGCCTTAATCAATAAGGTACTGCTTCATATGTTCTAGAAAATCTCGTGCCCTTTATGAGATACTGCTCTAGTACCCCTAGAGAGTCTTAGGTTGAGAGATTGTCCCCCCTAGTTGGAATATCTCGATCAATAAGATACTGCTTCATATGTTCTAGAAAATCTCGTGCCCTTGCTGAGATACTGTTCTAGTACCCCTGGAGAGTCTTAGGTTGAGAGATTGTCCCCCTTAGTTGGAATATCTTGATCAATAAGATGCTGCTTCATGGGTTTAGAGAATCTCATATTTTCCTCTTCTTGCAGAATTTTTTCTCTGAATATCCCTAAAGAGCCGTAATCAATAAGGTACTGCTTCACGCGATAATACAGAATATCCTTATCTTTATTAAGCTACTCTAAAGGTACTCGAAGAGCCTTAATCCATAAGGTACTACTTCGCGCGACCTAAAGATTTTCATTTGTGTCTGAGATACTACTTTGGCCATCCAAATAATCTTATTATGTTCTATTCGTCTTGCATCATGTTGTTTGCTTTTTACTATCTACCCTTACCTTGTTTTTTCTTCTTGGTAGACAAATTCCGGGGATTTCTTGTATCTAATTGACTTTTACCCTAAAAACGAACTCCATGCAGTAGCTCATTTTATTGGGTTCAAGGAAATTAGATAGGGGCATCTATCATACCCCCTCACTGTAAGATCATCTGACCTCTGGCCATGATCTTCTGAGAATTAGGTCATAAGATCTTGTGTGTGTGCTTATCATGACTAACCAGCCTGTACAGATACATTAATTTCAAGCGGAGATAATACTCTTCCTCTCAGTCAAGTACTTCAAGATGTGATCAATGGATTCTGATGCAAAGGGTCCTATGGTTTTCTAATGGTCGTTTTCCTCAAGATTTCCCAAAAGCCTCAGTGTACATCTCAAGAAGATCAGGGTTGTCTTATTCATGGTGTTTGAGCTAGGTCAATTAAAAATCAGGCATGCCAGGGTTTCTTTCGTTATTCATCTTCAAGGATTCTTCAAGGCATTGCTATTATGTTCTTCATCAAGTCAAGATGTCTTTGTGGATTAAAGTACAAGATATAAGGCAAGAGATTCATCAAGGCATTGGTTTCGGCAAGGCATTGTTCACTTTTCAAGTACTCATTACTTGTGATGCAAGTTAGGTTATTTAATAATGCAAGTTGGTTTTCGTTGAAAGTTGGTGGAGTGTTCATGTGATGTTTTGAGTGCAAACTGTTCAAATAGATTGGTTCAAAGTTTTTTAATCCTTTGACTTGTCAAGAATTGATTCAAACATGCTAAGGTTGGGGAGTTCGTGGATTTCTTGGAAGCAAAGGTACATGCCACAAGTTATATGGGTTCAAGGCATTTATATTATTTTCAAATTCATCAATTCATCTTTAGCTCGATGCAAGCTCAATTCACTATCATTCACAGCATACAAAGTTCATATTTTGAGCTCAATTTTATTCCAAAGATTCAAGGTTGCAAGTTCAATTGAATTCACATTTTTAAATTCAAACTCAAATCAATTTTTCATTACAAGTCAAGCTCCCAAAGGATAAATTTATATGCCAAATCATTTCAGAACCGGATAGTCATTGGGGCTGAATGCGTCCATTATCATTTGCCCACATTTTAAATCATTTGCCATGGGTCTTCCAAAAGGGCGAGGAAATAAAAGATTGGGGAAAATATCCGGCGTGTAATCAATTTGTCTTATACAACATCATCTTCAGAACTGCGAGAACTCGTGATTGGTCTACACCGATTGCCACTGAGAATCATTTGTGAGATTGCTTCCGACCCGTTCGATCTAAATTAGTACTCCCTTCGTCCCACAATGAGTGACCCAGTTGACTTTTCACATAGATTAAGAAAAAAGGAATAAATGAAGGAGAGAGAATGATATTTTTACTAAAGTACCCTTATGATGTATTGGGAATGATGAAACAAATATTAATTAGAGGGTAAAATAGGAAAAGTTACATTGGAAATTGAAATTGGTCACTCATTGTGGGACGGAGGGAGTAATCAAGATTTCTCTTTGAGAATCTCTAATGTTTTGAAAGTGTGGGTGGTCATGAGTACTTGAAATTGTTTTTGGGGAAGTCATAGCATTCGTAAACCCGCTGCAAATCACAAGTCAATAATCATTAAATCACACGACCAAAAGCCAACAATTCACCCGACAAAATCAGATGTAATTGGAAAGTTTTTCAACAAATCATGGCAAGGAATCACACCATAAAGGATTCATGGCAAAGAATAAAAAAAGCCATCAAGTGTAATTAAGTCAGGATCAAATACGATCAAGAATTTACAGTGCCAAAATCGGGAAAGAATCACAACAATATCAAACACTTCAATTAAAAATCTGAAAGTGGGGGTATAGCATCACACAAGATCAAAAAGCAATTTGAATAAAATCTTCAGGCATTAACTTGTAAAGATGAAAACGGAAATATTTCTTCACACAATCAAGCAAAAAGTCAGCATTCAATACTATTGCAATCTCGTATTCAACGTCGAAATCAGAAAGTTAATGCCACAAAGTATATAAAAGGAGTAAACACAAACACGCATAGGGAGCAGTGTGACGAAAACACAAGCGGCAACAACACACACGCATCACAGCGACAATACGAGAAGGTAGCGATAATAGTGATCACATACACACGAGTTGAAAGAAGGAGAGAATATCAGCTACAACAACACTTGGGTACAATTGGAAGAGAGGAACAAAAGGGGAAAACAAAAGAAATAGAGTAATACCTGAGGATTCTCTTACTGCCGCTGGAAAAGACCCATCAGAGAGGCTCCGATTTGGTAAAATCTTGAATCTTTTTTATGTTTTTTTGTCACGTGATTAATGACTTTGAATTCCTGTATGACTTTTTTCCATGTGTTAGTCGCTTGATTTTACGACCGAATTTGAGGTTTGGGTGCTTTGGGGTTTCGATGCTATGATGCCCGATTCGGTCATTGTGTTGTTTGGTTGAAACATACGAGAGATTCAGGTGTAGAAGTTTGTTTTAAAGGAGGTTTGTGTTGTTGTTTGCTTGGATAAAGGATCCTTTTTATGTACTGCCACCACTTTCTTTCACCGTGGGAGATCAGTTTTCGGCCATGCGTTTTGGTTCCGGCAAGTTCTTGGCAAATGAGAGAAAAGAGAGACGGCTAAGAAGAAGAATGGGAAAGAGATGAAAATTTTCCCTCATACCCCTACTTTTATCCCTATACCCTTATATTTTATAAAAAATACCAATTTTGCCCTTATATATTTTGAAATAATTTATTATTTTATTTTTTAAATATTTTTTTATGTATCGGAAGACTGTGTAAAAGAGTTCCGGTAGTCATTTTTAACCTATTTTTTGTGTATTAGAAGACTTTTCAAAAGAGTTTCGGTAGTCAATTTTTGTGTACCGGAAGACTTTACAAAAGAGTTCTGGTAGTCATTTTTTTAACTTTTTTTTTTTAACTTTTTTTGTGTACCGGAAGACTTTGCAAAAGAGTTCCGGTAGTCATTTTTTGGAATATTTTTTTAAATTTTATTGTGTACCGTAAGACTTTGCAAAAGAGTTCCGGTAATCAATTTTAGTTTACCGGAAGACTTTACAAAAGAGTTCCGGTAGTCATTTTTTAAACTTTTTTGTGTACCGAAAGACTTTGCAAAAGAGTTTCGATAGTCAATTTTTGTGTACCGGAAGACTTTGCAAAAGAGTTCTGGTAGTCATTTTTTGGAATATTTTTTTAAATTTTATTTTGTGTATCGGATGACTTTGCAAAAGAGTTCCGGTAATCAATTTTTGTGTATCGGAAGACTTTACAAAATAGTTTCGGTAGTCATTTTTAAAATATTTTTTAACTTTTATTTTGTGTACCGGAACTCTTTTGCAAAGTCTTCCGGTATGCAAAATAAAATTTAAAAAATAGAATAATAAATTAGTTAAAAATATATAAGGGTAAAATTGATATTTTTTATAAAATATAGGGGTATAAGGATAAAAGTAGGGGTATGAGATAAAATTTTCAAAAGAGAAAAATGTTGATACATTTGAGACTCTTTCATGTTCTCTCTTTCAAGTGGGCTCGGGTGGGTTTGAGTGCCTAGGCCCAGGATGTTTTATGTTTGAACACTCCCTCAAAAACAAAACAAAAAACATGAAGTCCAATTGGGCTTTAGATATAAGCCCATATAAATTGTTTTTCTAACACCTATAATTCATCTCAAACCCCTTCATTTCTACTTGATTTAAATATTATCTTTTTTATTTTTTTCTTTCTTTTCACAACAAATAATTGGTTTTAATTAAATTATGATGTTGATTAAATTTTGATTAAAATGTTTAATTAATTCTTAATTTAAATACTGTGATTAATTCTTGGTTTAAACTTGTGGTTAAATTATGAAGATGTGAGATGCATCCTTGTTTATGGATTTGTGTTATGATCTCGATACATTGCCTGTTGATTGTCTGTGATATCCTTCTGGGTACGAATGATTGCCTGTCTGTATAATTTGCCATGTTTCTTAGGTTCTCGATTCAAATTTGTCTCTGACAAATTGGATCAGATTAAATCTTAGGTTTTAAGCTTTAAACTATTGCATGATAACATTAGCGTATTCTCCCCTTTAATCATAATTTTAGGTCATAGAGTGTTAGTTCTCTAATTTCTGGATTGGCATTAATTTTAGTAAAACAAATATAGCAGCAATATGTTAAATAGGATGTGATTACTTGCTAAGAAGAACAGGTTAAGCAAGAAGTCCTATGTTATGTTGAGACATGTTAAGATGAGAAGTTCTCATCATCTGGAGCAACATGTTGGATAAGATGTCCTATGCTGAATCATTCGACATCGCGCCTGTGCTGAGCTGGACAGTTGAATTCTGTTATGATTTAACAGATGCAGAATATTCTGGGAATATTATGTTATCCTATGTGGCGCTGTTTTATAGGTCTGGAAGATTCAAGTAAGAATCAAGAAGAATATTGAAGAATAATGACTTTCTAATTATGGAGATAAATTAGGAAGGATTTGCTTGAAGACCTATTATGTAGCAGAAGTTTCTGCTGATTTGTAGCAGCTGATATGCTATGATTTGAAGCCCAAATCCAGTTGGGAATAAGTTATAAATAGAATGCCTGTAACCTAGAAAAATCACGAGTCTAAGATGTAGATCATTAGGGCTTTGTCTAAGTGAACCACTCGGGTTGTGAGATGGTCACTGTGTTCTCACTTAAAAACATGTAGGTAATGAGTTTTGTATTGTTCTTGGAGGAAGCTTTGAAGCAACTCCAAGTTGTGTTCTTATTTAGGAAAGAAGTTGTAAACGGTGGAGTTTAGCTTTGAGTCTTGACTAGGTATTGTCATGGAAGTGTGTCTTCCTGTTTGTTCAGAATTGTTGTATCCAATCGCTGTCCGTGATTGATGAGGGATTGAGGAGGGCCTCATATCTAGGTGAGTCTTAGATAGAAGTCTAGCTTAGGTAGTGATTAAGTGAGTAGACTGTAAACTGGGGTGTTTGCTATAAAGGTCTATGAATTGATACTATCATAGTGGATTTGTCCCTGGCTTGGTATGCCCCCAGAGTAGGAGAGTTGCTCCGAACTGGGTTAACAATTCTGGTGTTATTGCTTATGCTTTTCAGTATCGTGTTTAATGTTTATATACCTTTCCTATGTGTTTTGTTTAGATCAGATGTCTCGACATGTCATAGGACATCTAGGTTCTGTCATACCAGAATTTCAATTGGTATCAGAGCAGGCATCCTGTTCTATTTTCTGGGTGAGATCCTAGGGACGATACTTTCTGGTTATGGGCAAGGTAGGTAGTACCTACTGAAAAGTTGTTTGAAATTGGAGAAGTTCATATTGTTGTTTGAATGGTCCCTAGAAGTGGAGGATGAATTGTTCATGACAGGGTGTGTATTGGACCTGTCTGTTGTTATCAGGCTTATAGCTTTGGTGGTGAGCTGCTGTGTGGTTTGATTTATTTTTAAACCTATGTTGACCTATTGCATATGCAGTGTCGTGTTTGTGCAAGGGTTATTATGTTTTTCTTGAAGGTTGTAGAGGAGTTTTCTGGTGTGTGTTCCGCTGCATATATATATCTGATGGAAAATTCCTGGTGGTTTGTGTGTTGAGGCTGCAGCACTCTGTTTTTCCTCTGAAGGTGTATCCCATGGTGTGGTGATACTTGAGGATAGGTTCTACTAGCTTAATAATGTTGCCAAAGATACTTGAGGTCTATCCCAAGTCCACTCATAAAGGCACATTTATATGAGTTTGTTGAAAAAAGATCTGAAGAAAGTTAGAAGCAATTTATTCTTGCTTCCAACCCTAAAAGGCCATTCTCCGGGCTTTGATAAAGGATCTCTTGGTGTGTTTATTGAGAAGGGAACTAATGTCCTACCAGATGTTGGAACATCAAACCAGCAGATTGTGCAGAATCTTGTTGGATAAAGGTATGGCATAGCAAATGCTTGGGGGCTAAACAAATGTGTATTGATCACATCTGTTTGGAACCTACTCCTGGCTTGGAAGAGGAGGCATCTGGGTTGTGTGTCTAAGAAGTTTCTATCAAGAAACATGTCTTAGATAAGTATGTTGGTCAAGAGATGATCAACATATTGTCACTCATTGTATTAGTGTATTTCTGATCCAAGTGAGTAGGAGTACAAAGGCTGTTTTTTTGTGGAGGTCAAGCTCAAATGTCAAGGACATTCTCTTTGAAATCTGGAAGTTCCTTCTAATCAAATGAGCCAGATGTATGGAATCTTGTTTATGGCCATGGAGTAGATTACTGTTATATGTCTGTACCAACCACAGGATGTGCAGCTATTGGATGGGAGAATGAATAATTCCCTTAGGAGTTCTTAGCAGTTAATAAGGGAGAGTCCTTAATCTGATGCTGGAAGAACTCGAAGAAATGTCAGACATAATGTCTTGACATCTTTGTATTGAGAATTTATTTTTCTCAATATGTCTGATGGTGTTTCTCAAAAACAGGATGGAGGTTGTTTACTCAAACTTGATATCACTATCAAGTCTATGAGAGCATGGAAATCTTGTTCTAGTGGAAGAGAAACTCAAAGGGTTGTGCGCAGAGGAGATGTATTAGCCTAACTGGTTGACCGGTGTCTTCATTGTTGGAATGTCATCCAAACCATCTAGGATGAGCATTTCAGATTTGTGTTTGGAGCAAGGAGGAGTTGGTGTTTTTTTTGGGACAAAAGGATTATGGTTCCCTGGTATCTGTATGAGACGTTTCTTCTTAAGCTGGAGTTTATTTATGTGGTGTCCTCACATAATGGAACATTTTTTTGCAAGGATTGAAGGGAATCCTTGTAGGTTGAAGTGTTGGGAGAAGCATATTTTTTTTCTGAACAATGTATTTGTGATGACCAGTCAATGTTTTTTTTAGCATGCTCCAGAAACCTGTTAGAGGGAATCTCCTCTTTAGGTGTAGAAGGATGGCATCCAACATCTCAAAGTCAGACAAGAGGTCTGAACATTAGAAGTTTGAAAAGAAGATTCTTGAGATGTAGAGTATGCAGGTTCCTGCATGTGTGTATGATCTGGTTTTGAAGGTTGATCAGCTACCGATGGTTGATCCTCTTATGTCCCTTGCAAGAGATGTGTGTGGATTACTATTGTTGTTGTCTCCAAAGTCATAGTAAATGTTTAAATCCATGTGATTTAGACTGATGTCGGAACTGATGTTGAAACATCATTTCAGTTCTTTGCTTCCTCAGCCAAGGAAGTTTGTTTAGCTCAGGGTGGAGTGAAAGGTCAAGACACTGACCTAATCTGGAATGATTTTGTGGTGTGAATGGTTGTCATGATGGTTTGTCATAAAGAAGAATTAACAGATGCCTGATGTGTGCGAAAGAAGAATGTCAGACCAAATGTCCTACCTTGTGTGAGAAGGTAGTCTTATCTGACTAATGATAAATACTTTGACGGGAGCTGAGTATTTGTCTGTCCTCTGATAAGGGTGTGCATCTGACTAATGATAAATACTTTGACGGGAGCTAAGTATTTGTCTGATGTGAGTATGCAAGTCTGCAGTCTGAACTCTTTACTTCAGAGAGGGTGTGCGAGTTCATTTCTCTCTATGGTGTTCAGGTGTTTATGTTAACCTGAATAAGCTGCTCTGGCTATGTTTTATTGGGAGCTTCTTAAAGGACTTCTATGCACAATGAGTCCTTTGAATGGTGATGGGAAGCATCATGATTGTTGATGGTTTTATTTGGAAGATGATTGAGATTGTGCATGTGGAGTTGGATGCTCAAGCATTATTGTCAGAAGAGGTGTTTCTGACTATGTGGATTAGAATGTGGAGATTCTGATCTTGTTTTTAGTAGTATGTTCTGGCAAAGCATGACTACTAATTTTGAAGACTTCACTAGTATCAACAACTACTAGGGAATGTAATGGCAGAGGAATTGTGTTAGATGATGTGATCTGATCAGAAAGTCTTTTTTAAGAGCTGTTCTTTCTTCTGCTGCAAGTATCTCTTGAAGAGATTGGATCTCAGTAAAGCTTTTAAGTAAGCTGAGAATTCGTGGAGTTTGTGAGCAGTGTCAAACCAATCAGGGTACTTGGATGTGTTCTCCGGGAGTGAGAGTACAGTATGTGAATGTGCTCAGCAAGTGTGTGAAGATTTGGTGCTCAAATGTTCATCTCCATCAAGAGCATTGGTTATCCATGACAGGGGGAGTACTTGTCTATGGATGTTGCTGCAAAGGTGCATATATTGTGAAGCTTGCATGCTGATCAAGCTTGTGGAGATTGGTTGCCTCTTATGAGGATATAATGTCAGATAACATGCTATGACATTAGGCTGCTGGATGGCGTTTTGGTGTGTTCTTAATAGGACGTGTATGGTTCTAGCCATGTGAAGCTAATTGTTTGAATCATGTGCGCACATGCTTCTGAGGAGGAGTCTGAAGGACAGTTTTGTTTATGTCTGGGAGAATTTATTTTTTTTTGCAGATTTTGGAAGAGCTCTGTGAGGGTCTTTGTTGATGGGAGATGTCACACTTGTCTTGGTGTGTGTTATTAATTCTAAGTAAGAGGAGTTTACTTAGAGTTCAGTGGAAGGCATTGTGTTTGTGCTTCAGAACTTGTGGATGATTGTGTGAAGCATTCCTGACTGGATGGTTGAAGATGTGTTGGTCAAGCTTTTATGCATACAAGAGAAAGAAGACAATGTCTGATTTGATGTCAGGACATTTTTCGGGACATGTTTTCTCCTTGAGCCATACAAGGAAGTATTATGGACGGTGCTGTCAGGAGGATGTGTGAAATGGAATGTTTGTCTTTGCATGTGCATGTATTGGAATTATGATGAAAGTCATAATCGGTCTTGGACGGTGCATTTTTGTTGGATTTCTTCCTCAAATAACGTTCTCATTTACCAAGATCGTTATTTCCTAAGAAAACTGTGTGGCTATTTAAAGAGGTCTCCATCACCTCTTTCATCTTGTGGTAGTTACTCCTTCTTTATCTTTATGACCTATGTCCGGGTGTGGATGTGTACATCGTGGGTATGATCTGATCAGCTGCTGTTGTGACCTATTGTGGTTCTCATGTGTCCCTTGCAAAGGGAGGTATATGGATTATTATGTAAATAGTAATTCCTATGTTTGTTGGCTCTTGAGAATGTGTGAAGTTATTGTGGGGTCTGTATGAGCATGAAGATGTTCATGTGCTTGAACTGAGGATTGGTGTTTTTGTTTCCGTTGTGTGCCTCAGGGGGAGTAAAGTGGTGTTTTATTTGCTGTTTATGATGTCAGATCAGATGTCATGACTTTATGTCATGTGTGTACTACTACTTAGGAAGAGTAGTTACATTTTTGTTGCTGAACTTGTGCAACTATTTAGGGGGAGCATGATAGTCTGTCATGCTTGCTTGCTGCTGCTGTTGAAAAGATGTGAAACTCCTTACTGTGTCTGGGAGAAGTTATTCACTGCAGTAGGTTGTAGTCTTCCGGGGGAGTAAGGCTGAGGTGGTTGTGGTTGTTACTTCACTTGATGGGAATTTGAATTGTTCAAGTTTTTTTGTGTTTTTGACCTTCTCCTTCAGGGGGAGTACTGATATTATGTGACAGGGGGAGTGGTGTACCTATCTATTTTGCTGCTGCAAGATTGTAGTTGTACAGAGCTTACATGTTCTCATGTGGCTTGTGTTTCTTTGTGATGTCAGACCTAATGTCTTGACATTGTGCTGTCAGATATGTTTTCTTCCTTTTTGTGTGACAACATTGTGGGTCTTGAGGAACGGTTGCCCAGAATAAGCTGGAGGTTAAAAGATTCCAATGTCAAACGCGATGTCATTATACTGTGACAAGCTGATCACAATCAGTATTTTCAAGAATTCTCCTTCTGTACAGCTGGACAACAGGGATATGACGGGTCAAAATTCTATCTGCGGTGTTTTGGAAGGTTGTATTAATGAAGAGTTATAGCATCTTCAGTTTATGAGGCATGAAACACGTTTTTTTTGTGCATGCGTATTCAAGGACAGCAGTTTCAATGACATGGAAATCATCATAGTCAAAGCTTAGGAGTAGAGAAAGAGGAACCTAGACTTTGTGCATAATTTCTAATGATGATTTTATTTTCGTCCATAAATGCTCTCTTTAACTAGAGTGTCTTTACTAGTAATGGTCATTATAATCTAGGTAACTCTCATTGTATTTTAAGGCCTGGCTATCTCACTATCCTCTCAAGCAATGTATCATCTTGAGTAAATCTTCCAAAATATTGATGCTAAGAAGGTTCTTTAGGGAGGTTCTGTTTGGCCTTCGCCAGTGTGTTTTGTGGTTTGCGTCTTAGTCTCTGTCTCTGTGTTTTTGTTTGTCAAATTTTGGCCAAAAAGGGGGAGAGAAGGTTTGTTCAGCTATTGAGTCTGGATTTTGTTTCACAAGGATGTAGAATAGTCTGTTCTGTTCTGAGAATGTTGGTTGGGATATTTGTGACTTGTAATCTGAGTTAATGATGGGATATTTGTGACTTGTGATCTGAGTTAATGAACACAACTGTGACTTGTGTTCTGAGTTACCCGAATTGAAGGTATTCTGGGGTTTTGGATTAAGGGGGAGTGTCTTCAGCCTGTGAGGAATGTTTCTGGGAACGAGCCTGTAATAGATTGGTTCGGCTGAACATGAAGAGGAGCTGTTGGGATGGAATGGAAATGTTTAGAGCTGCTGTGAAGAAGATGTCGAACAACATGTTCTAACATTAATCAGACTGAAGACCTGTTGCTATGTTCAGTAGCATCTGAAGAATCTGATTTTATTTTTGGTTGTAATTTTGTTATTGCTGTAACTTGGATTATTTGTTTTAGCCAAAATTTGCCAAAGGGGGAGATTGTTAGTTCTCTAATTTCTGGATTGGCATTAATTTTAGTAAAACAAATATAGCAGCAATATGTTAAATAGGATGTGATTACTTGCTAAGAAGAACAAGTTAAGCAAGAAGTCTTATTTTATGTTGAGACATGTTGAGATGAGAAGTTCTCATCATCTGGGAAACATGTCGGATAAGATGTCCTATGCTGAATCATTCAACATCGCGCCGGTGCTGAGCTGGACAATTGAATTCTGTTATGATTTAACAGATGCAGAATATTATGGGAATATTATGTTTTCCTATGTGCCGCTGTTTTATAGGCCTGGAAGATTCAAGTCAGAATCAAGAAGAATATTGAAGAATAATGATTTTCTAATTATGGAGATAAATTAGGAAGGATTTGCTTGAAGACCTATTATGTAGCAGAAGTTTCTGCTGATTTGTAGCAGCTGATATGCTGTGATTTGAAGCCCAAATCCAGTTGGGAATAAGTTATAAATAGAATGCTTGTAACCTAGAAAAAGCACGAGTCCAAGATGTAGATCATTAGGGCTTTGTCTAAGTGAACCACTCGGGTTGTGAGATGGTCACTATGTTCTCACTCAGAAGCCTGTAGGTAATGAGTTTCGTATTATTCTTGGAGGAAGCTTTGAAGCAACTCCAAGTTGTGTTCTTAGTTAGGAAAGAAGTTGTAAACGGTGGAGTTTAGCTTTGAGTCTTGACTAGGTATTGTCATGGAAGTGTGTCTTCCTGTTTGTTCAGAATTGTTGTATCCAATCGCTGTCCGTGATTGATGAGGGATTGAGGAGGGCCTCATATCTAGGTGAGTCTTAGATAGAAGTCTAGCTTAGGTAGTGATTAAGTGAGTAGACTATAAACTGAGGTGTTTGCTATAAAGGTCTATGAATTGATACTATCATAGTGGGTTTGTCCCTGGCTTGGTATGCCCCCAGAGTAGGAGAGTTGCTCCGAACTGGGTTAACAATTCTGGTGTTGTTGCTTATGCTTTTCAGTATCGTGTTTAATGTTTATATGCCTTGCCTATGTGTTTTGTTCAGATCAGATGTTTCGACATGTCATAGGACATCTAGGTTCTGTCATACCAGAATTTCATAGAGTTAGGCTTGTTTTCCATTTCATCTAAGATTAAAATCTTTCTCAATCAAAAAGACAAAAATATTCTTTAACTAAATACGATACATTTCATTGTACCAAAATCTTTTATTAAAAAAGGGGAAGGATTTTGAATCTTCAAAGTTTCTCCTCAATTATTTAGATGCGATATTTCTTTCTCGTGTTCAAGCAACTGTTCACTTAAAATACATAATTATACTTTAACAATATTTCAATAAAAGACATAGGAATGGATGGGAATCTTTCACTCTTTTCTTTCAATTGATTGGATGTGAGACATCTTACTTGTGTTCGAGCAATTGATGTCTATAAAAAACACAAACCCACAATCTGTAGCCAAACTGCGATTGCTCTGATTCCACATTCCCAAATGAGAATACGTAGGCACAGGGGCCCCAATCCTTGGCGAGCACCCTAATAATAAAATAAACCATTTTATTTTAAACCCTAATTAAAACCTTTAGACTTTCTTTTCGTTTTTATTGTTCGAAGAAGACAAATAAGCATAGTTAGACACTTAAAATCACTAATTAGGCTAAGAGGTTCCCGTTGAGTACAACAGATATGAGGGGGTGTTAATACCTTCCCCTCACGTAACCGACTCCCGAACCCGGATATGGTTGCGATGACCATTTTCCATTTTTAAAAAAGTTTTTCTCGATATATTCCTATTCCTTTATTGGAATAAATTAAAATTCAGTGGCGACTCTGTTCAAAAAACATTTTCTGCGTCCTTCGCGTGGACCATATTTTTCGAGGTATGACATGATTGTCTTATCCATAAGATCTAACAATAGTTAAAATCTCTTACTACGTAAAGGGACTGAAGTACTCTCGGATTGTGAGAGGAACCAGGATATATTGTTGTGTCTTTTATCTTTATGCACTTTACCGTTTTCATAGCCTAACTTAACTAGAAAAGAAAGAACAAAGATTCATACAAACCGAATAATTTTTCTGAGTACCTAATTTACCCCCTCTTAGGTGCATACTCAACTTACAATTGGCATCAGACCAAGTTATAGGTAACATGTTCAGCCGCCCCCGCTAAAGAGGTTAATGAGTTATTGGATCCTTCCGCAAATGAAATCGCCACATTATACATTTTTGTTGTGGAAAGTGATGAATCGTATCCTCTTTCTCTAGAGCATTGTCAATCGGTAAAGCTTTTCTATGTTTGTCCTAGTGATATATGAGATTTTCTCTATGGTGGTAATTGGATGGACGTAGGGATATTGCAACTTTGGTGCACGTAAGTATATATTTGGTGCACGTAGGGATATTGCAACTTCAATGTACAGTGTTATGCAGCGACACAATATGTTGAAAAATATTAGGAAAAGCCAACATTTATCTTGCCAAATGTAAGTGGCTATATTACTTGTGACATTCATTTATATATATTGTTACATGCATGTGTGTTTATAACATTCATGAAATTAATGTTTATTTTTGTAGACGAGGAAACAACCAAAGGGATTCAAGTGTGGTTATTATATAATGAAACACATGTTAAACATTGTCTTCGCCGACATTGTTGATAAATGGGATCAGGTATATATTATATATATAATGAATTCTTTACAATGCACTTATGGGTCCTCAATAATGAGCTTAATCTGATATATTTTATGCAGACTTTTAACGATGAAACACCATTCCCATGCGAAGACTTTGTAGAGATTCGTAAATGTTGGGTGTATATGTTCAATGTGCTTAAGGGTTCTCAAACATGAGATTTATTTGTAATATATATATATATATATATATATATATATATATATATATATATATATATATATATATATATATATATATATATATATATATATATATATTTGATGTACATTTGAGTTTGAGTGTTTTAAATAACATTTTTTATTTGATGAAATAAATAAGTATTTGAGTTAGAGTGTTGGTAATATACATCTTCAATTGTTGTTTCTGTTCTGTTACAGTTTGATGTACATTTGAGTTTGAGTGTTGTAAATAACATTTTTTATTTGATGTTTCTGTTCTTCAATATGCATCTTAAATTGTTGTTTTTGTTCTGTTACAGTTTAAACAATACAGGTTATAAAATGGAAAATTTTCAAATTGCAGAAATTTATTTTTTTAAAAAGCATATAATTTAACAACGATTTTTAATTATGACCGTGGTTGTATAGTGGAGAATATATAATATAACCACGGTTGTTATAGAAGACCATGGTTATATACTTAAAATGCACTGAGATTTGAACCTGGGACCTTTTATACATGACAACGGTTTGGTTATTAACCGTGATAATATATCGCACGCGTTCAGGTTTTCCACAACGGTCATAAGACCGTGATTGTAAGTAGCGCATATACAACCACACCCTACGTAACAACGACAAGTCACACATGATGGTATCCGTTTTCCAAACATTGTTGTATATGTTTTCCATAGTAGTGATATAATAAGAGAGAGTTTTAATTTGGCATTGCTAGGATTCCAAAACATGAGTTCATTTAAAAGAGACAAAAGATTGTTGGTGGTCCTCCGGAAAGAAACTCTTGGTTCGCCAGTATTTTGTTCATTGATGATAGGTTGATCCATTACTTTCTTGCTTACATAATCATGCCAAAGTTCTCAAATTTTTCGATTATAAATGATTGTGAGATGCAAATCTTGTTTGCCATGAAAAACAACATCCAAATTAATTAGGCATATGTGATTATCAATCACTTATCAACTCACAATGAATTTGGTTCCAGTCTTCCTTATGGACATTGGCTAACTCTTATTTTTAAGCATTTTGATGTGGAATTGAGTGGCAAAATGATGTATGAAATTGATTCTTCAAGGGATAAAATCACTCCTAGAAAAGTTTGCAACTCCAAGACAAGGGTTTGATTTGATCCTATTGCAAGAACCATAACATATATCACTCAACCTCAACATCAAGATCAAGCTCCTCATGTGGAAGTCACCAATGAACAAGTGTATAACTACATGAACTATGTAAATCACAACATCAATTGCAATTTTGATCACATAAACACACACTTGAACATCCCTCTTTATGAAATCCAACCATATCATTACCCTTTCCTACAACCTCATGATGAAGACCATGGAGATGATCAAAATGACCAAGACGATGACTTTATGACTCAAGATTGATTATATTTTTGTTTGTGTTTTATTATGATGTTGTATGTTTAAGTTTATGTTTAGTTTATTTCATCTTAAGTTAAGTTCACGTTGTTATGTTTGACTAAGACTATGTCTTTGTTATAATTATGTATTTTTATGTTGAAATATTATGATGCAATATTATGTTATGTTTCTTTGTCTTATTGTTTGTGCTCATAATTTATGTATACTTTCACATTTTCTTTTCCTTTTTTTTTTTATAATGCCAAAGGGGGAGAAGAAACCATATATTTTGCATGCTTGTACACTACCTTTTTTTTAAAGAAAAATCAAAGAAAGCATGAATTGTCAAACTTAGGGGGAGTTTCTCTCAAATATATGGACATTAAATTTAGGGGGAGTATTCTCATGATCTTAAGCATTTATGTGTAGCGTGCAATTTTTGTCGGTGACGCGACCACGTTACCGTAAATAATTTGGGTGCTACTTTCTGATTTTTGTATTTATCCTATGAAGCTAGAAAGGAAAGGGAAGATATCTAAAACTAACCTTACACGCAAATGTTTTCTTTAACAAATGCTAAGAGATCGGGGATCAGGGTCTGGTTATACAAAGGGAAGCTATTAACACCCAGTGTATCTATGGTAATCCATAGGAACTTTCATTTGCATGTATTTCTGTTAACTTGAATTGCTTTCTTTTGTTTATCTACTGTGGATTGGGAAAGTTTCTCCTTTGGGAGTGCTGAGGGAATGTTTTTGTTATTTTTGGGTTTTCTATTGTTTTTGGGAAGGTACTGGACCTAAAGTTTTTGGTTTGTGTACTCGCTAAGATTTCGTAATCTTATGCCTGTGTATTCCCGTAAAGAGATTTGGGAAATCAGAGAAATCGTAGTTCCTCCTATTCTATGGGAGGAAAAATGTGGTGTGTCTTGTTCGAAGCCCAAGATTGAAGCTAGCGGAGTATTTGTGTCTTGTCAAAATCCAAGATTGAAGCTAACATAGTTTGTTTGTATCTATTTTAAAGCCCAAGGTTGAAGCTAACAGAAATATTTGTGTCTTATTCAAAGCCCAGGATTGAAGCTAAAGTTGATTGAGAGAGAATTTATCATCTCTAAAGGGAGATGTCTCACCTATTCATCATAAATGTTTGAGAAATTGGTTATAAGGGAAATTACTTTAACTGGGATGCATTAAATCCAGCAATGCCTTAATTTCCTTTATAAGAGGGATGTCATGAAGGAAGAAGCTTTAACCCAGTGTAGAGCAATGCCACTTTTTCCTTATGAGTCTTTCATGGTAAGAGAGAGAGAGATCGGCTTGGATGTATGGAATCCAGAGGCTTGCCACTTACAGCAGTTAGATGAAAGATAAATTCTGGCCAGGATAAGGGAAGGACTCCAGCTTGGATTTTTGAATCAACAAGTGTGCCACTTACAACAATTATTTGGAAAAAGGTTTTTTTGATTGTTTGTTTTGATATGTGATGCAAAGAGAAGATGTCTTCCTGCAGAGAGAAATCCTGATCTCATCTAAGGGGATATTGATTTCAGGGTGTGCCTTGATCAAAGCCCAAGGTTGAAGCTAAAGGAAACTGACTCCACTGGGGAGAGTTTTATCTGTCTTGTACAAAGCCCAAGATTGAGGCTGACTAGGGAAATTCTTATATGATGCCTAAGAGGAGGTTGTTTCTTGCTGAGGATTTGAAATCCAGGAGCAGGTCCAAATTGTTTTGGGGAATCCAAAAGGAATTTGGTCTTGCTGGGGAGTTAGGGAAGAGTTGAAGTATCAGATGCCATGAGGCTCTAATTCTGTTGAGGATTTGTTAATGGAAAATTGAACCTGGTTGGGGATTCTTGAACCTTGTTAGGGATCAAAGAAGTTTAAAGGTGAGTTTGAAAACCTTAGAGGTTTTTAGCTCTTCTAGAGACTGGTGTATTGATAAATTTCAAAAGAGGTCTTTCTTATGCTTTTAGGAAACTTGAGGGTCTTTGTGTGAGATCCCAGAGTAGATGAGACATTCCAAGTCTACTTGTATGAAGCCCAAGAGGAGGCTGAGACTATCCAAGTCTCTTAGGAAGAGGTAGACTCTGGTTGGAGAGAAATATTTGTATGATGTCCAAGAGGAAGTTGTTGGTTTAAGGGATGCAGATCAACCTTTAGATGGTAGTGTGTTCTGGAAATTTGACTTCTCTGGGGATTAGACTAGAAAAGAAGACTAATTTATATCTTATGCTTTTAGGAAGCCTTTGGGTCCTTGTACTAAGCCCAAGAGGAGGCTAGGGAACTTCTAAGAAGCCTGTTGGTCCTTGTACTAAGCCCAAGAGGAGGTTGGGGATGCTTTTAGGTAGCCTGTGGGTCCAAGCCTTGGAAAAGTTCAAGAAAGGTTTCACCGGGAATTAATCCTTTATGTACTGAACAGTTTTAAGGCTTGAAGAAATTCAAAAGAGGTTTCACTGTGAATTAATCCTCTCTGGGGAAATGAATTTCTTATACATATATTACATTTCTAAGTTTTGACAGTCTTGAGAAAAGTTTCACCGGGAATAATGCCTTTCTCAGTTCCATATTTAATAAGCCCAAGAGGAGGCAGACTGTATAGGGAATTTCCTATGAGGAAACTAATATTGACTATGTTAGAAAGTAACCTCTGGTTTGACCTAAGTTTAGACCTAACAGCTGGGGAAAAACTCTAAACAAATATGCACAAGAATATATATATATATATATATATATATATATATATATATATATATATACAGATGAATTAGCAAATATATAAATAAGTATGTATTGAATTGAAAAGATGTTGGGACTTATACTCTAAGAAGAGGCCCAAGTGTATTGTGATTAATTGTATTGATGATGATTGTATGATTGATTAGGGTTTTGAGAAATTGAAGTTTTGAGAAAATTATGAATTTGAATTTGAATTAATAGAAAGTTGTTTAAAAGAAAAGAATGTTTGGGGCTTATAACTCAAAGAGAGGCCCAAGTGGCCTAAGAGCAGTTTCACCGGGAATAATGCTCCTCTTAGTACCAGTTTAAAACAAACAGATGATTTTGAAAACAGAGGTATGAGGCTTACAACTCAAGGAGAGGGCCAAGGAAGTTGTTTATAGTTTAAAACAAAGTTTATGTACAAAAAATTGGGGCTTATACTCAAGGAGAGGCCCAGATGACCTTTTTGAAAATAGAGATCGCACTGCGATATCAGAAGACGTTGTGGGACTTATACTATAGTAGAGGCCCAAAATTGTTTATGTACAAAAGGGGTTTGGGTCTTACACTCTGTTGGAGGCCCAAAAGAAAAAATAGAGGGGCTTACAACTCAGAGAGAGGCCCAACTGATTCATTTGAAAAGACGACGATCGCGCCGTGATTTTTAAAACCACAGAGGGACTTATACAATGATTGAGACCTAAAATTATTTATGTACAAGGAAGAATGGGTCTTACACTCTAATAGAGGCCCAAAAAGTTATTTTTATACAAGAGTTGGGACTCATAGCTCAAGGAGATGCCCAAATGAAAAACAGCGATCGCACCGTTTATTTTGAAAATCGCGTCGAGACTTATACAATGAATGAGGCCCAAAATTATTTATTTACAAGGGTGATGGGTCTTACACTCTACAAAGAGGCCCAAAAGTGTTTCAAATGAAGTTTGAAAAATTAAAATCAAGGAAAAACCCTAATTTTAATTAAAAATATAATTTTACAAAGAAAATTAAATAAAAATGATATAAAATATCAAATATATTTAAAAAACAAGTTGTGAGTTTTGAAAAATGTTTTGAAAAATCATGTTATGTTTATATGAAAGTGTGAAATTCATTTGAATTTCAAAAAATCAAGATGAAAATTTCATTAAAAATGTTTAAAAACAATTAAAATGAAATTCTTTACAAAAATTCCAAATATATTAAATTAATAATATAAATTTGATTTTTTTGTAGAATAAAATATTTTAACATTTTTGTGAATTTTTAAAAAAAGAACCAATAAGAAATTATTAAAACTGAGGGAGAAATAAATTTTTGAAATCAATTAAGAAAAATAACAAAAATTAAAAAATTAAAAAATTCAAATAATTTGAATATGGCGCCAACGACCACTTTCTTCTTCCTCGTGCCCGCGCCATGGCTGATTTGCAAAACCTCATTGTTCTCTCTGATTACTAAATGGTTTTGCACGATTCAAATATCAATCTCACTCGTTTTTGAACAAGGATTACAATGGTACCAATTAATTGCATTTATTTTAAGTGTGTAGTGAGAAATCAAGTGATGAACACATGAACCCTAATTTCTGCAAGAACACTATGAAATCTTATACACGGTAGCTACAAAGCAATTGATTGAGGGGAAACACTCTACATAAGTGCAGAAACATGTTTGTAACTTGAAAATATATTTATGATGCATGGATCATAGAGTTTGAGAGTTCAGGCTTACCTTTTGCAAGAAGAAATTAAATTGTGTGTTGGAGGTGTTACATATGTTGTTTGATGACTTGGATAGCTTCAATGGACCTAATTTAAGGTGTTTGGAAGCTTGGAATGGATTGAAAGTACCTGGATCTTGTTGTGGCACCTCAACTATAGCTTTGACAAAAAGCTTGAGCAAATGGATAGTGACTTGATGATTCTGGTGTTCCAGATATGTTTTGAGGTTATGGATCACTCATATATGATATATGTGAGGTGTTAGGATGGTTGGTTTTGATGGAATTGCTCTCTATTTGAAAATTTGCATCTTACTTGCCAAAGAAGGAAATTTTAGTTTTGAAGAGTGATTTGGAGTAAAACATGATTTCTGATGTTTTGGAGTGGTTTGATCAGTCATACATGACCTCTATTTATAGTAGAGGAAGTTTATCTTACAAGGAATAGTGATTGGGGGCTGGATCACTCCATTATCCATTGGAATTTACCATGTAGCCAAAGTCTCCTCTAGCCATTGACTTGAGTCAATCTTGCAGGCATATGGTCTTCTGATGCTTGGATTCATTTTGACTCATTTGTGATGTTGTGGACTGATACATGCCAGCTCTATGCATCCATTCAATACTTCATGACAAATTTGAAGTTTTCGGAAATGAACTTTGAATGCCATATGCCTAAGTGATAGGATTTTTGACTTGGTGGCCTTGTGATCAGATTCTTCATCATTCATGTTGATTTTGGACAGAAATACAATGATGCAAGTGTCCAAACTTGGCTCAAGAAATCGTGGGAACCAAGCCATGTACCAATGCTGTTGTTGTGTAGGCAGGGTGAAAAATGCCATTTTTGGAGGCTTATAACTTCTTGCTCAAGTTGAATCATGGGAGGCTCTTGTACGTCTAAGAAAGCCCCTATAACATACTTCAACTTTTATGTTTAACTTTGGTCTTGAATCATCTTGGATCATAATGAAAAATGGCCTCAAAGTTGGTGAAAATACAAAACAGATTCTGTCCAAAATTTCACTAAGTGTTGAAAAAGTGTCCATTTTCCATTTTTCGTGATTTTGATCAATCCATAACTCAAATTCCATGAAGATTTGGAATGAGGTGTAGTTGACATTCTTGTATTATGTAATGAGAGCTTTCATTTGAGTTTTGGATGGAAGAAAAAGGTTGCTTGGATCACAAGTTATGGTCTTGCAAAGTTGGGTAAAAATCACTTTTTTCATGACTTAGTGAAATTTCAAGTTTCTTAAGATTTCCCCTTTTGCAAGTAACCCCACTTTTCTTGATTTTTCTTTATGGATGATGATCCAAATCATAAGTTAACATTTTTTTTTACTTAAGGGAGCCATGTTTGTCAAGAAATCTCAAAAGTCAAACTTGATTTTTTGGCCCAGTTGACTTTTTGTCAGATGAATTTCAAACTTTGTAATTCTTTATGAAATCAAGTTCTTGACCTAATTCAAACCTAATGGATGGACTCCATATGTGTTTTAGAGTGTCTTGAATCATGTCCCAAGGTTTGAGATCATGTTTTGGTAAAAAGTCAAAGGCAGGGTTGACTTTTTCTTAGAAACGCTAGTTGGTGGTCCAGATGAATTTGCATCTTTATTTTGCTCATGAACCAAGTTCTTTGTGTTCATTTGAACTTGTAAGAGGATCAATACAAAATATTTGAGGTCTTCAAAGCTTTCCTTGAGGTCTTGGTTAATGTCTTGCCCCAAAAGTTAAATCAGGGGCGAATTAGGTCAAGAAACCCTAATTCCTAATTTTTGATGAATACACCCCCTGAAGTTATTTTGATCATGTGATTGGATCCATGAGGTCCCTTTTAACTTCTTTTGTCATGTTTTGAAGTATTGGTTCATGCCCAGATGAAAATTTCCCTCTGGAGGCATTGGTCGACCAAAACCTTAATTTGGTGACACTGATGATCTTGAGACTTGATCAACTTGAAATGTTGCATTCCTATGCTTGATTCTTGATGTGGGAGACCTCTTGATCTTTTATGGATGTTTGAGAGGCTTGACAAGTTGAGGATCATGTCCATTCTTGATTGATCCTTTGTCTAAGTACTATGAGAGGGCTCAAAACCCTAATTCTTGATTGGAGTGAATGCTCAACAATCTTTGAGATGAGTGATGAGGTATGAAGGTACATCCATATTGTGGTGATATTTTGCACAATGATGGGAAATCTTGTGGTAAAAATTTAGGGTATGAAAGATGCCCCTATTTAATCTTCTTGGACCTGAAGGTGTGAATGGCGAATACATTCGGACATTCACGGTAAAAGAGTATTAAATATCGGAATACCCAAAATTTTGATTGTGGTCATGAATAGCAGCTATCTGCTCATCCATCTTCTTTTGCTAAACAATTTTACTTAGAAATGGGTAAAACTTCCCCTCGATCCTGGTCTTCAGCCACGGAACTGGTCTTAGTTTCTTTTGAAATAAACTTCCCCTCGATCCTGGTCTTCAGCTAAGGAACTGGTCTCGGTTTCTTTTTGAAATATACTTCCCCTCTATCCTGGTCTTCAGCCATGGAACTGGTCTTAGTTTCTTTTTGAAATAAACTTCCCTCGATCCTGGTCTTCAACCATGGAACTGGTCTTAGTTTCTTTTTGTCGAGTTCTTCTCTTGACAAGGAATGCTATATGTGATGGTTTTCACCAAACTTCTCGCTGGGGAGATGCCATTTGATGGAAAAATATTTGATGTTAGACTTGTTGGTGGGGACCATTTGTTTGAACTGCGGAGGTGTGCAAACTTCTCTTGTGGGAGATGCCATTTGCTGGGGAAATTACACCATACTTCCTCTTTTTCGAGAGATGCCATGTGATGTAATCCAATTTTGAGGTGCTGATGACTCCATTGAAAGCAATTTTTTTGGGAGAAACCTCCGTATTACCAAGAGTTTTTTTGTAGAGGGGCTTTCTCTGGGGATTTTTCCTTAATCTGGGAAAGCTAAATATCATTTTCAATGGCGAAGAATGTATTCCAAAGGTGTATACCCAAATGTCTTCTTGCCTTTCAGAGGTTCAAGTTATCAAAGTGGTCGAGGACCGATTTCAATCCAGGGATATACCGGAGAGAAATTATTTAGACCAAACATTTCTTGATGAGGAAAGAATTTCAACCAGAATTTTGTCCTATCGGACGTGGTAAGGAAGACTGACAACTCGATCGGAGAGAGGACGCTTATCACTTGGGGATGAGTATGACCAAAGTGATATTAATGTAACAGGAATATGAATATGAATCAATTATGCATGATGTATGAGATGCTGATGCTGACAAAACAGACACGACATATAGACTGGCGATTGCTTAACTGGATACTCGACCACTTTGGGAGATGGGGGTACAAACCTGTTAGGGATAGCAATTCGTTCTTGTTTTTCAAGGGTAGATCCTACCGGGGAGAAAAACCAATCATTGGTTCTCAAGGGTAAGAACTCTATCGGGGATGTCAAATGGGACTTTCCGTCTGAAGCAGACGATCCTTCATTCAGAGTGTACTGGTCAGAAGGAGTATTTCGATTCTGCATTTTGAAGTTTGACCACTATCGGAGAAGCAGTCGATATTCCTTTTTGTGTTCATTAATCAAAGAGAAATTTCCATATTTGTTTTAAAAGCAGAAGTAAATTTGAAAACAAAAGTAAATCCATTTTTTATTTCAAGAATGTTAATCAAATAAACATGTCATTCTGTATAGCAGAATAAAACGAGAATTGCAAACAAAGGGCACAAAGGCTCAAATTTTATTGATAGAATGGTAATCAGCCAAATGCATGATCCCATGGAGCATTACAAAGTTTTAGAGAATGGTAATTTAAATGGAAATGGGCTACATTGAAACATAACAACTGCTATCCTTCTACCAACTTTGAATTCTGGACATTCTGAGCTTCTGTCGAAGGTGACCTTGACTGAAGTTTTCCTGACGGATGACATTACTGCTGAGGAGTCAATCTTGTCAGATGCAGTTACTTGCCATGAATCCCTAAGTTTTTCCTGGATTGCCTTTTCAGGCTTTCAATCCATCAGGACAGTTATTGTTTATGTCTTTAATTTTTGCCAGGATCGCCCTTTCGGGTTTTCAATCCAACGAGACGTTTTTTTTATTTAGGCAAAGTATTTCTTGACTACATCAACATTCGTGGGGTAGGTAAATTCCTCTCCATCCATGGTTGGGAGTCTCAAGGCACCTCCTGAGAAGGCTTTCTTAACAACATAAGAGCCATCGTAATTTGGAGTCCACTTGCCCCTGGAATCAGTGAGAAATGATTGTATCTTCTTGAGCAAGAGGTCTCCTTCTCTGAAAATAGGGGGTCAGACCTTTTTGTCAAACGCTTTCTTCATCCTTTGTTGATATAACTGGCCATGGTATAAAGCCGTCATTCTTTTTTCTTCGATCAGATTCAATTCATCGTGTCGACTTTGACGCCATTCAGCTTCTATTAGCTTGGCTTCCATCAATACCCATAGTGATGGGATCTCTACTTCTATGGGGAGCACGGCTTGCGTGCCATATATTATAGAGAAAGGGGTTGCCCCTGTTGAAGTGCGGACAGATGTGCGATAACCATGAAGAGCAAAGGGTAGCATCGCATGCCAATCTTTGTAGGTTACGACCATCTTCTGAATGATCTTCTTGATAATCTTGTTAGCCACTTCTACCGCTCTATTTATTTTAGGTCGGTAGGGAGATGAGTTATGGTGTTCGATCTTAAACTCAACACACAACTCCTTCATCATCTTGTTGTTCAAGTTGGATACATTATCAGTAATGATCTGGCTTGGAACACCATAACGGCAGATGAGATTGTTCTTGATAAATCGGACCACCACTTGTCGGGTTACATTGGTATACGATACTACTTCGACCCACTTGGTGAAGTAATCAATGGCTACCAGGATGAACTGATGTCTGTTCAAGGCTTTGGGTTCAATCATGCCAATCATGTCGATTCCCCATATAGAAAAAGGCCTTGGAGAAGAAAGAACACTTAGATACGTTGGGGGCATATGAGTTTTGTCAACGTATATCTGACACTTATGACATTTCCTCATGTACTTGAAGCAATCAGATTCCATTGTCAGCCAATAATATACTGCTCTCAGAATTTTTCTTTCCATTGTATATCCATTGGCATGAGTGCCAAAGGATCCTTCGTGAATCTCTTTCATTAACATGTTTGCTTCTCGTCTGTCCATGCATCTGAGCAAAACCATGTCGAAGTTTCTCTTATAGAGTATGTCACTGTTTATGAAGAAGTTGCCAGCCAGTCTTCTGAGAGTCTTCCTATCTTTTCTTGATGCCCCAGGTGGGTATTCTTGTCTTTGAAGGAAGCATTTGATATCATGATACCAGGGTTTGTCATCGATGACTGCTTCAATTGTAAAGATGTAAGCAGGCATTTCAAGGCGTATTATATCGATCTTGGGTACGTCATTCCATCGACTCACACTAATCATGGAGGATAGGGTGGCTAATGCATCAGTCATGTGGTTTTCTTCACGAGGAATGTGATGAAACTCAATTTTGTTGAAGAATGGTAACAACCTTCTCGCGTAGTATTTGTAAGGATTCAATCCCGATTGGTATGTGTTACACTCCCCTTTGATCTGATTTATAACCAGGGTTGAGTCGCCATATACATCCAAGTTCTTTATCCTTAGGTCAATAGCTTCTTCGAGACCCATGATACAAGCTTCGTATTCGGCCTCATTGTTTGTACACTTGAATGTCAATCTGGCAGTGAAAGGAATATGGGTACCCTGAGGTGTTACGATGATTTCCCCAATTCCAATTCCATAAGCATTGACATCTCTGTCGAATATTAATCCCCATTGGGATACTGACTCCGGCCCTTCGTTTGGTAGTGGTTCATCGCAATGTTTCATTTTTAAGTACATCACATCTTCGTCTGGGAAGTCAAACTTGACTGACTCTTGATCGTCAATCGGTTGATGAGCCAAATGATCGGCTAAAATACTTCCTTTGATGGCTTTCTGAGCATGGTACTCGATGTCATATTCCAATAACAACATCTGCCAACGGGAAATCTTTCCTGTTAAAGCAGGCTTTTCAAAGACGTACTTGATTGGATCCATTTCGAAGATTAACCAAGTAGTGTGACAAATCATGTACTGGCGAAGACGTTTAGCTGCCCAAGCCAGAGTGCAACAAGTTTTCTCAAGCATAGTGTATCGAGTTTCATAGTCCACGAATTTATTGCTTAAGTAATAAATGGCAGACTCTTTTCTTTTGGTCTCGTCTTATTGGCCAAGCACACAACCCATGGAGTCTTCCAGGACTGTTAAGTAGATGATCAATGGTCTTCCTTCCACTGGAGGAGACAACATTGTTGGATTCAACAGATATTCTTTGATGTTGTCAAAAGCCTTTTGGCGGTCTTCTGTCCATTCACAACTTTGATTCTTTCTAAGTAGTTTGAAAATCGGCGCGCATGTCGCGGTCATGAGGGATATGAATCTTGAGATGTAATTCAGACATCCCAAAAATCCTCTGACCTATTTTTCAGTCTTTGGTGAAGGCATTTCTTGAATGGCCTTAACTTTGTCGGGATCAACCTTGATTCCTTTCTGACTGACGATGAATCCTAAGAGCTTTCCTGAACGAACACCGAATGTGTATTTGTTGGGATTCAAGCGGAGTTTGTATTTTCTTAAGCGCTTGAATAGCTTTGATAGGTGTTCCACATGCTCTTCTTTTGTTTTAGGTTTGGCAATCATGTCATCGACATATACTTCAATTTCTTTGTGCATCATGTCGTGAAACATAGTTGTCATAGCCCTTTGATAAGTTGCCCCTGCGTTCTTCAGACCGAACGACATTACCTTGTAACAAAAGGTGCCCCATGGGGTGATAAACGAAGTTTTCTCCATGTCTTCTGGCGCCATTTTGATTTGATTATAGCCCGAGAATCCATTCATGAAGGAGAATACTTTGAATTTTACTGTGCTGTCAACTAGCATGTCAATGTGTGGCAGGGGGAAATCATCCTTTGGACTTGCTTTGTTTAAATCCCTATAGTCTACACACATTCTGACTTTCCCATCCTTCTTTGGAACTAGCACAATATTGGCTAGCCATTGAGGATATTCTGAGGTGGCAAGGAAACCTGCGTCGATCTGTTTCTGCACTTCCTCCTTAATTTTGATGGCCATATCTGGGTGAGTCCTTCTCAATTTTTGTTTAACCGGAAGACATTCTGATTTTAGTGGTAAGTGATGTTCCACGATGCTGGTATCCAACCCTGGCATGTCCTGGTAGGACCAAGCAAACACATCTGGAAATTCTTTGAGAAGTTCTATCAAGCCTTCTCTGACAGTTGGACCGAGTAGTGCTCAAATCTTATTTTCTTTCCTTTCTTCTTCTGAACCTAAATTGACTGTTTCCAATGGTTCTCTATAAGGATCAATGGATCTTTCCTCCTGTTTGAGTAGTCGGGAGACCTCTTCTGGAATTTCTTCGTCCTCTTCTTCTTCAGCCTCAGATACCGGGAATTCAAAGTTGGGAGAAGGCATTGGATCGTATATTTCAATGGGGTTTTAAACAAGTAATCTGCACGACGTGATGATTCCTTTTAGAAAAGGCAGAGAGAATGCAAAAGTGTGTGCAGTGTATTTTATGAAAACACTTGTTTTTATTTTGGATTGTTTTGTTTTTTTTAGGATTATCATTTTCTGAAAAAGCGAAAAGTGAAAATAGCAATAAATGCAGAGGGACATTTACAGAAAAGTGAGCCCTATAAAACACCCATTTCACTTGGGCAAGGTGAAAGGTCAAAACAAAGGCATGGTAATTACTTCGACTTATGAACGACCATCGGGACATCGACCGCAACCCAATGGCGACAAACTCCTCTGAGAATCACAAAGTCCGGTACTTTCCTTCTTGGTTCTTCGTCAGAAATGACACTGATTTCTGGCGGAGTAGGATCATTGAAGTCTTCTTCCCATGCAGAGTTATCATAAGAGGACTCTTCCGTCGCATCTTCCATAGTGCTTTCACTTTCAAGAGGATTTCCCCATCCAGTTGGCTGGATGTCCTCATATCTGATGCGATAGCTTTCGGGAGCAGTGTATTTGACTAGAAAGTCGTATTTGCCACTTGACTGCCCCAAGGTATCCCAGGTTTCTGTGGGAATAGATGAGTCATCTTCCTCAATGACATCGACTTCGGGAAATGTGTAGCTAATGAAATCTTGTCCTACGATATTTGCAAATTCATCAATATGGTGTTGGACATTTTCGAAATGTTCTGAGTAAAGATTCCATGACTCTGGGGAACTAGGGTGTTCTTTTCAAGATTACTCAGTTGATAGGCATTATCCGTCTGACTCTTTTGCCCCGAGTCTTCCGTATATGGCTTCCAGATAGGCAAGTCATCCAGGGGATCGTAATAATCACTACTACGAAAAACCCATTTAACAACGGTTGGAAATGACATATAATGACGGGGGTAAAGGCGTTGTTATGTAGAGTGTTGTTGTATATGAGGTACGTACAATGATGGTCATGGGACCGTTGTTGTATTCCAGTATGCGCGCACCATTTCACGACAGTTAGTTTAGTCAACCGTTGTGATATAACTAAACTGTGATATGGTTCGATTCTCAGCAACAACATTTTTTATTTATATTAGCGTTTAACATACAACTACGGATAGGTTTATAATCGCTGCCAAAAATAGCCTGTTTTAAATATAAAATTAATCTGCTTATCAAATTATTCCTATAATTTATCCTGTCAAAACAGCTTCTGTTTACATGCAAACACAATATGCGCATCAAACACAATTCTTCCTATATTTTATCCTTATAAATTAATCAGAGAATTTACATCAAAAGAAATTTACATCAAAAGCTAAATGAATCAGAGAATTAAACTGCTAACATTGTTTAAATCAAAAGCCAATATTATTGATTTCATTATGTGCATCAAAAGCCAAAACTATTGTTCACATTATGTGCATCAAAAGCAAAAAATATGTGCATCAAAAAATGTTGCTGATATATCAAACAGCAGGAGCAGAACCCTTAAGCGCATTGTGGATATACGCCCAACATTTACGAAGATCCACAAAGTCCTCAACGGGGAATGGGGTTTCGTCATTAAACATCTACAAAAGAGCAAAAAATTGAAGATCATGCATGATAATAATTCAATAGTCAACTTATATATTAATATATGTAAACATTTTATGGCATATATTACCGTATCCCATGAATCAACAGTGTTGGCAAGGACAATGTTTAACATGTGTTTCATGATAAAATACCCACACTCGTAACTCCCGCGTTGTTTCCTTGTCTACAAATTACATGAATATAAAAACATGAATACAACCACACATGCATGAATGTAAATGAAATAAACAGGTAATCGGGCCACTTACTTTAGGAGCAAGGTTTGTGGGCTTTTTTCTAACATTATTCAATATATTAACTTGCTCCACAATACTGCACATTGAAAATTGAATTAAACATATTACATGATAAACTAATTACAATTAATGCCAAAGAAAATGATATTAAACAAAGACACTTACGTTAATACAAGATCTTTCATTGGTTTGTGGAGTAGATCGTGCAAGGAACACAGTAATGTCACCGTATTTGTCCTAAACGATATTACGATCAATTGCCAATGACCACTGAATGAACACGAGAATATATATATATATATATATATATATATATATAAGTTGTTACTAAAACAAAACTATATATAGAATATAGAAATAAATTACAACAATACTAACCTACATAGGAATGGTACAAGGTAACATTCTTTTCCTCCGTCATTTAGCCGGCTTTTCAAGTACTTTTCTCTGATATTTTTATCATTATACGCCCAAGCAATAAAACTTGGGTCCAAGATTCCATAGGTACTTGATTTATTCAATTCTATACAAACACGGTGAATGTACCCAAATGGTCAAAGAAAATGAATAAATTAAGGGAGAAAATACAAAAAATTATAATGTTCTATAATGACATGTATATTCGACTATATACTTACGTGCACCAAACTTGCAAAATAGATATGTCAAGCCACTTATATCCTGTGAGAAAATCCCTCACATCTTCAGGAGTGTAATACACTAAATCCAATTTAGGGCAATGTTCTAGCGGGAGAGCTTGCGCAAGGTCTGTTGTTGAAATGGACAAGTATAAACTTGTTATTTCATTTGGACTAGGGTCCAATATCCCATTGCGGTTATCTACAGGGGGAGGGGCTGTACAATTACTCCCTTTTGTAGAAGCGTGATTTACGACACTTCTACTTGGAGTTTCATCATCACCAACGCAATGATGATCTTCATTAGTTTGTTGTTCGAGGCTTTCACTTAATCTCTACATCATAACATTCAATTAGAACATAAAACAAAAATAAGCACAATATATTCAATTAGAACATACAATATATATCATACAAAAATAAGCGCGATTTACGACACATACCGAATACAACTCTTGTAACCTTTCCACTTCTTTCTCCATTTTTTCCCTCTCCTCTTCAAATAGCCTCCTTTGCTTCGCCAATTGCTTCTCAACATTCTCAATCTTTTGTCGTTGAGCAAGAAATTCAGCGGCTTCGGTGCTTCTTCTTTGAGATCCAAAGTATGACCTCAAGCTGACACCATCTCCAACACCACGGACACGACCTCCATGCTCAGCTGTTCCGATAGCTTTGACTAATATGTCATGTCGTGCTTCCGGAACAAATGTGCCTTCACGGGACGCCACAACCAAATTATCCTACACAACATGAGCAACTTACATAAGCAAACACATTTAAATAACAACTCATGAGCAACTTACATAAGCAAACGCATTTAAACAAAACATATACTTACAATTTTCTCAGCAACTACTCTTGAAGCCTCAGAGGTGTACTCTCCATTAGGTCTTAATCGAGCCCTCTTCCATTTCTCATGTCTTGAAGGTGGAGATGGAATGTCACTATCTCCTCCTTCTTGTAGTTTTTCCTGCAGGATCCTCTTCTCAAGTTTCCTGTAACCCCCACGAGACAATCTATGGGGGTACATGTTTTTCGCCTTGTTCTGAATTCCTACTTCGCTTTTAGCCTGTTATTAACATAGTGAAAAATGTGTATGATTAGTATCTATAACTCATTAGCATAACATTATAGGTTACATAAGACTAGTACTAACCTTGAATTCCTCAGAACGGCATTTCTTCGCAAACTTGTGCCACACCTTCTTCGATAAAAAACTATACCGAATCCATGGAGGTTGAAGACCGCTCTTAGGCTTCGTAATATAGTCATCCGTGAGCCGTGACTTAAATCCCCTCCAACGAACACCGGCATAAGTTATCCACTTTCTTTTCAATTTTGAGTCATCGGTAAACTCAAAATTCAACTACATTAAATCAATATATAAGTATGAATTAGAAACTATAGGTAGTGATATCAAATATATGAAAATTATAGTGAAATACCTTAACGTCTGTCCATATGTTGTCTTTGACATTAACATCCACTTCTCTCCAATCATCAATCAGTATACTGACTTTGCTACGTGCAAGGAACGCAACATAACTCCTAAAAGTAGCGTAATGTGGACAATCCACTAATCTGTAGTGCGAATCAAACTCGATCGGAATTTTTACACCAGATGAGTTGCAGACTGATGTGAATTGGGGCATCATTGTGACACCTATTTGTGATCTTTTTGTTTGACTTTCAGTTGTTTGAGTTTCATTGGCTAACCTTTCATTTGTTTGAGTTTCTTCGCTGGTTTCTGATGAAGAACTCGACAAGGTCGACATCTAAGTTCAAAAACAACAACAACAACATTAACAACAATGGCAAAAGAGTTTACTGTAGATGCATGGGGAAAATATTTTACGTACCCTAAACGTGACGACGAAGTAAACGATGTTGGTGTTGGTGTTGTTGTTGTCTTCCTTCCTGACGACAACGACGGTGTTGTTGTTATCTTCCTTCTCGACGGTGACGATGATGACGACGGTGTTGGTATGTGCGTAATCTTTTATTTTCTTCACGATCGTGATGATGATGACGAAAATGACAACAAATGGATACTGATGATGCAAGCTTTGGTTGAAATCGTGTATTGTTTCACAGTATTGAACTTTAGGGTTTAGGGTTGAAATCGTGTAATGTTTTGTCTGGTTTCTATTTTCAATGGAAAAAAGGATACTGAAGAGACAATGAAACTAGCTAGCTTGGAGAATATTGAAAAGCTACTACGACGGTCAATAATTTAAACCGTTATGATATATTATTTTCATAATGAAATTTC
The DNA here is from genome assembly GCA_022829125.1 of Lathyrus tuberosus. Taxonomy (NCBI): domain Eukaryota; kingdom Viridiplantae; phylum Streptophyta; class Magnoliopsida; order Fabales; family Fabaceae; genus Lathyrus; species Lathyrus tuberosus. Next base: position 7,579,007 of record JALAZF010000296.1, on the reverse strand, counting down.
ATATTAAAGCGCCAGAGTTATTTTTAGAATTAAAAATTAAAAAAAATACAAAATATATCACAACGGTGTATATAAACAATCGTAGTCATAACTTTTAATTTTTTAAATTAAAAGTAAATAAAAAAGTAAAGGCGCGTTTTAACATAAAAGGAATAATATATATGATAGCGCTGAGGTTCAACACATGAAAGCTTGAAGGTATCACCACGGTTGATTTATCAACCGTTGTTATATACAGATAATCACCACGGTTGTTTTATCAACCATTGTTATATACAGATAATGTTTATTCAATAAACAAATAAAATACAACTGCGCCTTAGTTTAGATATGTCACAACGGTGTAGGGATGAAGCGTTGTGAGCATGGCGTCGTTGTTTACATATTTTGTAGTAGTGAATCGCAGTCAAAGTTATCTTTCATCAGAGTGTCTTCCTCTAATGAGTTAGGTAGAGCACGACATCCTTCGGGATCACAATCTCCATAGATCATTCTGACATCTGATCTCGGTATATATCTGGGACTTTGGTTTGGAGAGCAGAATGGCATGTATGTTTCTCCCTGAGATATATAACCTTTATCATTAATATAGGATTTCCACTCTTCATCCGTATCAGAAGAGTTGTTTTCCTCGATGGTGTAGACTTCTTGAGATACTGGGTGGAGGAAGCCTTCACTGTGGAAGAAATCCTGGATGGGACGAAAATTTTCATCCTTCTTTGTAGTCTGGGTACAGGTCGGAGAGAAACCAAGACCTTTTCTTGTCTTGTTATCAGCAGGAACTATAATCTGTCCCCGTCCTTTTATGTCACCATTCCCCATTACTTTGAGAGCGTCATTGTATGAGGAAATCGATGTTCCTTTTTCTTGGTGATTCTCATTGCTCACCGAGAGTGCTTGAAATTGAGTCCCAACAATCTCTTCTGGTTCTACACAGGAGAATGATGATAAGTTGCTTACAATTAAAGCTTGCTCTCCATCTACAGTGGCTAATTTGTTGTTCTTGACAAACTTCAGTTTCTGGTGAAGTGTCGAAGTAACTGCCCCTGCCTCATGTATCCAAGGTCTTCCTAATAAATAGTTGTATGCTGCTCGGATGTCCATGACCTGGAAAGTGACTTAGAAAGTGTGAGGACTGATGGTTATGGGAAGATCGACTTTGCCAATAACTGTTTTCCTGGACCCGTCGAAGGCTTTGACGATGATCTCACTGCCTCTCATGGGAGTACCTTGAAAAGAAAGTCGTACCAAAGTTGACCTTGGTATAACGTTCAAGGATGAATCTGTATCTACCAGCACGCTAGCTAAAGCATTGTCCAGGCAGTTAACTGTGATATTAAGTGCCATATTATGGTTCTTGCCTTCCTCCGGCAATTCTTCATCACTGAAACCCAAGTTGTTGCAGGAAGTGATATTGGAGATAATGTTGTCAAATTGCCCTACTGTCACATCTTGTTCTACAAAGCCTTGTTCCAAGACTTTATGTAGAGCTTCCATATGAGCTTCTGAACTAAGCAGGAGAGATAGTACAGAGATTCGAGACGGAGTTTGTAACAATTGATCCACAATGTTGTACTCGCTTTTCTGGATGAGCTTTTAGCATTTCATCGTTGTTCTTTACAGGTTCTGGATTGCTGGATTGACCGACTTCTTGATTAGGAACTTCAACTTGAGGTTCCTTTTCTTTGGTAGGCTCTCCAACTCCTCTATTGAAAATCTGACCGCCCCGAGTAACTCGACTGATGTCGGCAACGTTCACAATGGAGGGTAATGGAGTTTCTTTTCCATTTTCTATGGTCGTCGCACCGTATTTGTACGTGATAACTTTTTTTGACTTGTACGGAATGGGACCTGGAAAGTAGACAACCACAGGAGCTTTTTGGGGTTTCTGACCGTCATAGGCGACCTCAATTAGTTCCAGGTTTGGAACTTTTCTACTACCAAGAGGGATCTTTGATTCATTGAGCAGAGGTATTATTGCGCAAACGACCTTGGCTATTCCATGAGTGGAGACTATGACAATGCTTTTGTCCAATAGTCCTTGGTCCTCGTTTTGAACAGGGAGGTAACCTTGTATCATGTTGATTGATTCAGAATTCGAGCATGGTTGAACTTCCTTTCGGTTTAACTAATGCTGGAGAGCTGCTCGCACGAGATAACATCCTTGGTTATTTTCTGAGCATATTCCACAGCGTTCATAATTGTGAATTGGTACCTTACCGTATCCACTTTGTATGCATTGCATCCTTACCAGATCTGTTTCTAGTAAGCGGATATCACAGTTTTGATGTCGATCGGGATTCCCATTAGTTACGCTAACTTGTTGTGTGTCTTTATTCCGGTAGATTGGAAGCCACTAGTGGTCCAACAGATGTGAAGAGTTCTTTGCACAAGCGCACACCCTTGGTCATTCTTGTAGCAATCTTCATAGTCTTGATAATTGTACGAGGCCAGAAAACCGAGTCTGACGTGCTTGGCATGTAATTCCACTAGACTGGTATTCATTAAGCGAATGTCAAAGATCTGAACCATGTAAACCTGATGATCATTCCTTTCATGGTAGTCTTGGATCCATCCGAGATCCATCTGACGCTGAAGGGCTTCTTGTACAAAAGAGCATCCCTAATTGTTCTTTAAGCAGATCGGGCAAGCGCTGTAATCGTGTTGCGGTAAATTATAATACTGACTTTTCCTTGAATGCATTGCCACTAGATTGACATTCATTGCGCGAATGTCATGGTTTTAAACAATGTTTGGATGTGCATGGGACATGTTTATTTTGCGAATCCGGTGATCCTGAATCCATCCCAGATCCATTTTCTCTTGAAGAGATGTTTGTACTATGGCACATCCTTGATTATTCTTGGAATAGATATCACACTGATGATAGTTATAAGATGGTACATGGTCGTACCCGCTCTGTCTACAATTTATTTTTACCAGGTTGGTTCCCAGCAAGCGTACATTGTGAATTTGATAACTGCTGCTGGATTCTCCTTCTATCAGGTTTACCGTAGTCTTCTCATGTTGTGGTAACGGGTTAGTATGAACATTCAGATTAGTATCTTTGAAAGATAAAATACTGTTTCTGACAAGTTTTTGTACATCAGACTTGAAACTGAGACAGTTCTCAATGTTATGTCCTGATCCTCCTTGATGGTAAGGGCAAGTTTGATCTGCTTTGAACCAAAAAGGTGGATTTTCTGGTACTATAAGAGGAGTCCTGGTTTGAACGTGCCCCTTATCCAGTAGAAGTGAAAATAACTCTGCATACAACATCGGTATAGGGTCGAACCCTAATGGCCGTGTAGTACGATTGTTGTTATTGTACTGTGGGCGAGCCTGCTGAAGAGGCTGTTGCGGCCTTTGCTGATACTGTTGTTGACTTGGTTGGCTCTGAGTAACCTGAGGTTGATATGTCGGAGCTGGCGCGGGGTTGATAGCGGGAATTACTGCTGCTACTGGTTGATACCTTCGCCTTTGCCTTCCTAGAGAGATATTACTGATATCTTGCTCTTTCTTCTTTTGGAAAGCACTACCGTACCTTTTAGTACTGCTAGATGGCTCTGCATCTTTGACCAATCGTCCTTCTCGGACTGCTTCTTGGAGGCGTACCCCCATGTTCACCATTTCAGTGAAATCACTAGGTGCACTTGTAACCATTCGATCGTAATAAAATGAGCTCAACGTTTTTGGGAAGACCTTTGTCATTTCCTTTTCCTCGAGAGGAGGAAAGATCTGGGCGGAAATTTCACGCCATCTCTGAGCATATTCCTTAAAGGTTTCTTTATCCTTTTGTGACATTGCTCTAAGCTGGTCCCTATCTGGTGCCATGTCCAAGTTGTATTTATACTGCTGAACGAAGGCTGCCCCGAGATTTCTAAAAGTACTGATATTGGTGCGGTTTAAACCCATGTACCATTTGAGTGTGGCACCGGTTAAATTGTCTTGGAAGTAATGGATTAGAAGCTGTTGATTTTCTGTCAGAGTAGACATTTTTCGAGCGTACATCACCAATTGACTTTGAGGGCAAGAGTTACCTTTGTATTTCTCAAAGTCAGGCACCTTGAATTTGTGCGGTATCTTTACATTAGGGACCAAGCAGAGTTCGACGGCGTCTTTGCCAAATAAGTCTTGTCCGCGAACGGCATGCAGTTCCTTATGCATTTCCAAGAATTGTTCTTGGAATTCATTCATCCTTTCGTATACTTCTTCGTTTCTACCATAGGCAGCCTGTAAAATATGTTCCTCCGGGATAGTGTGTACCACTGGTTGTGGTATAGACATTACAACAGTGACTCTTGGCGCTTCAGTGACCTGAAGTTTGTAACCTTCGGGAGTTTCTGCTGTAACCCTTGCATCTTCATTTACCTGAAGTTTGTAACCTTCAGGTCTGGCGGTTCCTGCTACGACTTCCGGGTCTTCAGTGACCGGTGGGATGTATCCTTCAGGTATAAAGTTGAGAGGAATTCCCCAGGGGAAACCTTTAGGCATGTTGTACTGAGGATGACTTCCAGGTGTCTCAAACATTGGTGTGGATGTAATCTCCGAGATCACAGTCCTTTGATGTTGTTATTCCTGGGCTGCATCCAGGGATTGCATGGTGTTGTGGAGGTACTCCAAACTCTCCTTTAGAGCATTGATTTCTTCTCTCAGCTCTCTGTTCTCTTCCTCAAGATCATCCATTTTCTTTTGTCGATTGGCCTGAGTATTGTATGAATGAGACAGTTTGACTCTAGAGTGCGACACATATGTGAGACTCAAAGACAAAGATGTGCTATGTGAGAATGATGAATGATATACAAAGAATGATATATATATATATATATATATATATATATATATATATATATATATATTAGTTTTTATTCTCAAAAGAAACTTCAACAATTATATTGCAAATATCACACAGCGGGGGAGACCCTTTTATTGAACTTGAAAGGTTGCAGTATTTTATAGGGAAAAGTACAGTATTTTACAAAGTGCGAGAAGGAAAAGTTATGCTTATGGATCATGAGTTCTCTCTGAGGATAGCTCAGATGTTGGTTCCTGAATTTTTCTTTTCTTCAATCGAGCCTCTTCAGCTGTCGTCGGGTCAACAATCCTTTGCCAAGTGAAAGGAGTGAGCAAATTTCTTCGTTCCTCCTGACTTTCTATAGCATGCTGCTCTAATATCTCAATCAGAGCATCCTTTTCCTTTAGTAGTTCCTGAATCTTAGTACATTCCAAATTAAGAATCTGGTACTTGTTCTTCCAAGAGTTCCTCCCATGTTGGACCTTGTTGAGAGCGATCTGGAGTTTTTCCGTATCAGACATGAAATAAAGGACATATTCCTTTAAGGGAAAAACTTCTTGACGAGGGTAAGGCATCCTCAGTTTGATGGCTCTAGTTTGTACCCAGTGGAGGTAAGGTTTTGCAGAGGTACAACTTGGTCTTCCTAGGGACTCTCTTCCTTTCCTATGAACATGTTGCCAGGCTTGCACTATTTCTTTCTTTAGTGCCCTGTCATTTTCCCCTTCCTTGAAGAAAAGACCTTCCAGATGAACATTATGTGGGATATTCTTCATCAGGTATCCAAGTTGACGGCGAGATAAAATTGGATGGTAGTTGATCCCTCCCCTAGTGCCAATGAGGGGTACATTGGGGAAATTTCCACATTTGTCAATGATTTTTACCCCGTCATAGATTCGATTGCACCAATCTATGTTAGAATTGGTAAGGGACATAATCTTCTGTGACCACGCAGACTACTCTTGTGATCCCAAAAAGCAGCAGACTTGGGTACTCCACTGTACAAATTCCTTAAGTGTATAGAATGATAAGCATCTGCGAGCAAAGTTGGGACAGGGTTCCCAATTAAGAATATCTTAAAAGCATTGGTGTCAATAAAGTTGTCAATTTTGGGAAAGAGGAATAACCCATGTATGAGCAGAACAAAGACGTCCTCGAAAGTGGTTATATTTCCTGCACTGGAAAAGTATAAAGCTTTCTCCATCAGGAATCTAGCTGGTAAACCCTGGATTCCTCCCTTGGTGGTCATGTGAGCCCTGATTTCTGACTCTTCCAAAGAGATTACTCTTGCAATGGTTTGATCTTTTGGAATTTCTTCCAGTCCAGAAAACGGAGCTTGATCTGTGATAGGTAAATCAATCAGGTGGGAGTACTCTTCCAGTGTCGGTGTGAGCTGATAATCTGGAAAGGTGAAACAGTGGTAAACCGGATCGTAGAACTGAACCAGTGTAGACAGGATTACTTCAACAATGTTGACCTTCAAAAGAGACAACAGTCATCCATGCTTAGCTCTGAAAGCCTCGGGATTAGTAATCATCCTTCCCAATTTCCTTAAGTCTTCTAGTTTTAGAACCTTGAAGGTGTACTTGTGCGTTTTTCTTCTACCGAAATCCATAACGCAACCTTTGATATTTGCAATTATTGTTTTAGTTCTTTTAGAAAAAGATTTTTTTCTTGTTTAAAAAAGACTTTTTAATGAATGCATGAATGCAGCAAACAAAAACATTTGAAAACATGGGTTTAGGGGTTCATCGTCACGAGCATGGAGCCATGGATCTACCCATCCCCAAAGGTGTGTACTAATAGGTCAATTTTTGTATCTGTAGAATGGGTTCTAACAGAGGTTCCCAAAATCATTGACCCCTCTTAGGGATATTAATAGCAAACTGATTGACTAAGAAGAGCTATAATATCCTAAGATGAATCTCCTTTGAGTGTAGTATCGCGTATCAACTATTCCCGAGAGTCACCGCACTACCTAATGGTTATATGGTTAAATGTCTACTAATCCTCAGCTTCAAGGGTAACCCAATGGGATAAAACAATGCTTTCACGACATGCCCATTCAACATTGGTAAATCCACGCGGGCACCTCCACTGATTCGGTGGACTGCCAAGTTATCTTGGTCGGGATTCAATCCCTATAATCCTTCCTGGAGACGCCACCACTTATCTTAATGTTCTCTCGGACTCACCACATGCGTATTAATCACATTCCCAGATAACAGTAATTTAAACAAGGGTATCAAGTAATATGACAGAATATGATATATAAAATGAGAAAGCAAGTAAGTTAAACATAAAAGTAAATGTAAAGCAAAGCCTAGACCTCTTAGGAACTCTAATCCTAGACAAATTCAAGTCTCCCCAGCAAAGTCGCCATTTTTCTGTAGTGTGCGATTTTTGTCGATGATGCGACCACCTTACCGCAAATGATTTGGGTGCTACTTTCTGATTTATGTATTTATCCTATGAAGCTAGAAAGGAAAGGGAAGATATCTAAAACTAACCTTACACGCAAATGTTTTCCTTAACAAATGCTAAGAGATCGGGGTCTGGTTATACAAAGGGAAGCTATTAACACCCAATGTATCTATGGTAATCCATAGGAACTTTCATTTGCATGTATTTATGTTAACTTGAATTGCTTTCTTTTGTTTATCTACTGTGGATTGGGAAAGTTTCTCCTTTGGGAGTGTTGAGGGAATGTTTTTGTTGTTTTCGGGTTTTCTATTATTTTTGGGAAGGTACTGGACCTAAAGTTTTTGGTTTGCGTGCTCGCTAAGATTTCGCAATCTTATGCCTACGTATTCCCGTAAAGAGATTTGGGAAATCAGAGCAATCGTAGTTCCTCCTATTCTATGGGAGGAAAAATGTGGTGTGTCATGTTCGAAACCCAAGATTGAAGCTAGCAGAGTATTTTTGTCTTGTTCAAAGCCCAAGATTAAAGCTAACAGAGTTTCTTTGTATCTTGTTTAAAGCTAACAGAAATATTTGTGTCTTGTTCAAAGCCCACGATTGAAGCTAAAGTTGACTGAGAGAGAGAATTTGTCATCTCTAAAGGGAGATGTCTCACCTATTCATCACAAATGTTTGAGAAATTGGTTATAAGGGAAATTACTTTATCTAGTATGTATTGAATCGAGCAATGCCATAATTTCATTTATAAGAGGGAAGTCATGAAGGAAGAAGCTTTAACTCAGTGTAGAGGAATGCCACTTTTTCCTTATGAGTCTTTCATGCTAAGAGATGGACATTGGCTTGGATGTATGGAATCCAGAGGCTTTCCACTTACAGCAGTCAGATGAAAGATAAATTATGGCCAGGATAAGGGAAGGACTCCAGCTTGGATTTTTGAATCAACAAGTGTGCCACTTACAGTAATTATCTGGAAAAAGGTTTTTTTTATTGTTTGTTTTGATATGTGATGCAAAGATAAGATGTCTTCCTGCAGAGAGAAATCCTGATCTCATCTAAGGGGATATTGATTTTAGGGTGTGCCTTGATCAAAGCCCAAGGTTGAAGCTAAAGGAAACTGACTCCACTGGGGAGAGTTTTATCTGTCTTGTACAAAGTCCAAGATTAAGGCTGACTGGGGAAATTCTTATATGAAGCCTAAGAGGAGGCTTTCTCTTGCTGAGGATTTGAAATCCAGGAGCAGGTCCAAATTGTTTTAGGGAATCCAAAAGGAATTTGGTCTTGCTGGGGAGTTAGGGAAGAGTTGAAGTATCAGATGCCATGAGGCTCTGATTTTGTTGAGGATTTGTTAATGGAAAATTGAACCTGGTTGGGGATTCTTGAACCTTGTTGGGGATCAAAGAAGTTTAAAGGTGAGTTTGAAAACCTTAGAGGTTTTTAGCTCTTCTAGAGACTGGTGTATTGATAAATTTCAAAAGAGGTATTTCATGTGCTTTTAGGAAACTTAAGGGTCTCTGTATGAGATCCCAGAGTGGATGAGACATTCCAAATCTACTTGTATGAAGCCTAAGAGGAGGCTGAGACTATCCAAGTCTCTTAGGAAGAGGCAGACTCTGGTTGGAGAGAAATCTTTGAATGATGCCCAAGAGGAAGTTGTTGGTTTAAAGGATGCAGATCAACCTTTAGATGGTAGTGTGTTCTGGAAATTTGACTTCTCTGGGGATTAGACTAGAAAAGAAGACTAATTTATATCCTATGCTTTTAGGAAGCCTTTGGGTCCTTGTACTAAGCCAAGAGGAGGCCAGAGAACTTCTAAGAAGCCTGTTGGTCCTTGTACTAAGCCCAAAAGGAGGCTGGGGATGCTTTTAGGAAGCCTGTGGGTCCAAGCCTAGGAAAATTTTAAGAAAGGTTTCACCGGGAATTAATCCTTTCTTTACTGAACAGTTTTAAGGCTTGAAGAAATTCAAAAGAGGTTTCACCAGGAATTAATCCTCTCTGGGGAAATGAATTTCTTATATATATCACATTTCTAAGTTTTGACAGTCTTGAGAAAAGTTTCACCGGGAATAATGCCTTTCTCTGTTCCATATTGAATAAGCCCAAGAGGAGGCGGACTATATAGGGAATTTCCTATGAGGGAACTAGTTTTGGCTATGTTAGAAAGTAACCTCTGGTTGGACCTAAGTGTAGACCTAACTGCTGGAGAAAAACTCTAAACAAATATGCACAAGAATATATATATACAGATGAATTAACAAATATATAAATAAGTATGCATAGAATTGAAAAGATGATGGGACTTATACTCTAAGAAGAGGCCCAAGTGTATTGTGATCGATTGTATTGATGATGAATGTATGATTGATTAAGGTTTTGAGAAATTGAAGAAAGTTTTGAGAAAATTATGAATTTGAATATGAATTAAGAGAAAGTTGTTTAAAAGAAAAGAATGTTTGGGGCTTATAACTCAAAGAGAGACCCAAGTGGCCTAAGAGCAATTTCCCCGGGAATAATGCTCCTCTTAGTACCAGTTTAAAACAGACAGATGATTTTGAAAACAGAGGTATGTGGCTTACAACTCAAGGAGAGGCACAAGGAAGTTTTTTATGTTTTAAAACAAAGTTTATGTATAAAAGAATGAGGCTTATACTCAAGGAGAGGCCCAGATGACCTATTTTGAAAACAGAGATCGCACTGCGATATCGGAAGATGTTGTGGTACTTATACTATAGTAGAGGCCCAAAATTGTTTATGTACAAAGGGGGGTTTGGGTCTTACACTGAATTGGAGGCCCAAAAGAAAAAATAGTGGGGCTTACAACTCAGAGAGAGGCCCAAATGATTCATTTGAAAAGGCGACAATCGCCCGTGATTTTTAAAACCACAGAGAGACTTATACAATGACTGAGGCCCAAAATTATTTATGTCCAAGGAAGAATGGGTCTTACACTCTAATAGAGGCCCAAAAAGTTATTTTTATACAAGAGGTTGGGACTTATAGCTCAAGGAGATGCCCAGATGAAAAACAGTGATCGCACCGTTTATTTTGAAAATCGCGTCGGGACTTATACAATGACTGAGGCCCAAAACTATTTATTTACAAGGGGGATGGGTCTTACACTCTACAAAAAGGCCTAAAAGTGTTTCAAATAAGGTTTGAAAAATTAAAATCAAGGAAAAACCCTAATTTTAATTAAAAATATAATTTTTCAAAGAAAATTAAATAAAAATGATATAAAATATCAAATATATTTAAAAAAAAAGTTGTGAGTTTTGAAAAATCATGTTATGTTTATATGAAAGTGTGAAATTCATTTGAATTTGAAAAAATCAAGATGAAAATTTCATTAAAAATGTTTAAAAACAATTAAAATGAAATTCTTTACAAAAATTCCAAATATATTAAATAAATAATATAAATTTGATTTTTTTTGTAGATTAAAATATTTTAACATTTTTGTGAATTTTTAAAAAAAGAACCAATAAAAAATAATTAAAATTGAGGGAGAAATTAATTTTTGAAATCAATTAAGAAAAATAACAAAAATTCAAAAATTCAAATAATTTGAATATGGCGCCAATGATCACTTTCTTCTTCCTCGTGCCCGCGCCATGGCTGATTTGCAAAACCTCATTTTTCTCTCTGATTACTCAATGGTTTTGCACGATTCAAATATCAATCTCACTCGTTTTTGAACAAGGATTACAATGGTACCAATTAATTGCATTTGTTATAAGTGTGGAGTGAGAAATCAAGTGATGAACACATGAACCCAAATTTCTACAAGAACACTATGAAATCCTATACATTATAGCTACAAAGCAATTTATTGAGGGGAAACACTCTACATAAATGCAGAAACATGTTTATAACTTGAAAACATATTTATGATGCATGGATCATAGAGTTTGAGAGTTCAGGCTTGCCTCTTGCAAGAAGAAATCGAATTGTGTGTTGGAGGTGTTACAGATGTTGTTTGATGACTTGGATAACTTCAATGGACCTAATGTAAGGTGTTTGGAAGCTTGGAATTGATTGAAAGTACCTGGATCTTGTTGTGGCACCTCAATTGTAGCTTTGACAAAAAGCTTGAGCAAATGGATAGTGACTTGATGATTCTGGTGTTCCAGGTGTGTTTTGAGGTTATGGATCACTCATATATGATATATGTGAGGTGTTAGGATGGTTGGTTTTGATGGAATTGCTCTCTATTTGAAAATTCGCATCTTACTTGCCAAAGAAGGAAATTTTGGTTTTGAAGAGTGATTTGGAGGAAAACATGATTTCTGATGTTTTGGAGTGGTTTGATCAGTCATACATGACCTCTATTTATAGTAGAGGAAGTTTGTCTTGCAAGGAATAGTGATTGAGGGGCTGGATCACTCCATTATCCATTGGAATTTGCCATGTAGCCAAAGTCTCCTCTAGCCATTGACTTGAGTCAATCTTGCAGGCATATGGTCTTCTGATGCTTGGATTCATTTTGACTCATTTGTGATGTTGCAGACTAATACATGACAGCTCTATGCATCCATTCAATGCTTAATGACAAATTTGAAGTTTTTGGAAATGAACTTTGAATGCCACATGCCTAAGTGATAGGATTTTTGATTTGGTGGCCTTGTGATTAGATTCTTCATCATTCATGTTGATTTTGGACAGAAATACAATGATGCAAGTGTCCAAAATTGGCTCAAGAAACCGTGGGAACCAAGCCATGTACCAATGTTGTTGTGTAGGCATGGTGAAAAATGCCATTTTTGGAGGCTTATAACTTCTTGCTTAAGTTGAATCATGGGAGGCTCTTGTACTTTTTAGAAAGCCCCTATAACATACTTCAACTTTAATGTTTAACTTTGGTCTTGAATCATCTTGGATCATAATGAAAAATGGCCTCAAAGTTTGTGAAAATACAAAACAGATTCTGTCCAAAATTTCACTAAGTGTTGAAAAAGTGTCCATTTTCCATTTTTTGTGATTTAGATCAATCTATAACTCAAAATCCACGAAGATTTGGAATGAGGTGTAGTTGACATTCTTGTAGTATGTAATGAGAGCTTTCATTTGAGCTTTGGATGGAAGAAAAAGGTTGCTTGGATCACAAGTTATGGTCTTGCAAAGTTGGGTAAAAATCACTTTTTTTCATGACTTAGTGAAATTTCAAGTTTCTTAAGATTGTCCCTTTTGCAAGTAACCCCACTTTTCTTGGTTTTTCTTGATGGACGATTGTTAACATTGTTTTTTACTTAAGGGAGCCATGTTTGTTAAGAAATCTCAAAAGTCAAACTTGATTTTTTGGCACAGTTGATTTTTTGTCAGATGAATTTCAAACTCTGTGATTCTTTATGAAATCAAGTTCTTGATCTAATTCAAACCTATTGGATGGATTCCATAGGTGTTTTAGAGTGTCTTGAATCATGTCCCAAGGTTTGAGATCATGTTTTGGTCAAAAGTCAAAGGTAGGGTTGACTTTTTCTTAGAAACCCTAGTTGGTGGTCCAGATGAATTTGCATCTTTATTTTGCCCATGAACCAAGTTCTTTGTGTTCATTTGAACTTGTAAGATGATCAATACAAAATATTTGAGGTCTTCAAAGCATTCCTTGAGGTCTTTGTTCATGTCTTGCCCCAAAAGTCAACTCAGGGGTGAATTAGGTCAAGAAACCCTTATTCCTAATTTTTGATGAATACATCCTCTGAAGTTATTTTGAACTTGTGATTGGATCCATGAGGTCCCTTTGAACTTCTTGTGTCATGTTTTGAAGTATTGGCTCATGCCCAGATGAAAATTTCCCTCTAGAGCCCTTGGTCGACCAAAACCCTAATTTGGTGACACTGGTGATCTTGAGACTTGATCAGCTTGAAATGTTGTATTCCTATGCTTGATTATTGATTTGGGAGACTTCTTGGTATTTTATGGATGTTTGAGAGGCTTGACAAGTTGAGGATCATGTCCATTATTGATTGATCCTTTGTCTGAGTACTCTGAGAGGGCTCAAAACCCTAATTCTTGATTGGAGTGAATGCTCAACAATCTTTGAGAGGAGTGATGAGGTATGAAGGTACATCCATGTTGTGGTGATATTTTGTACAATGATGGGAAATCTTGTGGTTAAAATTTAGGGTATGACAATATGAAGACTTCAATATTATGGCCATGCTTCAACAATTTGTACTTCTTAATACTTCATAATTGTCATGGTTGTCATCATAAAAAAGAGGGAGAATGTGAAGACAAGTTTCTAATGTGTTTTGATGAAGACAAGCCCATTGATGAAGACAAGCTCAACAATTATATAATCAAAGAAGGAAAAAGAAATAATGCCTAAGACTTGACTTCTCTTGCAAGATTGGATTGATCAACTTTTAGGTATATGAAATTCTTGACTAAAACAATCTTAGTGCTCAAGTTTTATGAGCATGCATTAAAAATTCATTTTTTGATTTAAAACCTTGATTAAACATTTTTAAAAGATCATCTAATGTCTTGATCATATTTCTAGATGATACATGGTTTTGAATCATTTGCATTAGCTATTTTTCAAAATTTCACTTATGACAATCGATTGTCATCCTGATGCAATCGATTCTCACAGGCTATTTTTTCAAAAAATTTACACGTTACACTTGGTACAACCGATTGTGGTTCTGGTGCAATCAATTGCACATGTATGTTTTCTGAAAAGTACTTTGTTTGAATGCACATTTTTATCATATCTTTTCATGGCATCTCTTACATCATTTCTAATGAAATTTCAGAATTTCTTTAACCATTGCCATGACATTTGAATGGTTGCATTCATCACTATAAATTCCTTTCAAATTTTCATTTTACACTCACCTCTTTCATTCAAATCTTAAAAACTCTCTACATATCTTCCATTACAACTTTCATACTCAGATACGTTTTTGAAATACATTTTCACATTATTATCATTAAAGTATCTTGAGCACTTAGAGAAAATTTGTCTGAATCTTCATACTTGAAAGAGAAGAATGCTTTGTTACAAGTCTTAAATAATTCTACAAACTTCATCTACTTCTTTATACATTACTTTGTTGTAAATTTCCTAATTATCAAGGATTGTTTGATATTAGGTGTAATGACTTATCATCCAAAATTTTTGGAGATAAGATTATCATAAAAGGGAGGATTGTTCTCTTTTCTTGGTGTTCAAGTTTCAAGTGGTTTGTTCTTGATAACTTATGTTAGAGTCTGTATAGAAATACTAGAATTGTCTTGTTCATAAGATGTAACAATAGTGAAAATCTCTTACTGCGTAAGGGGACTGGAGTAGAATAAAATCAATTAATTCACCTAAAATAAAATCAATTAATATATCCATGATTTTAGCAACTAAAGAGTCTAATTGTGGCACTAAAATTAAAATAATGATATAGGGAATATGAATCATTGAAAAGTCATATTTCTAACTCTTTATTAAGACTCAAAAGTCACATAAAGTTACCCTAGTTTATGACTCTGTGTTCTTTCTAATTCTCAAATCCCAATCTAAATATAAGCTCTTCATCCCTCTGGAAAAGCATAAGTGTCGACCGTTAATTCAACCAGAAAATTGGAAAATCATAATGTCTCTACGCGACAAACAACCGGCAAAGACACAGAGTCGCCACCAAACGTTATTTATCCCAACGGGGAAAAGAAACGATCGAGAAAACCTCAGAAGGGAAAGAACATTGTCTCGCAACCAAATTCGGGGTCCGAGAGTCGATTACGCAAGAGGAAGGTATTAGCACCTCTCGCATCCATTGTCCTCAACGGGATACACTCTTGTTGTTCTAATCAAAGAGTGTGTATATCTAAGGCCTACTTGCTAAGGGAATGTATGAATTAATTGATTGGGGAAAAACAAAATGTTTTTTTTATTATTGAGTTCGTCTGAATCTTGCGACCCAGTACCTACATATCTTAGAGGGAATTAGAACTCCATAGTTTTTGTTGAAAAAGTTTGCTCTGTTTAGCATTTTTATGGACGATGTTAACGTTTGCATTCCAATCGTTAGGTTTTTCTGCTCGCACGTGAGGAAACTTACGCTTTAGCTCGTATTTACGGTAGAACAGAAATAACGTGTCCTTTCTGAAAAAAAAAAGTTGAAGAGAAAATCCCGAAGGAAAAATGATTTGCATTTGTTGAAGTGTTTTTGTTAAGTTTTGAAAAGAATTTGAGATGCGCATTGTACTAAAGTCTAGGACAATAGGAGCAAGTACTTTGTACAAGCGATCCAAGCGTCTTGCGTACAAAATACTTTAGAAGAGGTAAGGAAAGACTCCAGCTCATCTTTTCCCATGTACTTAAGGCTCGTAACGTACCATACATATCATATTTATTAAGTATTTTAATTTTGATGCAAGAAAATTTTTTTGTTTTAAGAGATGTAAAAAAGGAAAGAAAAATCTAGGGGAGAACTTCATCCTAAAGGTTATCATGCAAAGTAGTCCTAAAGTTGGGATGAAAGGGAAAAGCTACCCTAGTGTGATCATGCAAGATGGACCTATGGTTGAGGATAAAGGGAAAATCTACCCTAGTGTTGTCATTCTTGGATAAACAACCTAATGTCTATCCTACTCCAAGCTTAATCAAAAATTAAGTTGGACTAGGAAGCCCTAAGGAACATGCAAGAGCACCACAAACAAAAAATTAAGAAAAGGGCAAAAATAGCAGCATACGACAATGCATTATGTTCAGAACAACAATGTATCTTACGCAACAACATAACAACATTTAACAGAGTATCTCAGGCAGAGCAGGGTATATGCAGTAGCACAGAATGACAACATATAATAGCATATATTATGCAAAACAATAGTGTATGCACCAACATCATTGAATACATTCAATAAGATCAAGCATGAATTAGCATGTAATCAATCATCCAACAATGTACATGAAAATGAATTAACACTCCAACAATGTACATGAACATGTATCAACACTCCAAGTATCACGAACATGCATCGAGAATTCAAGCAATATGAACACTCAATGACAATGTTGAGAAGACAAGCCTTAACATGTAGGTAACAATTAGCAATGTATATAAACATGCATCAAGAACAACCAAGCATCATGGACGTGTGTCAACAATTAAACCATGCATTATGGTAAACAACGCAATCTAACCACAAATTCACATACACACTGTAGATGGATGCTAAATAGCTCAAGAAATAATCACAAATATCAATCATATCAAGTAATGAAGATTAGAAGCGGAAAGGAATTAAAACAAGCTCAAAAAAACAATAAAAACACAAACTGCTCCAGGTGTAATCAGTTGCCTGAAATGGTGTAACCGGATACACCATGTACAAAGTGACTTCCCAGGGCGCAGGCAAAGGGGTGTGACCGGTTACACCATATGCAATAACAAGCAAAGGGGTGTGGCCGGTTACACCATATGCAATAACCGGTTACACCTGCAAAAACAGCAGAAACAGAATTTTAAAAAGCACTTTTCAAAATCACTTATTTGATCTAAACACCAGATGTTAGGGCATGGAATTGAATACAAAAATCACAACAATTATGAGCAAATAAACACCAATTGAGTCCATCCAACATCAATATCATCAAGTATGCAAATCAATGGATCAAACAACACACAAATCACAAGAGACTACATTGTAAAAGTGTGGATTAAGCTAAAACAGTGTTAAATCTAAGAATTACCAACCTACAAAGCTGAGATTTTATTTGGTAATTGTTGCAAATAGAATTTGATAGATGTAGCTAAGAAAACTAGAGATCCAATGATTTCTTCACAAGAAAATGCAAGAACAATGCAATAATATGAACTTGCTTCCAAAGTTCTTCAAGAATCAACTTCCAAAGCTTAGATTTATGGAGAAACCTCTGTTGTTGCAGAATCTAATAGTGAAAGAGCAATGTGATGAAATTTTAGCTCAAGGATTAGCAAGTTTCAATGCAAAGCTTGTTAACTCTAATGGTGGAGCTTTGGTGAGGTTAGGGATGAAGAGAAAAATGGAGATTGAAAGAGAAAATTCTGCACAAAGTGAGAGAGAATGAGAGTGAAATTTGTAGAAAAATGCAGAAAATGATTGGGTATCCTTGTGGAATGGAGCAATTTTGTTTAAATGGCAATTAGGCTTAGAGCTCAAAGAGGCTTGGGATTGGGTTTGGAAATGTGACTTGGAGCTAGGTATGGATTTTTGGTTTGGAATTTGCTATGGAGTTTGTTATAACTTTGCATGTTCTAGATATTTCCATCTGATGTGAGGGTGATGCATAGAAACAATGAAATTGAATGAATTCTGCTACAGTGCTGAAAAACTGCTATTCTTGGCGAAATCCACCTGATGTAACTGGTTACATGAAACAAGGTAACCGGTTACATGCTTAAAAATTTGAATTCTGGCGCCACTTGTGAATGGTGTAACCGGTTATAGGCTTTTGGGTAACCGGTTACATCAAGGAAAAAATGAGAAATTTGTTCTGTTGTAACCTGCTTTGTGCATGGCTTCGCATCTGAACCTTAGCCTTCGATAATGCCCTTGAATAACACCTAAGATACGATGATTGGTCTGACTTGAACCCTGGATAACCTCTGACCGGCTTGAATTCCAAGTAATCTCACACGATCTCTGAGAAAAATAAATGCTAGAGATTTCTGAAGCATTGAGACTCTGATTCCTTTGCTTTCGCTTGCACACTTTGGGTAGAGAAATTCATACTACGAGAAAAAACCTTGATCCCGTGTCTTAAGAGCTCATGCAAATGAATGATTGTGATGTCATGACCTAATGGAAATGTATATGAAAGAGAAGCAAAAGCCAATTACGGTTAGAAACAGGAGGGCAAATTTTGGGGTACAACACATAAGTGTCAAGCCAAACAATCAATGAATCAAAAAGTTTATATATATATATATATATATATATATGGTTATTAGTCAAAAATAATAAAAAATCTTTTATAAGATGCTATTTTTCATGTTGATTTTCACTTTTTAGGATCAAGTTTGATTTGATGTTCAAAGACTTTTGGAACAAATTGATCAGAATTTAAGTTGAAGGTTAAAAATCAATATCAGGTGCAATTGTTTCATCTCTTTGATTGCTTGAAATGTTGCCTAAAAAATAATTGTCTGGTCATCTAAAACGAAAAAAGAAAGAAATTAATTGAAATTGATAATAAATCTCAAAAGGGTGTTATTCATAATATTTTTGTAAAACAACCTACAATTTCTATATCGAATGATGCAAATCTAGGTAATTTGAACCTTGAAGCTGAGAGTTTAGAGAATGAACAACTAAATAGGATTGTTGAAGAGCAAAATATTTTGGTTGAAAATAATGAAAATGAAGATGATGATGAAGCTGACAATTTTGATGATGAAGGTTATAATAATGAAAATGAACATATCCCTATTTTTGTTGATGAACAACCTAACGAGTCTATTCAATTGGACATTTATGATCCAAGAACATGGAATAACCTTAGCAGTGATTTAAGAGATGAATTGCTAAAAATTGGTCCTAAAAGAGACGTGTCAATTGTGAATGGTCCTAAAGATACTTCTGGTAGGCATTTCTCATCATCATGTTATATCCGTTATTGTTCTAATGGAGAAGAGCAAGATAGGAATTGGCTTATTTATTCAAAAGAATTGGATAGAGTTTTTTTTTTTTGCTATAAGTTATTTGGTACAAGTTGTAGAAAGAATTGCTTAGCAAATGAAGGTTTTAATGATTGGAAACATATTTATGAAAGGCTTAAAGAACATGAATCAAGTTGTGCACACATGTCTTTCATGAGTAAATGGATTGACTTACAAATTAGATTTCAGAAAATATAACAATTGATAAACATCTTCAAGAGCTTATAAGAAATGAAAAAAGGAATTCGAAGGATGTCTTACTTAGGAAAGTTTTTGTTACTAGATATCTAGCTGAGCAAAATTTAGTATTTCGTGGAAAAAATGAGAGGATTAATGTGGAAAACAATGGAAACTTTCTTTCTCTTTTTGAAATGATTGCTAAATGGGATCCTGTCATGCAAAAACATTTTGAACGTATTAAGAATAATGAAATTCATTATCATTATCTTAGTCATAAGATTCAAAATGAATTGATTAACACGTTAGCTAATGAAGTCAAAAGTGCAATAATTGAAAAAATCAAAGAAGCAAAATATTTTTCTGTGATTCTTGATTGTACTCCTGATGTAAGTCATCAAGAACAAATGACTCTCATTATACATTGTGTGAATGTTTCTACAAGTCCAATAAAAATTGAAGATTTTTAGTAGAATTTTTGAAAGTCTATGACACAACATGTCAAAGATTGTTTGAGGAATTACAAAATGTATTGGAAACTCTTGGTCTAGATATTAATAATGTGAGAGGACAAGGATATGATAATGGATCAAACATGAAAGGTAAACATCAAGGTGTACAAACAAAAATTATTAGATGTTAACCCTAGAGCATTATACACACCATGTGGTTGTCATAGCCTTAACTTGACACTTTGTGATATTGCAAATTCTTGTACTAAAGCTAAAGATTTTTTTGGAGTGTTACAACGTATTTATACTCTATTTTCTCATTCAACAAAATGTTGAAAAATTCTTAGAGACAATGTGAAAGGTTTAACTATTAAACCATTGTAACAAACATGTTGGGAAAGTCGTGTGAATAGTGTATTGGCAATTAAATCTCAAACTTCAGATAAGCACTACTTCAACTAGCCGAACAAGATAATAATCCCAAAATTAAGAGTGAAGCCGAATCTTTAGCAACTCATGGAATTGGAAACTTTGAATTTTTAGTAGCTATGATTATTTGGTTTGAATTGTTAACCGCTGTTAATGAAATTAGCAAAAGTTTGCAAAAAAAGACATGTGTATTGATGTGGCTATATAACTAGTAAAAGGTATGATCAATTATTTGAAAAAATATAGAGAATCTGGATTTGTAAATGCTAAGTCTAGTGCTGAAAAGATTGGGAGTGAAATGGAGATTGAATGTGTATTTATTCAAAAAGGTCAAATTCGTAGAAAACAACACTGATGAAAATCCATCTCAACCCACACAACTGAATCTTTAGTCTGCTGAAGAGTCTTTTCGAAATCACTATTTCTTATATATTGTAGACAATTGGCTCACTTGATAGAAGAATTGAGCAGTATAACATATATGAAAATATTTTTGGATTCTTGTTTAGTATTGAAAGGCTTAGATCATTATCTGATAGGGACTTGAAATCATGTTGTAAACATCTATAAACTTGTTTAAAACATGACGATTCTCTTGATCATGATGGTGAAATTTTGTTTGAATAATTGAAAGTTATTAGAGAAGTTTTAACAGTTGAATCAAAATCAAGCTATATGATATTGAGTTCTTTAAAGACTTTGAATTGTTTTCCTAATGCATGCATAACTTATAGAATAATATTGACTATTCTTATCAGTGTTGCATCTGCTGAAAGAAGCTTTTCTAAATTAAAATTATTAAAATCTTATTTGAGATATAATATGTCACAAGATAGATTAAATAGTCTTGTGTTGATTTCAATTGAAAATAATATTTTGAAGAACCTTGATTATGAACGAATTATTAATGATTTTACAACAAAAAATGATAAGAGGATTATATTTAAATAACTTTAAAATTTTGGTTAATTTTTTTATAGGAAAAAAGATTGGATCAAGAAGAATAAGAATAAGAATAAGAAGTAGAAGAAAAAAGAAAAGAAGAAGAATAAGTCTCTTTATAGTGGTTTATGTTTTGATGTAGTATAAACATTAGTTCAAATATCCATACTTGTATTCTTTTTGCACAATGTCAATTGAAAATGTGCTTTTTATCCAATTATTTCTTTTATTCTTATATATTTATTGTCAAAAAAATTATAGGGGCACTGCTCTTTTGATTCGCCCAAAGCACCCAAATTCAAAGGACCGGCCTTGGAGCATGGCATTTCCTTGTCTTAGCATTATTGTACTATTTTATATCTCATTAGTAGCTGAACCACACGTTAATAAAAAACATTATTACCTACTGCAACATAAGTTCTTCGGCGATGGTTTGAAATATGGTTCAGATGCAGGTAGCAACAATAAGCAAAAAATATTGTTAGAAAATGAATAGGTGTTCAAAAAATATAGTTGCTTCCTTCAGTAATGTCGAATCCGAAAAAAAAAAGGATTGGAATTTCGGAATAGCAGTGCTACTGCGAATTTGAGGCTTTGAATATAGTTCTACATTTCTTCTTCATATTATTCTACATAGCAATTGGAGTAGGAATAAATTACTAGATTATAATAAACAAACGTACAACTTGATTGTTATATTCGTATTTTTATAAATCCTACTTGAACATTGATTCTATTACATATCTTAACAACTATCATCACTACTCGTAACATATTCATGAATGCGTTAGCTGGAATTTCGAAGCTAAGAGGGATTTAAGATGTCAAGAAAAGCTGAAGAAAATATTTGGAGGAAGTAGGTCGAGTTCGACTAAGAAGATTTTGGTGGGATTTTAACTGAATATTGGCAAAAAGATGTCTACTTCTACATGGTGGTATCATTCTTGGACTTAAAATATTTTGGCCTTAGTTTGGTGATGGTTTCAACGAGATAATTTGAAATAAGGCTGGTTAACTGTTTTTTAGCCTTATCCGTTTTTGAAGGACGCGTGGAAGCCTGTGAAGGGCGAAACACATGCAAGCGAAAACGTGTCATTCTCTGGAGAGGAGACCGTTCGTTAACGTTACTGTTAACTTAGTATAAATAGGAGTCTTAGAATTAAGATTCAGTGTGTTCGATTATATATAAAACTCATATTACTCAAAGTATCTAAGTGTGTTGAGAAAAGAGTTATTGAGTGAAATGTATGTATGAATCACCATATTTTCATTCAATATCAAGTCATTTACATTAATGTTATTTTCACCCTTTTTAAATTTCAGTTGAAGTTATCCTCTATTTCTTTGTATTCTATAAATTATTCTTGCATTACTTTAAAGTTACAAATTAGTGTCGAAATGTTCATTATCAATAGAACTTAAGAAAAAACTATGCACATATGTCCTAGGATCAATCTAGTCGATCCTGTAAGTAACCAAATTTTCAATTTTGGAGGACTAGCGATTGTTTACCAAAATCCACGGTAAACAAATTGGCCACCCAGTGTGACCCTTGTGCTTAGTTGTTTTAATTTTGTAGATCTTCATACATAGAAAGCGAATTTTCAAACTTTATTGCATGAGATTAAGAAGTGGTAGGATAGCTAGAAGTAACGAAACTTTGCCAAAAATGAAATACGTTAGGAGAATGGTTAACCCACTAAATAAAAATGGAGAGCAACCCTCTCAGTCGATAGAGGAAAGCACAACCACATCGATTATGACCGAAGCGATGCCTTCGACGGTGAATACGATGGCCATACCGTCAAGCACCCAAAGTGGACCAATATTATCCCCTGTGAGAACACAAAGTCAACTAATGACTCCAAGACCAAAAGTGTCGAGTGGTTTCAGGACATATGTGCTTGGGTTCACAATGCTTATGAATGGTCGCGAACAACCATATGGCATGCTAACTTCAGTGATGACGAGTTTGCATAATAGTGCATCAATATTTGCTGACCAGTGGTGTCTGCGTATTCGCCATTGCCAGGGCCGAGATCGACCGTCAATAATCTTGGTCGAAATACCCAACCCCTGGGAACAGGATTTTCTTCCTAGCCAATGCCCACTTTTACCACAAATTCTGCAGTGGTGTTAAGGCAGCAAATGGATGAAAGCAACCATGAGATGGTTCATATGCTCGCCAACAGATGGGCACGATCTTCAATCATTTAATCCAAAATGCTACCTAAACTAATCAGTAAAACGCCCAAACGAATCAGCAATTGGCCCGTAAATGGCGCGAATTACATATTTCTTTGGTGCTCCAAGGGCGCCAGTTAAACCTGTTGCACAACCACGACCAGCATCGCTAGTGGAAAACCAAGGAGTGATCATGGAAGAAGACCCAACGATTAATTAAGCCCAACCTGTCGCACCAAATGTGGGTGAGATTAATCAAGGCCAATGCATCGAACCCAGAGAGGTCGAACAACCAGTGCCTAGGGAAGTCGAACAACCCAGGGTTGTGTTGGTCAATTGTGGCCAAGACGCTGATGAAATAGTTCACCGAGTTCGAAAAGACGATTTAGCATGAGAGAATAATTTGGCTGCCATAGTCGAAAGGATAATAGTACAAAATAGAGTGAACGTAGGCCTTCGTAGACCGAACTATATTTCCCCACTATCTGAATATATTCTGCAAACTGAACTGCCTAGGGGATGAAAGGTCCCAAAATTTATAAACTTTTATGGCGACACCAACGAATCCACTGTCGAACATATAGCAAGGTATCTGACCGAGGCTAGGGATATTGCCAATAATGAAAATTTGAGGATAAAGTATTTTCCCATTTCCCTCACCAAGAATGCTTTTACTTGGTTTACTAAAGGAATTGGCAAGCATTAAAGCAGACCATGTTGAAGCAGACCAAAGCTATTTTATGGTCGAGGTTAACTATGTTGATAAGCGTCATTTTGACAGGAACTTAGCAAACATAGCACCCTGCAGCCCAGCTGGGTTTGCATACATGCTTTTAGATAAGGCGTTTTATTCTCTCCATTTGCACCCAACCCATGGCTTTCTATGGGATATGGAAATCACGGGGGATGGAGAGGAGATCAAAGGGGTGCCAGGAATCCGACCAACTGGTTGGGAGGAAGAAGATAATTATTATGTCTGAGTCCATCATATTGCAAAAGATTTCAGCTTATGTAGCTGAAAATAGGCTGAAAACAGCCCTTGTGGCCGAAGTTAAATACATGGTTGTCGAACCCAATAAAACAGAAGTGCGTCTTGAGGGGTCTGGCATTGATTTTAAACCAGAGCCACCTGATGAGTGAAGGTGAGAAAAATACACAAGAAGAAGGGGTTGAATTGTGTTTTCCGTTTCTTAACTTTGCCTCTCATCAGAGTTCAGAGTCTAAACTAGTGTTCAAATTCTGATTATACGTTGCAGTAGAATGTTTACAAAAGAAAATAAAAGATAAATAACACATAAAGATTTATACTGGTTCCTCCTAAATGAGAGTAGTTCATTCCCCTTATATCACAAGAGATTTTCACTATAACACAAACATGATTACAATCACTTATGCACTTAAGCATAAGACTTTTCTTTACTCAGACCCTCGGCCTGAGACTTCTTACTTATACCCCTCAGGTCCAAGACTTTTTGCTTAGATTCCACGAGTCCAAGACTTCCATGCTCAAGCCCATCAGGCCCAAGTCTTCCTGCTTAAACCCCTCAGGTTAAAGACTTCCTGCTCAGACCGCAACCTAAGACTTTCCTGCCTAAGTTCCCCAGACTCAAGACTTCCTGCTCAGACACACGACCTAAGACTTTCCTGCTCAAGCTCCTCGAGCCCAAGACTTCTTTTCTTAAGTTCCACGAACTCAAGACTTCTGCTTATACCCTCAAGTACAAGACTTCTGCTCAGACTTACAGTCCAAGACTTTCAATGCTCTAGCACATAGCTGGAGACTTACTTGGCTCAAGCTTTTCAGCAAGAGACTTTAATGCTCAAGCACATAGCAAGAGACTTTATCTAAACTACTAAATAACATGTTTAGCAGAATAGAGAACAAGGTGTACTTGATACAAAATCAGAGGTATCAGGTAATCACCATAACAAAGACCTAAAGCACTTAAGATTTCTAAGATATTCAATGTTTAAGAAATCTTAAGGCTTTATACAATTTACAACATATAACAGAAATTGCGCATACTGGATTGTGTTACTTATTGTTGATCTTGTTATTCCTCCATCCAGATAGAGATGTGGAACACTTCTATTCTTCTTGGCCTTACTTCTCTTTATTCCTTGCTCCTTGTTGAAGATTCAGATTGAATCTTCAGCTACTTATATAGCAGTTGTAGAAGACTAGCCGATGGAAGAGATAACTTGAACACATGTCTTTGTTTCTCCATAGTACGAGAGACGATAAAGATCTATACACCAAAAATCTTGATCCATTGTGTAACATGTTTAACCATTGTGTCTTCCATGAAATCTTGTACTGTAGAGACGTTGAGAGTAGATATCCGTAAAGCATGTCAACTCTTCTTGAGCCTTGTGAACTTATACTCTAGCTGACAAACTGATTTGACAGTGCAACTTATTTTCTGCGGTACAGGTAGATTTAGCTTTAATACTAATTCTGAATGATCACCAGAAGCTAATACATTCACTAAGTGCAGAAACTATATGTTTCTTCTTCTGATGTTGAGGCCTTCAGCTTCAGAGTCTACGTCAGACATCACTTAGAGAGTGATCTTCAGATTCTGCATCACCAGATGCTAGTAATTCAGCTACTCTCAAGTGTGTCCTCATATCAGATTCTGAATATATATCTTTAAGCTTTAGAACCTGCATATTTGGAACACCTATTAGATAACACCATTATTCTTTCAATACTTTGTTATCATCAAAACCCAAAGGAAATATGTCATGAACAAATCTTGTTCTAACAATCTCCCCCTTTTTGATGATGACAAACAGAAGTATTTAAAGAGCAATGTTGGGCTATTTTAATTTTCTTAGTTTTATCAGAGTTTGAGGTGTGTAAGCTCACTCTAAGTCTGATAGTCCAAAGGTTGAGGTTTGTAAGCCCCCCCTAAGTTCTGTCTTTAAAAAAACTAAAATATGTTTTATTTTCTTGGCAACATCAGGGTACGAGGTTTGTAAGCTCCTTCTGAGTCTAATAATCTAAGCTTGAGATTTGTAAGCTCCCCCTTAGTACTACATTTAAGAAAGCTAAAATATCTTTTTCCAGGTAACATAACCAACATAACAGAAATTTAAAAATAATTAAAATAGACAATATGTACAAACTAAATGGGCTCAGTTTCTTATTAAATACTACTATAACTTTTCTCCCCCTTTTGTCACATCAAAAAGAATAAAAAGAAAAAGAAAATAATTATGATCATAAATGTGTTAACAGAGCATCATTATGTGATCAGTTCCCAAGGAAAAGAAAACGATCAAGTAACAGAGATCATTAAAGGATTGTACAATGCATTTTAAATATTCATTGGTCCTAATAGTTCCAAGAATCAAGTAAAGTATTTTATTTCACCTTTTGGGTTACCCATAATCCACTATAAAAGAAAATGAAGCCTAGGCCATTTTCATCAACAACCTGCAACATAATATGGAGGCAACAACAAAGAGCACCGACATCTCTGTTTTAACAAATGTTTCAAAAAATGCTACTGATCTTAAAACTGAAGATCTTCAGAAGCCAGCAAACTCTGAAGCATTTGCAACTGGTCCTTTATCCTCTACATTAAATACTTCTGACGAGGGCTCGTCCTCAGCACCTCAGAGACCTACTGAAGAAGGTCTATCATCTAGGGAGTTGAAACCAAGAAAGAAATCAATGAAGAAGAAAAAGAAGAAGAAGATCAGAGATGAGATATTCTATGAGCTGATTGTCTCAGAGCTAGAGGATGAGGATGTAGACGAAGATGAACCTGACGTCGACTGGGGAAACTGGATGTATTACAAGGCAATGGATGAGTTAGATTAGATGTAATCTTAGTATTATCCAGTCCTTTTTATTGTAATCCCTTTTGATTAATGAAAAAGTTATTTTGACCATTTTTTATTATTTTTGCATTCGTACAATCATTTTATTTTTCCCTTAGATTTTCTGATAAAAGCATTAATGAAGTAATAAGATGAACAGAAACAACGATTAACTTGTTAACAATAACATTTATAGTTGTTAAGATGATCTTAATAGGACTGAACACTGAACATCATTTCCCAAGAGTCAGAATGTTAAAAGATTGATTTGACTAATCGATATTAAAACAATAAATACTCAAGGTACTTGGATGAATGGACTCTATAAAACCCTTAGCAAACTTACTTTCTTAATCACTTAATTTTCTGAACACAAAAATGTATAAGCAGAAACAAATTTGGGTTCCAAAGAGAGATTTCAGAAAGACTGCAATGCTAAATGCATCAGTTCAAGCAAACACAAAGAATGCAGCAACTGAAGGATCTACAAGCAATCAGACAACTTCAGAAGCACATACTTCAATAGCAACCTTTGTTCAGACACAAATAAGAAAGAAAACTACTGGGTCAAAACGTAGGAATCTTCTGAGGAAGGAGGCTGTTGAGTTTGCTAGAGAAGATTGGGAAGATTATTTAAACAATCTGAATATGTCAGGTGAGTTTAGGGAATACCTTAGGACAGATCCGAATGTATGGAATGTTTATTTAAAAAATATGTAACAACTTCCAATCTTTCAATGAAAATGATGCATTTTATTTGAGTTTTATTCCTATTTATTATTCTCTTGAACAACATGAGATATATATAACAATTAGACATATAACAAGATGAACATGAACAAATTTGGATAACAATAGATTGCTTAAATCAAGATATTTAACAATTACAAGGCATATATTTGCAGAAATCAAACATCAGAAACTCTCATAGATAGCTTCAAACTTTTCTCTCCAGATTTCTGAAGAATCATCCTTAGAACTTATGATAACTCCCTTTTGAACTAGAAGTTCTGAAAGAACTCATCCATAAGGAATGAAGAATGTCGTTCCCTTATGAAAGGATGAAACAATCTCCTTCAGATAGTCAAACATAACTTGAGAAAGATCAATCTGCAGGTCCAAATTGAGAAGAAGTAGCAAGTCTTTTTTAATAGGGTCCACAAGGTCTAGATCCTTGTCCTTAGAAAGCAAGTTTGAGTTCAGAATCTGGTTCCAAACAATTGCATCAGGACGAATATTTGAGACCAGAGATATGTTTGATGGATCTACAAAAGTACGCCAAGTAGGAAGATAGTAATCCCAAACAAGAGCACTTGGAATTTCTCCGATCTCCTCACAGTTGATTACATTAACAATCGTCTTAGAGGTTACTTTTATAGAAACACCATAAACCTTGGAAATAATAACACACTCATAATTCAGCTCAACAATGGAAGCATTAATCTAAAATTTTTTACAAGACTTGGATAAGTGAAACCACATAGCATATCAAAGTATCCATTCCAACCTTGTTCAGATACAATCTTCCAAAAGTTAAAACCTAGCTTAAGCAATTCATCAAAATCCACAAACTTTTCATTTATTACAACTAGTTGATTCAAGGGAGAATTAACTAGAGAGTTTATCTCAAGTTTGGTTTGATCAACACACAACCAAAGAAAATAAAAAGAAAAGAACCGAAAAAGATTCTAAAGGAATAAGAATCTTGTCAGAAAAAGACACTAGATGATGTTTTACAAGACAGTGGATAGAGATAATAAAAGTATATAAAAGAAAAACATAATTACCCAAATGTTCTTACCCAGCAGATTTCCTGAATCCACTAGATGATTTTCAATTTTATGAAATTTAAGTAATACAAAAGTTTTGAAATAACTTTTTTACTTAAACTGCTTTATCAGAAGTAAAGATTCTTTTTCTGAATCTCTGAGACTGACAATTTTCAAGCTATCTGTCATCAGAGTCTAGTTGATTTAGACTTCAAGTGAGACATCTTCTGCCAGTCATCAGTCTTTGATATTCTATTCAGAATTAAGCTTTTCTATTGAAACTAGAGTCATGCTTGATTAATGAATATTGAATTGGTTTCTTTGACAGCTAACAAACACTAGTATCATCACAAAAGGTGAAGAAACTGTTTCCAAAAATATGACAATAATCTAGTTAATGACATATTCAGTATAGACAACTACAACATAGTTTCTTCTTAAAGATTTCTTAAGATTCTTTTAATAAAGGAGATTCTATAGAGATCTAACAGAGACTTTGTATTTACTTATACATAAATATTTCATTGAGTCAAGAAGTATGCAAGAAAAGAACACACATACCTTTTTTTTTCTTGGTCATGCTTCAGATGAGTATTCAGATCTGACCATAGAATTTGAATACTGTCTTGAGTGGATTCTGATTCAATGGTTGTTAAACCATTGACTTCACTTCCTTCACTAAACTTAGTGCCTTTAGCACTAGAGTCTGGGATGTATGCTCTTTTTCCATCAAATGTTGTAAACAACCTTTGATCAATACCATGGAAGATGCCTTGCTCCTTTCTTCTGTGATATCTACAGCAAATACAAATGGATATTGGTATCATATTTCTTTGAGTCCAGAAATGTTAGTCCTGACAAGCTTTCTTTTGCTTTATTCCTTAATATGATAGCAGTACCATGATTCATTCCAGAGTTTGAGTCTAGGATGAGTTATGGTATGAACAAGATCTTGTTCTTAGTATAGTCATTGATTTCATTGTCTTGGATTAGATTTTTTGACTTTGATATCTTTGACAAGCATAGATTCATATAGTGTTTGCTATCAGAGATTGGCATAAAACAAATTTACAGCACTGTCATAGTATTGGCAGAAACAGAAGATAAAATGAAAGGTTTCTCATAGAATTGTCCTTATACACAGAGTCTATAATAGCTTTCAATTTCCATATGAGCAATGGAGTCACTTAAGATATTATCTTGAGATGCTGACTCCTTATTATCAATATTGAAGTAAGATGGATTGGAAGTTATCTCTTTCTCTTCAATAATTAATTTTTATTCCAGGATTTAGATTGGTTCTTCAGAAAAAGTAATGGCCAGCAATGCCTGATTACATTCTTCATTAGATTCTAATCCTTAACTATGTCAGCTTCATTTGAATTCTGACAATTTTCTTTTTGGGTTTTTTAGGTAGTATTTCTCCTTGTTCTTAATATTTGGGAAATCAGTTGAAATAAGAATATTTTAGAAGCTTCTTAAGTTACTCTTATAACAACAGATATTGCATTCCATTCAGCCAGTTGAAAGAGTCTTTTGATAGGAAAGGTCAGTTCCTCATCATCAAACATTCCATAGAAATTTTCTTCAATAGGCTTGAGGAATGGGTGATCTGTTTGACAGTTTTTCATCATCTAATTTCATTTCTTTTCTTCGAAGATTGTTGGATAAACCTCCAAGACTCAGTCTACTCAAACTTTTGACTTCTTGAGTAGATGTGGATTTTTGGTCTAACACTAGCAAGTAGACTTCTTAGAATTTGCTTGAAAAATTAGATGAAGTGTAACTTAATAAGCTTCTACCTGATTCCCTTCAAATAAGAACAAGAGGATTCAAAGATAATCTTGAGCATTAAACATATCAATGATATTGATATACTCAGAGTGAGATAGAGCACATACCAGAATGCATCTAACTCTAAAGATATTTTCAATAACCTTCTTATGAGTTGGTGTGAGAGACTTTCAGATTTTGATCATCCATACACCATCAAATTCTATAGTAATACCTTTCTCAAGGATATTCTATAGACCTTCATCAAAACACTTTATCAAGACCAATGAATTAATAATATATTTTGCTTCTCCATCATTTAAATTCAGCGGAATCACCTTTTGAATATGATAGAATTAGCAGTGTAATATTTTTCATGTGGCACTTGACTCCTTTTTGAAAGAAATTCCTTAGCAGACATATTTTTCTCATTGGATCATTATTTGTACCACTGTTAGGTGTTATGCACAGACCATGCTCTGATACCAACTAAAGGTGAGAAAAATACATAAGAAGGGGGTTTCTGTTTCTTAACTTTTCGTCTGATCAGAGTTCAGAATCTAAATTGGTGTTCAGATTCTGATTATAAGTTGCAACAGAATGTTAACAGAAGTAAATAAAAGATAAATAACACACAAATATTTATACTGGTTCCTCCCAAATGAGAGTAGTCCAGTCCCCTTGTAGCATAAGAGATTTTCACTATAACCAAAACATGATTACAATCTGTTATGCACTTAAGCATAAGGATTTTCTTTGCTCAAACCCTCAGCCTGAGACTTCCCGCTTAAACCCCTTAGGTCTAAGACTTCTTGCTCAAATTTCATGAATCCAAGACTTCCTTTCTCAAGCCCCTCGGGCTCAAGACTTCCTGCTTAAACCCCTCAGTTTCAAGACTTCACTACGCCAAACAAGGGAAAAGAGGGCGCTTTTTTTGGCCCACGACAGCGCTTAAAAGCGCTGTCTAAGCCAGCGCTGTCGTAGGTAAAGACAGCGCTTTTTTATTTATGAAAATGCGCTCTCTAAAAGGGGACTTAAGACAGCGCTTATAAAAGCGCTGTCTAATGTATACGTTTAAAATTTTAAAGAATTTTTTTATATACTTTAGAGAGCGCTTTTTTCTTCAAAAGCGCTCTATAAAGTGGGACTTTAGACAGCGCTTTTGAAAGCGCTGTCTAATGTATACGTATAATGATTTTTTTATATACCTTTAGAGAGCGCTTTTTCCTTAAAAGCGCTCTCTAAAGGTGGACTTTAGACAGCGCTTTTGAAAGTGTTGTCTAATGTATAACCTTAGACAACACTTTTTTCTCAAAAGCGCTGTCTTTTGTCTACGTATAATTTGAAGATTTTTTTTAAAAATCCCATTTTAACCATTTTTTTATGCAGAAACCTGTATAATTCACATTTCAATAAACCAGTATGGATACGCATTTCCATCAACAAATTCTATTTCAAAACTAGAATTTACATTAATGCAGAATTCACACAAATTATATAAACTAGAATTTGTACATTTCAATAAACTAGAATTTACATGCAGAATTCGCACAAATTCTATTGTATGGTTTCAAACCTGCATAGAATTTACATTTCAATAAACTAGAATTTACATTCACAAAACTATACATTCAAGAAAGAATTCTTCTTGCAATAAAAAATTCGCACAATTCCTCCTTAGTATCTTGCAATTGTTTCCTCGTGTAATAAGGACACGCCATATCATCGAAATACTACATAACAAAACAAAATACGCATTAGTTAAGAAATAATATATAGATGTTTTGTGTTATCAAGTAGCATCACTAATAAGCAATATTGTGAAAATTAATATACCTCCACTTTGACCCATGTAATAATTGGTTGCTCTAGCCCGTGCTACTCGTGCGTATCTTCTTGGTTACTAGACATTTGACCTATAAGAAAGAAAAAAACAGAAATTAAATGACAAATATAAAAATCCATAATCCTAATCCATTGAATGATATAAGCTATAATTTTACAACTAGTACCTTTTTCACTAACGTCTCTTTCTTTTCTTGTTTGGAGTATGTTCTACCCGTCAGAATCTTCTTCAAGTGCTTCTGCAATCTCTTCGGCTCGATCAGAATCGTATGCATCTGTGCCATTGTCGTATGAAGCGTAGGTCGTATTATCCCCCGATTCAACATTCCCGTTAATTTTCTCACCATGCAAATTCCAACATGTATAACTTCTATCAATTCCACTCCTCAATAAATGCGATGCCAACTGAACCGCGTCAACCCGACTCCCAAAACAGCAACCCAAGCAAGGACATATCATTCGACTGGGGTCTTTGGCGTGCGCAACAGCAAACTTAATGAATTCTGATACCCCATTGTCGTACTGTTTCGACAATCGACTTGAAGACATCCATTTCTTATCCATAGTTATACTAATTAAACTAAACAAAAACAAAAAGAAAAAATGTTATACCTGTAGGGAAACGATCCGACTTTCACACTTTGAACACAAGTAACCCCTATACACGTATCATAAAATGAAATATCATTAATTGACCAATTATGAGTCATAACTTGATAAGTGGCAACTAACTTATAATTTAAAGTATAAAAAAAAATCTAATTAACTTATAAAGTAGACAATTATAATTTAAAGTATCAAAAAAATTCTCTCCTCGATAAGTATAAAGTAAATAATTAACTTATAACAAAAAGTCACAAGTTCTAGAAAATAAAAGAAATGAACTTGGAAAAAAAGGATAGACCAAACACAATCAATTGGAAAAACAGTACAACACAACTAGCGAAATACAATTTCAATCAATACTAGGTTGTTTATACTAATCAACTTTGCCAAATATACAGTAGAAAATATTTAAAAGTAACCTTCCACAAAACTAGGTTGTATCATGAAGTATCTTTTCAATAATAGTCATCATTGTGAAGATAATTTAATATTATTTTCCTTATGAAAATACCTTCCATAAAACTAGGTTGTATCATGAATGCATAACACAATGAGCTTATTATAAAAAAAGAGGGACATTTGTAAAAATAAGAGATGAAAGATTAAGGATTCTGCAAAATATACATGAAAAATACTTTGCAAAATATACATGAAAAATATACATGAAAAATACTTTGCCAAATATACATGAAAAATAAAAGCAAAAAATAGGTTCGATTCTGCAACAATAAAAGAGAGAGCTTTTATCCTCATCGTGAAAACTTTTTCAGCATAAAAATCAAATCAAAAACAAATTTTAAAAACAGAGAAATGAATAACAAAAGAGTAACAACGTACCTTATTCATTTTCAGAGGATAAGAGAATAAGAACAACAACAACAACAACAACAACAACAACGTTTTCACGAATGGAATGCAACAATGACGGCAACGGTGACGGCAAT
Source organism: Lathyrus tuberosus (assembly GCA_022829125.1). NCBI lineage: Eukaryota > Viridiplantae > Streptophyta > Magnoliopsida > Fabales > Fabaceae > Lathyrus > Lathyrus tuberosus. Next base: position 7,545,206 of record JALAZF010000296.1, on the reverse strand, counting down.
GGCAATGCAAGAACGACGACAATGGCAATGCAAGAACGATGGCAAGGGTTTAGAGAAACGGTCGAGAGAGAAAATGAATAGAAGTGTCTCTGAAAATGTTTAGAATTGTTTTATATTTTAATTAGTACAGGACTTTAGAGGGCGCTTTTCCTTAGAAAGCGCTTCTAAAGTGAAAATAATTAGAGTCCTATAAGAGCGCTTTCTAAGGTGGCCTTTAGACAGCGCTTTTTACAAGCGCACTTTAAAGTAATACTTATAGCAGCGCTTTTTGGAAAGCGCTTTCTAAGGTGGTCTAAGGTGGCAGTCTTTTATAGCGCTTTTGAAAAGCGCTTTCTAAAGCCTTTCTTTTAAGGCGCTTTTTTTTAGCGAAATTTTTTTATTCTTTTTAGCAGCGCTTTTGTATAAAAGCGTTGTCTTTTAGGTGCCGTCTAAACATATTTTTGGCGTAGTGCTTCCTGCTTATACCGCAACCTAAGACTTTCCTGCTCAAGTACCTCAGACTCAAGACTCCCTGCTCAGACACGCAGCCTAAGACTTTCCAGCTCAAGCTCCTCGAGCCCAAGACTTCATTGCTTAAGTTCCACGAACTCAAGACTTTTGCTCATACCTTCAAGTACAAGACTTCTGCTTAGACTCACAATCTAAGACTTCCTTGCATAATCAACTGATCAAGACTTTCAATGCTCTAGCATATAGTAGAAGACTTACTTCGCTCAAGCTATTCAGCAAGAGACTTTGATGCTCAAGCACATAGCAAGAGACTTTAACTAAACTACTAAACAACATGTTTAGCAGAATAAAGAACAAGGTGTACTTGATACAAAATCAGTGGTACATGGTAATCACCATAACAAAGACCTAAAGCACTTAAGACTTCTAAGATATTCAATGTTTAATAAATCTTAAGGCCTTATACAATTTACCACATATAACAGAAATTCTGCATACTCGATTGTGTTGCTTATTGTTGATCTTGTTATTCCTCCATCCTGATAGAAGTGTGGAACACTTCTATCCTTCTTGGCTTTACATCTATTTATTCCTTGCTCCTTGTTGAAGATTCAGATTAAATCTTCAGCTACTTATATAGCAGTTATAGAAGACTAGCCGTTGGAAAAGATAACTTGAACAAGTGTCTTTGTTTCTCCATAGTACGAGAGACGATGAAGATAAATACACCAAAAGATCTTGATCCATTGTGTAACATGTTTAACCATTGCGTCTTCCATAAAATCTTGTACTATAGATCCACTGAGAGTAGATATCCTTAAAGCATGTCAACTCTTCTTGAGCCTTGTGAACTTAGACTCTAGCTGACAAACAGATTTGACAATGCAGCTTGCTTTCTACATTACGGGTAGCTTTAGATTTATTACTAATTATGAATGATCACCAGAAGCTAATACATTCACTAAGTGTAGAAACAATATGTTGCTTCTTCTGATGCTGAGGCCTTCGACTTCATAGTCTATGCCAAACATCACTTAGAGAGTGATCATCAGATTCTGCATCACTAGAAGCTAGTAATTCAGCTACTCTCAAGTGCGTCCTTATATCAGAGTCTGAATATATATATATTTAAGCTTTAGAACCTACATACTTGGAACACACATTAGATAACATTGTTCTTTCAATACTTTGTTATCATCAAAACCCAAAGGAAATATGTCATGAACAAATCTTGTTCTAACAATGAGTTATTGGTTAATATAACAAGCTAGAGGCTCGATGCCATTTATGACGACGAGCCTATGGGATTTGAAAAGGATCTAATAGCACCAAATATAAAAATGTTGGCGCAAGTTCCTCTAGAAGAAATCTACTTCGGGGACGGGGCGAATAAAAGGCCAACATACATTAGTGCCAACCTTGACCCAGAACTCAGAGTCAAAGTGATCCTATTATTAAGGGAGTACAAAGACTACTTTGTGTGAGACTACGATGAGATGCCTGGATTAAGCAGAGAACTAGTAGAGTTTAAGCTGCCTATAAAACCTAGTAAGAATCCAATCAAGCAGACTCCAAGGCGATTTGCACCAGAAATCCTGCCGAAAATTAAGGAAGAAATCAAAAGGATTCTGAAGTGTAAGTTCATCCGTACAACAAGGTGTGTTGACTAGAATACTAATATTGTTCTTGTTATAAAAAAGAATGGGACTTTGAGGGTTTTCATTGACTTCATAGATATGAATTATGCAACCCCAAAGGACGAATATCCAACGCCAGTGGCAGAAATGTTAGTTGATTCGGCTGCAGGCTTCGAGTACCTTAGTATGCTCGATGGATATTCTGGATATAATCAGATTTTTAATGCCGTAGAAGATGTGTCAAAAATGACATTTCGATGCCCTGGAACCTTAGGCTCCTACGAGTGGGTAGTGATGTCTTTTGGTTTAAAGAATGCTGGGGCAACTTATCAAAAAGAAATGAACTTTACTTTCATGACTTTATTGAGACATTTATATTTACATTGACGATATAGTTGTAAAATATGTGTCAGGAAAGAGTCACATAGACCATCTTCAACAGTCATTCGAAAGAATGAGAAAACATGCTTTAAAGATGAATCCTCTCAAGTGTGCTTTTCGCATGCCGACATGGGATTTTCTAGGCTTTGTGGTCCACAAAAAGGGGATTGAAATCAACCAAAATAAGACCAAGGCCATCATGGAGGCGAAAGCGCCATCAACAAATAAGGAATTGTAGTCGTTACTGGGAAAGATAAATTTCTTAAGGAGGTTTATCTCAAATTTAAGCGGCAGGACTCGGGCCTTTTCACCTCTACTTTGACTAAAAAGGGAAGGTTTCGAATGGGAGAAGAAACATCAGGAAGCATTGGAAAATGGGAGCATGCTTGCTCAAAAAGATGAAAATGGCGTCGAAAGAGCCATTTATTATCTTAGTCAGGTTCTCAATAATGCAGAGACTAGGTATAACATGGTCGAAAAATTATGTATGTGTATGTACTTTTCTTGTACTAAGTTAAAGCATTATATAAAGCCTGTTGACGTTTATGTTTCGTCTCAAATTGATATTATTAAACATATGTTATCTAAGCCAATTCTACACAGTCGAATTGGAAAATGGGCATTTTCCTTGAATGAATATTCTTTAACTTATGTGCCTTTAAAGGATATGAAGGGGCAAGTGGTCGCAGACTTTATAGTTGAGCATGCAATGGTCGAAACTCCCTAATATTATCTGGAACTTGAGCCATGGAAATTATATTTTGATGGCTCCAGTCATAAAGAGGGAACTGGTATTGGAGTTTTTTGGTTATTTCTCCTAACAATATTCCAACAAAATTTAAGTATAAGATAGATGGTCCTTACTCAAACAATGAGGCTGAGTATGAAGGTTTGATAGCTGGCCTTGAAATTCTGTTGGAGTTGGGGGAAACTAGAGTCCAAATAAGTGGAGATTCTGAATTGGTTGTTAAGCAGATAACTAGAGAATATAAATGTGTCAAAGAAAATTTGATAATGTATTTTGTAATAGAAAATCGACTGTTGCGAAAATTTGAATTTCTAAACATTAGACACATCCCTCGACTCAAAAATAAAGAAGCTAATGACTTGGCTCAAATTGCTTCTGGATACAAAGTGTCGAAAGATAAGTTGGAAGATTCGATCGAAGTCCAAGGAAGAGTAGTAGCAACCAGATTATCTCCTTTAGATTTGGATCTGACGAAGTTGGGCTATGCAGACAAAGAAAATTTTGAGATATTGGCTATTGGTGACTTGCCAGACACAAATTGGTGAAAATCAATAGTGGACTACTTGAAAAATCCAACAGTATTTGTAGAAAGGAGAATCAATTATTGTGCATTAAGTTATACTCTTGTGGGAAATGAATTGTTCAAGAAGACGCCTGAAGGAGTTTTGCTCAAGTGCCTTAGCAAAAACGAGGCATATTTAGCCTTGTCGAATGTACATAGTGGGGCATGTGGGGCTCATCAAGTGGGCCACAAAATGAAGCGGTTATTATTTCAACAAGGGATATATTGGCCTACTATGTTGAAGGATTGCATTGAATTTGCTAAAGGATGCCAAGAGTGTCAGATGCATGGAAGTATTCAACACGTCCCTGCAAGAGAACTGCATTCTGTAGTAAAGCCTTGGCTCTTCAGAGGATGGGCTCTAGATCTGATTGGCGGGATTCGACTAGCGTCATCTAAAAGTCAGAGATACATCTTAGTGGGTATCGACTACTTTACTAAGTGGATTGAGGCCATACCTTTGGTGAATGTTGACCAAGAGGCAGTCATTGAATTTATCCAAAGGCATATAATTTATAGGTTTGGGATCTATGAGACCATTACAACTGATCAAGGATCGGTGTTCACTGGTCAAAAGTTGCAAAAGTTTGCTAAAGAAGTGGGGATTAAATTGTTAACATCTACGCCTTATTATGCCCAGACGAATGGTCAAGTCGAAGCAACGAACAAGTGGTTATTGGATTGATAAAAAAGCATGTGGGGAAGAAACCAAGAAATTGGCATAAGATATTAGATCAAATCTTATGGGCTTGTCGAACTTCTCCTAAGGAGGCTACAAACATTACACCTTTTCGTTTGACTTATGGGCATGATGCAGTTTTACCAGTTGAAATCTACCTCCAATCAACTAGAGTTCAAAGGCAAAGTGAAATTCTATCTAAGTCTTATTGGAATATGATGTTGGACGAATTGGTTGATTTAGATGATGAGAGATTAAATGCCTTAGCGATCTTGAGAAGGCAGAAAGAGCGAGTGGCGAAAGCGTATAATAAAAGAGTAAAGGCTAAGACGTTTTCGATTGGAGATTTGGTGTGGAAAGTAATTTTACCTAAGGATCTAAAAGATAGAACATTAGGTAAGTGGTCCCATAATTGGGAGGATCCATTCTAGATCGTCCAAGTATTTTCAAATAATGCCTACGAGATCAAAGAATTAGTAGAGGATCAAAGACTCCTGAGAGTAAATGGGAAATATTTGAAGAGATATAAACCTATGCTCTAGGAAATTAAAATCTTAACAAAATAACACATGTGCAAATGCGAAGCCAAAATGGTAATTGAGATTAAGTGCCAAAATTGCTAACTTTGTTACAAATTATTAAAGTTGAAATTACATAGCAAAATAAACAAGTACAGAAATCAGAAAGGTAAAGTGGCCTTGATTTGATCATATTTTGCTTTGGAAAATGTTAAGCGGCGATCAATCAAGGATTTGTTGGCAGTTAAGCTGGTGATGTCATTTTCTAAGAGTTGGGCCTGTTCGACATGATGAACGTCCACTGGAATTCCTTTGTCAAGTGCTTTGCGACCAAGTTGTTCGATTTCTTGATGAAGATTTTTAGCTTTTTGGATGTTGGTTTGCAACTCCTTTATTTGTTGCTTCCATGCAAAAATGATGGCAGCGCATGTGTTGAGTTCTTCTTGACCTTGTTGGAAGGTTGTCTCCAAGTCTTCGACCTTCTTAGTAGATTCAGCGGCTGCGTCCCATTCTGTTGCATGTGTGTCTTGTTTATTTTGAATTTTGTTCGTCGTTTCCCGTTTGCGATTAAGGTCAGCAGTAACTTGATCAATTAGAATGCCAAATTATACAACAACTTCTGGGGGAGAGCTTAGAATGTCGACTTGTTTCAACAGATTTTTTATCCCATAGCAGGTGGCGGTATCATTTTCCAAAGCCTCGAACATGTCAACATCAAAAAATTTCTCCTTGATCTTTTGAAGAAGTTTATTAGTGGGTTCGACATGGGAGTGTCCAACATAAGCAGTTGATGAACTTGAACATTTGTCTGTAGAGCTTCCTCTCGAACTCATCATTAACTTTAAATATTCAGAAGGCTTGTTTTCTTCAAATTATTTAGCTCTTCTTGGGAAATAGGGGTAGTGGTAACATTTGAAGGAGCCTTGAAACTTGTAATTTTCCTAAAGGACTTATTAGCATCGATTGTGTTGTCTTGCTGAGCATTATCATTTTTTTGTTCTTCTTCACCTTGGTGCTCCTTAAAGATGGTAGACGTATGTTCGTCTTCATCATCTTGTCCATCTTCGCCATGGTTATGAATATTGGGTGAAGAATCTTCTTGTTTCTCTGGACTGAGATTTTCTGCGTCTGGAATTTCCATGTCAACATGTTATTTTTATTCACTATCACTTTCAGTGTCAAATGGTTGAGATTGTTGGGGTGAAGCAGTGGGCGGAAGGATGTCTTGATGGGCTTCAGCAAGTTGATTAACTTCTCCAGTTGATCTTTTATTCGATCCTTTATTTAATGTAGGATGAACAGATGAAGAGCTAGTACTTTCAGGGATAGTGTATTTGATGCTAGAGAATTCAGTACCAGTTGGATCTCTTTAGAAAAAGAAGAGGAAAGTTATTGGCAAAGTAAAGCTAAGTATAATAAAAGGAAGTAATAAATCAAAGTTTTGTTACCTTAAGTCCATCAGCTCCAGGACTGGAGTTGTCGCTTTCAACATGATCGGGGGCAACGTTGGTGCCTGCTTCCAAGTTGACATTGATTACCTTTTGAGCACTAGGCTTTGGTTTCTTGATTGAAATGGTGGTTGGTTTGGGTTTAAGAGTAGGTTCTGAGGGTTTCGACTTCTTCTTTTTCTTCGAAGGTTTGGAGGTGTCTGGTGATAGATCTTCGACATCTTTTTCCACCATTTGAGGTTGTTGGTTGGTCTGCTTACGTTTCTTGGGAGTTGGAGGGGTTTTTTTGGCTAACTTGAAAATGATAAAGGTGTTATAAATGTATATTATAGATGGAATAAAACTTTTAAAAGATGAGTTTAAAACCTTTGTTGTTGCCTTTTGGAGAGTCGCCTCTTCGCCTTGGGTGTCACTTTTTGTCGAAGCAATAGTCTTTATAGCAGCAGTCGCTTCCTTCGCCGCAGCAGCGGAAGCTTTTTCTTTTATCTGTTTCTTTCGATCAACAGGTAGAAAAAAAGAAGAGACAAATACATTTGTTAAAGTTAGAAAGACATATAAAAGGTTTTGAGAAGAACATGTTGAAAAATCCTCCCATTCTGCACCTTCATGAATTGGAGAAAGTATGCGAACATGTTCTATGTTAATATGAAGGTGACCTTTGAAACTGTCCAGAGTGTGCTTAGTCGGAACCACCCGTTTGGCAAGTTTTAGAGAAGAGTTAGATCAAACGAACCAGTTTGGGAATGGGGGTCGAAATGCCAAGCCAAAGTCAGCACTTGATAGTCGTGGGAACTTTGGTGGTTGAAGTTTAAAGGCTAACTCATACTCGTCTTCGTGTTTTACACACGAAATAATTTTTAAATCAGGGAGTTTCCTCATAAAATTTTCTTTTAAAGTAACAGTTGTTTCACGAATGGTTCGACTAAGATCATCAGGTTTGTATGGAGTTTCAAAGTATTTCTAGAATGCTTGGATTTCTTTGATGTGAGTAGCCATACCTTTCTTAAATCTCTCATGTATGGAAGAAAAAGCATTTGTTAGATGTCGAGAAAGGGAAGGGGCATCAAAGATTTATGTAGTATAATAGTCCTTCCACTAAGCATCAAATTCTTGAGTACAGTAAAAGGATGGTCGGAATGAGATAGGGGTCAGCTTGGAAGCTTCAGAGGCATGCCGAGTCAGACGTTTATCACATTCAGCTTCATAGAAAATCATGTTGTGAAGGCAGAGAGCTCCTTTATTGTTATAGAATGGTTTAGGCATCAATTAGTTAAGACTAAATTATCGAGATACAAGGTTAAACTGGTAACTGAGCAAGTTAAGCCGGTCCTTTGAAGGCCTAAGTCTAGTCACGATTAACCTAGGGATGAGGAATGCTTCCCACATGGCCAAAGATTCTTCTTCTTGATCTGTCGAAGGAACAGGGAATTCTCTGGTGAACCATTTAGGACCATGAGTCCTGTTGGCGAAATGAGCCATGGATGGAGTAAAGTTGTGACGTTTGGCGAACATAATCACATACCCAGTAAAGGCTTCCTTTAAACTTAGTCCCACATCAGTAGGAGTCAATTGGGCCAGTCGAGTTCCTTTGATTCTCCTATTTTTAATGGCTTTGTCATCTTCGTTGAATGTGTTTTTCGTTTTAAGCGAAGGTTCAAAAGTAGCATTGAGCCACAATTGAAGCAACCAATATGGACCGGCTAGCAATAGGTTCGTCCCTAGTTGATATTTCTTTAAAATTTTGATAGCATCTCCTAAGGATTCATAAAGACGGCCCAATATTAGCCGACTCAGGCATATGTCATGTCTAATATGCAATTGATTCTCCATAGTTAAAAACCTTTTCGCCACCTTTAGCGATTTGCAGTAGAAGATGCAACGAGATAACCAGAGTGCCAAGAAGGCAATGTGTTTTTCGTCAGAAACTTCATTACTTTTAGTGTTATGGTGATCAGCTATGTAGTGGCTGAAACTGGCTCGGTTAGTTTCGAAACCAATGGTGTCTTCATTTATCTCATAGGGGTCGAAAGTTTCTCCAGTTGGTCGTAGGCCAATGATCGCAGCAATATCAAATAGGGTTGGCGTAATCATCCCACAAGGGAGATTGAAGGTATTGGTAGTGCTGTCCCAGAAATACAAAGAGGCAACCAGCATATTTTGACAATATCCTGGTCCCACTTTTGACAATTGAATCATGTCAAAAATTTCCATTTCTTTCCAGATTTGAGCTTTTTTCTTCTCAACCTTTGCAAGTCAGGCGAGATAAGCTTTAGGGCCTCTAGATAAAGGACAAGAGAGAAACACTCTAGAATGTTGCTCATATAGTCTAGATTAATGGGTTTTTCTAGTTCTATCCCAGTTGTGTCTTTGATTTTTGGGGCTTCAGTCGAAGGTTTTTCCTGGGGGCAGCTTTGTTTTTAGTCTTAGATTCATCATTTTTAGAATCTGGTTTAGCACTATCATCTTCACTAGCAACTATTTTTTTCTTTTGCTAGCTATGGGGTTAGTAAGATGGTAAGCAGGGAAAAACTCTTTGAGTTTCTCAGCATCTACACTAAGATCAGGCAAAAGAACCATAAATGCATGGGTCTCACCAGCAATAGAGAGGGAATAAGTACTTAAGATTGATAAATCCTGCATTTTTCTTCTTACAGAGGTGGTTCAGGAACATATTTGTGATTCCCCATCAGCAATGGCTTAGCAATTTGAGTAATGGGTGGTGGAACTTCTTTTTTATTCTTGCCAGCTTTGTTGTTCCGTGATTTTGAAGATACCATTGTAGAAAGTTTAAAAAATCTGAAGTGAAAAAGATTTTTTGCAGTGTTTTTAAGAAAAATCGCAAATGCAATAGAGTTCTAGGGCTGGAAGATGAAAAAAATTCAAAATGAGAATAATGAGGAGTATTTATAGAAGAAGAAAGAAACTATTCAGTTTCTTTGAGGTGGCAAATGGGATGAGAACGTGGGACGCGTGTTCATGTTGCTGAGGTTGGATTAACGGTTACTTTTTAGGTGCCACGATTGTCCTACAAACTAGGGATCATGATTATTGTCTAGATGTTGCACATCTCGATGAGAAATTTGAGAAAAAGAGGTCATAATGACCATGACGTCATAGCAGTAAAATAACTGTAGCGTCGAAGCATTAAAAAAATGTCCCTTTTCTCCATTTTGTCGAAAAAGACATTTTTTTTTTGTGTGTGGGGGGGGGGGGGGGGGGCAATTTGTTAACTGGAATTTCGACGCTAAGAGGGATTTAAGATGTCAAGAAAAGCTGAAGAAAATATTTGGAGCAAGTAGGTCGAGTTTGACTAAGAAGATTTTGGTGGGATTTCGACTGAATATTGGCGAAGAGATGTCTACTTCTACAGGGTGGTATTATTCTAGGACTTAGAATATTTTGGACTTAGTTTGGTGATGGTTTCAACGGAATAATTTGAAATAAGACTGGTTAACTGTTTTTTAACCTTATCCGTTTTTGAAAGACGCGTGGAAGCCTGTGAAGGGCGAAACACATGCAAGCGAAAACGTGTCATTCTCTGGAGAAGAGATCGTTCGTTACCGTTACTGTTAATTTAGTATAAATAGGAGTCTTAGTATTAAGATTTAGTGTGTTCGATTATATATAAAACTCATATTACTCAAAGTATCTAAGTGTGTTGAGAAAAGAGTTAGTGAGTGAAATGTATGTATGAATCACCATATTTTTATTCAATATCAAATCATTTACATTAATGTTATTTTTACCTTTTTTAAATTTTAGTCGAAGGTATCCTCTATTTCTTTATATTCTATAAATTATTCTTGCATTACTTTAAAGTTACAAATTAGTGTCGAAATGTTCATTATCAAGAGAACTCAAAAAAAAAACTATGCACGTATGTCCTAGGATCAATCTAATCGATCCTGCAAGTAACAAAAGTATTAATTTTGGAGGACTAGTGGTTGTTTACCAAAATCTACGGTAAACGGAATGATGTAGGCATTCATAAGCTATATCTTAACAACTAGCATCACTACTCACAACTTGTTGAATGCAATGCCAACACAGAGTGCATTAAAAAGTTTACCAAGATGATTTATGAAGTATTTGTTATTTTAACATAATTTTTGTTTGAGTATATAATGTAGGACAGGTTGTTCATACAGTTCCTTGTAATGGGGGAGGAAGGAACATGTTTACTCTTATTTTATCACCATATATCTTCTTTATCATGAATGTATTTTATCACCATATATCTCCTTGAAATATCTTTAAAAAGATACAATTGAATGATGAACTAATTGCTATAGATTAACATTATTTTCATATCTTTTTAAATATGAATAGTCCATCAGTGGTTGTTAAATGCAACAGTCTGCATGATTTTACAAAGTACTGCTATAGTGGCTACTAACTCATATGCAATACATTCAAGTTACCAACTATATCATCAAGAATAATGCTGCAGTGAAGAGCATCATATGGTGGCTACTAGCTTGTATGCAATACATTCAAGTTACCTACTATATCATCAAGGAAATGTTTTATTCTTATTTAACACTCTGTAGTATAGACTATTTAGGAGACTTTATGGAAATGATTGCGTATATTTTCCTAACTCAGCTCCTAGTATTTTGTGCGTAATAAAACATATTAAGGTGACTTTATGGAAATGATTGTTGGATAAGTCTAAGGTTGAGTCTTGTATATATCACGAGTGGTGTGTGGCTCTATTGTATTTGGTTATGCTGTTTTGATTGTGATGCTTTGTAAAATCATTGTCTTTGTAAACGAGTTGAAGTACTGCTATAAGTACGGCTTTGTAAAATCATATCAGGGAGGGATACATGATCAGAGAAATACTTGTATGGAAACACACTTATATTTATATTCTTAAAAACAACCAATGACAAGAAAGAAAAATTTAAATTTATTTTAAATTTAATTTCGTTTTTAATTGAAATCATGGGTGATGGTTATTATACAGGAGAGAAAAAAAATTAATTTTAATTTTCAATTAATAAAAAAAGTATTATTGGGTGTTTGTAAAGACATCTGTTATGTTCGTTCTTATACAAGTATTTTCCTACATAATCAATCTGTAGAAGAAAAATACTTTCATTTTCATTTGGAGATGGTTGAGGCGAAACTAAGTAACCTGGAAAATACGCATATGGCGTTGTTCATGAAGACAAGTTACTCTCAAGAGACTGTATATGTATACTGATAAGGAATGCATGTGGGTCATGTGTTGTTGAAATATTTGGGTTCAGTTGAGTTTTTACTTTTACCAGCAATAGAGTCCCACATCGAATATGTGTTAGCAAAGATTAGTGTTTATAAATATTTTTCACACTACCAATATTGAATTTGAAGTATTGGACTGCTACTTAAAAGATTGTGGATTTTAAGCCCCAAATATTATATTTTAAAATCTGTAATAATAATTTTTTAAATAATTTTCTAAAAATAAATTAATTACAATTATTAACATTTATCTAATTATTAAAATTATTAACACAAAAATTTTAAAAATGTAAAAAAAATTTAAAATCCAGGTGGATTTAAAAAATAATAATAATAATAAAATGCCATGTGGATTTTAAAAAATAATAAAAAATTAAATTAAAGAATACATAAACAAGCCAAATCAGCAAATAGTGCATCAGAAACTATAGACAAAGAATCTTCACATTATAAGGAGGAATAAAAAAAATTCATTTAACCCTTAATTATTTTGAAGTCTAAATAAATTAGAGATAAAAATTTGTACGTACTGTTAATCTCTAAAAAAAATTAGATTTTTTATTTCTCAAATTGAAAGACAATATTTGTATAACAATGGTGTATCATAAAGGAGATGGAGAAGACATAAACGTCGCTTTAAATACAAATGTTTTGCAAAGAGATTGAACATAATAGAAATAAGAGGAAATATTTGTATGTTGAATGAATGGTGCGAGAAAATGTGGAACATGAATAAAAGTGTCCGAAAGCAGATTTAGAAGAAAAGGGCCGCCTTTTTTTTCAAAAAATATCAAGAAATTGTTTGAAGAGCCTATGCACCAAACACTTTCATGAAAGTTGAAGATAGTGTTCCACTTGTAGTATTTGTTGTTGAAGAGTACAAAAATGTTACTATGAACGTTGTTGTCGTCGTTTTCATAGTACAATTTTTTGTTGAAAGGGCACTACGCCAAAGAAGATCTTTAGCAGCGCTTTTTTTTTGCCTTTAGCAGCGCTTAAGCGCTGCTAAAGGCGTTTTTTTTCCTTTTAAAGCGTTGTCTTAGGTCCCCCTTGGACCCCCTTTAGCAGCGCTTTTAAAAGCGCTTTCGTATGACCCCCATATAGCAGCGCTTTCGTAGGACCCCCTTTAGGCAGCGCTTTTTCAAAGAAAAGCGCTTTCGTATGTCTCCTTTAGTTGCGCTTTTAAAAGCGCTGTCTTACATAAGCCATGACCCCCCTTTAGGCAGCGCTTTTTTTAGAAAGCGCTGTCTTTTATAAAAGTGTTTTTTAAAAGTTTTTTTTTAAATCAATTATTAAACCTGTATAATTTAACAAAATCCATAATCATTCAACACATGATCTTTGATACCATTATAATTCAACACATAGGCCTTATACCATTATAATTCAACAATAGGCCTTTATACGATTAAAATTCAACACATAAACCGTAAAAACATTATATATACAACACCAAATAACCATTACATATATATAACTCAATACAAACTATACAACACCAATTCCATGCACCAATTCGAAACCTTATACACCATTTCCATCACCTATATATACAACACCTTCCATAAACCTAACACAATTTCTAAAACTATTCTACAAATTCTCATTTCAACCATGTATTGACACCAATCCTCCTTTATTTCTTCCAATTTATCTTTCGTGTAGGTGGCACACTTGAATTCATCAAAATACTACACATAACATAATATGCATGATTTAGTTAAAAGTAATTAATTAGATGAAATATCCGATAATAAATCTTAAAATAAATCATAACTTATATATAAATCCATACCATGTTTGGAATCTCTATTTGTTCCAAATGAATAATTTCTTTCATGAATCTCAAGACAAAATAACCACAATCGATACCATTACGCTGCCGAGGACACTACACATAGAAAAAAAGTATTAATATGTATCATAGATGACTTGTGTTATCAAGTAGCATTACTATTATAATAACAAATTATACCTCCACTCTTATCCAATTTTCATTTCTATTCGGATTTAAACCTCGGAGAAAATCCTTGTGCATTTCAACATACGGCTCAACCTCGTTGTCATTGTGCAGAACATACAAATGCACTTGCTCCCGTTCAGACCTTGATACAGTCACAATTTTATTTTCAATTAACTTTTTTCCTTCTTTTTTTTCAACGACGTGAGATTTGGGAAGTCCAATGGATTGAATGTTGGAAAGATATTCAGTACAAAACTCAATCGCTTCTTCAACAATGTATCGTTCAACAATACAACCCTCTGGTCGACTTCGATTTTTCATATACCCTTTTAATATCTTCATATACCGTTCAGCAGGGTACATCCATCTCATATAAGCTGGTCCACACAATTGTGTCTCCTTTACAAGATGAACAACTAGATGTACCATTATGTCAAAAAACGAGGGAGGGAAAAACATTTCAAGCTCACACAATGTAATGACTATTTCTTTTTGCAATGTTGGTAAGATCGCAGGATCGATCACCCTACTACAAATTGACCTGAAGAAGAAACACAATTTAGTTATTGTGCGTCTTACTTTTTCTGACAAAATAGAATGTATACCTATTGGTAGAAAATGTTCCATTATAACATGGCAATCATGCGTCTTTAAACTCTTTAATTTGAGGTCTTTCATAGACACAAGTCTTCTAATATCTGAAGAGTATCCTTCTGGAACTTTAACTTCACTTAGAAACTTACACAATATTTTTTTCTCCTTTCTAGATAGAGTATAGGCAGTAGGTTGTAGATATGTTCGTTTTCCTTTCTTCAAGGGTCCTAATTCAGTTCTTATCTCCATCGTTATCAAGTCCTTTCTTGCTTTAAGGCCATCCTTAGACTTTCCTTATACAAAGGTTTCTCTGCATCGCTTACCAACCTCTCAAACATTTTGGGACAATCCTGAAGATCTTCTTCAAGTGCTTCTGCAATCTCTTCGACTCGATCACAATCGTATGTATCTGTGGCATTGTCGTTTGAAGCATAGGTCGTATTATCCCCCGGTTCAACATTCCCGTTACTTTTCTCACCATGAAGTGTCCAACTTGTATAACTTTGATCAATTCCATGCCTCTTTAAATGCGACTCCATCTGACCCGCGTCAATCCGACGCCCAAAACAGCAACCCAAGCAAGGACATGTGATTCGACTGGGGTCTTTGGCGTGTTCAACAGCAAACTTAACGAATTCTGATACCCCATTCTCGTACTCTTTCGACAATTGATTGGACGACATCCATTTTTTATCCATGATTTTACTAAGTAAGCAAAACAAAAACAAAAGAACAACTACGTACCTGTATATATAGAAGTCAGTAACTTCTGGACTGAACCACAAAGTGTAAGATTCTAGAAAACGATCCGAATTCACTCTTCACAAGTAACCCCTATAGCAAATGAACGTAAGTTAGTAACTGATGGTGTATACCACATATAACAAGACAAATTTAGTATGTAATATGACAAACAAGAAATATCGGAGGAACAAGTCAAAGTTTCAAGAAACAAATTTAGTAAACATCATCATTAAATCAAATAGCATGGTATAGTTTCAACTCAACATTGTCAAAAAAAACAACTTCAACACTTAAGTTCAAGTAACTTCAAAGTTCTATCATCAATTCAAATTCAATTAATAATTCAATCACTATTTATCATTTTCAATCAACTCTCAAAATAACAATTAATTTTATAATTAATTTCAATCATCTCTCAAAATAAATTCAATCACTAGTTCACTTAACTACTAATTTCATTATCATTTTCAATAACAACCAAATTCTTACATCACTAAAATTTTCCGATAAATATTCACTTTAACTTTACAAATAGCCCTATAACAACCTCAACAATCTAACTTCTACAACACTCTTAACTACCTTGACTTTTCTAATTAATCACTATTCTACATATTTTACACATTAAACTAACTTCTACTACTCTACAAATTAATCATTAAACTAACTTCTACAAATTAATCACATTTTACACAATAATCACTATACTAACTTCTACTAATTAATCATTAAACTAACTTCTACAAATTAATCACATTTTACACAATAGTCACTATACTAACTTCTACTAATTAATCACTTTTGTACAAATCAAAAATCAACAACTAATATCAAATCAAATTTATCAACTAACATCAAAAATCAAAAATCAAATAAAAAATCAACTAATAATACAACTAATATCAAATCAAATCAAAAATCAACAACTAATCACATTTCTAATTAATCACTAATAAACTTCTACAAATAAAAAAATGAAAACCTAACATCAACAACTAATAATACAACAAATTTATCTCACAGGACTTCTATAAATCATATTTATCTCACAACAAATTCCATTAATGGAGAGAAAACAAAAAAAAAGAGTAAAAACCTCAGAGAAAAACTCAACAATGGCGGACGGAGGGAAGCCACGAACAGGGGAAAAGCCACGAACAGAGGAAAGCCACGAACGAACGGAGTAAAGCCCTTTGCAGAAACGAACGAACGAACGAACGGAGTAATGGCGAATGGAGTTTCGTTCGTTTGCAGAAAAAAGGAAAAAGAAGAACAGTGTCGCGAGAGTTAGGGTGTTTGCAGAAATAGAAACGGTCATAAGAAAATGGAGGGATATCTGATTATGTTTTAGTTTTAATACTTTAGAAGACCTAAGGCAGCGCTTTTAGAAAGCGCTTTCTTATGTTACTCCTTTAGCAGCGTTTTTGGGGTAAAAGCGCTTTCTTATGTGGGATTAATGAAAGGCTTTTAGCAGCGCTTTCCAAAAGCGCTGGCTAAAGCGTGTTGTACGAAAGCCCTTTAGCAGCGCTTTTCAAAAGTGCTGCCTTATGGTACCCCTTTAGCAGCGCTTTTCAAAAGCGCTGCCTTATGGTACCCCTTTAGTAGCGCTTTTCATAAAACACTTTCTAAAGTTCACCTGCCTTAGAGCTTTAGCAGCGCTTTTCAAAAGCGTTGTCTTAGGTCCCCCATATAGCAGCGCTTTTTTCTTTCGTTTTTCAATTTTGCTTTTAGCGAAACATATAGCAGTGCTTCTGCCAAATAACGCTGTCTTTGTTGTGCTGCCAAAACACAATTTTGGCGTAGTGGGGAGCTGTTGAGAGGAAACTAATTCTCATTCAACTCATTCGTATTCAAGTTATGGTGTAATGTATTGTGAAAGGTTCTCAAAATCATGTATCTATTAATTAGATCTCATTTATATTCTGATTTTATTAAAATTATAAAGATCTAGAATCATCTTGATATATATTTGATTTTTTAATGAAATATATATCTATTTAAAATTTATATTTGATGGTTCATTATACTTTAATTTTTTTCTTTTTCTTTTTATTTTTGTGTAAGTTGGATTTATTTTTGGTAGCTCTTTGATTTTGCATTTATTTTCATATAATAATAGGAATTTGAATGTATATTAAAGGATAAAAACAAATCATTAATTCATTAATAATTAACTAGTTTTATTTAAAACTAAATAAAATCTATCTGTTAAGATAAAATTTATTTAATAGTACATTCATTAAAATTCATCCATCAATTAAAGATAAATACAATTCATTTAGTAATACATTCATTAATATAATTTATCTATTAAAGTTAAAATTCATTTAACACATTCATTAAATACAATCCATCAATCTGTCGGAAAAAAATACAATCAATCTATTAAAGATAAAATTCATTCATCAATAAAATAAATATTTTAAATTGTAATAATTTATTTACAGTAATTTATTTATTTATTTTTTAAAATTTTACAAAAATAATCATTCTTTACAAATCTCTATTCCTTAAATAATATTTTCTTAAGAAAAAAAATTCATAAAAAGTATCATTTGAAAAATCTCAGGTAGAAAGAGAGAGATAGAGTTATTTTTTTTACAATAACATTTTTAAAGAAAATAGTTTGTGCATTTTTCTTTTATATATATATATATATATATATATATATATTAATTCAATAGATTTGAAATATATAATAAAAATCTAGTGGATGAATTGGATCCATCGGTATTTTTAATCAGGGTCAGTCCTTTGAATTTGAGTGCCTTGGACGAATCAAAAAAGTGGTGTTCCTATAATTTTTTTTAACAATAAATACATTAGAATAAAAGAAATAATTGGATTAAAACATATTTTCATTTGACATTGTTTAAAAAGAATACGAGTATGGATCTTTGAGTCAATGTTATACTACATCAAAACATAAACCACTAAAAAGAGACTTCTTCTTCTTCTTCTTGATCCGATCTTTTTTCCTATAAAAATATTGACCAAACCTTTAAAGTTATTTAAATATCATCCTCTTAGCATTTTTTATTGGAAAATCATTGATAATCCGTTAATAATCAAGGTTCTTCAAAAAAATATTTTCAATTGAAATCAACGTAAGACTATTTAATATATCTTGTGACATAGTAGATCTCAAATAAGATTTTAATAATTTTAATTTAGAAAAAATTCTTTCAGAAAATGCAACACTGATAGAAATAGTCAATATTATTCTATAAGTTATGCATGCATTAGAAAAACAATTAAAAGTCTTTAAAGAACTCAATATCATATAGCTTGATTTTGATTCAACTGTTAAAACTTCTTTAATAACTTTCAATTATTCAAAAAAAATTCACCATCAAGATCAAGAGAATCATCATGTTTTAAACAAGTTTCAAGATGTTTACAACATGCTTTCAAGTCCCTATCAAATAATGATCTAAGTCTTTCAATACTAAACAAGAATCCAAAAATATTTTTATGTGTGCTATACTGCTCAAATCTTCTATCAAGTGAGCCAATTGTTTGATCTACAATATATAAGAAATAGTGATTTTGAAAAGACTCTTCAGCAAACTAAAGATTCAGTTGTGTGAGTTGAGATGGATTCCATTATAGTGTTGTTTTCTACGAATTTGACTTTTTGAATAAACAAACATTCAATCTCTATTTCATTCCCAATCTTTTTACCATTAACCTTAGCTTTTACAAATCCATATTCTCTATATATTTTCAAATACTTGATCAAAACTTTTACTAGTTCTATAGCCACATCAATACGTATGTCGTTTTTTTTTTTTTTTGAAAACTTTTGCTAATTTCATTAACAGTTAACAATTCAAACCAAATAATCATAGCTATTAAAAATTCAAAGTTTCCAATTCCATGAGTTACTAAAGATTCGACTTCATTCTTGATTTTTGGATCATTATCTTGTTCAGCTAGTTAAAGTAGTGCTTCTCTTACATCTGAAGTTTGAGATTTAATTGCATATACGCTATTCACATGACTTTCCCATTGTGTTTGTGACAATGGTTTAATAGTTAAACCTTTCACATTGTCTCTAAGAATTTTCCAACATTTTTTCAAATGAGAAAATACAGTATAAATATGTTGTAACACTCCAAAAAAATCTTTAGCTTTAGTACAAGAATTTTCAATATCACAAAGTTTCAAGTTAAGGCTATGATAACCACATGGTGTATATAATGCTCTAGGGTTAACATCTAATAATTTTCTTTATACACTTTGATGTTTACCTTTCATATTTGATCCATTATCATATCTTTGCCCTCTCACATTATTAATATCTAGACAAGAGTTTTCAATATATTTCGTAATTCCTCAAACAATCCTTGACCTGTTGTGTTATAGACTTTCAAAAATTCTATAAAAAAACTCTTCAATTTTTATTGGACTTGTAAAAACATCAACACAACTTATAATGAGAGTCATTTGTTCTTGATGACTTACATCAGGAGTACAATCAAGAATCACAGAAAAATATTTTGCTTCTTTGATTTTTTCGACTATTGCACTTTTGACTTCATTACCTAACATGTTAATCAATTCATTTTGAATCTTATGAATAAGATAATGATAATGAATTTCATTATTCTTAATACGTTCAAAATGTTTTTGCATAACAGAATCCTATTCAGCAATCATTTCGATAAGAGAAAGAAAGTTTCCATTGTTTTCCACATTAATTCTCTCATTTTATCCACGAAATGCTAAATTTTGCTCAACTAGATATCTAGTAACAGAAATTATCCTAAGTAAGACATCCTTCCAATGCCTTTTTTTCATTTCTTATAAGCTCTTGAAGATGTTTATCAATTGTTATATTTTTCTTAAATCTAATTTGTAACTCAATCCATTTACTCATGAAAGACATGTGTGTGTGCACAGCTTGATTCATGTTCTTTAAACCTTTCATAAATATGTTTCCAATCATTAAAACCTTCATTTGTTAAGCGATTCATTCTACAACTTGTACCAAATAAGTTACAGCAAAAAAAAACTCTATCCAATTCTTTTGAATAAACAAGCCAATTTCTATCTTGCTCTTCTCCATTAGAACAATAACGGATATAACATGATGATGAGAATTGCATACCAGAAGTATCTTTAGGACCATTCACAATTGACACGTCTTTTTTATGACTACTTCTTAGTAATTCATATCTTAAGTCATTGCTAAGGTTATTCCATGTTCTTGCATCATAAATGTCCAATTGAATAGGCTCGTTAGGTTGTTCATCAACAAAAACAGGGATATGTTCATTTTCATAATTATAACCTTCATCATCAAAATTTTCAGCTTCTTCATCATCTTCATTTTCATTTTTTTCAACCAAAATATTTTGCTCTTCAACAATCCTATTTAGTTGTTCATTCTCTAAACTCTCAGCTTCATGGTTCAAATTACCTAAATTTGCATCATTCGAAATAGAAATTGTAGGGTGTTTTCTAGAAAAATTATGAATAGTACCTTTTAAAGATTTATTATCAATTTCAATTAGTTTCTTTCTTTTTCGTTTTAAATGACCAGACAATTTTTTTCTAGACAATATTTCAAGCAATTAAAGAGATGAAACAATAGTACCTGATGTTGATTTTTAACCTTCAACTTAAATTCTGATCAATTTGTTCCCAAAGTCTTTGAACACCAAGTCAAACTTGATCCTGAAAAGTGAAAATCAACTTGAAAATTAGCATCTTAGATTTTTTTTTTATTTTTGACTAATAACCATATATATATATATATATATATATATATATATATATATATATATATATATATATATATATATATATATATATAACTTTTTGATTGATTGTTTGTTTGGCTTGACGCTTACGGTAGGCACTTATGCATTTTCAATTTTCTTGTTGAATTGACGGCCGACACTTATACTTTTCCAGAGAGATTGAGAGATTATAATTAGATTGAAATTTGAGAATTAAAAAGAACAAAGATTCATAAACTAGGGTAAAGTTCTATGACTTTTGAGTCTTAATAAAGAGTTAGAAATCTGACTTTTCAATGATTCATATTCCCTATATCATTATTTTAATTTTAGTGCCACAATTAGACTCTATAGTTGTTAAAATTATGAATATATTAATCGATTTTATTTTAGGGGAATTAATTAATTTTATTATACTCTATATTTTATTTAAGTGAAATTACATTCATTTATTAATTTTGACTTTTTAGTGTCCCTATAATTTTGTTAGGCAGTATTTTTTTTTTAAATTCTAGCAAGTATTTTCACAATAGAAAACTCTCTTTTATTATATATATATATATATATATATATATATATATATATATATATATATATATATATATATATATATATATATATATATATGTTCTGGACTGGACCAATGGCTAGACATGGCCCAATCCGCTTCTGCTCCAGAGCGGTCCAAATTGCCTAAGTCCAATCTACAGAGGGGCAAAAATTACCTTTCTGCCCCTCCAATCGGGCAAGGAATGCAACTCCCTGGGATTACTGCCCGTTATGCACGGTTTCATAACTCCCCGAACAGGTGTGGGCAGGTGCCCGGAACCATGCCTATGCCCGACATAACGGCTAGTTTTGGGCACCCTGCCCGACATAACGGCTAGTTTGGATAGTTACCTATTCTTTGGGGAAAACGGTTATTTCGCCCCGAAAATAGGACCATTGGCCACGCGCTAGGGGCTCTAGATAAACCCTCTCGCTTGAGAGGGTCAGGTATCCAATATTCACCCTAAGAACTCATACTTTGTACTTGCCCCTTTTCTCTGACCCTTTCTTACTTGAGCGTCGGAGTACCTTGCAGGTACACCCCCCTCCTCTCCATACGACCAACATCCCTGACGCACTTGGCGGCCCAATTCTATAGGATCTGATCCAGCCTTCACGATCAGTGGCGCCGTCTGTGGGAACCATTGTTCTCCCCATCTTTCTTTCCTCAGAAACTGAAGATCAAAATAATTCTCAAACATCATCACGATCATGGCCTCCCAAGATCGCACCAAGGATGCTCTCCAAGCCACCATCCTCCCCGTCAACAAATCTGACGTTGACGGCCAGTCATCTCTCCTCCGAGATGCCTGTTTCCTCAGGGACGGAGCCACTGCTTATCCTTCCCCTACCCCTGCTGATCGCAGCAACGATCAGCCTTCACTTGACGTCCAGCACGTTCCTGTTCTGCCCAACGCCGACCCGGCTGTGGCATCCCTCCTGGAGGCGATCAACAAAACCAACACCCTGATCCTGCAGCAAAACGCGAGGATCGGGGCGTTAGAAGAGTCCAACCGCCCAAGATCCCCTCCTCCGCGGAGGAACCAGCGACGGTCAAGGAGCCCGCAGCCCCGGAGAGACATCGACCGAAGGCTGCGCCAAGAGCCTGATCCTCGCGCAGTCCAGAAGCGCGACCAGATCTCCCCGCGTGACCAACACGCTCACGACCCCAAGAGGACTCGAAGGAACGAGCAGTCTCCGCCGGTCAAGTCTAAAGGACGGGCCCGCTCATCTTCTCTGCGAAGGAACCGTTCCCCTTCTCCCCAGAGGAACCGCCGCCGCGAACATCCCTTTCGGTCCCCGTCATACACCAGTTCTAGCAGCGATGACGAGCCTCGCGGCCCGTTGTCCTAGGAGATCCTGGCTACCTGTCTCCCAAAAGGCTTGGAGAAACCCCCGTCACTCGACACGTACGACGGAACCACCGACCCCGACGAGCACATCGAGAACATCGATGCGCTGTTAGACTGCCGCGGCGTACGGGGAGCCATCAAATGCCGACTGTTCCCGACCACGCTCCGAAAGGGAGCGATGACATGGTACAAGAAACTACCCGAGGAGTCCATTACCTCGTGGAGACAGCTGGGCAGGATGTTCTCACAGCACTTCACAGCATCTCGCCGTCACCCCAAGACCGAGGCCTCCCTTGGGGCCATAATCCAAGGAAAAGACGAGCCTCTCCGCGCGTACATCGAGAGGTTCAACAAGGAAGCAATACAGGTCCCTACAACGGACAAAATGAAGAAGTTTTTGCTCGAGCAAGGGGTCCGCCCGGGCTCCGAGTTTTCTAAAGCCATTGGCCTTGCACTGCCGAGGAACTTAGACGCCCTCCTCCTCAAAGCCCAATCACACATTCAGTACGAAGAAAAGGTTGCGGCCTGCAACGTCCAAGCATCACGCCATCAGGAGAACGCTCGGGCCTCCAGAGGAGAAGAAGCCTCGACATCTCGTTGGGGTGAACGGAGGCGCGAGGACCGTCCACGAGACTCCCGCGACAGCAAGGGACCCTCCGGGTGTTTCCACGACTACACCCCCCTGACCGTCTCCAGGGAGAAAATATTGTCCGAATGTGCCAATTCAGAGTTCAAGCAGGCAGGGGTCCGCTTCCCCAAACAACTGCCAGCCAGACCGAACGTGGACAAATCAAAATACTGTCGTTTCCACAAGAGTCACGGCCACACTACTGAGGACTGCATCCACCTGAAGGATGCCATTGAGATACTGATCAGGGACGACCACCTAAAACAGTTCGCGAAGAAAAAGGACACTCCTCGGCAGGACGTCCAGGAGTCCAAGAAGATAGAAGAGGAAGTTCCCTCCTCGGAAGACGCCAACATACAGGTCGCTATGTCCATATCGAGACCGAAGGACTTCTACGTCCCGGACAGGCTCAGCGCCCTTGCTTATTTCGCGGCCCACAGCCCGTGGGAGACTTTTCCCTCTGCCATGGTCATCTCTGGTGGGGGCTTCAACAAAGTCATTGTGGGCTCCGTGAAACGCAAGTTCGAGCATCTGATCAACACGAGCTCCAATAAAGTGACCGCGCTCGATCAGGCCTAGAAGGGCTCCGTCCCCATCTCCTTCTACCGAGAAGAGCTCCTCGGCGGATCCCCGAACTCGAGCATACCTTTGCTCATCAGAGCCCGAATGGCGAACTTCGACGTTCGCATAATACTCGTCGACCAGGGCAGTTCGGTCGACATCATGTACTCCCAGCTGTTCTCAACGCTTCAGTTGGATGAATCGCACCTTACCCCCTATGTATGGTCCGATTTACAAGGATTCAATGGATTAGTGACCAAGCCGTGGGGCTACGTCGAACTGATCGTAACCTTCAGATCAGCTGAGACAGCCAGATCTGTCAAGGTACAATTTCTGGTGATCGACTACCCATCGCTTTACCAGTGCATATTCAGAAGGCCAACTCTGGCCGAGTTGGTAGCGGTGCCTTCAACAGTCCACCTGAAGATGAAGTATTACACTTCAAAGGGGATGGTCGCCACCCTCCACGGCGACATCGAAGCTGCACATAGGTGTTTCGAGGCAGCTACAAAGGGGCTCAACGTCATTGCGTCCAAGCCAAAAGCATCGGGCAAGCCAGCATTGCCAAGCAGCTCCAAGGAAGCCAAGCCTCTTCCCCAGGTCGACTCTATCGACCTCGACAGTCGCTTCTAAGAAGAAGACCGACAGGAGGAATGAGCAGCTTCAGTCGACCCGTCCACATCGTCCAACAGTAACTCCCATCCGATGCGCCCGATCCCGGATGGCAACTTCGAGATCGTTCTGTTCGGCGACGACCCTCAGTGGGGAGTGAAGATTGGAGCAGACCTGCCTAACATCGCGAGGAAGCAGCTCAAAGCATGCCTCCGTGAGAATGTCGACCTATTCGCATAGAGCGCCGCCGAAATGCCCGGACTGGATCCGTCCGTCGCCTGCCACCAGCTGATAATTGACCCGGCCATCAAGGTTGTAGCATAACGTAGGAGAAAGCAGTCTCTGGAGAAAACGGAGGCTGCTAAAAAAGCTGTAAAGGACCTCCTCGAGGCCAAATTTATTTCGGAGGCCAAGTACACCACTTGGCTGTCCAACGTTGTACTAGTTAAAAAATCTAATGGAAAATGGCGCATGTGCATTGATTACACCGATCTCAATAAGGCATGCCCGAAGGATGCCTACCCCCTCCCCAATATTGATAAACTCGTTGATAATTCCGCTGGTTTTAAACTTTTATCGTTCATGGACGCCTACTCGGGCTATAATCAAATTCCAATGGCAATGTCTGACAAAAATTATACGGCCTTCATGACCGAGTCGGGCAACTATTACTACAACGTAATGCCCTTCGGCCTGAAGAACGCTGGAGCAACGTACCAACGAATGATGAACAAGGTATTCCGGGGAGAAATAGGCGACATGATCGAAGTCTACATGGACGACATGATCGTAAAATCCCACGAGGAAACCGATCATACTGCCTATTTGAGAAAGGTCTTCGAACATGCCAGAAAATACAAAATACGTTTTAACCCGGAGAAGTGCACGTTCAGTGTCCGGGCAGGCAAATTCCTCGGCTTCTACTTAACGGAATGAGTTATCGAATCCAATCCCGACAAATGCCGAGCATTCTCCGAGTTTCCTAAGCCCAAGTCCAAAAAATCCATCCAGTCCCTCAACGGGATGCTCGCGTCACTATCTCGTTTCGTGGCCAAGTCCGCCCAACACGCCCTACCATTCTTCAAACTCCTCCGCAAAGAGGCAGCATTCGAATGGACCGAGGAGTGTGACGAGGCCCTTCTCTATCTGAAACGAGCACTCTCAGAGCCACCGGTCCTCTCTCGCCCGGACAATGGCGAAACGTTGTACCTGTACCTCGCCGTAGCAACCGAAGCAGTGAGCGCCGCTCTCATCCGCGAGACACCTGACGGGCAGAAGCCCATATATTTCACGAGCAAAGCGCTACAAGGACTAGAGTTAAGATACCAACAGATAGAGAAGGTGGCGCTGGCCCTCATCAACGCAACCAGAAGATTAAGACACTATTTCCTGGCTCACACGTTCGTGATTCGAACAGATCAACCCATAAAGCAGTTGCTTGGACGACCAAACATGGCCGGTCGGATGCTCAAATGGTCGTTGGAACTGTCCGAATTTGACATCCAATACGAAAGCAGAAAAGCCCTCAAGTCCCAAGCTCTGGCCGACTTCGTCGCGGAAATGACATTCGCAGACTCCCCCGCGAGTGAAAAGCGCAAATGGACCATTTTTGTTGACGGTGCCTCAAGCTCGGCAGGCAGCGGCGCGGGCATCATACTGGAAAGCGACGAAGGAATCATCGTCGAAGTATCACTCACCCTGTCATTCCCAACCTCCAACAACCAGGCTGAATACGAGGCCTTCCTCGCTGGGCTTCGCCTGGCCGAGGACCTAGGCGCAGAAGAGGTCGTCATTTGCACGGATTTACAACTCGTAGCCCTCCAGGTCCGGGGAGAATATCAGGCCAAAAACGACAACCTGGCCGAATACTTGGCCCTGGTCAAAAAGGAGATGGCGAAGTTCACAACGGTGGAAGTGAAACATGTTCCCCGCGAACATAACGTGCGAGCGGACGTGCTATCCAAACTAGCCAGCACAAAGAAGAAAGGCGGAAATAAATCCGTCATACAGGAAGTACTTCCTCGACCCAGTATCGAGAAAGTTTCCCCGACACTCGACGTACAGGTGATCGGCGACAACAACTGCTGGATGACCCCCGTCTACAACTATCTCGCCAAAGACGAACTTCGTCCGACCCAAAGGAGGCCAGCACAGTCAGGCAAAGAGCCTGCTCTTATGTCTTGGTCGAAGATAAACTCTACAGGCGGGGATTCTCCATCCCGCTGCTCAAATGTGTCGAGGAGGAAATGGTCGCACACATCCTGCGCGAAATCCACGAAGGAATCAATGTCCAACATCTCGGCAGAAGGTCGCTTGCCCGAAAGGCCTTCCGAGCAGGATACTATTGGCCAACCATGCAGCACGACGCGAAAGAGCATGTGAAGAAATGCGATAAATGCCAACGACACGGGGACATGCACCTGGCTCCGCCCAACAAGCTCAAGGCTATGTCCTCCCCGTTGCCATTCGCCTGGTGGGGCCTAGACATCCTAGGACCCTTCGTGGTAGGATCAAGTCAGAACAAATACTTAATAGTGGGCGTAGACTATTTCACAAAATGGATAGAAGCGGAAGCTCTAGCCAAAATAACTGCCCTCAACATCCTGCGTTTCTACAAACGAAACATCCTTGCACGTTTCGACATCCCCCAAGCGATAGTAACGGACAATGGGACACAATTCACGGACAGGAAGTTCCAAGTCTTCGTCGCCCAACTGGGTAGAAGCAGCACTTCGCATCCGTGGAGCACCCTCAAACAAACGGGCAGGCCGAAGCAGCCAACCGAGTCATCCTTCGAGGCCTCAAGCGAAGGCTAGACGAAACAAAGAAGGCATGGGTCGAGGAACTGCACAGCTTACTCTGGGCATACCGCACAACCCCACACTCAACGACCGGGGAAACACCTTTCCGTCTAGCATACGGGACCGAGGCTGTAATTCCCGTCGAAGTTCACGTGCCCTCTAGGCGGATAGAGTCGCCCCTAGACGAGGAGATGAACGACGAGTCATTGCGAGAAGAACTCGACCTTGTCGAGGAAATCCGAACCGGGGCAGCCCTCCGCGAAGCCTCACTAAAACAAAAAATTACCATCAGGCACAACGCCAAGGTGATACGACGAGAGTTCGACGTGGGAAGCCTTGTTCTAAGAAGAAACCACAAAGACTCTCGAGAAGGCAAACTAGCAGCCAACTGGGAGGGGCCCTATCGCGTCCGAGCAAAAACGGAAAATGGGGCCTACTACCTAGAACATCTCACCGGGGAAGAACTTGCTCGACCATGGAACGCTGAAAAGTTAAAACAATACTACAGCTAAATTCTCGGTTCGACCCGTCACAACGACGGACGTCAGCTACCGGCCACTATGCACGTCTAGGTACAAGCGTCGCATACGAATAAAGCAGAACCTCGCTCAGTAACGAGCCGGGTAACTGCTCGACAACGGTCCTCGATCGAGCATCGCTGTCGTCAAAGTACCATGACTGGCAGAACCCCAACTCGCGATGGGACGTTCACGCTGCGAACTCAGGCCTCAAACGCGACCTGAGCTCCGCACCCCCGCCAGGATATTCCCCGGTCGTTCGACCAGTTCCCCTCACTGCCGAACACACCTACAATGAGAAACCCCCTCAAATTATTCGCACAAGTCAAATACCCCCTATCACAGGCGGACATACATTCACAACGAGCATGAGTACAACACTTAGCAAAAAATAAAAGCAAGTAAATTCATGCAGATAACAGAATCGAACATATAATAACTTAACATGATAAGTGGCCACAAGGACCACGATTGTACTGGGTTACATCAAACGGGGGCCACACCCCCAAGAAATAAATTACAACGGTTACACGGCACGCAGGCCGGACAAATTACAACATCAAAAACACAAACTCCTCACTCTTCCACGTGCTCGGCAAGCTCGGACTGAGGCCCCTGGTCCTCCGCGGGCTGATCCTCGTTATTCCCTTTAAGGAGAGCATCGGGCATGACGATCCGACCATCCTCAACGTGCGCCAGATAGTGGGTGCCCTCGACAGAAAAGTCAAGCTCAAGGTTCACCACCCGCAGTTGAGCCACGGCGTTCCCAAAATACTCCTCCGGGACGACAATACCATCATCCTCGGCCGTCAGCAAACGGGCAACCAGCTCGGATCTCGTCTTCAATGCCTTCACATCTTCCAGCTCATCATCACCCGGGGCATTGGCCGCCCTTAGCCGCTGGACCAGCTCCTCGGCAACTTTCTTCTCTGCCGCCAGCATGGAGTTCTCCTTCTTCAACTGAGCCACCTCCTCCTCAGCCTTCTTCCGAGCATCTTCAGAAGCCTTAGATTCTTCTCTGAGGGACGCCATGGAAGCCCGAGCAGCGGTAAGTTCGGCCTCTGTTGCCAAGTCCCCTTCGGCGTAAATGGCCGCCATCTCCAGCATCTTGACCAAAGCAGAAGCATCTTGAGCCACCAACGCCCTCTTGCTCGGGCGGTCCATGCTTTCCAAGCAAAGAGACTCCGCCCGAGGCACAATCAGAGAGTTCCCCTCGAAGAATTTCCTGTCATGGATGCAAGGAGGAAGCTCGAACTACCCCTTCTCCGATGCCCGAGTGAGATCCACAGTGTCAGTGATTCTTGGCCGCTTGGATCGACCGGTCAAAGGAAGAGGAGACCCCTGGGGAGTAGGAGTAGGAGAGGAAGAGGTCCCCGCAGTAGACTGCGCCGGAGGAGGAGCACGAGCACCGGCAAACCGAGACTTCGGAGGAGCCACACCGGCCTTGTTCCTCGTGAGAGTATTCTTCACAACCCAATTATGAGCCTGAGGCATCTCACCTGCACAAACAAAATACGAGCACGTTAGATACGAGGAAAAGAAATAAAGCAAACAAATTTAAATAACTAAGACTACCAAGTAGCTTCCCGGCATCCTCGGGGGTTTTGCACTCCAGCAGTGCCTTAATATTGATAAATCGACGCTCAACCCTCTGACTCCCATCTTCCTCGAAGATCGGATTACCCTTGCTCGTCCAGCACTCAGCGAGCAGGAAGGAGTTGACCCACTTCACCAACTCCTCATACGCCATGGCATCCTGCCCGTGGAGCTCGTTCGGCTGGAGGACATAGTCGCTGGGCTTCTTGGCGAAATGATCGGGCGCCCAATGGATGGGGAACTTATAGATTCGCCGCCCAATAAATTTCCCCTCCTCGTCACGCAAGTCGTTCCCATCCTCGACAACATAATATCGCTCCTTGAACGTCCGTATCGATTCGGAGAAAGGCTTGAACAGCTTACGCAGCTGCTTCAAAGAAATCCAGTCGTACTTCCTCCCCGATAGCTGCCTTTGAAGATGGAAGACAGTGAAGAACAGAGGGAGAGTAGCCCCTATGGAGAGATGCTCATATACCAGCTCGAACGCCCGGATAAAGGCCAACGAGTTGGGATGCAGTTGCGTATGGGCCAATCTCAAATGAACGAACACTGACTGCTGAAATTCAGTGAACGGCAACCTCAGGCCCAACTCCTTAAAGGCATATTCATACATCGTAAAACGATCTCCGAAGTTCGTGCAGACCCGCTCTTCCTCAGTAGGGAAGTGCACCTTCCACTCCCCCTCCGGTCCAACCTCCGTGAAGACATTGCCCAAATATGTTCCGAAAGTGGACACATGTTCGGAAGGCTTGGCCACCTCCCATTCTTCATCAGGACCTTCAACAGCGTCCTCGTCCACAACTTCCAAGTCTTCTTCCTCCCCGACATCACTGGAGGTGCTCGAGGTCGTCAAGCTACTATTTTCCGAAGAGCCTGTTTCTTCCTCTCTATCTGGCCCCGTAGCCATTACGATCACCTGAAAAGCAGAGAAGAAAGTGAATTCGACAACAAATTAAATCCACCCTTCCACTGCTAAGTCAAGTGAAAGGGCGCGCAAAGGGCTGAGGACAACGTCCCCGACCTAAGCCCTAACATCAAAGGAAAAGCTGAAACCTCCCCGCGAGGAGACGCTCGTAACTAATCATCCCCGAGCGAGGAGCTTCCCCGCACCCATACCCAGTTTCCGTTCGAAGCTTCGCCGGAAATTGCAAAGCTTCACCGGAATCTGGGAATGTCCTACCGGAAAACTCATCAGATGAACAGACACGGCGGTCACACATGCATAGCTATCACGGCGACGCCATGAATCGCCCTCCTCGCTAGAACATACTACTAACTCCAGCGACATGTCAGAGGTAGAAAAATGGCATAACCACCGTCCACTACCAACAATCGCCGGAAACTCACCCATTTCATCCTCTAGACCTAGCCCTAACCACATGCAACCTACCATTGACAACAAAAGGGAGTAAAACAAGCAAAGGATCAGAAAACTTACTTAATTTAAGTAGACGAAAGTAGCTGCTCGAAGCTTGAAGCGGTGGTCGGAGTAGGCAGACGGCGGTTACGAGCAAGAATGCTGAAGAAAACGGAGAGAAATCAGAGCAAAAAGTCCCAAATGAGACGAATTTCCCCTTTTTATACAAAGGGGCATGTGCGAACACGCGCTCGTAGGCCATGATGGCTATCCACTAGCCATCATTGCCTAGTAACTGCTACATGGAGCTCTAAGCACACGTGGCGTCCCAACATTTCCAATTCTGTCTGACCATTAGTCTCCCTGAATATCGGGCAACAAGGTCACGACCACGAATTTCACGGACACCGGGGGTCACAAGCACATTGAGACAATCCTCCTCGTCTTCAAACGACGGCTCCATGCTAGCTCCCCAGAGCAACGAACTGCCCTTAAGTCATCACTCTCATGCTCGAGAGCAACGACTTAGGGGGCTCCTGTTCTGGACTGGACCAATGGCTAGACATGGCCCAATCCGCTTCTGCTCCAGAGCGGCCCAAATTGCCTAAGTCCAATCCACAGAGGGACAAAAATTACCTTTCTGCCTCTCCAAGCGGGCAAGGAATGCAACATTCCTCCCCGGGATTACTGTCCGTTATGCACGGCTTCATAACTCCCTGAACAGGTGTGGGCAGGTGCCCTGAACCATGCATATGCCCGACATAACGGCTAGTTTTGGGCACCCTGTCCGACATAACGGCTAGTTTGGATAGTTACCTATTCTTTGGGAAAAATAGTTATTTCGCCCCGAAAATAGGACCGTTGACCACGCGCTAGGGGCTCTATATAAACCCTCTCGCTTGAGAGGGTCAGATATCCAATATTTACCCTAAGAACTCATACTTTGTACTTGCCCTTTTTCTCTAACCCTTTCTTACTTGAGTGTCGGAGTACCTTACAGGTACACCCCTCTCCTCTCCATACGACCAGTATCCCTGACGCACTTCGCGGCCCAATTCTACAGGATTTGATCCAGCCTTCACGATCAATATATATATATATATATAACAAAAATTATTATAGTACCTTTAAAGTTATGGTGCTTTGGAATCCTTGTTTTTAATCGGAAAGATTTGATCCATCCATTGATTAATTAATTTTATATGAAGTGAAAAAATTGGCTGAATTATTTATTTAATGAATTGGATGAATTTTACATTACTAGATCCAATTGCCACTACTACATAAAATTCAACTTTCTCACACCTATTATCTCCTATTTTATTTTAATTTTGGTGCAAACAATATATAATTAATAAACCACTAATACTAAACGTCAAAATGTCTTTTAATTTGGTCTCTATATATTTAGAGTGAGACTTAAATTATTCTCAAAGAATTATAAATAATTTAAGAGTTGATTACAATTAAGAGATTTTTTTAATACACCTCAAGTGTTTTCTTAGATACTCGCATAAAAATAAAAATAAAAACAAAACAAAAAATTAATTTGGCCTCTTTTCAAAGAATTTCTTCATACACATAACTTCCTTTTAGGGTAAAAAATATTGTACGTAATTTCATAGGTAAAAATACAATAAATAAAAAAATTTCAGGTAAATTCTCAACTAATATATTCAAAATATCAAAAGATATTATTAAATTATTACATTTATTCAAAATTTAGAATTTGAAGTTTAGAGTTTAACGACTCTTAAAATATTATATAAATTTATTTTATAATAAAAAAAACTTTCATTTTCTAAGCGGATTTCAATATGAAAATTTTACCCCGTAACCCTACATTTATTCCCATACCCCTACAAATTTTTAAAAATTCCAAATTTGTCCTTTCATTTTTTATTTATTTATTTTTTACTTTTTACCGTGTAGTCATACGAGTCAAAAAGTAATTTTTGTCACTATTCGACGAAAACCGGAGAACCCAGGGTAAGGATTTCCGGAATGACATTTTTGCAAACCGGAAAACATCAAACAAAGAAATCCGGTTACCATTTTACATGAACTGGATAACATAAGGCTTAGTTCTCCGGTTTGTGTTTTTTGTGGCATCATTGTTAACCGGATAACTTATAGCCAAGATATCCGGTTTACAAATTTTCAACACCGGAATTCTTGTCTTCAAGTTTTCCGGTTTGTGTTTTTTATCAACCGGATAACGTGTTTCAAAGTTATCCGGTTTGTGTTTTTTTTTATTTTATTTTAATTTAATTTTGTTTAGGTGACATGGACATTCCTTTGATGATATGTGACAAAGACCAGACAGGTGTAGATACAACAGAAATATTCTCGACCACAGAAAAATTTCCTACAAGAGAAGAGGCGACTAGGTGGATTAAGGAGGTTGGATTGAGGAATAGAGTCACTGTTATAATAACCCGTTCGGAGACCAATACTGGCAAGAGAGGACGAAGTGACAAGGTTATATTTGGCTGTGATAGAGGTGGAAAATACGAAGAAGGGGAAAGTGAAACACAAAGTGCTACCAAAAAATGTAATTGTCCTTTCAAAGTAAGATCAACACCTTCAAAAGATGGTTCTGGTTGGAAAATTGATGTAAAATGTGGAGTTCACGACCATGGTTTACTTGATAGATTTGAAGGCCATGCGTTTGTAAGTCGACTCAATGATGATGACCAACAACATATAGCTGATTTGTCAAAACGTCATGTTCCTCCAAGACACATATTGTTGTCATTGAAAGAACGAGATCCGAAGAGTGTGACTCGAATCACCCAAATATATAAACATAAGAGTAAGATTCAAAAAAACATCAAGGGCCCTAGAACAGAAATGCAACAATTGTTTAAATTGATAGAGGAATCTGATTATGTTTATTGGAGTAGGAAAAAAGATGAGTCAGAAGTTGTGAGAGATATCTTCTGGGCTCATCCAGACTCTGTGAAGTTGTTGAATCTGTTTCCTATTGTGTTGATTATGGATAGTACTTACAAAACCAATAAGTATAGGCAACCTTTATTTGAAATAGTTGGTGTGACATCAACTGAGTTAACATTTTCTGTTGCATTTGCGTATATGGAATCAAAGCAAACAGAGACTTTGTGTTGGGTACTAGATAAATTGAAACAGTTATTTACTAAACAAGGATTATGGCCACAAGTAATTTTAACTAATAGAGATCTTGCTTTGATGAAAGCAATTGAAACAGTATTTCCTACGACAGTTAATTTGCTGTGCCGATTTCACATAAACAAGAATGTGAAAGCGAAGTGCAAGGAGCATGTTGTGAATGACATGCGAAAATCGATAGAGGAGCTTTGGTATGAACTTGTAAAAGCTAGTGATGAGGTGGAATACCATCAAAAGTTGAAATTGCTTGAGCATGCATGTTTAGAATATGGACCTTTTCTGGATTATGTGAAAGACACATGATTGACACCTCATAGGCATAGATTTGTTGAAGCTTGGATCAACAAAGTGTTGCATTTAGGCAACATCACTACTAACAGGTAATGTGTTTATTTTATAGCCATAGTTTGTTTATGGTAATGTTACTAATACTTATACTGAACTTCTTTTATTTTGTTAGAGTCGAATCTGCGCATTGGAAGTTGAAGCATATGTTGGAGAACAGTTTAGGTGATATGGTCAAGTGCTGGGAGGCTATGAATGGCAACATCAAGATTCAAGTGGGCAATATTAGAGCTTCATTTCAGAAGAGTTTTTATGAGGTTGAGCATGCACACACCAGTCCATATTATTCGAATTTGCGTGGATCAGTATCTAGAGCTGCTTTGCGACACATTTCTGAAGAATGGCATAGGGTTGACATGGTAGGTACAAACACCCAGATGTGCAGGTGTTTTCGTAGAACAGTATACGGGTTACCCTGTGCCTGTGAGTTAGGGAGATACACATTGAGTGGTGAACCAATACCAATTGATGCTATTCATATCCATTGGAGGAAATTGAGTATGGAAGGTGAACAAGAGGTAGATACAGAGGATGGAGCAGAAGTCGATATGACAAATGCAATTGAAGCACTGTAGAAGAGGTTTCATTCATTATATCTTGCAGGAAAGAGAGCACTAAAAAGCAGGGTGTGCGAAATTGCTTACCCCACTACAACAAAGATGGTACCACCGCCTGAAAAAATAAAGACCAAAGGAGGAGTAAAGAGAAAAGGGAAGAAACCTGTTGGGTATGATGTTTATCGTGATCCTTCGTATGATGAGTATGTTGATCAAGAACACAACAATTCCCAAAAATCTTCAAAGAAGCCTTGTTCGCAGTTATCCCAGACCTCAAAGAACAAACTATCTCACAGGTACATTGTATAATTTCCAGAACATATAAGACCATTTATTGATGAAATTGTTGATGTAAAGGATGATGGAAATTGTGGGTTTAGAGCTATTGCATCTATGCATGGATATGGTGAAGAAGGGTGGTCAATGGTTCGTCGTGATTTGGATAATGAAATGAGAGGTCCCAGAAAAAGTCTATATGAGAAGTTATTTGAAACTAATTATTCAAAAGTGAGAGAATCCTTGTTGATATCATCTTTAGGTTCTCAGCCATTTGATAAATGGATGACACTACCAGAAATGGGTTATGTGATAGAAAATCGGTATAACATCATTCCAGTCTCACTAAGTGCTCTTAGTTTGAGTTTCTTCCCTATGACGACTGCACATAAGCCTAATGTGTCGATTTACTGCATTGGTTTTGTAAACTCAAATCATTGGGTTTAGGTAAATATTATAGTTTTTATATTACTTAATTCTATACGATTTACGTGTTACTTATTAACTTTCTTAACAGGTAAATATGATGAGGGATTTCCCTTGCCACCAATCACAACAGATTGGATAACTCATCGGACATCGGATGCAACATCATGGATAATTGGATTTGCTGGGCATTTACAACACTGGCAGCAACTTACGCCTGTGCTCCCAACACATGTTAATTTATGATTGACGTTTAACTTCATGTTATTTTTTTCCATTATTTAGAGTAATGTTTAACTACATATTAGTTTTTACATTTTTATGATTTTCTCTCATAACTTCATATTATTTTTTATATTTTTTATACATCATCAATCATAATATAATTCTGAATACTATCACATAAATATAAATCATAAGTCTGAATAATACATAAGTCTAAATAATACATCAAGCATAATCACTACAATAAGTAACCTATCTACCGAGGTAACAGTCCACCCTGGGCTAGATGTAGTGCTCGAAAGATCTCAACATAATCATCATCATCCTCCTCGGCATCGTGACGAGCGAGATAGCGACGCAGCTCATGTGAAATATGCCGTAACCTCGGATCTGTCGGTCCATCATCAAACTCTGGGACTGGAACCTCACTGGCCTCCCCCTGAGGTGGTATCAAAAGAGGATGAGAAACTGTGTAGTACCACGCCATGTATTCAGCCACCGTATCATACAGAGTATCTACAAACTCGACTTGATGTAGCAACTGCGAGACGCTCCCATGGTAAGAAACCCACTCAAAATCTATATCAAGTGTGTCAATATCAGGTGGATGAGATGGGATGAACTGCCTGTATCCAAACTGGCGTAAACATCTGTCAGGTAAATAAAGAACAGATGTACCATACCACTTCAGGCCACCCCTGTACAAACAAATATCAGTAAATGGTATGGTCTGTCTGTGTTCCTCGAACGGGCGCCAAATGACATCAGTAGGTGTCAATCCATCCAGCACTGCCCGGATCTCATCAACCTTCTGCGTCCCTTGCTTGTATTGCCACTTCATCGCTCTAGGAAGTGGACTACCTACACCAGCTATCCTCGAAAATCCTCTCTTCCCAACAGTTGGGAAATACTCGTGAATCCAACACTGTGACACATCATGATTATCATCAATTAAAGGTATTGAAAATAATATAATACAAATCTAAATGAAATTAAAATTAAGCAGTTGTACCTGTAGAAGGGATGCATATCCACCAAGCTGTCTACAACTATAGAAAGAAGCATCTCCAAGATATCTATACAGTGTGACAAGAGCAGCAGCACCCCAAGAGTATCTACCACATGTTTCCAAGTTCTCAAAGAGTGGTAAATACTTTGCCTCTACAAGAGTAAAGGTTTTATCTGTACAAATAGTGCAGCCTAGTAGCAACAACATATATGCCCTAGCCGCACAATCAAATTTGTTATCAGCTCGCAGACGAACAAATAACTTCTTCAACCAATCAAGCTTATAGTAAGGACCCCTGTTTGTCTGAATCTCCTCAGCTACTTCCTCTAGTGTAGCACTCATTAGACTAATAGCCAGGGTAATAGCATCTGAGTCAGTAATCCCTTGTGCAGGGCTACATAACTCCCCTCTAATAGGTATATGAAGGAGGCACGAAACATCGTCTAATGTAATCGTCATCTCGCCAAACGGCATATGGAATGACGATGTCTCGGGATGCCACCTCTCCGCAAATGCAGATAATAGGTTCTGATCTATCCTCGATAAACTGGTATTCTGCAGAGAGGATAAACCAGAATTAGTAACCCATTGCGCAATCGGACATGGGAGATGTGATGGAGCCCATCCAATCAGTTTGCTGCCATGTGCAGCAACCTTCAGCTCCTTCTTCGGTTGTCTCTCCTGAAAAATAAATCATAGAATATGTCATAATACATAAATAATTAAAATTACATTTTATTCAACATAGAAAGGTCATAGAATTGCTTACTTGGCCATCCCACAAATAACGAGCCACATGGTTTTGATACATCACCAAAAGTGATGTATCAGCCGGTCCTCCAGGAAATGGTGGATGCGGTGGAATGTGAGCCGTTGCTGGTACAGGTGGAGGATCAGCTATCCGATCTTCATCTCGAATATCAAGTGCTCGAGCTACCGATCCATCTGCGTACCGTCGATAGATAAATCCGTCGCGTCCTCTAAAACGACGAGCCACTGTTTAAAAAAAATTAAAAATCGAAACAAAATCGAAAAACTCATCATCAAGTTTTCCGGTGAAGAAATTAACAAACCGGATAACTGAGCATCAAGTTATCCGGTGAAGGAATTTCACAAACCGGATAACCGAACATCAAGTTATCCGGTGAAGGAATAACACAAACCTGATAACACGGTGCCAAGTTATCCGGTGTGTATCCTTGAAAATTAAAGAACCGGAAGTAACTTACTTGAGTTATCCGGTCGTTAGTTTTTTGTTCTCCGGATGTAGCCCTTGTGTGTTCTCCGGAAGTCAATTTTTTGTGATCCAGAAGTGTATTTTTTGTGCTCCGGAAGTAGTCTTAGTGTGTTATCCGGAAGTCAAATTCAGTGTGTTCTCCGGAAGTAGTCTCAGACAAAATGAGAAAAAAAAATGAAAATTTTGGAAGAAATACTATTTATATGGGGGTATTTTTGTCCAAAAAATTGATGAGTAGGGGTATGGGGATAAATATTGGGGTATGGGGTAAAATTTTCTATCAATATCCTTGGAGAATTTCCACTTATTGTTCTCCAATATAAAGAACCATGTCTAACACCACAATTTAAAGATATTCAAAAATAAAATCAAAGGTATTGTCATACACACAACGATCATAAAAATTACAAGTGTTGATGTCTTTGACATTTTATTTTAGATTATCATCTATGACTTACTTGTTACATTCCACTTTGTTTTTCCGTAGTTGAACCCCTAAATTATAAAAAAAAAAGGCATTATATCTTTTTGAAATGAAAACTACTTAGCCTCGCAAGGAGCACACTTAACATAACTTTGTCAAGACCCTGGTGGAATGAAGGAAAGTAAAAGGCAATGACTTCGACACCATAACACATAGTTTGTGGTGGAATGAAGGAAAGTAAAAGGCAATGATAATTAACGTCTATTCCACAATAACATTCAAAGGAATATATTCCTCGTTTCAGGAACATCCTATATTTTCTCATACCTAATGTTACCAACATCAAAATCAATTGTGTTGATCCCTTTAAAAGATGCCTCTTGAGCAAGACTGTCGGCTTCTACGGAGGGGTGAGGCGTGGAACTTGTTGAAGGAGCTTTCGATGAGGTTCAAATAAACGACACGCTAGAACTAACTCCTACCTTTCCTCTCTTAAGCTCCTTCATGATATTCTTTGAAAACATATATGAGTTGCAAATTGAAAATAGAGGTTAGTAGGAGACAGAGGTGATAACAAAAGCATAAGAGAAAAAACATACCAAGTGTATTGTTTGCTCCAATAAGATCATTAACTGAGACCAAGGTATGGTATCAATGTAATGATTTTTCATCTTGGTCTCACCGGTTTTTGTTTACAAAGGTCACTTTGTGAAATGTGGGAAATTTAAGAGTTGATTACAATGAAGGTATTTTTTAATACATTTTCTCAGATACTCGCATAAAAATTAGAAATTTAATTTGGCCTCTTTTTGAAAGGATTTCTTCATACACATAGCTTCTTTTGGGGTAAAAGAAATTGCATGTAAATTGATAGGTAAAAATACAATAAATAAAAGATTTTCAATTAATTCCTCACATAATATATTTAAAATATTAAAAGAAATTATTAAATTATTAAATTTATTTAGGGCTTAGGGTTTAAATTTTAACATTTAGTGGCTCTTAGAAGATTATATAGATTTATTTTGTGATGAAAAAACGTCTATTTTCTAAGCGGACATCAAATCTCTTTTGAGAATTCCCATGTATTGTTCTCCTATATTAAAAAAATGAATATGTGTTATAGAATTTTGAAATGAAAACTATTTGTCCTCGCAAGGAGCACACTTAACATGACTTTTTCACGACCTAGAGAACCATGGTCGACTACTCTGGTGGTATCCGACTTCGACACCATAACACATAGTTTGTGATGGAATGAAGGAAAGTAAAAGACAATGATAATTAACATCTATTCCACAATAACATTCAAAGGAATATATTCCTCATTTGGGGAACATCCTTCATTTTCTCATACCTAATGTTACCAACATCAAAATCAATTGTGTTGATCACTTTAAAAGATGTCTCTTGAACAAGATTGTCGGCTTCTAAGGAGGGGTGAGGCGTGGAACTTGTTGAAGGAGCTGTCGATGAGGCCCAAATAAACCAAACACTAGAACTAACTTCTATCTTTCCTCTCTTAAGCTTCTTCAAGGTATTCTTCGAAGACATGTGAGTTGCAAATTGAAAATAGAGGTTAATAGGAGACAAAGGTGATAACAAAAGCATAAGAGATAAAACATACCAAGTGTATTGTTTGCTCCAATAAGATCATTAACTGAGACTACAATATGGTATTAATGTAATGATCCTTCATCTTGGTCTCACTGGTTTTTGTTTACAAAGGTCACTTTGTGAAATGTGGGAAAAAATGTCTCAATGTGAGCCACATAATTGTGGTCATGCTCACAAAGTTACATATCCTCCCACGCCATTCCCTTTTGATATCGCTTGAAATCATCTAAGAAACCAAGCAAAAAAAAAAATGAGATTGGAAATAGTACAAAGCTCCCTTTATAGTCTCCAAGGCAGTGTGGCAAAAAAATCTCGTTATGGGTTTTTTGACCTAGTGGGCAAATGGCGACATAACTATATTTAAAGTTTTTAGAGAGTCTCTAAAGGCCTCTAAGACTTTAGATTAATGATTAAAAGAGTCGAGACCCTAAGAAATTATTGGGCTTAGCAACCACCCATATTAAATAAAAATGTTAAAGAAGATTAGAATGCATTTAAATATTTGCATATAAGTAAATAAATGTTGAAAGGATTAGATGTTGACCCAACAATTAAGGCGCAATTAAGAGGAAACTACAAAAAAAAATGGTTTAAAACATTCCTTTCAAAATCCTTAAAGAGGAGTTGGAACTCTATTTCTCAAAAGACAATGTCGTACTTTGGGAAGGAGAAATTTGGGGGACTAACTACATATGTGATATCTAGTTGAAGGAATATATATGGCCCAATCTTCAGGGCCACCGATTATCGTAAAAGGTTCATAGGATATAATACGATTGACTCATATAAATGGTAGACGTTCTCAGATGCTCTGAGTTAACATAACAATGAAGAAAGGTTGTGTTACGACGTGAAAATTTAGGGATTGCTCGAAAAAATAATGAAGTCGTCATCAAAATTTATAAAAATAAGGAAAACGTTGGTAAAACCCTTTTAAATGAAAATACTGTCCTTGAAATTATATTTTAACTTTGGGAGTTGATTATGCATAGGAAAGATATTATTATCCTACGACATCCATTTGAAATAGTTTACCTCTAATTAATTAAGTAAAATATTGTTAACTTTTAAAAATTGCTTGTGTGTTGGTTGATTTTAAATAATAAATTGATAATGCAAAATAAAAAAAAAATTATTGATTGATTGTGAAAGAAAAAAAATTGAATGCGAAAATTAATTTTGTTGAATTGATTATAGAAAAATAAGTTAAATGTGAATAAAAAGGATTAAAACAATTTGGTTTGTGTTTTTGTTTGATTTATTTAAAATATTTATTAAAAAATTGGTTTTAAAAATAACTCGTACAACTTACGCATTAATGACTCAAATATCAAATAGTTGTCTATGTAACCTAATCCCTTTTATTTTTATTAATTTGTTTAAAAACAAGTTTTTAGAACTATCAAGACGTTTAACTTGTGTTCTAATAACTCAAAGATTAAAAACATATATATCTAATTATTTTTTAAATAAGTTGTGAAATTATATTTTGACAATCTTAAGATCAAACAAATGTTAATATGATTAATTTTGTAAAAATTAATTGGGTTTTGTAATATAAAATCAAGTTTATGATAAACAAATTATCATAACTTGGATTCTTAAAACTTAAAGATAAAATAAATATAACATCTAATTAATTATTAAATGTAATTTATTTTGTATTACTTTATTTGAATGAATTTTATATAAATTAAATTTATTTATAGCACATATATCATTTATGTGATTAAATATGATTAATTAAATAAATAAAAATTGATAATTAATTATGTTAATCATGATTTATTTAATTAATATTTTTATTTATCTAAAGAGTTTGATTAAATATAAATAAGATTTGACTTATTTTAGAAACATTTGTTTTATTTTTCCCTTTCATATAAGTTCTTTGCGTGTATACGTTGTAGTGCAAATCAGTGTTGCAACATTTCCAATATTTCAAGACCTCTTTATATAGGGAAGAATAGAGTTCAGAGTTTTGAGACTTTAGATACTCGAATTATTAGAGTCATTATGGATGGTTTCTTTGCAGAAGCGTTGACTTGGTAATTTAGATGTTTGACTTTTGTGTAAACACGCTTTTGTTTGTTCCTTTAGTTCAGAGAGTGTCTTTAGTTCAGAGTCTGGCTTGACCACTTGACTTCTTAAGAGTCTGGTTTGCTCATAGTAGACTTCTTTAGAGTCAAAATTTGATTTCTATGATCCGCGCACTTAACAAAAAGATTAGAGTATAAAATTGTTCTCTATACATATTAAGCTTTGTTTTCATGAACAATTTTTACTTGGATAATGAACTTTATAAAACTTCAGAGTTAGGTTTGTAAGCTCCCCCTAATTTTATATTTATCAAAATTATTCTCAACTTCTTCCGAGTGAGGTTTGTAAGCTCCCCACTGAGATTAAGACTTATCAAAATTATTCTTAGCTTCTTCAGAGTGAGGTTTGTAAGCTCCCCGGTAGATTGAGATTAGAAATTTTTTTATGTTTAAGAAAATAATAGTCAGTATGATAAGAACCGTTCACCTGATTAATGTAAGAGTTCCAAAGCTTGGTTTTTATCAATGAGAAATTTGATTCCTGGTTGACAATCTTAACAACACAAATATGATTTCTTAATTAATAAATCTCCAACGAATTAATGCATTATATTATGTTTGGGATTTATTATGGTTGAAGAGATATCAAAATCATATTCTTTTTCTCCCCCTTTGTCATCAGTCAAAAAGAATAAGATGAACAAAAATAAACTTTTTATAAATTGAAAGGACAAAGTAATAAGAATTCAGAGTCAGAATGAAAATAACTAAAAGAAATTTCATTAATCGTTTTAAAAATAGGAGATACAATAGAAGATACACAAAATAAAAGATGGGAGAAGGGAGACTAAGAAGCAGAGGGTCCACCAGCTTTCAGCTACCTCAAGCTTCAGACTCTAGTGGGTCTCAAGAGCCTTAGTTAAACCAGCATCTAGCACGTTTTACACAGTTCCTTCTTTATAGAAGAACTCAAAAAGAACTTGTCCAAAAGGAATGAAGAAAGACATTCCCTCGTGAGAGGAAATAATCTTTGACTTCATAAAGTTAAAGATGATGAAAGGGAGTTTACCTTTAAGCCTAGTCATGATGAAGAAAAGAAGATGCTTGTCATCATAGGTGAGCAGGTTCAAGTTCTCT
This sequence comes from Lathyrus tuberosus, assembly GCA_022829125.1. Classification (NCBI taxonomy): domain Eukaryota; kingdom Viridiplantae; phylum Streptophyta; class Magnoliopsida; order Fabales; family Fabaceae; genus Lathyrus; species Lathyrus tuberosus. The sequence continues at coordinate 7,502,090 of JALAZF010000296.1, read as the reverse complement.
TCTCTTGGCTGAATATTTGAAACCAACGGTTGATGCCATATCTTCACTATGGGAAGTATATAGGAGGCATTGGCAAGCTTATTGAGGTTGGCAAGAATCTTTAGAGGAATGAGGTCGATGAAGGGACTCGTCCTTCTATACTAATCCATGAAAACACCAATCTCCTTACATTGTATTGTCTTATCAATGAGAAAATGAGTAATGACAATAGGGATACCAAAGACATTGGACTAGATACTTGAAATATTATGTCCTAGCTGCTTAAGGGAAACAATTTTCCAAAATTATTTTACAAGAACTCGATAAATGGGTCTGAATGGCATGCCGAAGTATTTGTCCAGTTTTTGAGAGGAGACAATATCATAAAAGTTAAAACCTTGACTCTTAAGTTCAGCGAAGTCAACGAACTTTTCATAAGAGATAGACAGAGGACTTTCTACACCAAGAAAAGTGTTATAAGACATCTTTGGTTTAAAGAGTCGAGATGCAGGAAGATAAACTTTCAGAAAAAGGTTTTGAGAAAACGTAAGAGATAATGATGAGTGAGAGGAGATGAGGAGTTTAAATAAGGTGAAAAGAGAAGATAAAAAGACTAAGAAAGAAATAGGGTTGAGAGCTGAAATGAAATTATATTCAATAGTTACCTACAAAACGATAGTAATAATGTTTATGATAAGACACACAACAAAGCACGCTTGTCAGAAGACATTACTACACAACATTGAAAAAGAGCAATAATAAAAACTTTAAAAAGATTTTTAGAAAAGACATTGCATAATAAAATCAATCTAGTAAGAGAACAATGGTAAATATGATTGAATGGTCAATAACATCTCTTCAGTTCTTTGAGTTGGTCCAATCTAGTAGCAATCAATCTTGAGAATATGTTTCAGAAGACCAAAATTCATCTCTCTCTCCTTTGTTCATAGGTTCACATTAAATGCAGTAGATTTTAATTAATCTCAACGCTCTCTATATAAAGGAGAATTTGTTAATAACAAGATCACAATCCTTTCTTTTCTATTTAGATATTATCCATTTCTCTCTAGGTATGAGTAATTCATCCAAGAGCACTAATAGGGGTTCTTCCAAAGAGATCAACAAGACTATTTATAAGCTCACTGATGTTGAGACGAATCATAAAGATGATAGGCTCAAACCCTCTAAAGGTGCAATAACGCAAACAAATTCATCTATTAGAGCTTCTGTGGTTGGAAGAACTTTAGTTTCAAAGATGAAGACCCTCATAAAGAAGAGGAAGCAAGCTGAAGGAAGTGGATCAGACGATGATAAGGACTGGATGACCTTCCTTAGAATGGATGGTTGGCATGCAGATGTAGTCTGAAGATTGTAATCTTTAGTTTTTCTTTTGCTTTCTTTTGCAATGATTCTTAATTTTGTAATGTTTTTTTGAATAATTTATCCTTTCCTCAAAGCTTTTGATTAGAGTTTCTTGCCACTAACATATTTCTGAATGAGCCATTTGATGTTGATAGAGATGTTTTCAACCATTTCAACCGGATTTTGTTTGTGAGAAGTGAGTGCATCATGGGTTTAAATAGGAATAGAACCAATTAATAAAATTTGAAAACACACTAATTGACAAGGGAGGCGAATGGAATGATTTTCTCTTAACCCAAGAAATAGAGTACCCCAATGGGTCACTTTAAACATTCAGATCGCTAAACTTAGGACATCTATCTTACTTTAGAGCCACACAAGCTACACTTGATTTCCACCATTAATTTCAAAACTTAGAGTCTAGAAGACAGAAAATCCCAGATGGGTTATGACTTTAGACCTTCTAACCCAGAGAGTCTTCTAACTTTAGAGGACTAACTAGTTCATAGTCAATTTATCTTAGAGTCATATTTTGACTCTCTAGAGTATACACACATTTAGATTTTTGTTTTATTCTGGACAAAGTTCCATTTTCAAAATTTTCAAAATAAAAACGAATCTATCTCCAGCAAGGGGTTTTGTGAAGATATCAACCCATTTATGGCCTGTATCTATAAATTTTAAATTGATAACACCATTCTAAACACAACCCCTTGTAAAATGGTGTTTAATATCAATGTGTTTAGCTCTAGAGTGCAAAATATGATTCTTATATAAACAAATTGCAGAAGTATTATCACAAATAAGAATGTTACTCTCATAAAGTTGATAATCTTCTAGATGAGTTATCATCTAGTGTATCTGAGTGCTGCATCCAGATGCTGCAATGTATTCATCTTCTGCTGTTGACAATGATATTGTTAACTGCCTCTTGCTGGACCAAGAAATAAGATTATCACCAAGAAACTCACAGCTTTCACTGGTGCTCTTCCTTTCTAGTCTAACTCCAGCATAGTCATCATCACAATAACCTACTAACTTATAATATTCAGATTTTCTATAAAATAAGACAAGGTTAGTAGTACCTTTTATATATCTAAAGATCCTCTTAATATCTGTTAAGTAGGATTCTCTAGGATCTGATTGAAATCTAGCACATAAGCATACACTGAATAAAATATTAGGCATATAAGCTATCAAGTATAAGAGAGAACCAATCAAACATATATATACCTTTTGTTCTACCTGTTTTCTTTCATCCTTCTCCAAAATGCATGTTGGATACATTGGAGTCTTTGCTAGTTTGCCCTCTGACAAGTCAAATATTTTCAGAAGTTCCCTTGTGTACTTGCTTTGATGGATGTAAGTTCCTTTTAAACTTTGGTTGATTTGAATCCCCATAGAGAACTTTAATTCTCCCATCAGACTCATCTCAAATTCTGTCTGAATGGACTTAGAAAATTCTTTGCAAAGAGTAGCATTAGAACAACCAAAAATAATATCATCAACATAAATTTGCACAATTAAAATATCATTTTTCAATGTCTTACAAAACAAAGTTTTATCTATCTTCTCTCTTGTAAAATCATTTTTCAAATGAAAATTGCTCAATCTTTCATACCATGCTCTAGGAGCTTGTTTCAGACCATACAAAGATTTTTTGAGTTTGTAAACAAAATCTGGGTTTTTATGATTTTCAAAACTAGGAAGTTGATGTACGTAAACTTATTTAATAATGTAACCATTCAGAGATGCACTCTTAACATCCATCTGATATAGAATGATGTTATGATTTACATCAAAAGAAATTAGGAGACGAATATACTCTAACAACCAAACATGTATGAAACATCAACTTTATACTATTTATACGGTGAACATTATTGGGGTATTTTCAAATATTATTTATAACAACTATAACAACCAAACATGTATGAAACATCAACTTTAAAATAGTATAATTCAATTTATAAATAGATCCTGTTAACTTTTAAATATTATTTATAACAACTATAACAACCAAACATGTATGAAACATCAACTTTAATTGAAACATCGAAAGCATCAAAGTCAAGTAATTACTCATAACATAACTATGTTTTCAAAACAAACATAAGCAACTACAACTCTAGAGATATCCAAAATCTCCATCAAAACATAACAGACATAACGTTCTATAACCCCAGTGTTATACATCAGAGCAGACGTTGACACTAAAAATAAAACGGAAGACTTCATCTTCCACTCACATCAACTCCTCTACTGCGAGTTATCTGCACGATACCCATGTAATGGCAACATTCAAACAGAAGGGGTGAGATATCATAATTATATAAAGTAAAGCATGATAATAAGCAAGCATTAAATTATCACATGCGGAATCACCCATTCCATAACATAAATTCACACATCCAACACAACCAATATCCAAACACAATAAAAAATACAACCAAGATGCAATGCAACGAGACTCACAACTTGACTCAATGCATGTGGTACCGTTCGGTTCCTATTTTAGAATCCGGTTCCTATTTCATAATCACAATTTCCGTCGAAATTTCCATTATGATGCTCACACCCCACATGGGCACACGACCTCCATGATCACTCACACCCCGCATGGGCACACGATCACCTCAAACAACACGATTCTACAACTAGAATTCAGATAAGACGCTTACACCCCACATGGGCACACGACTTATCTCACAACTCATACAATCATGGAATGCATGACAACAACAACATACAATGACCTTCATTTAATTAATGTATCATGCCATTACAAGCCACGACACAACATGTCATAGCAGTCCAACTACATTGACATACAACATAGCAAGCAACTACAAGGCATTTACAATTATGTCACACCACAACATAACGATAATAATGCGCTTAACACCATCATACAACAAAATTATTTAACTTCTGGTATAGAAACTATTTTTATAATTAATTTCGTCACATCATCTTCCCAATGCTTCGAACGGCACTCGGATCGGACACCCGAAACAAAAGTTATGAATTTTCAAAGATTTTCAAAAATTGATTCCAATGTAACCGGTTACTCAAAATAAGGTAACCGATTACACCCCTTGTAACCAGCCACCCTTCGCTGCTGCCTCATGGTGTATTCGGTTACCACAATCAGGGTAATCGGTTACACCCTCACAAAAATGCCCAGAAACTCATTTTAAAAGCAGTATAACCGGTTACTCCAAATCTGGTAACCAATTACACTGTGCGCAAAAGCACTTTTCTGCAACTTTTTGAAACAAAAACCATTTTTAAGCCAACCTAAAACCCCATTTTTCTCATGAATCAATTGTGCTACATTTTAATACGAAAAAGCACTTTTCTACAGTTCCAAACTACTCATAATTTTGTTCCGACTCTGACTCGCGATCACACACAACAAACAACATCAACATCGTACAATTATCAATTAGATGATTTCAAAAATAACAATTGCAACAATGCATCATTCTAACATCAGTCACAATATCAACATACCACACACAACATTCATCAAGAAATTCATCGAATCCAACAATTACCAATTCATCAAAATTATGAATAGAGAGAAGAAAAACCAAACCCTACATGGCATAATCTACCCACCATCATCATATTAAACCTTAGATAATTAAAACCCCACCCTTACCTGAGAGTTCTTGCAAAAGCTTCTTCTTCCTCAACTATGGATTCCCTCTTCCCTCTTGCCCTAGTCTTTCTTCGCACTTTCTCTTGTTTCTACATGCCTGACAACTTCTACCTCTCTCTCCCTTATTCTTATTATTATTATTTAATCCAACTAATTAAAATAATAACAATAATAATACTATTAAATATTTAATCCAAATAATATTTTCCTAATATCATTTAATTAAATAAATAATAACCAATATAAGTTAATTAGTTTCACTCTCCACACCACCCATCTCTACTCAATTGGTCACACACCCCTCAACCCTTAAAGTTTATTCTTAAAGCCACAACCCCACACCAAGGTAGCTCAAACACATCAAAGCACAACACAACCACAATTATCACATAATTAAAATACGGAAAAATAAATAAAATAAGTCAGGGCGTTACATGAAGCATTTTGGCTATTGCAAAAAGAAATCCTACATGAGCAATCATACATAATGGCAAGGATGTATCCTGAAGGAAACGGAGAACACATCAACACCGCTTTGGATACAAAGGTTTTGCGAAGGGATTGAACATAATAGAAATAAGAGGGAACATTTCTACCTTGAATGAATGTTCAGTAAAAGGTAGAACATGAATAAAAGTTTCAGAAGATGGATTTAGAAGAAAAGGATAACCTATGTTATCAAAAAATATCAAGAAATTGTCTGAAGAGCCTATGCACCAAACACCTTCATGAAAGTTGTAGATAATGCTCCACTTGTAGTATTTGTTGTTGAAGAGAACAAGAATTTTACTATGAACGTTGTTGTCGTCGTTTTCATAGTAGGATTCTTGGTTGAAAGAAGGAAGGATAACATATGGAGCTGTTGAGAGGAAACTCATTCTCATTCAAGTTATGGTATAATGTATTATGAGAGGTTCTCCAAATTATATATAGACAAAAATATTAAGGGCCTATTTGATCCTTTTATTAAAAATAGTATTTTAGTTTTTAAAACCTAAAAATTAAGAAACTTGTTTGAATAAAGAATTTTGTAATTTTTCTTTTCAATTTTTTTTTTCAATTTTTTTTTTTCATTTTATAAATTTTTAAACTAAAAAAGCAAAACTTCTAAAGTAACTTTTTTCTTTTCTATTTTCTGTTTTGGAAACTCCAAAAACACGTATAACAAACAATTTTTAGAAGTAGCAAAAGCGTAATTATATTAAACTTTAATATTTTTTACTCTTTCATTATGAAACACGTTCTGTTTACTAACCATCGATTCTGCATTTGATTTGTTATCATTTTGATGGAATTAAATTAAAAAAAGATCAAAATAAAAAAAGGAATCAAATTAAAAAAGGACTCAACATAATATTATTTGCAGTTTTAAAATATATTTTAGTATATAAAAGTTTTCTATTTTCTGTTTTGGACACTCCAAAAAAATAGTGGAAGACAATAACAGATTGACAACCCCTCTACTTAAGGAAGAACTTCATGCTGCTTTATGTGAAATGCACCATAATAAATCGTCGGGTCCGGACGATTTTAGCCCGACTTTCTATCGAAACTTCTTGGATTTGTGTGGTAAGGATATCTTGGAGGCTGCCACAGTTTGGTTGGAGAGTGGTTTCTTTCAGCCGTCATTAAATGATACTAATGTTTGTTTGATTCCTAAAAGTGCTAACCCTCATGACATGAAGGATTTTTCCCTATATCATTATGTATTATGGTTTACAAATTGGTGTCTAAAGCTCTTGCTAATAGATTGAAAATTTTGTTAGATAAATGTGTGGAGGTGGAACAATTGGCATTTGTGGAGGGTTGATTTATCCTTGATAATACGATGATTGCTATAGAGGTCATCCATGCTCTCAAGCACAGGACTAAAGGTAGTAAGACACATTTGACTCTCAAGGTTGATATTAGTAAGGTGTATGATAGACTGGGTTGGGGGTTTTTGAGAGGTATGCTTTCTAGGATGGGTTTTGCTGATATGTGGATTCTTGGGTTATGATGTGTGTTACCTCGATGCACTATATTGTGCTTATTAATTGAGATAGGGTTGGACCTATTGAACCAGGGAGAGGATTAAGGCAAGGGGATCCTTTGTCTCCTTACCTCTTTATTCTAGTCTCAGAAGGTCTTTCAGCTCTCATTAAGGGAGCAGCGGCTAGTGGCGACATTCATGGGATCCAAATCTGGAGAGGGGCACCTAGTGTGTCCTACCTTCTTTTTGCTGACGATTATTTTTTATTTTGCAGGGAAAATCTTTCAGATGTAAGATATCTAATGAGGTTGATCAAAACCTATGCAGATGCTTCAGGGCAGGAGATTAATTGGACTAAATCTGAAGTGTTCTTTAGCCGTAACATCAGCAATCCGGCTAAGGAGGACCTTGCTAGAATTATGGGAGTTTGTCATGTGATGATAACTGGAAAGTATTTAGGTTTTCCCTCAATGATTGGTAGGAGTAAGAAGATAACTTTATCATTCATCAAAAATCGTATATGGAAGAGAATAAACTCCTGGAGAGGTCGTTCATTATCAAAATCAGGGAAAGAAGTCATGATAAAATCGGCCCTTCAAGCAATTCCATCATATTATCGTACCTCGAAAAAATGAGAACAACCTCGCAAAGCGCAACGCACGTTCTCAGATGGACTAACAGAGTCGCCACCGAACTTTATTTATTCCCAAAGAGAGAAAGGGAAAATACCGGTAAAACCCCTAAATGAAAAAGATAGAATATGGTCATTGCAACGAATGTCGGGTTCGGGAGTTGGTTAAGCAAGGGGAAGGTATTAACACCCCTCACATTTGTTGTACTCAAAGGGAACCGTTTGGTTAGTTGTACGTGTTAGTGTTAGTTTAGACATGTTAGACTTTTGGAATTATTGAAATGGAAGAGAATAAGGACAAAATGGTTTTTTTTATTAGGGTGCTCGCCAAGGATTGGGGTCCTCATGCCTACGTATCCATATAATTACGTGAGGAATCAAAGCTCCATAGTTCGGAGTGGAAATGTGTGTGTGTGTGTGTGTGTGTGTGTGTTGGTTGTTTTTATACCTTGAAAAAGGATTTGAAAGATCACACAACAGCGATAAAAAGAGTTTAATGTGTTAAGGTATTTTGACTTGATGAGAGAGTTCAGACGGTCGAGAACTACATCTCGTGTTCTCCTTCTCGGGAAATTGTTTACTACACCCCGCTCCTTTTTCATTTTATTTGAGAAAGAGTTTTGATATTTTTATGTGTTTTGAAGTTTGATTGAGAAAAAGCACTCGAAGCTAGTCGAGGTTTATTACACATTGAATTGATTATAGGATGACGAGAGCTCGAACCACGAGAACTGCATCTCGGATCCTCACTCTCGAGACATCGTTAACTACACCCCGCTCCTTTTTCATCCTTTTATTGAAAAGTGTTTGATAGTTGTTAAGTGCTTTTGATTCTTGATTTAGGAAAATGGGCTTGACATTGGATCAAGCATTTGATGATCGTTTGTGAAAAGGCAGGTGTGAAAGTTTGAAAATGATTTGAGGGGTTTCAAAATGATTATAGTTGAAGTGATGTTAAAATCCACTTGGCGTTGAACCAAGGGTTGATGGTTTGACAATGATCATGGAAGTGATATTGGAATGACTTGAGTTTTTTGTGAAAATTGTTTGACGTTGGATCAAGCTTTTATTAATTTATTCTTTGAAAGATGGTTGATTTTATTCTTGAGTTAAAACTACATAAATAGAAAGCAATCAAGAAGAAAGCGGTAAAAATATTACACGTCATGGGAATGGGAGTAAATTTGTCAAATGGGGATAGTATAAAGCGATTAAAAATCAAATCCATCAAACAAATGTATGTAAATAAAAGTGTCTAGTGCAAGGAAAGATTCATTGTAAGAAAGCCCAAGAGTAAGTTATGTGAGGTTGATGGCGATGCTAAAAGCGATCAACTTACAAAGGTGTTAAAAGGGGCTCGACATTGAATCGAGAATTATTTGGTCTTTTTTAAAATGGTTTAGAATGATGTAAATGCTTGAAGTAATTACCAATTGGATATCAACAATAAAGCACAATGCATGGTTTAAATGAAATGGGAATTGCACAAATTAATAGATCAAACAAGTACAAGATAAATTCAAGCAAATCTCAAGAAAAAAGAAATGAGCAATTAATTATGTTAAATAAAAATATTTAATAGAATTATTCAAAGGTATTAATTAATTAAATTAAATAAAATCATTTAATAAAATTACTCAAGATATTAAGTAATTAAATAAAATAAAATTGTTTAATAAAATTAATCAAGATATTAATTAATTAAATTAACCAAAGTTGTTTGACTAAATTAATCATCCCATTAATCATTTACAAGAAAAAGAGGAAATAATAAAAAAATAAGAAAAAGGAAATGAGCTTGCTAAGATAAAAGGCCCATCCTAGGGCGCTATAAGCAGCAAAGAAGGAGGATGCAGGAAACAAAAATACAGGCCCAAGATGACAGGGAAGCCCAAGGTGATGGGAGAGTCCATTAGACTCTCAGTCAACCTCTGTTGACTAAAGAAATCTGTCTGGACCACCAGATCAAGAAACCTGACCTGGTCAACAGATCTGAAGGGTGAAAGGGCGTAGGAGCATGGTAAGTGGGTGGAAGGTGCGCATGGAATCCATGGCTGGGAATATTCCCTGACCGGTGACAAGTGTCCATGGTGGAGACACCTGTCACCACCACCCCAAGCCAACTAACAACACATCTTACATATAAGAAAATAGATGGCTACCAAAATTACCGATTTTCCCTCTGATCCCACAGTTCTCCACATGGCTGTTCTAACCATCCAACATGTGTCTGTTTTTTTTTATTTTCCAACTTCATCTTGCCCACAAGTGTATTGCTTCTTCGTTGTTCACTCCTACTACACATATGCCTCATTACTCCTACATAAATATCTAACTTTTTCACTCCCCCCTTCTTTAACCTTCTCTTTCTAATTTCACATCATAATTTCAAAAACAAATCTCTCTCTCTCTCTCTCTCTCTCTCTCTATCTCTATCTCTCTCTCTCTCTCCCTCTCTTCTTTTTCTTCTTCTTTCTTCTCCCCCTTCTTCTTCCTTTTAGGTCAGATTTGTTATTTTTATGTTGATATTTTTTGTTGTGGTTGTAGGTTTCAATTTTCCATGCTTAACATCATTTCAGATCTTAAAGTTGAACCAGGTAAAAATCAATTTGTTCATACCCATTTATTTCCATTGTTATTGTTATTTTTATTGTTTAAAACCAGGAGGTTCTCCAAGATATCCTTGGTTGTGTAAATCTTCTAAGCTGCTAAAAGACTTGCTCTGTTAGATTCACTCCCTCAAGAAGGAAAATATCTCTTTTTTGTAATAATTTGTAAGATCTTTTATTTTCATTTATGTTATTTTTAGATCTATTATTTATATTTTTTATGAAAAAATTTGTGTATAGGAGACACGGTGGTTCTGCGATCGACTGCGGAAGATATGACTAATATGAGTCAAGAAAGATATGAAGTTAGGGAGAAGAAGTGTAACAAGAAAGTAAATGGTTAATGGTATTGGGTTTTATTATTTTAAGGTTTAAAATCATTTTTATTTGTTTTTTATTTAATTTTTGGGTTTTTTATTTAATTACGTTAATAATTATTTTAACTGCATGTAGATTTTGTAGTCTATCACAGAAGCTCTGGAAACACAATCTAAGAGCAAGGTCTCTATCAAGGTAATTGTAATATTGTAGATACAATATTGTTGCAATGATATATGAACATGTTTATATTACAATTGTAATTGTAGTTGAATGTGTAAAATATGTGATTAGTTTTTTTGGATTCAGCTCTTCTCATGAATTTAAGTCATAACAGCGACCTAAAACCTTGATGTTGAAACTTGAAAATGCGACTACAATTGCTGATAGCAGTTTAGAATAATGTGTGTAATATCTGATTAGTGAAGTGTGTGTTGGAGAAGAAAATCTGCAATTTTTTGTTGTTTTTAAGTTTCTGAGTTTGATGCAAATGTTGCATTCTATTTCCATAAAACAATAAGTGATTATGCTTTTAAGTTGTAGATAAGTTTTTTTCTATTTTCTGGTTTAAGCTATTTTCTCATGGGATGCTTTACAGACTCATCGATTCTGATTTGATAGCAAATGGTACATCAGTACAGAGGTAGAGATATCCTTTCTTGAACAATCTTTCTTCCATTTCATTTGCATTAATAGTTTCTCATTGTAAGTTAATGGTATATGCAATGTTTGTTGATTGAGCTTGCATGTAAATAGATGTTGGATGAATCTATAGTTAATGTTATTTCCCGTGGTTGGATTGAAACTTGATTCTTCAGTCACGGCCCATGGGCTGATACATTTTTATCAATAATCATAGGATGGGTTCTTCTTAAGAAATTAACTTATTTTGATTTCCATCATGTTGAGACTTTGTTTTTGGGTTGATCTCAAACATGGAAAATGGGAAATAGATAATGATGGTAGTTTTAATAGATTCTGCATGATTTTAAATAACATTGCACTTGCAGGTGCAGACCACAATTGAAAACACATTCTTATCTTCCATTTGGGAGTATGTATTGATTGATGATATATGATTGCTTTGCTATGGTTTCCTTTCACTTATTATTATGTGTGTTGGGTGATCTACCATGCTTTGGATTCTTGGTGGGTTTTTAAGCTGTTCGTCTGGTTTGTGTTGGAAGCATTTCCAATTGTTTTAGATTTGTTTCTTTTTGGCAAGAATAACATTGAATCTATTGACGAATGTTTCAATTATCAATTGATTGGTTGGTGTCTGTTCTTTGGAGACAGTTCTTTTAGCAGGTTGTTTATTTTTAAATTTTGGGGCATGTTGTGGTGATGTTTTATAGTGGGTTCAGTTTTATGTTTATAGTGTTGTCTCTCTTGAGGTCAGTTGATCATTCGGGAACCCATGATTGATCATAGGCTTAAAAGTAAAGCCATGATTGATTTATATAATCATAACTTTTAATTATCTTTATTAACCTTTTACCTCTATATTTGTACTAATTTTCAAGTGAGAATTTAAAATAATTGCAACTTAATAATGAAAATTTTTGAATTTTGATATATTTTCTGTTTGCAGTTATATGTCAGTGTTGATGCTGGAACAAAGTACTCTCTTAAGGCAATCCATAGACCGCTGTTTGGAGATTTTTGGGAAAGATTTATTTTGAGTATCTTTTCATTCTCAGTGGAAATTTAGAAAAGTAGAATTAAATTTACATCATGAATCCATGATGCATGAATTGTACTCCCAGGAGCAACTTAGCAGAAATAACTTTTTTTTGATGTCTTAGAGTTAATATTATCACAAACTATTTTTACTGTATGATTGCTATCTAAAGCAGGGTGACTGCTAACATAGCATTTAATGTCGTCATGGACCAAATTTAAAGCAGGGTTAATATATCATATATGATATATGCAATAATTTCTTGCCCGGGATGATACGTGTTCATAATAATGGACCAAATTTAATGTAAATAAGAAAAATATATATTATATTTAATTATTAATTGATTTATGGACCAAATTTTCTTCATTAATTGAAGTTTATACCATTAAAATAATGATTTAACAAATATTTTCCATTGATGTAAATAAGAAAAATATATATTATAATAGTAATTTATTGTTTTAAAGTTATAACAAATTATTGTTTTAATATCATATTAAGTAATAATAATTTACTATATCCTTATCATTAATTGAGTAATTTATTGGGTAAATAACGATATTTTTTTTAAGGAATTTTATTTATTTTTATATGTAATATATTTCTTATTTTCTATTAAATGTTATTATGACTAATATATATATTCTCTTACAACACTATCTTATTAACCCAAAAAAATATTATTAGTTTATCGTGGAAGATGAGAATTTAATATTATACCAACTATTTTTGGAGGTTAAAAGTGTTATATCACTCTATATTAAAATGGTAGTATAAAAATATTTTTTAAAGATATTTATTATGCTATTAATACTAATTAATTCTACACTAATATTCAAATAATTATTAATGATAAATGTTTATTGTGCTATTAACACTAATAAATTTGAAATAATTTGATAAATATTTATATGTTTTCAAACATATTAATTAATCCATAATCATTTTAAAACTTTGTTTTCAATTAAATGCACAATTTTATTATATTACAATAAATAATTATTAATATAATGCTAATCCAACTTTTTTTATATACGAAAACAAGTATAAATTCTCTGTTTATATATATTTTTTAAATAATATTTATACACGGGAAAAATTTGTTGTTAGCCTATTATTCCATGTATATTTTTTAAAAATAATAAAATTTTCGGGTTAAATAATTTTGTCGTTTTCATTTTATTTTTATTTTATTTTAAACACAAATATGTGTACTCCACCAATACCCGCGCGAACGCACGGGTATCCCACTAGATCATCAAATTCAAACTTAGTATATAATACATAGTATAATAAAAAATATGTGATTGTTGATAAGTGTATATTTAATTTATATTTTAAAAAAATAAAAATAATTTTAAAGTCGTATATTTGATTTTTTATGTGTTTTATTATTTTTTTAAATAGATTAATCTAAATCAAAATATGTATTTAATATTGATTCAAATATTTGTATAACTAATTTCAAATCAAAAATAATATTAATATTCGGAAAAAATATATGGTTGATTAAAATATTTTATATACGGGTGCACGAAAAATTCTAATTATAAAATAAAATATCAATATTAAATACATATTTTAATAATATACTGAAACGAAAAGAATGAAGTCATTGATAATATAGTAAAGCATACGAGACATATATTTTTATACAAAGGGAAAATTTAAATACTTTAGATTGAACTTTATTTTTATATATGAAAAAGTGTATGGATGATCCAAATACTTTTTATTCTTGAGAACAAGTTTTTTATTCATCAAAATATTTATATAAATAATGTAAAAATAAAATTCATTCTTATTACATTTTGAAAACAATTGTGCATTATTACAATTATGGTGCAATTAAAGAAAATAAAGATAAATATATTTAAAGTAATGTATGAATCCAAACACGGGCAAAATGTATTTATTTATGTTACTAATATTTATTTATACATTTAAATTAAAATTTACTAATACTATGTTATTATTTGATATTTTCTTAAAATTAAATTATTGCATAAATATTTTTATAAAAAATACCGGTGTCCGCGAGTATTGATTCTATCTTTTTTTATTTAAATATAAATTATATTTTTTATATTTACTAATCTTTATTAATTCTATTTTCTTTTTCAAATTTTAAATGTAGACAAATCAAAATTTCTTTTTCATAACTCTCTCTCACCTTCCTATCTTTTTATTATTATTACCATTATCATCGTGTTCCTTTTTATTATTATTACCATTATAATGAATAAATTGTGATTTTAAAATAGTCACAAAATATATAGAATATTGCAATTAATTATATATTTTTTCAATTATTGTCTTATTGATTTGTACCACTAATATATAGTAGTATTTTGGAAAGACATTGATATAAAAAAATCTATTCAAGAAAATGTTCTTTCCATTTTTTATTACAAATAAATTTAATCTTTACTTTAAATATGATAATGGTTTTTATATATATATATATATATATATATTGTTCTGGACTGGACCAATGGCTAGAATTGCCCCAATCCACCTCTGCTCCAGAGCGGCCCAAATTGCCTAAGCCCAATCCACAGAGGGGCAAAAGTGACATTTCTGCCCCTCCAACCGGGCAAGGAACGCAACGTTCCTCCGCGGCTTCTATGCCCGTCACACACGGCTTCCTCGCTGCCCGAACGGGAAAGGACAGGTGTCCGGAACCACGTTTATGCCCGACATAACGGCTAGTTTCTGACACCCTGCCCGACATAACGGCTAGTTTGGGCAGTTACCTATTCTCTGGGGAAAACGGTTATTTCGCCCCGAAAATAGGACCGTTGGCCACGCGCTGGGGGCTCTATATAAACCCTCTCGCTTGAGAGGGTCAGGTATCACATTTTTCACCCTAAGAATACATTTTGTACTTGCCCTTTTTCTCTGACCCTTTCTTACTTGAGCGTCGGAGTGCCTTGCAGGTACACCCCCTCCTCTCCTCCTTCACGAGTCGAACACTTCGCACGCCTGACGACCAGCTTCCATCCGAGCATCTTGCCATCTGACGACCAGCTTACGTGGACCAGTTCGAATACTTCGGATCAGTGGCGCCGTCTGTGGGAACTCCTTGTTCTCCCCTTCTTTCTTTCCTCCTCGGAAACTGAAAGATCAAAACATACTTTCTTTGATCCACCCACAAATGGCCGCTCAGAACTCCGCGAAAGGTGCTGACGCTACGATTCTCACTCCCGTCAACAAGATGGACGTCGACGGCAGTTCGTTACTATTTTCTGATCCCCGTTTCCTTCGGGACGGGGCCACTGCGTCTCCAACTCGTCCTCCCACCGAGCAAGGAGGCAAACAACTCCGTTGGGGGAACGACCAATTCCTGGCCCTCCCAGCGCTGACCTAGCCGTTGCAGCTCTACTGGAAGCTGTCAACCGCACGAACCTCCTTGTCTTGCAGCAAGGAGAAAGGATAGGAGCTCTCAAGGAAGCATCTCTTCCAAGATCCTTTCCTCCCAAGAGTAAACACCAGAGATCAAGAAGTCCGCCAACTAGGCGCGGGGAAGACCGTATGATGAGGCGTGAGCCTGAACCACGGCGCGTTCGCAAGCGCGACCAGATCTCCCCGCGGGATCGGTCACCACCAAGACACAAGAGAACGAGGCAGGACAGACATTCTCCACCGGTCAGACCTCGCGACCGGCCACGATCACCCTCACCTCGCAGAGATCGCCCCCGCGAGCGCAGACAACGGTCACCATCAACTTCAAGTTCGGACAGCGACGACGAGCCTCGCGGCCCGTTGTCCCACAGGATCCTGGCCACCCGTCTCCCTAAAGGACTAGAGAAGCCTCCGTCTCTAGGGACTTATGATGGAACCACGGACCCAGACGAGCACATAGAAAACATAGATGCTCTTTTGGACTACAGAGGTGTACGAGGAGCCGTCAAATGCCGCCTGTTCCCAACCACGCTCCGGAAGGGAGCAATGACCTGGTACAAACAGCTGCTTGAGGAATCCATCACATCCTGGAGGCAGCTCGGGAGGATTTTCTCCCGTCACTTTACCGCATCACGACGCCATCCAAAGACTGAGGCGTCCCTCGGAGCTGTCGTGTAGGGAAGAGATGAACCTCTTCGGGACTACATTGAGAGGTTCAACAAGGAGGCCGTCCAAGTGCCAACGACCGACGAGATGAAGAAATTCTTGCTCGAGCAGGGATTACGTCCCGGCTCAGACTTCGCGAAAGCCATCGGCCTCGACCCGCCGAGGAACCTCAACGCTCTCCTCCACCAAGCCTAGTCGCATATACAGTACGAGGAGAAGGTTGCTGCCCACTCTGTCCGGGCCTCCGGTCACCAAGAAGGTGTCCGGTCATCCAGAGCTGAAGAGCCCTCGACATCCCGTCGAGGAGATAAAAGATGCGAAGATCGGCCTCGCGACGCACGCGAACAGAAGGGACCTTCTGGGCGGTTCCATGACTATACCCCCCTCACTACCTCGAGGGAGAAAATCTTGTCCGAATGTGCCAACTCAGAGTTCAAGCAGGCGGGAGTCCGTTTCCCCAAACAGCTGCCGGCCAGGCCGGGTGTAGATAAATCCAAGTATTGCCGCTTCCACAAGAGCCACGGCCATACGACGGAAGAATGCATCCACCTCAGAGATGCCATAGAGATTCTCATTCGCGACGGCCACCTGAAGCAGTTCGCGAAGAAGAAAGAAGCTCCCCGGCAAGAAACCCAGGAGAGCAAGAAATCTGCAGAAGAGACTCCGCCCTCCGAGGACACCAACGTACAGATCGCCATGTCCATAACTCGGCCAGAAGACTTCTGTATCCCTGATAGTCTGCCTGCCTCCACGTTCCTCGGCGCTCACAGCCCGTGGGAGGCCTTCTCGTCGGCCATGGTCAGTTCGCAGGATACTCGTGGACCAGGGCAGTTCAGTCAATATCATGTACAACCATTTGTTCGAAACACTGCAGTTGGACGACTCTCACTTTACTCCATACGTTGGATCCAACCTGCAGGGATTCAACGGAGCAGTAACAAGACCCCGAGGTTACGTAGAGCTCATCGTGACCTTCGGTTCAGGAAAGACAACCCGAGCAATCAAAGCACAGTTTCTGGTAATTGAATGCCCGTCACTATATCAGTGCATTTTTGGAAGGCCAACCCTGGCAGAGTTGATTGCAGTGCCTTCCACCGTACATCTCAAGATGAAGTACTACACTTCTAAAGGGATGGTCGCCACCCTCCACGGCGACATCGAAGCTGCCCGTCGATGCTTTGAAGCAGCATCAAAAGGACTAAGCACCATCTCAGCAAGGTCGAGGACCTCTGGTCGTCCTCCGTTGCCCAGCAGCTCCGAGCAGCCAAAACCACTCCCCCAGGTCGAATCCATCGACTTGGACAGCCGTTTCAGCGAGGAGGATCACGCCAAAGACCTGACGACTTCGAGCAGCCAGTCCAACAACAGTGGCCATCTCCTACGCCCTATCCCAGATGGCAATTTCGAGATCGTTCCGTTCAGAGAAAACCCCCAACGGGGAGTGAAGATCGGAGCAGACCTCCCCGACCTGGTCAAGAGACAGCTAAAAGCATGCCTCCGGGAGAACGCAGACTTGTTCGCATGGAGCGCTGCTGAAATGCCAGGATTGGACCCCTCCGTCGCTTGCCATCAGCTTACAATTGATCCGGCCGTCAAAGTCGTTGCCCAGCGCAGAAGGAAACAGTCCCCGGAGAAGATGGAAGCCGCGAAGAAAGCTGTCAAAGACCTTCTAGAAGCTAGGTTTATTTCTGAGGCCAAATACGCTACATGGTTCTCAAATGTTGTACTTGTAAGAAAAAATAATGGCAAATGGAGGATGTGTGTTGATTATACCGATGTTAATAAGGCATGTCCGAAGGACGCCTACCCCCTCCCCAATATAGATAAGCTCATAGATAACTCCGCAAGTTTTAAACTTTTATCGTTCCTCGACGCCTACTCGGGCTATAACCAAATCCCAATGGCCGCGAGCGATAAAACTTACACGACCTTCATGACCGAATCGGGCAACTATTACTACAACGTAATGCCCTTCGGACTGAAGAACGTCGGCGCTACGTACCAACGGATGATGAACAAAGTCTTCCAAGGACAAATAGGCGACATGCTCGAGGTATACATGGACGACATAATCGTGAAGTCCCACGAGGAGCTAGACCACGTTGTAACACCCTGATTCCCCGTCGGCAATTTAAATGCATAATATCAGAGTAAATTGAAAATTTCAAAAACAAACATAATGAAACAGGATGTCACAAGTCTTCGACATAGCAAAACACATGTTGCAATTAATAACAACATAGATACATAACACTTTGGATGAACCGACAAACAAATCATCATATAATTTTCAAAACTTCAACTTCTTTATTAATAACAAAGCGGAAAACATTATAATTATTCAACAACATATTTCTCATAAAAAATATGCCAACAACTATTCAAATAAAAGAGAGTTACATTACTCTCAAAATCTTCAACATAAAAACAACAAATAAAAATAAACATCAAGCGTTCACCCCCCCCCCCCCCCCCCGAGTATTACGTATCAGAGCAAACGACACCGACTCAAACTAGCGAAAGTAACAGCTATCCTTCTTGATTACCTGCACTATGCCGTAAAAAGCATATTCCAACAGAAGGGTGAGAATTCACATCATTATGAAAATATATAATAATGAACAATGTACAACATACATACATCAAGAATTCATCACACTTCTCAAACATCTATACAACATGGCTCACATATTTCATATACCAAAGTAATTTAATTATAAGCATTACAAGTATAGAAATTCATCAATTATCGCATATAGTACAATTACCACAATGTAACATACATGTAATAATTAACCAATTATCTCATGTTACAAAACCAAATCGAACATCACATAACAACAAATATACAACATCATCATCACACATCAAGAATAATTTCCGGTTATCAAAATCGGATTCGTCGCTACAACATCAATCAAGACAATGTGCAATGCATAATGCTGGCACGACACCATGCATGTGGTACCAATGGAGCAGAACTCCCAACGTAATAACTTGCCAACTCAGGGCCAACGTAATAATATTGCCAATCCAGGCCAACGTGGTGATCATTCGATCCAACATAAAAATATTGCCAATCCAGGGCAACGTGTTTGCCATAATTTTCAGGCCATGAGATGTATGCGACACTCAAAATACAACAACACAAAATGCAACTACCGAACAACGGTATACAACATGTGCCAAAACAAGCCATCGTGTTTGCCATAATTTTCAGGCCATCATCATCATCATCAAAACAAAATACAACAACACAATCAACAACACTGAGCACTCGGCTCTCAACACTGTACAAAATGTACATCATCATCATCATTGGCATAAGCCTTCATCGTCGTTCATCAACGTCATTTAATCAAGTTATCACAAAATTCACATTTTGTAAACATCATAATTATTCATCAAAAACATCGTCATAACGTTCTCCATCACATTCACAACAATATAACATATATAGAATACACCGATTCATGTTATTCAAGTTTCATCAATGCACGATATTACACAATCGCATTCATCGTTTATTCACTAGGATTCACACCATAAGGATACCCCCAGAAACAATTCACAACACAATTGCTAAACACCTATAAATGGCACAATCAATCCAAATTTATATGGTATTAGCCTAATACGCACAAATACACCAATTGTACGCTAGTTAGACAACAAAACATCTGACAACCCAAATGTTTTCACAACCACACCTAAATAAAATCATCTACTATCCTCCAACCCAATCCTATTAGAAAGAATATTTAATTAGCTTCCCAACGCTTCGAACGATGACCAAAACGGAGTTACGGATCAAAAGTTATGCCCATTTGAAATTTTCCCAAAACCAGAAAATTGCCCCTGCACCAGCTACGGGTTTTGCACATTTTCCACTAAAAATCTCATCTAAACATCACTATAATACAAACTAAATACATAGCAACCTATATCTATCATGTATCAACAATTAGGAACCTTAAAACTTGATTTCTAACACAAAAGTTTTGGATCCAAATCTCAACATATCAAATGTTATAATTCTCAAACATTTTCAAGAAATATAACATACATACAACATACATCCACATTGGATTCCCTCAATAAATATTAATCCACTGCTATCAAAATGAATATCACATTATAGATAATATTCTTAGCTTCGTAACGGTCCAAACGGCACCTAAAACGGAGTTACGGTTCAAAAATTATTGAATTTACAAGTTTTACAAAATGCTGTCAAAACCAGAAAATTACTGTTGCGAAAAATACAGTTATAAAACCAGAAAACTGCTGTTTTCGAAAATGTTACTGTCAGCTACGAAAATCAACATAAAAACCTCATAAATCCATCATTTTTCATGAAACAAATTGTTATACAACCTATATACATCATATAGCAACTATTAGGAATCTTAGTTAAAACATGTTTTCTACCATCAATTTCCTAAATTCATACACAAAACCTAACAATTGAAATTGATAGAAATCAAACCAATTCTCCTAGTATGTTATACTACCCATTGATCCCAATCATATACTCCTATAATAACAAGAACTCTCCCCCTTACCTCTTTGATTCTTCACCTTCTTCTTGTAGGTTTTTGTTCTTCTTTCCCTTTCTCTTTTCTTCCTTTGCTCTTCTTTTCTTTCCTCTCTATTTCCTTTTCCTTTCTTTCTTTTCCTTTCTATTTCTTTCCATATATAATTCTCATAAAACTCTTACTATCTCCTCTCTCTAATAATTCCACTAACTTCTAATTATCTCTTATAATTATATCTTTCATAATTTTCTTACTAACTATTCTCTAAATTTTCCACTAAACCTACCCACTTATTTTACTACCCCATTACTTATAATTGCCCCACCACTATTAATTATAATAATAGTAATAGTAATAGTAACAATTAATAAAAATAAATCTAATAGTAATAATAATACTAATGGTAATAATAATTACAATTACCATCCCATAGTAAAAACAATTATTACACCACAATATTAATAATACTAATATTTCACCCATAGTAATAATCATCAAATAATAATAGCAATAATATTCATGCAATCATATTATTATCATTACTACTAAAATACACCAAATACTATACAATAATTAAGTAACGAAATAATCGAAATAGGGCGTTACACACGTCGCCCATCTTCGCGAAATTTTCGAGCAAGCGAGAAAGTATCAAATGCGTTTTAACCCAGAGAAGTGCACGTTCGGTGTACGGGCAGGAAAATTCCTTGGCTTCTACCTAATGGAACGAGGAATAGAAGCTAACCCCGACAAATGTCGGACATTCTCTGAGTTCCCAACGCCCACGTCTAAAAAGAACATCCAGTCTCTCAATGGGGTACTCACCTCGTTGTCCCGCTTCGTCGTGAAATCCACCCAACACGCCCTTCCTTTCTTCAAGCTCTTGAGAAAAGAAGCAGCGTTTGAATGGACCGAAGAGTGCGAGACGTCCCTCCTTCACTTGAAGCAAGCTCTGTCGAAACCGCCCGTGTTATCATGACCAGATATCGGGGAAGTCTTGTTCCTATACCTCGCCGTCACTGCCGAGGCCGTTAGCGCCGTTCTCATTCGCGAGAATCCTGACGGGCAAAAGCCAGTATACTTCACGAGCAAAGCGTTACAGGACGCGGAGTTACGATATCAGCAGATAGAGAAGGTAGCATTGGCCCTCGTCAATACTGCCAGACGACTGAGACACTATTTCTTGGCCCACACGATCGTAGTTAGGACGGATCAGCCCATCAAACAATTACTGGGCCGGCCAGACATGGCCGGTCGAATGCTCAAGTGGTCGTTGGAACTGTCCGAATTCGACGTCCGATATGAAAGTAGAAAAGCTCTTAAAGTACAAGGCCTGGCCGACTTCGTGGCGGAAGTAACCTTCTCAGACTCCTCACCCCACATAGCAAACATATGGACCATCTACGTGGACGGAGCGTCCAGCTCGAGCGGCAGCAGGGCAGGAGTAATTCTGGAGAACGACAAAGGGACCATAGTCGAGGCTTCTCTCACATTGTCCTTTCCCACGTCGAACAACCAGGCCGAGTATGAGGCCTTCCTCGCCGGGTTGCGCCTAGCCGAAGACCTAGGGGCTGAAGAAATCGTCATCTGCACGGACTCCCAACTAGTAGCCCACCAGATATCCGGGGAGTATCAGGCCAAAAACGACAGTCTCTCTGAATACCTCACCCTCGTCAAGGAAAAAATGGCGAAGTTCAGGATGTTAGCAGTAAGGCATGTTCCCCGCGAACACAACGTGCGAGCAGATGTCTTGTCCAAACTAGCGAGCACCAAGAGAAAAGGCGGAAACAGGTCAGTCATCCAAGAGATACTTCCCCGGTCCAGCATCGATAAAGGGTCCTCGACCCTACACGTGCACGCGATCGGGGACAGCGACTGCTGGATGACGCCCGTATACAACTACCTCACCAGGGACGAACTTCCGGATGACCCCAAGGAAGCCAGCACCATCAGACGAAGAGCTTGCTCGTACGTCATCCTCGAAAACAAACTCTACCGAAGGGGCTTCTCCATCCCACTGCTCAAGTGCATAGAGGAGGAGGTTGTCCCCCACGTATTACGAGAAATCCACAAAGGCATTAACGCCCAGCACCTGGGAGGAAGGTCCCTTGCCCGCAAGGCACTCCGGGCAGGGTATTATTGGCCAACCATGCAGCAAGACGCCAAGGAGCATGTAAAGAAGTGCGACAAATGCCAACGGCACGGGGATATGCACCTAGCCCCACCTAACGAACTGAAGAGCTTGACCTCCCCGTGGCCATTTGCCTGGTGGGGCCTGGACATCCTAGGACCCCTCGTGACAGGGTCTAGCCAAAACAAATACCTGATAGTGGGCGTAGATTATTTCACGAAATGGATAGAAGCAGAAGCCTTAGCAAAGATAACGGCCCTCAACATTCTACGCTTCTACAAGCGGAATATCCTTGCCCGTTTTGGGATTCCCCAAGCAATCGTCACAGACAATGAAACACAATTCACGGACAAGAAGTTCCAAGACTTTGTCGCCCATCTCGGAACAAAGCAACACTTTGCGTCGGTAGAGCACCCCCAGACCAACGGGCAGGCGGAAGCGGCCAATTGCGTCATCCTTCGTGGCCTCAAACGAAGGCTGGATGAAACGAAGAAAGCCTGGGTCGAGGAGCTCCACAGCGTCTTATGGGCATATCGCACTACTCCCCAGTCCATCACCAGGGAAACGCCTTTCCGCTTAGCATATGGCATGGAGGCTGTCTTACCCATCGAAATCCACGTACCATCCAGAAGGACCGAATCACCTCTAGACGAGGAAATGAATAACGAAGCGATGAGAGAAGAGCTCGACCTCGTCGAGGAAATCCGGACAGGAGCAGCCCTCCGCGAAGCATCTCTTAAGCAAAAAATAGCAATCAGGCACAACGCCAAAGTCTTACAACGAGAGTTCGACGTGGGCAGCCTTGTCCTGCGAAGAAACCACAAGGACTCTCGCGAAGGCAAACTAGCAGCCAACTGGGAAGGGTCATACATAGTCCGTGCCAAAACGGGAAATGGTGCATACTTCCTCGAAAACCTTAACGGGGAGGCACTCCCTCGACCATGGAACGCTGAGAAACTTAAACAATACTACAGCTAAAGTAACCATAGGCTTCCTCGCATCAAAGGACCACCTAACGGTCATCATGCTCGTCCAGGTACAAACGACGCATGCACACAAAGTAGAATCCTGCTCAAACAAACAAGCCGGAACTCTGCTCGTCAGCGGTCCTCAACCGAGCACCGCCTTCGCCCACGTACCATGATTGGAAGAACCCCAGCTCGCGATGAGACGTTCACGCCGCGACCTCAGGCCTCAATCGCGACCTGAGATCCGCAACCTCGCCAGGACTTTCCCCAGCTATTCGACCAGTTCCCCGCACTGGCGAATTCACACACAACGAGCTATCTTTCAAAAGAAAGCTCCACTAACGGACACACCATCCGACGGGCAGCCACACATGCACAACTAATATAAAGTACAACAATATTGTAAAGTACGACAAAAATTGTATAAATGAACCGAGCATTAAATAAAAAGGCCACAAGGGCCAAAAGACTGTGCGTATTACATAAAAAAAAGGGGCCATGCCCCCCTCAAAAAACGAATAAGTTACAAATTAATCAACGACACGCAGGCCGGACAAAACACAACAACATCAAAACAACCTAAATCCTCATCCTTCCACATGCTCAGTCGCCACGGGCTCGGGCTCCTGCTCCTCCACGGGCTGGTCTTCGGTCTGAACCTCAGGGGTGTCGAGAACAAGGCCTGCGGGTAGGACGATGCGATCATCCTCCACTCGTGCAAGGTAATGGATACCATTGGTCGAAATGTCGAGCCCAGGGTTCACCACCCGCAACTGGGCCACAGCACTTTCGAAGGACTCCGATGCCACAGCGATGCCGTCCTCCTCGGCCTGCAGTATGCTGGCGACCAGCTCAGCCCGAGTTTTCAACACTTTTATCTCGTCCGGTTCATCAGCACCCGGGGCATTGGCAGCCATCAGCTCCTTGTTCAACTCCTCGGCCGCCTTCTTCTCCGCCTTCAGCTTGGCGACCTCCTCTTTCAGCTTGGTCGCCTCCTCTTCGGCCTTCTTCCTAGCCTCACGAGCACCATTGACTTCTTCCTTTAGGGACGCCTCGGAGGCCCGGGCAGTAGTGAGTTCAGCCTCAAGCACAGAGTCCCCTTCCGCATAAACGGCCGCCATTTCCAGCATCCTCACCATGGCAGAAGCATCCTGGGCCACCATCGCCCTCTTGCTCGCTCGGTCCATGCTTCCGAGGTTGAGTGACTCTGCCTGCGGAACGACCAAAGTGTTGCCCTCAAAGAACCTCCGGTCAAGGACGCACGGAGGGAGCTCAAACTTCCCTTTCTCAGGCGCCCGAGTCAGGTCCACGGCATCCGACGACCTTTGCCGCTTCGCTCGCCCAGCCAGAGCCAGTGGAGAGTCCCGAGGAGCTGGAGTAGGAGAAGCAGAGGTCCCCACCGCAGCTTGAACAAGAGGAAGAGCGCGAGCACCACCAACAGGACGGCCCTTGGGAGGAGCCGCTCCAGCCTTGCCCCTCGCCATGGCGTTCCTTACCACACGATCACGAGCTTGAGGCATCTCACCTGCACGAATAAAAACAGACACGTTAGCAACGGGGAAGAAAAAGAAATAACAAACAAAGTCTAAGTAACTATGACTACCGAGCAGCTTCTCAGCATCCGCAGGAGTCTTGCACTCCAGCAGTGCCTTCACGTTGATAAACCTGCGCTCAACCCTCTGGCTACCATCCTCCTCGAAGATGGGGTTACCCTTGCTCGTCCAACAGCTCGCGAGCTGAAAAGAGTTGACCCAATTCACCAACCTCTCATAAGACGCGGCATCCTGCCCGCGTAGCGCGCTCGGCTCAAAGACATAAGCACTAGGCTTCTTTGAGAAGTGGTCAGGTGTCCAGCGGATCGGGAACTTGTACACTCTCTCCCCGATATACTTCCCTTCCTCGTTGATCAACTCCTCTCCGTTCTCATCCACCTCCACCCCCTAGACGTACACGCTGTCCTGGGCAGCCTCAGACAACGGCTCGACGATGAAGTACCGTCCCTTGAACGTCTGGATGGACTCCGAGAACGGCTTGAACAACTTTTTGGGCTGCTTCAAAGAGACCCATCCGTACCTTTTCCCCGCCAGCTGCCGCTGTAGGTGGAAAACAACAAAGAATAGAGGAATGGTGGTCCCCAGAGCAAGGTGCTCGCACACCAACTAAAAAGCCCGTATAAAGGCCAGCGAATTGGGGTGGAGTTGGGAAGGCGCCAACTTCAGATGCACAAACACCGACCGCTGGAAGTCAGTGAAGGGCAACCTCAGCCCCAATTCCTTGAAAGCATATTCATACTCCACCGGAATCTGGAAACGTTCTACCGGGAAATTCACCAATACATCAGAAGATGATAAGACGCGGTGGTCACGACTCGCAACCACAACGTGGACCACCACGCCCACCGGACGCGCTACCTACTCCGGCAAGACGCTTGATACAGCAGAAGGGCAGAACCGCCGCCCACCACCAACACTCACCGAAAATCTACCTAGTTTGTCACTTAAAACTAACCCTAGCCGCATGCAATCTACCATTAACAATGAGAAAAAGTAAAACAAGCTGGAAATCAGAGAACTTACTTGATTTGAGTAGGAGAGAAAGGCTGCTCGAAACTTGGCACGGTGGTCGGTTGCTCCGAATACGGCGACGGGCAAGAACGCTGATGACGACGAAGAAAAATCAGAAGGGAAAAAGTGCAAAATGGGACAACCTTCCCCCTTTTATACTGAGGGGCACGTGCATACACGCGCCCGTAGGTAATAATGACTGACCACTAGCCATAATTACCTATTAACTGCTGCGCAGGGCTCGATGCACACGTGGCAACCCAACGTTTCCCATTCTGCCTGACGCTTTATCTTCCCGAATACCGGGCAACAGGTTCACGACCACAAACATCACGGGCACAGAGGGCCACGGGCACCTCGAGACAATCTTCCACGAGCTGTCCTTAAGTCATCACCCCCATGCTCGGGAGCAACGACTTGGGGGGCTCTTGTTCTGGACTGGACCAATGGCTAGAATTAGCCCAATCCACCTCTGCTCCAGAGCGGCCCAAATTGCCTAAGCCCAATCCACAGAGGGGCAAAAGTGACATTTCTGCCCCTCCAACCGGGGAAGGAACGCAACGTTCCTCCGCGGCTTCTATGCCCGTCACGCACGACTTCCTCGCTGCCCGAACGGGAAAGGACAGGTGCCCGGAACCACGTTTATGCCCGACATAACGGCTAGTTTCTGACACCCTGCCCGACATAACGGCTAGTTTGGGCAGTTACCTATTCTTTGGGGAAAACGGTTATTTCGCCCCGAAAATAGGACCGTTGGCCACGCGCTGGGGGCTCTATATAAACCCTTTCGCTTGAGAGGGTCAGGTATCACATTTTTCACCCTAAGAATACACTTTGTACTTGCCCTTTTTCTCTGACCCTTTCTTACTTGAGCGTCGGAGTGCATTGCAGGTACACCCCCTCTTCTCCTCCTTCACGAGCCGAACACTTCACACACCTGACGACCAGCTTCCATCCGAGCATCTCGCCATCTGACGACCAGCTTACATGGACCAGTTCGAATACTTCGGATCATATATATATATATATATATATATATGTATAAAGAACTGTAAATAAACATTCAGATTGAGAAGGATAAATACATTAAATAGTAAAAACATCAATAGACAGGATATTGAATTGTCAGGCATTGAAAAATAATAATAATAATAAGAAATAAATGCTCTATAATTTTGATTGCAAGATAAATATTTATATTAATTAGTAAAAAATTAAGGTTTTAAAATTTTTAATATGTACCGTTTATAGAGTTAGAAATTGAACGGATGGATAATCATTTATAATTAATAGGAGATATTG
The DNA here is from genome assembly GCA_022829125.1 of Lathyrus tuberosus. NCBI lineage: Eukaryota > Viridiplantae > Streptophyta > Magnoliopsida > Fabales > Fabaceae > Lathyrus > Lathyrus tuberosus. The sequence continues at coordinate 7,474,294 of JALAZF010000296.1, read as the reverse complement.
AGTTTCAATTTTTTTTAATATGACACTAATTATAGAGTTTCAAAAGTTTATAACAAATGCGTTATAAATAATTTTTATTTTTATTAAGTAATAAATAACTAAAATTAAATTTATTATTTTGACTTAAACTTTGAGACAAAAAAAAAGTTTTTTCTTTATAAATTATGACGGTAGTGTTGTAGGTTAATCAGTACCCGGGCGAACATACGGGTATTGATATGAGTATCCCACAAAATAGATATTTATTTATTAAATTAAACAAATATTTATAAATACTATAATATTATTTGATATTTATAAAACTAAATCGTTGCATAAATATTTTTATAAAAAATATCAAACGATGCTTGCGGGTATTATTATTTTTAAATATAAATTATATTTTTTGTATTTATTAATTTTTATTAATTCTAATTTTAAAAAAATAAAAACAAATCTACATAACACACCAGTATTCGGGCAATCACATGGTACTGATATGGTATCACACGAAATAAATATTTGTAATAATATATACATAAAATATATTTATTTATATTAATAATATTTATTTATAAAATTAAAATAATATTTACAAATACTATGTTATTATTTGATATTTATAAAACTAAATCATTGCGTAAATATTTTTATAAAATATACCAACCGATATCTGTGGGTATTGATTCTATTTTTTAAAATATAAATTATATTTTTTTATATTTACTGATATTTATTAATTATTTTTTTTTTAAAATTTTAAATAAAAACAAATACGCGTCATCGACGGATACCCGTATGAATGCACGGGTATCATATTAATTTTTAATAAATTAGAAATTTATTAATTTTTATTATATATTTTTTTTCTTCAAATTAATGCATTATGAAAACAAATACATTTTAAAAACAAATACGCGTCACCGAAGTGCACCCGTGGAAACGCAATGAAGAAACGCAATTCATTTTCAACTATTGCTCTCTATTTCTCACCCCAAAAAAACACTCTCTCTCTCTCTCATCATCTACAATAATGTCAACCCAGAAACCAGTGGTGTCTGCCGCTCCGAAAATTGCTCCGATGACTGGGCACCACCAAAATCTAAATTTTTTTACCACATTAAACTTCACTTTGTTCTCTCTTCGAATCCACAAGTCAAAAAACAAAATAAATGTCAGAACACCACAGATATAAACCAAACACGAAACCCTAACGAACTGTAAATCCAAATTGAATGCGAAGCAGAGGCAATTGGATTCCAAGGTAATGGGGGAATAAACCTACGCGGCGAGAGCTTCAACCTAGTATGAAGAGAAGCGACTTTGGTGGTGACCTACGGTGGAGCTCCGGTGAGGTTCGAAAAAGGTCCGATGAGTTCCTTTCTTTTCCTTTTTCCTCTTTCCTCTGTGGCTAGATGAAAACTTCTTCTCTGTAGGTTTTTTTGGTTCTATAATCTGTAGTTAGGGCTTTATTTTGCTCAGAGTAATGCTAGGTTCATCCCCTCTGAAATATGAAATGGCTTATGATATATATAGTCTTTAGGTTTGGAAGAATTTAGATAAGAATAAGGTTAGGATTGATTCTGATTTCGTTAGGATAGAGGTTTGGAAGAGTTGGGTTTTGATTTTGGTATGAGTGGTGTGGTGCAACCCTGAAATTGTGGGGAATTCGTTTTGCAAGTTTTGTGGTCCTCATCTTGTATGCGTACATCCTTGTTCTGCTGAAACAATTGAGAAATTATTCTTTTTGTTTTTCCTTTACATATGTGTGTTGAGGTATCCGGTGTGGTCCCCCTGATTTTTCCTTTTGAATTTTAATGCTGAGCTGGACTTTAATTGATTTGAAATTCTGTTGTTGCACTGAGTTTTATTCATGCTTGAATTATGTATGCTGAATGTATGTGTAGTACTTTTATTCTTGGTGCTGTTGATGTGCATTTGGAGGGTCCCCAAATACATGTATGTGTGCTTGATGAAATAAAATTGGTTATGCATGCAATTAAGTTAAGAAAGAGTCATGAGTTATTGTAGTGAGCTAGGAAATTAGTGATTAAAATTGTGAATTTCAATGTGATGTCACTATTTTTCCCTTTTGCTGCAAACGGCTGGAATTAGTCCTTCTTGATTCATGATGCTTGAATGGTGCTTTGACTTAATTTTTTTTTTTGTCTTTCTTTCTTGCATATGATTGATGACAAATGAGGGTGTACACAAGGGTCATTGCAAGTTGGTGCTTGTTGATTGAAAGTTGATGCTTGTTGATGGGGATGTCATAAGACATGTTACACGAAGTATGATGGCTGGCGCGGTTTTTTCTTCAAACTTGGAGAATTTTGTTTAATTTTCTTTGTATATATTTTTTGTATTGGGATACTATGAAGTAAATTACTTTGTATTTGTAACACTTATTTTTAATGTAATGCATTTTGGTATCCTATGCTAAATGTAAAAAACAATGCTCATGTAATGCTTATTTAATGAAGCAATATTTTTTTAATTGTGCAAATTGATTATTTTATCTAATTACTAATAAACTCCCCAAACTTGATTAATAACAAGACAAACAACCAAAATCCAATTAAAGCAAAATTGAAAATTAAAAGAGAGACTTAAAAAAATAGTCAAAGTCCAAATTATAATCCCTTGACTTTTGATTTATTTTCTAATTATTTCAAAAAAACAACAAGCAATGATGATGCAAATACAAAATGAATCAAGCCAATGACGAGGATAAGTGCTTAGAAATAATTTATTCAACAACTTGTCTTGGATGGACTTAAACAGATGAAATTTTGATTAATGATGAAACATGACCAGATGAAATGGTCATCTTAACACGGGTGACAAATTTTGTAATATAAAAAAGGGAGGACAAATTTAGGATATGACAGCTGCCCCCTATCTAATTGCCTTGTACCCGAGAAAATGAACTGCCACGGGGTTCATTTCTTAGGGTAGAAGTCAATTAAATATGTAAAGACCCCGAAATTTGTCTTCTGAAATGTAGAAATGCAATGCAAGGATGAATTGATTTGGAATATCTCGATTATATCATATAAGACTCAACGAAGCAGTATCTTATATGATATAATCGAGATATTCCAACAAGGGAGTTATACATCAATCGCATATAAGATTCTTTGAGGATACTATAGCAGTATCTCAAACAACAAATGAGATTCTCCGAATCAACAAAGCAGTATCTTATCGATCGAGATATTCCAACAATGGAATGATACCTCAATCGCATCTAAGACTCTCCGAGGATACTTAGAGCGGTATCTCAAACAACAAATGAGATTTTTTGAATCAACGAAGAAACATCTTATATGATATCATCAAGATATTCCAACAAGGGAACGATACCTCAATAGCATCTAAGATTCTTCGAGGATACCTAGAGCAGTATCTCAAATGTTTAACTGTTGGGGAAGATAGTCTAGAAAAGACTCCTTTTGGAGGAGATTTACAAGCCAAGTTCTATAGGGGAAAAGTTTATAAGATACTTTTTAGGATAACCTCTGCTTGGGAAGCAACAGAAACGAATATGCTAGGGAATATCATTATCAACTATAAAATTGAAGAATGACTTGTCGAGGAATAAAATTCCATGAGCACGTGCGGGGTAATAATTTTGTCCAGAGAAATACTGCCGACTTTGAAAGAGGACTGACCGGGATACTTGCTGATTGATCCTGGATCCTCTTATGCTATATTTGGTATGATGTTCCACTTTGGATGGAAATTCCATGTAGGGAATGATGCATGGAGATGCACACAAGGATGCAATTGTTGGGGATTTTGATGCATGTAAGAATGCAAATGATTTTGTATATCCGTTGAAGCTTCATATTTCAGCAGGAGGGTTATGCATAAGTATGATGTATGAAATGATTGGTACGACTGTGTTTGATGCCATTCCTGTTTTGTGCAGGAACATTATGCATGATGCATGTCATGCATGTGAGCATGCAAATGATTGAGTACGCTTGTGATAGGTCTCCCTTTTGAGGGTGAGATCCTCTTATGGTACCAAATGGTGATTGGATTTGGTTTGATGATGCCAACGGAGTGGACTTTTTCTTTTTGGTGGTTGCCAATACATATTGGACTTTTGGTTTTTGGTGGTTGCCAATACAGATTGGACTTTTTGTTTTTGGTGGTTGCCAACACAGATTGGACTTTTGGTTTTTATGTTGATGCCAACAAAGTGGACTTTTGGTTTTTGGTGGTTGCCAATATGGATTGGACTTTTGGTTGGTGAAAGGATTTGACTTCCCGACATCCAGAACTTAATGATGTTGTGAGCGACAAGAGAACGTGAATGCCCCTGATAAGCTCTTAAGGGGCTCACTGTTGTTGTGGTGTATACGAGCGAATTCCTGAGAGAACCATGCTACTTATGCTGAAAAAGTTGTGGTGGCTAGCAACTGATTTGATGTCTTTACGTGACAAGGGCATTATTGGGGACTGTCAATCTCCCTTCATATATTTCAAAAATCAAAAACGATTTTACTGTTCTTTTCAAATGTTTTTGTTATTGACTAAAGTTTCAAAACACTGTTTATAAAAAATAAAGACATTTTGCAAACAAGTAGATAAAGTAAAAACAATTGGGAACAAATTTAATTAGAAGTTTCTCTTTTCATTGATTTGACCCTTGAATGGGTAAGTGTACATAAAGATGTAATTCCTTAATGAGGTAATTGGTGTGTGTAGCACCCCAAAATTTGCCCTCTCTTTTTCTAACTCTAACTGGCTTTCGCTTCGCTTTCATTTTCATTATCATTTGTGCATATCATTGGTTCTAAGCATGGGATCAAAGTATCTTAGAGAGTGTGTTTCTCAGAGGTTCAAGCAAGAGATCATATGTGCATAGAGGAACATTGTTTGAGGTATCAAGGGAAGAGATGTTCTTAATATCACCATCACTCAAGCTACAATGGCTTCCTATGACTCAAGACATCCTAATTTGTCCACCACTTCCTCAAATGATTGAAATTGGTAAGAGATTTGAAAGGGATTACCTCCTCCTATCTTTGGTCATCAATGTAGGATTTTGAACATCTGGGTGCGTGGCCCCTTCATGGGCAAGAATTTTGAAGCCTCATTATCATTTTGTCACACAAATCATCTTTGTTTAAGGGATTCTACATCATGTTCAGAGGAATTAGGGTTTTGAAGATGTGCATTCACCTCCTATCCTTTTGGGACCGAAAATTAGGGTTAGTGATACAATCATATTATTTCTGATTCTTTGAGCAGGACTTGATTCCATGGCCTCCTATATGTTCTCAAGGGTCTAGGGGCGGAGGATTGGTCATCAATTTGAATCAGAGGGCCTTTAATTGATCAGAGGATTGAGAATCAGTAGAATTGGGGATAAAGTCAACTGGGCAGAGAAAAAGTCAACTCATGATTTTATGGTTAAAATTGTGTCCCATAAGTCAAACATGATCAACAAATGAGATTTGATCAAGAAAAGTCAAAAGAATCATAAAAAATCAAGAATAGAGGAAAATTACCTAATTTGGCAAGTTAGGGTTTTCTAAAGTTTCCATTTTTGGTAAGTTTGCATGCATGAATCATCACTCTTCATGGACAATTACACATTGAATCAAGCTTCAATTCAAAATCTTTTCAACACTAAAGTTGTTCATTTTCCTTTGATCTTTTCAACTATATCAATTTCATCATCATGGGATCCTTAGGGAGCAAGATATGATTGATTAAAGTGAAGCATTTCAATTGGCAAATTTCCAACACTTAAATTTTTCTAAGTTTCAACATGGTTAAAATTTTGTGCAATTTTCATGTCCCATTTTAAGTGACTTCCAAGCATTGTTTCAAGATGTTATCCACACCAATATTGTTTCTTATCATGCCAACTTTCCAATGTTTCAAGAATCTCATGCAAATATTCATCATGCAAATATTCTTCATGAAAGTCATGCTTATGAAATCATTCTCATGGTGACTCAAAAGATAATTTTATGGCACAAGAGTGGTATAATTTTGTGGCATGTATATTATGATTCCATACAATGTACCATGCATGCCATGAAATTCAAATAATTTTCCATATTGAGAAAATTTCCCAAATTCACCAAAAGCTCCCACTTTCCATTTGCTAATCCCACCACACCTCATCATATAGCTTTCATACTCCACTTTTCTCACTCATTCCACACAAAATACTCCATGCACATGCTAAACCCATATTACTATTCACCCTATTTTTTGGCCAAATTTCCAAATATTTTTTTCTTTGGCATGGGCCTCTAAAAACCACCACAACCCATCATATATAAGTAGAGAACAAACCCTAAAGGAAGAAGGAGCTTCATTCTGCCGTTTTCACATCCAAAACCCTACTTCTCTCTCTAGTTTCTCTCTCTTCAAATTTTGGTTTTTACTCCAAGTTTCTTCCATTCTCTTGCTCATTCAAGCTTCAGTAAGGTACTAGGAGGCTAATAGAAGGATTTATTTGAAGCTCTAACGTCATTTGAAGAGCCAACGAAGCTCCTCCGTTAGGTAACACCATGATTCCTTCTTACTGTTCATACTAGCTTTTTTAAGTGATAAACATATTCATGCATCTGCATCTGAAGTCCTACATGGTAGGAATTGGTTAAACTTGAGTATATTTGGTTTTCATGGAGTTTTTTTCTTTTTTAAGGCTTACTTTATTGCGTGCTTTCATGTGTTTCATTTGGTTGTTTTTAAAAATGGTTGGCATATTTGGAATCTACGATAAATTTCCTTGAAGATGGTACCATGGTTGTCTTGATTTAATGAGATAAAAAATTGTGTGTAATTTGTTCATGCTGGTTTTTCATGGTGTTAGAGGCTTCAAAATGAAAAAATAATGTCAAAAACGGAATCTACGCGAAAAATCGAGTGGGAAACCCCCCCTTTTTTTTTCGATGACCAGACCACCTCTAGTGGTGGCCGGAGCTGCCCGCGGTGGTTCTGCATTTCCGGCCAGTCCCCTTCATTCCAAGTTTGAAGATGATGTGTGTTAAAATGTGATTGGTTCATGTTGTTTTTTGTCTTTTATGTTTTGTCTTATTCATTTAAAAAAATGTGATCAATTGATATTACATGACCACATGATTTTGTTACACTCTTGTTATTAATTAAATGCTGGAAACAATTGTTGCATGATTCTTTGTATGGGCCTAGCGAATTACTCTTCACACCTCCCTAATTTGGCCCAGTTTGCATAATGCACCCCTCATTTTCTTTGTGTTTTAATTTCTTGTTTTAATATTCTATTTGCATTTTGGTTTATTAAAAATAGTTTCAATTATCCAAAAAATACAAAAAAAAAATATGTTTTATGATCCTTGACGTCTTATTTAATTTTTCATAATTTTTATTTTAATTTTCATTTAATTTTTCTATTTTATTTGGAATTATTTTTTAAAGGTGTTTTCCATGTTTGCCCTTGTGATTAGGCTTTATGTTTGATACTTTGTGGATCACTTCTTGAGCCAATCTTTTTGCTATATTTTGACACTTAAATGAGGATTGTTTGAATGCCATTATGCTGCCTTGGTGACCAATTTTTTTATATTTTTTTTCATGTGGTTTTCATTGCTCCTCGATTGTTGCTCGGCTTATTTGCTATGTGAGATGTTTTGATCCAATTTGTGATGCAATTTTGAAATTCTTGTTGAGATCTTTTGCACATTTATTCTTGATGGACATAACATGATTTTGAGAATTTATTTGGATTTTTATAAGGCATGTTGCTATTTTTGGTTGATGCTTACATGTGACTTGAATTTGAATGGAGCATGCTTGATACTTGACCTAGTTTATTTTCTTTTTGACCACTTGTGCTTAAGTGAAGTTGGAAATGATTAATTGATGTGATCATATACTGTTTTGGTTTTATTTTGGCTTTGGAATCATTCTCATTTGATCATTTTCCTATTTGTGGTTGATTTTCCAAGTTGACTATGTTTTGGCCTTGCTCCTTTGATGTTCTTGAACTAGTTTCTTTGTGATGATTTCTTGCATGGTATAAGGAATGCTTGGGGATTATTGTATGTTTTAGATGACATGTTTAAGATTCTGTTCCTCTTGATATGATATCCATTATGTGATCATTTCTCACTTCTTGCATCACATGATCTTTCGTTTCTTATATGGATGACTTAAGTGAATGGTTGTCTAGTTTTGATGCATGTTTTGAAGTTGATCCTTAATGTTTCTTCTTTCCATTCATGAATTGATATTTAGATTGATATACATGATCATTCTACTTCCATACTTGAATTCATGCCCTAATCTCACATGTTTGCTCTTTTGAAGTGTGTCTTACATGAGTTTTTTGTTGACAAATGTTTGTTTGTTGTTAAGATGCATGCCTTGAACCTTCTTGCTTTTTCTTTGGTCATTGATATGAGATGAATGTGATGTGATTTAGCTAATGCCCCATCTTGTTTCTCATGTCATTTGACCTCACTTCACTTTGTTTGTTGGTTGATAATATTTCTTGTTTGGTTTTAAGTCATTTGTGTGTTCATTAGTGCATTGTGTTGCCTAATTTGTTTTGACTTCTATTCTTGAAGTTTGGTTTGAAGTGTGTACAATTGATGTTGGGGCTGGTCTTGGATGATTAAATATGGTACTTGCATTGCTCATTGCTTATGTTAATCTCATTTCTTGAGTTGCTTGATGTTGCATATTATTCTCCATCTCTTTCTTCTTTCTTCTCTTTTAAGCCTTAAGACTTGTTTAAGTCTTAAGTTTACTTTTGTTTGTGATTGATTAGTATAATGTTTACTTGTGTTTGTTCACATGATCCCTTAGGATTCCTAGCTCAACTTAATCTTTGATTAAGTTAGAGGTAGGAGAGGCATTAGGCTTCCAATCCTTTGCATGATAACAATTAGGATAATCCCTTTTTAAACCTTAACATTAGGTCTACCTCTTTGCATGCTAACATTAGGTAGAATTCCCTTCTATATTAACTTTAGGACCATTGCGCATGACAACATTAGGACCTAGTTTCCCCTAGTTGTTTTCTTTTTAACCTTTGAGTCTTTTCTCTTCTCATCTCAAAACAAGTTCAAAACACTTAATAAATACAATGAGTATTGTGCGCCACGAGCCTTAAGTACATGGGAAATTAAGAATGAGGGGCCTCCCTTCACTTTTCTAGAGTGTTTAGCATACGTCCCGTTTGGGGGCGACCATGCGACGCATTTGCTCCTATGTCATAGACATTAGTGCAATACAAGTTTCAAACTAACTTAATCCACTTCTGTCTAAAAGACACAAACAAAGTTCAAATCTTTTTATCCTTCGGGATGGGTTTCAAATCATTTTTAGAAAAGAGCACGTTATTTCCGTTCTGTCGTAAACAGACATCGACCCTAACTGCCGGACGCGAACCTAACGTCCCTCATAAAAAATGCTCACCGACCTGTAGGTCGAACTACAGATGCTCTGACTTCCTCTCTCTCGTCCGATTGAGGATACGTAGGCACAAGAAGGCGACGTCTTGGCGAGCAACCTTCCCCCCTTCACCCGTAGTCCTCCGAACTACTTGACTTTGACTTTCCCAATCCCGAGGGAATACGTAGGCCTAGGACGACGATGTCCTACCGAGTCACCTTTTGTTTTCCATTTCCAGTTAGCAGTAGGCTTTAGATGACACACTCTTTGATTTAGACAACAAGCGTGGATCCCATCGAGTACGATGGACGCGAGGGGGTGCTAATACCTTCCTCTCGCATAACCGACTCCCGAACCCAGACAATGGTTGCGATGACCATGTCTTCTCCCTTTTTGAGGTTTTCTTCGATCGTTTCCTTTCCCTCCGTCAGGATAAATAACGTTCAGTGGCGACTCTTTTGTCTTTTTCGCCGGTTGATTTTTACAGTTGCGACAGTGTGCAAGAAAAAGTACAATGGCAATGAAAATTATTGAGGTTCCATTGAGTGTAAATGTTATATGGTCCTTATGTCTTTGAAGATCTCAACCCCTTGCTTATGAAGAAGACAACTAGATTGATTCTTCTCTTCTGTAGCCCATCAGGATCAAGTGGATGTACAGACTACAATCTTTGCCTTAGAATTCATCCTTAACTTTTTCCTGGATCGCCCTTTCAGGTTTTCAATCCAATGGGACACCCATTTTTGCCTAAGCTGCGCTTTCGGGTTTTCAACTCAGCGTGTCATATTTTTTATTTTTATCCCTAATTTTTGTCTGGACTGCCCTTTCGGGTTTTCACTCCACCGAGATAGCCATTTTTGCCTAAGTCGCCCAGGTTTTTGACTTAGCGACTTTTGTATTCCACTATTTTAGGAAAAGTATCTTTTGATTGAGTCTGTATTCATGGGGTATGGTAATTTGTCACCATCCATAGTTGTAAGGATCATAGCGCCTCTGGAGAAAGCTTTCACCACAATGTATGAGCCATCATAATTTGGTGTCCGCTTGCCCCTGGATTCGTTGTACATTGACATGATCCTCTTTAATACTAAGTCACCTTCTTGGAATGTCCGAGGGCGCACCTTCTTGTCAAATGCTTTCTTAAGACGCCTCTGATAGAGTTGACCGTCGTATAATGTTGTCAATCATTTTTCCTCTATCAAGCTGAGCTCGTCAAACCTTGTTTGTGAAGGTGTTAAAAGTACACAAGAAGGGGTGTTGAATTGTGTTTTGCATTTTCTTTTAATTTAACTTCTGATCAGAGTTTCAAAAATCAAAACTCGTGTTCAGATTCTATTTTAATTCATTGGTAGGATATAACAAAAGTAAATAAAATAACTGCAGTAGACACAAAAGATTTATCCTGGTTCCTCCCCTAACTGAGAGTACTTCAGTCCCCTTGCCTCACAAGAGATTTTCATTATAACCACTTCATGATTACAATCGCTTATGCTTCTACATAAGACTTTTACACCTGCTCAGACCAATTGTCTGAGACTTCCTTTACTTAGAGCACATGTCTAAGACTTTCCCTTACTCACACCTTCTGACCGAGCCACCTGCTCCAAGGTCTTCGGTTGAGACTTCCCCTTGCTTAGAGTACAAGTCCAAGACTTCTCTTGGTCACGTCCTATGGCTGAGCCACCTGCTCTTCATGCCATCTAGACCGAGACTTCCCTTTGCTTAAAGCACATGTCTAAGACTTTCCCTTGCTCAAGCTCTCTTGAGACTTCTTGCTCACACCCCTCAGACGGAGACTTCCCCTCCGCTCAATCAGAGTAGCTGAATAAGAATTTCACAGCTCAAACACTTAAGAAATGAGACTTACGTGGCTTAAGCATCTTGGCCTAAGACTTTTTGCTTGAATCTCAATGAGACAAGACTTTTGCTCAAGCACATAGTGAAAAACTTAATCTAAACTACTTAAGGCTCAGCAGAATAGAGACCAAGGTATACATGATGCAAGCATCAGAGGTACAGGAAATCACCATAACAAAGATCTAAAGCTCTTAAGATTTCTAAGATATTTAACGGTAAGAAATCTTAAGGCTTTTACAATTACAACCTAAAACAGAAAATCTGCATATTACATTAGAGTTGATAATTGCTTGATCTTGCTACTTCTTCATCAGAAGAATCCTTGTTAAGATTCAAACTTGAATCTTTGGCCATATATATAGCCTTTGCAGAAACTAGTCGTTGAGGAAGTGACTTGATCAAGTGTCTTACCTTTACTCCATAGTACAAGAGACATTGAAGATGGATGCACATCAGATTCTGAATCTAGTGTGTAACGCGTTTAACCTTTGAGTCTTCAAGATGTTTTATACTAAAAGAGCTGTTGGGAGAAGACGTCCGTAGAGCATGTCAACCTTTCTTGAGCCTTGCAATCTTGTAGACTCTAGATGACAAACTGATAAGATAATATAACTTGATTTCTGTAGTACGGATAATCCACAGCTTTATCACCAACTCTAAATGGTACCAGATGCTGATATACAATTACCAATTGTAGTAACTCGTCTGAATGCTGAGGCCTTCAGCTCAGAGTCTGCGCTAAGCCACACTAGCAATTGTTCTTCAGACTCTGCCACCAGAAGCTAGCAATGAAATAACTCCCAAGTGTGTCTAAGTAAAACAGATTCTTATTATTTATGTATAAGAACAAGAACCTGCATAAATAAAACACACATCAAATAAACCATTGTTCTTTTAATACTTTTGTTATCATCAAAACTAAAAGAGCATATGTCATGAATAAATCTTGTTCTAACAGTTTGAACCCATTCCGCCTCATCTAGCTTAGCCTTCATTAAGACTCTCATCGAGGGGATTTCAACTTCTATGGGAAGGACCACTTCCATACCATAAACCAATGAATAGAGGGTTGCCCCTATTGAAGTACGCATTGAGGCACGATAGTCGTGCCGCGCAAAAGGTAGCATTTTGTGCCAATCCATATATGTGACCATCATCTTCTGAATGATCTTTTTGATGTTTTTGTTAGCTGCTTCGATGACCCTATTTATCTTGGGTCTGTATGGTGATGAGTTGTGGTGTTCGATTTTGAAACTTGCACATAAATCCTTCATCATTTTGTTATTGAGATTGGACCCATTATAAGTAATGATTCTGTTGAGAACCCCATATCGGCATATGATGTTCTTCTTCAAGAAACGGGCAACCACTTGCTTGGTGACATTGGCATAAGACGTAGCTTCGACCCATTTGGTGAAGTAGTCTATGGCAACCAGTATGAAACGATGTCCATTTGAAGCTTTTGGCTCAATAATTCCAATCATGTTTATTCACCACATAGAGAAAAGCCATGGTGATGTCAAGACGTTCATAGGAGTAGGTGGCACATGCATCTTATTAGCATATATTTGGCATTTATGACATGTTTAGGCATGATGATAACAATCAGCCTTCATAGTTAGCAAATAATAACCTGCCCTTAGGATTTTATTTTCCATCACATGTCTACTTGCATGGATGCCAAAGGATCCTTCATGTATCTGCTTCATGATTTGATTTGCTTCGTGTCTATTCACGCATCTGAGTAAGACCATGTCCTGATTCCTCTTGTACAACACATCTCCGTTCAGGAAGAAGTTTGATGCCAACCTTCTCAAGGTTCTCTTATCTATGCTCAGAGCAACTTCTGGGTATTCTTGCTTTTCCACATAGCGCTTGATATCATAGAACCAGGGTTTATCATATGACTCTTTTGCAGTTGCTAAATAATGAGCAGGTTCCTCAAAATGCCTGAGATCAATGGAGGGCCGATGGTTAGGCCATATCAATTTGTACATGGATGCTAAAGTTGCCAGAGCATCTGCCATTTGATTCTCTTCTTGAGGTACATGGGTGAAGGTGATATCATCGAATCTGGCGAGTTACTTCAACACATATCCCGATATAGAATTAAGTTGACATGCCTCATTTCCCAATCACCTCTGATCTGATGTATTACTAGAGCAGAGTCTCCATATACGTCAATGCTTTTGACCCTCAAATAAATGGCCTCCTCTAGCCCCAGTATGCAGGCTTCAAATTCAGCCATGTTGTTTGTGCATTCAAAGCAAAGCTTGGTTGTGAATGGTAAGGGGAAATTCTTGGGAGACGTCAGCACTGCTCCAACTCCATGACCATAAACATTTGAAGCACCATCAAACATACGTGTCCATCGCTCCCATAGTTTAGGTCCTTCGTTAGGTTCGGTAACCTCATAGTCCTTTATAATCATGATGTCCTCGTCTGGAAAATCAAACTTCAAAGGATGGTAATCTTCCGTCGCCTGATGGGCAAGATGATCCGCTAGCATATTACCCTTGATGGCCTTTTGAGTGATATATTGAATATTGTACTTTGATAAAAGCATTTTCCATCGGGTTATTATGCCAGTGAGAACCGGTTTCTCAAATATATATTTGATAGGATTCATCTTGAAGATTAGATATGTTGTGTGAGTCAACATGTATTGTCTGAGACGCTTGGCAGCCCATGCAAGTGTACAACAAGTATTTTTGAGCAGTGAGTATCTGGTCTCATAGTTGTTGCACTTCTTTCTTAGATAATAGATGGCATGGTTTTTCTTGCCACTCTCTTCTTGTTGCCCCAACACACAACCCATGGATTCATTAAGCACTGTTAGGTACATGATAAGTTGCCTCTCTGGAACATGAGGTATTAGGATTGGTGGCTCTTGCAAATATTCTTTGACTTTTTCGAAGGCTACTTGACAGTCATTGATCCACTCAATCGCTTGATCTTTCCTTAGAAGTTTGAAAATTGGTTTACAAGTGGTAGTGAGATGTGAGATGAATTTGGCAATGTAATTCAATCTCCCCAAGAAGCCACAAACTTCTTTCTCTATTTTTGGCGCAGGCATGTTTTGAATGGCCCTGACTTTATCAGGGTCCACCTCAATCCCTTTTTGGCTCACGATGAAACCTAATAGCTTTCAAAATCGAACCCCAAATGTGTATTTGTTGAGGTTAAGCCTCATCCTAAACTTTCTCAATCGAGTAAACAGCTTTTGCAGATTGGTAATGTGATCCTATTCAGTTTGAGATTTGGCAATCATATTATCAACATATACTTCAATCTCTTTATGAATCATATCATGAAAGAGAGTCACCATTGCACATTGATACGTTGCCCTAACATTCTTTAATCCAAAAGGAATCACCTTGTAGCAGAAGGTTCCCCAAGGAGTGATGAATTTCGTTTCCTCCATGTCCTCCGGGTCCATTTTAATTTGGTTGTATCCAAAGAAACCATCCATGAAGGAAAATACTAAGAATTGAGCTGTATTATCAACCAATACGTCAATATGAGGTAATGTGAAGTCATCTTTGGGACTAGCTTTGTTCAAATCTCAATAGTCAACACACATGCAGAATTTTCCATCCTTCTTTGGTATCGAAACAATGTTGGCAACCATTGTGGGTACTTGGCTATGGCTAGGAATCCAACGTCAAATTTTTTTCATACTTCCTCTTGGATCTTGTGGGCCATGTCTGGATGAGTTCTTCTTAGCTTTTGTTTGACAGCAGGACATTCTTCCTTGAGTGGCAACTTGTGCACAACAATATCAGTATCCAACCCAGTCATATCTTGATATGACCAAGCAAATACATCATCACACTCACAGAGAATCTCTATCAGTTTTTTATTTATCGTAGCTTGAAGAAAGGCACCTATCTTCGCTTCCCTTTTGCCTTCCTTGGACCCCAAGTTGATAACTTCAATGTCCTCTTGGTGTGGTTGGATGACCTTCTCTTCCTGTCTGAGTAGTCTGGTTAGCTCTTCAGGGAGTTCACAATCTTCCTCGCCTTCATCTTTGATTTGGTTGATTGGACAGTCAAATTCATATTGGACCATAGCATCATCATTATCAATGGTCTCGGTGGTGTTTCTGCATGTTATGATTTATGCAGTTTATTTTGGAAAGTGCGTGCATAAAAACATTGCCATTTTATTGTAAAAAGAAACATGTGAAGGAAAAGAAATATAATTGAATGCAAATTTTCAATTTATTAATGATAACCAACGTCTAAAAACATTTGGGGGGCCCTTACAACATGCCATTATGCCTTGGGAAGAGCATAGGGCTTTGAGAAAAATAGCAAAATTACTTTTGATGATAAAAGAACTAAGGGATCTCAATAGTCTTCTAATGCTTTAGGTCCTCGCCAGGCTCGGCTTGGTGAATCTAACTGGATGTCGCTTCATTGTGCTCTTCTCCATTGATCATTGCCACATGACGACCAAAGATATGGCCAGCACTTGTGAATGCCTCTTTAACTGTAGGAATATGCTTTTTATCAGACTGAGTACCTGCTTTGCTTGAAGACGATTTGTATCCCAACCCATAATTATCCTTCTTTTCATGCACTTCAATCAGTTGGCCCCAACCTTGGGCATTCCCAGACTCCACAATAGCTTTTGCTCCCTTCCAGGAATCCATTGATAGCTCAGACCCTTGTTGTTCAGACACTTGCTGCACGGTTAACACATTTACCACCCCAAGGTTGGAAGGGTGTTTAAGTAATTTCTCCTTTAACATCGATATATCTGAAAGAAGTCAGGTGGCTGACCAGGATATCCTCTTCACCTCCAACTACGATCGTCTTATTATTGGCAATAACTTTTGATGCAATGTTGAGGTGATTGTGCCAACATCATGAATCCAAGGTCTTCCCGACAAACAACTATACCCAGGATGTATGTCCATTACTTGAAAGGTGATGGTGAATGTAGTTGGACCAATTTTTATTGGCAGGTCTACCTCCCCAATCACTGCTCTTCTCGAGCCATCAAACGCCTTCACTATTAAGGTGCTTAGCCTCATATCAATTCCTTCCAAAGGTATCTTTATCAAGGTAGCTTTAGGGAGGACGTTCAAAGAAGAACCCGTGTCCACTAGAACTCTTGATAGCTGGGTGTCCAAACATCTCAAAGAGATATGTAAAGCTTTGTTGTGGTATTTTCCTTCGGAAGGAAACTTATCATCATTGAACCCCAAGAATTTGCCACGAGTCAAATTAGTTATCACATCATCATACTGTCCCACTGTAATGTCTTTCGTAATGTGAGCAGCACTCAAAACTTTCAATAAGGACGCTATATGTACTTTAGAGCCGAGCAACAAAGACATCACAGATATCTTTGAAAGAGTTTGATTCAATTGATCGACTACCTTGCAGTCTCTCTTCTTGATTATTTTTAAGAACTCTTCAGCCTCTTTTTGAGTAAACGCAACTTTTGGTGACACAAGCGCTTCTTGAGATTCAACATTAGGAGTAGGAGTTGGAACATTGTTGGCAACCTCTTTTCCTTTGGCTCTAACAGGAGTTTTATCAATTATGGGTGCAAATACTCAGCCGCTGTGAGTTATCCATCTGGGCCCCACTATGGATGTTACATTTGGTTCATTGATAACCAAAGGTAGGTCCTCCTGCCCCTGCTTAAAAGCTTTGGGTTGATACATCCACGGGACAACTTTATCATCTTCATAGGCAAAAGGACTGGGTACTAAATAATTAATGGGATGACATGAACTTGTAGTTGTGATACTTCATATGGGATGTCAATCACAACCATTGTCTTTGCTTTCTTCTTTACCCTACCAAGGCATTCGATTTGGATTATGCCTTGATCAAAGAGTTCTTGTACACACTTTTCAATATCTTCATAAGTTGTACCAGAGGTATCATTAACTTCGTCATTCAACGGGATTAAACCATATTTCTTTAGTTGTGCTCCTATCACAACAATAGGAGTTTGGATTTCTTCAACCTTCTAAATCATTTCTTGCTCAACATCTTCTTCCACAACACTAACAGATGGCTCCCCCATGTGCAGGCATAAGATTAGTCTTGACATTCGGGCCTCTTGGAGAAAAAGTAAGGTCTTTAGACTCGACCAGATCTTATACACGGTTCTGAAAGGCATAGCAATTCTCTATTGTATGTTCGGGTGCACCCTTGTGGAAGTCACAATGAGCATTAGCATTGTATCCAACTAGATAAGGGAAAGTAGTTGGGCTCAAATCCCTTAAAGTCAATAATCCACCTTTGTACAGATTAGGTAAGATCTGGCTGTATGGTACTGGTACAAGATCAATGTGTCTTCGTGGAGCTCTTTGTCTAAACTGCCACTGTGCAGGGGCATTTGGTTGATATTACTGAGGAGGTTGTTGTAGATAAGGCTGTTGTGGAGAAGCCTGTTGGGGATAAGCCTGTTGTTGATTGGGATGTTGTTGAATGGGTTGCTGATATTGAATTTGTGCAACGGCAGCCACTTGATGGTATGGAATATTCTATGGAGCTCTACCTCTTCTTCCACCCATTACAACATTGGATTCATTTTCTTTCTTCTTTTTGAAGCCCCCAGAGAATTTCTTTTGAGTACTCGATGCTCCAATATTGCTAAGAATCTTCCCATCTGTTAGACCTTTCTCAACGCTGAAATTCTGGCACTCTAATACATGTTAAAACTGATGTCCTCACATCAGAACATAATGTCAAGACAGATGTTACAACATCTTCTGTCTGACAGAACAAATAAATTAAACTGAAAATAAATTGCAGAAAGATAAATAACTTAGTCAATTGTTAACCCAGTTCGGTGCAACATCACCTACATCTGGGGGCATCCAAGCCAGGAAGGAAATTCACTATGATAACATTAGTTCAAAGCTAAAATCCCCTGTTTACAACTTCTCGCCTAATCACTACCTTGTGCAACTTCTACCTAGAAACCCTCTAGATATGAGATCCCCCTCTCACTTCCTAACAGTCACAAACCAGTGATAATACCATAAGAGACCAGAACAGAAGAGCACTCTTCCAACTACAATACTTAGTTTTGCTTAAAAGCTTTAAACTAAGAACAATACACTCGTGCTTAAGAGCTCATGAGTGAACAATAAACAACATACAATCAGTCTACCTCAATGTATCAAAAGATACATGGGTGACTTACAAAGTCACACTAAAGATACTCTCAAAACCCAAGACTCTAAAACTTCCCCTTATTTTTTACAAAAGTGAAAGCCGTGCAAACATTAAGTTTAGATTTCTCTTTAAATACTCCTCATAAATCCATGGGCTCAAAATCTTCACCCAGATATTTTTTAATCCACACGCCAAGGGCTGCATCAATTATACCAAGAAATCTCCTTAAATCTTGGAACAAATCATCAAGTTTCCTAAATTGTCTCAACATCAAATTTTAGAAACTTATGAACAGTTGGAGATCAAATCAAATGTTCCAGATTAAATATTCTTGACCTGCGAAAATAAGTTAGATATATCCAAATGAATCTTACAGAATCAAATCAAAATCTATAAAGAATAAAAACAACCTGTACTGATGTTCTAGTACAGCATGTCACAACATCTGTCAGAACATTTGCCTTCATTGTAATCTGACCAGCATGTTAGAACATTTCACACAACATCTTGCTGTGAACCATGATTTAGCACAATTGTAGTCAATCTTAAAACCATGGATCTAACAATCTCCCCCTTTGGCAAATTTTGGCTAAAACAACCTTTTGCACAATAAACCTGGAGAGAGAAATAAAACCACAAAATGAAAATACAAGCCACAAAAATATATTACAGAAACATTGCAGTTATACAGCATACAGGTTCATAACTCCCCCTGTCAGACATAAAAAATGCGCTCTCTTAAGAGGAAAACCTAAATCACTAGAAATCCAAACCTCAACTGTCTTAGTTCACACATCTCTCTCAAGGAGAAAACCGAAATCACAAGACAGACAAACATGAACTATCCAAGTTCACACATTAGAAACACATATAGCAGAAGCCACACAAATTACTCAGAGCATCCGAGTAATAGATTACTAGAGAGTAACCAGGGTTCCTCATAAAACCATCAGGCTGAATGTCAGATCATGTGGTTACACATCATTGCACACATACATTACATTAATAGCAGCCGCATACGCATGACAGATTATCATGTTCCCCCTAAATAGTTGCATATAGCAAGTGTCATACCCCAAATTTTGACCACTAAGATTCCCATCATTGTGAAAATTATCATCACAATATGGATGAACCATCATACCTCATTAGTCTCCCAAAGATGGGTGAGCATCCACTACAATAAAAATTAGAGTTTCAAGCCCTCTCAGAGCTCTTAGACAAATGATCAATCAAGGAATGACATGATATTCAACTTGTCTAACCTCTCAAACATCTAAAAAGGATTAAGAGGACTCCCACATCAAGGATCAAGCACAAGTCTGCTCCTTTCTAAGTGGATTAAGCCTCAAGATCGCCAGTGTCACCAAATTAGGGTTTTGGTCGACCAGGGCCTCCAGATGGAAATTCTCCTCTGGGCATGAGCCAATGCTGCAAGGTATAACCTATGATGCTTCAAGGAACATCATGAACCCCATCATCAAGTCAATTTAGCCTCAGGGGATGCATTCACCAAAAAAATCAGGAATTAGGGTTTCTTGACCTAATTCACCCCTAAGTTGACTTTTGGGACAAAACATGAGCCAAGACCTCAAGAGAGGATTTGAGGGTCTCTAATACACTACATTGATCCATTTGCAACAATGGATTGATCCAAGAAGCTTGATTCACAAGTTTCAATTTCATCTGAACCAAAGTTAGGGTTTTGCAAGAAAAGTCAACCGTATCTTTGACTTTTGACCAGGACATGCTCCCAAACCCTAGGACATGAATCAATATACCCTATAACACCCATGGAACATGTCCATCAAGTTTAATTTAGGCCAAGGACATGATTTCCTAAAGGATTGCACAGTTTGGAATTCATCTGATAAAAAGTCAACTGTGCACAAAAGTCAAACTTTGACTTTTTGAGAATTTTCATAAAAATGGTTTTTTAACCCTAAAATGATGTTAATATATGATTGGAATCATCATTCATCAAGAAAAATCAAGAAAAGTGGGATAACTTGCAAAAGGGGGTAACCATAAAAACTTAGAAATTTTTCTAAGTTATGAAACAAAGTGGCTAGGGTACCAACTTTGGAGGATCATAACTCCTAAAACACAAGGCCATTTTTCCCCATCCAAAGCTAGATTTGTAGCTCTCATTACCCTCTACAAAAACTCCAACTACACCTCACTCCAATTCATTGTGGACTCTGAGTTATGATTGGGCCAAAATGGCTAAAACATGAAAATACATCATTTTCCAACACTTAGAAAAATTCTGGCCAAGGCAGATTTTGTTGAAAACACCAAAACTTGTGAGATCTTTTCACATAGTTGCAAGCTGAATCAAGTCTAAAGGTAAACATCAATGTTGTTACATATGTTTCTAAGAATCCAAAGAACCTCTCAGCATGAATTGATTCAACTTGAGCCAAGAGGAATCCATGCCCAAAGTCATGCTGCTACAAGCTGTTTTGGAAAAATCAGTTTGCATATTTGCTTGCCACACACGATTTCTGAATCAAAACCAAGGATCATTATGCCACATGTACTCAAACCAATCACAATGCATCTGATCGAACCTACAAAGCTGAGTCACAAAGCCAAGGAATCTTCCACCTTGAAGTTCATGCATTTTGGCACATTTTGCCTTGAATTCAAAGGGAATTAATGTGGAATAGAGCATTGTCAAGATTCTCACTCTCCTCAGTCAAGTTCTCTGATTAAACAATAATTAAAATGACTGAGGAATGCGATTTCAGTCAAGGCATAGCTGATCTATTTGGAGCAGCTGTTACACCTAATGCAAGAGGCATTTATGTCCAACCAATCCCTTTGAAGGTGATCTGATCCAGCAGCCATTCACTATTCCTCCAAGACAAGAGTTGATCACCTATAAATAGAGGTTCCAATGGATCATTCAAGGCACACCAAAGCACCTTATAGCACTGCTTTCTCTCATTCTCTCTTAACTGCCAATTTTCTTTGTTTTTGAGCAACCACCATCGGGTTTTGAGTTGCAGCCCTAAGCAATCCATTCCAATTGTTCAGACACATCACATATGATGTATTTGAGGTGTCCAAACACTTAAACACCAATTGTAACACCCCTAGCTCAAAATCACCCTTCAACTAAGCCATTATGCCTCAATTATGCAATTGGAATTCTCCAACTTGATCCAAAGGTTTGCAGAGTGTTCCAAAGCTTGCAACATACTCCACAACATCCATTGAAGCTGTAGGGATCATCAAATCGCATCTGGAACACCATCTGTGCAGAGTTCCATTTTAGCTTGCATCAAGGTAAGCCTCAAAACTACATCTTCATGATCCATGCATATTTCCTCGCATGATATTTTTGCCAATTGCTTGCCATCATATGTTGAGTGTTTTCCCTCAAAAATTGGATCATAGCCCTCATAACCATGTATGCACGACTGCTTTTGCAAAATTAGGGTTCATACGGTTGTGATGATATAACTTGCTATACACTGAAAATAAATGAAATCAAGTATTGCCATCTTGTTCCTTGTGAAAAAACACATGAGTTTGGTATTTGAATCATGTCAAATGATTGAGAGATGAGTGAGATAGGGGGCTTCATGCACGAGCTCGAGGAAGAAGATGGTCATGGCGCCATTCTTCAGGTTTTCCAACCAAGTTCTCTATATATTTTTCATTTGCCATACTATATTTGAATTGGCATTGCGCCCCAGTGGTTGATCAGCTGGTTTTGTGTGTATTGGCAAGCGAGAGGTCTGGGGTTCGAATCCCCCTCGCCCCATATCTCTTTTTTTTTTCCACTTTTTCTTATTTTTTTTTTGTTATTTTTCATATTTATTTTAAATGATTTGAAAAATTAATAACTCACTCAATTTTAATTATTTTTGATTGGTTCTTTTTGCAAAAAATCACAAAAATGTTGAAATATTTTATTCCACAAAAAAATTTGATTTATATTATTTATTTAATATAATTAGTATTTTTGTGAATAAATTCATTTTTATTGTTTTTAAACCTTTTAAAAATAAATATTCATGTTGGAAAATCAACACCAAATAGGTTTTAATTCATCTTATGATTAAAACCTCATTTTTCAAACCTAAAACCAAAATCACAAGTTGTTTATTCAAACTTATTTGGAACTTGTATCATTTTAATTAATTTTCTTTGAATAATTGCTTTAAAAATGATGAAATTAGGGTTTTATTGATTTTCACCCTAACAAATTTTTCTAAACACTCATGGGCCTCTAATAGAGTGTAAGACCCAAGCCTTTTTGAAAAATAAACCCATTTTGGGCCTCACTTATTGTATAAGTCCCTCTGTGTATTTTCAAAAACTTCGGCGAGATCGTCGCTTTCAAACAAATAACCCTGGGCCTACCCTCGAGTAATAAGACCCATTTCTTTTCCTAAAACTCACTTGGGCCTCTAATAGAGTGTAAGACCCAATCCCTTTTTGAAACCAAAAACTTTTGGGCCTCAGTCATTATATAATACCCACGGTGTTTTCAAAACCTCGGCGCGATCGTCGCCCTTTTTAAAAATTAACTATTGGGCTTCTCCTTGAGCTATAAGACCTGTTCAAAAATCATTTTTGGGCCTCTTGAGAGAGTGTAAGACCCACACCTTTGTACAGAAAACCTTTCTCGGGCCTCAGTCACGTGTATAAGTCCCTATACAAAACGACAGTGCAATCACTGATGAAACCATGGGCCTCTCCTTGAGCTGTAAGCCCCAATTTTCCTTTCAAGGTACTTTCTCTTTTGATTTTGAATATAATATTGTTATCAAAGTTTTCTTTGTTGAACAACTAACCAAACAGCATGGGAGCTCTACAACCGAGTAAGTGTTTACCCACTTTCATTTACCGCTTTCATATGTATATAACTGTACTGTGGGGCTGTTTCACTGTAAGTCTTCTTTCATAAACTCATATCAACTGTGTAATAATAGTATAGATATTTAGAGTTTCCCCAGCAACTACGTCTAGAACTAGACCAAACCTCGCCCCCTTACAACAATTTTAGATAACTAGATCTAAGAAATTCCCCCTTTGAACAGTTCATATACAGAAGGCCAATGTTCCAAGTGAAACCCCTTATGGAACTGTTCATCAGCCTCCTCTTGGGCTTAGTCCAAGGACCCACAGGCTTCCTAAAAGCATCCCCGACTCCTCTTGGGCGTTGTACAAGGACCCGTCAGCTTCTTAGAAGTTTTCACAGCCTCCTCTTAGGCTTTGTATAATGATTCTTCCTCCGGGAAGATAGCCTCCTCTTGGGCTTCATACAAATTGTCCCTCGACTTCTTAAAAGTTTCCAGCCTCCTCTTGGGCTTCGTACAAATTGTCCCGACGACCTCTTAAAGGGATAGGAACAGAGATTAGTCATCTTAATAGAACAGTCTTTCAAAGAGTCTAGATCTTTCTACCGCAAAAGCACTGTTCCTTAATTTCTCTTAAGCATAGTACAAAAGATAAAACTCTAGATTTGGATAGTCTAAGACCCTTGAGTCTCAAAGACATTCTCAAGCCCCTTTTAAGAATGGGAAGAACACCCTTAGACTTGGACGGTCTAAAACCCTTTGGATTCCCCGTTTCCTTAGAGAACAGGAAATAATCCCAACCCTCAGATCAAGTCCATGAGTACAACATTACTCATATAAGAACTGATTTTCTCTTTTAACCAACCTACTAGACCTGTCACTCAACTGAAACAGTTACTATAGCCTCCTCTTGGGCTTTGTACAATGATTCTCCCCAGCGGAGTTAAGCCTTTTATCCTCCATCTCGGGCTTCGTACGAGATACAAAAACACTCTCTTGTTGAGTATAAAAGACTCTCTTGTTGAGTCACCCATCCTTCAGCCTCCGTCTTGGGCATCGTACAAGACACAAAACACTCTCTTGTTGAGTATAAAATATTCTCTTGTTGAATCACCCCTTAGCCTCCATCTCGGGCTTCGTACGAGATACCAAAACACTCTCTTGTTGAGTATAAAAAGACTCTCTTGTCGAGTCAAACAACTTTTAGCCTCCGTCTCGGGCTTCATACGAGACACCAAATCACTCTCTTGTTGAGTATAAAAGACTCTCTTGTTGAGTCAAACCCCTTTGGCTTCCGTCTTGGGCTTCGTACAAGACACACAAAAAGACCCTCTTGTTGTGTCAAACCCTTTTAGCCTAAATCTCGGGCTTTGTAAAAAAAGCACATTTTCCCCAAAAAAATCAGCCTTTTAGCCTCCTCTTAGGCTTTGTATAAGGAAACCCCGGTTGAGACAATCAACCTTTTAGCATCAAATCATGCCTTGCTCACAACGTGCAAACATCAACAACTCCCCCTTTAGAGATGACAAATTCTCTCTAAAGTCAAAACCTTTTTAGCTTCATACCTTGGGCTTTGAACAAGATACAAATAAACCTTTCAGCTTCACATCTTGGGCTTTAAACAAGATACAAATAAATCACATTTAGCTTCTCGTCTTGGGCTTTGAACAAGACATCAAAACACCGTTTCCTCCCATAGAATAGAAGGAGCTACGATCGCTCTGATTTCCCTGTTTCGGTAAACGGGAATATGTAGGCATAAGATTGAAAGAAAAATATTAGCGAGCACACTAATCAAAAACCCAAAATCTCGTACCTTCACACATAAACCGAAAAGAATCAGTCCTAACATCCTACCAATAGCATAGTCCCGTCATTTCAGCCTTAACAAAGTAAGCAGAAAGAGCCCCCACTTCCATATAACATCCGTAACCTAACAGACCGTTGTTTAAACTCAGTATGCAAGCAGGGTTAGTTGGAGACATCTATTTCCCTTCCTTCATCAGCTTCAATAGGATAAAAAATGAATCGACCTGTAGTACCCCCAAAGAGCGACAGTGCTTAAGAACCACGTCCAAAATCGCTCGCTACAGAAAAATGGCGCCCACCGTGGGGCCAGCTTCTTTCTTTCTTACAAGCTAGGGTAAAAACCTTGGACAAGTTATTTTCATGACGGTTTCATCGGGGAATTTCACTATTGCTAGGATCGGCCCTCACTAGGATCGTGGGTCAAAACCTTTAAGTTGGGAAAGTGCCACAGAATGGGACTCCGCCGGGGAGCCATTTTCTATCATGAACATAGGATTCATAGCTCTTAAAAGTCTAGGACATTAGGATAAATATATATACTGCTTTTCCTAATTGATATCTGTGTTTATTTTTCTGCTAATGGGAATGCGTGTGATGCCGCATGCGGAAAGATTGAGTATACACCTAGGAAAAACCTCTTTCAGTAGTTCAGAAGCTATCAGAAATAGTTGTCATGCGATACTATGCTCTTCTGAGGTTCTTCGAAATAACATCACCTAGCACGGTTCCCGGCCCGCTGATGTTATCTCGACAAGAATCAATAATTTTGAGAGACAGGTACAAAAATCACTAGTATAAACCTTTGGGATGGGTAGAGCCTTGACTTCATGACACCGACCCTTTGACCCCATGTTTTTTCTATGCTTTTGTGTGCTGCATTCATGCATTCATTTAAAAAAAACATTAAACAAAGAAAAACTTTCTCTTCTAGTCTCTCTTTTTCAAATTAAACTAAGACAATGATTGCAAATATCAGAGAGAAAGATTGCGCTAATGGATTTTGGTAGAAGGAGAACTCATAAGTACACCTTTAAGGTTCCAAAGTTAGAGGATTTGAGAGGTTTGGCAAGGATGATCACAAACCACGAGGCTTTCAGAGCTAAGTACGGAGGTCTGCTACCTCTGTTAAGGGTCCATGTGATTGAAAGAATCATGGAGGCACTCATTCAATTTTATGATCCAGTCTATCACTGTTTTACATTCCCGGATTACTAGCTCGCACCAATGCTGGAGGAGTATTCTCACCTGACTGGTTTACATATTACTGATCAAGGTCCCTTTTCTGGACTGGAAGATATTCCAAAAGATCAAATCATTGCAAGAGCAATTTATTTGGATGAGTCGAAAATCAAGACTCACATAACCACCAAGGGAGGAATCCCAGGTTTACCAGCCAAGTTTCTGGTAAAGAAAGCTCTGTACTTTGCTAGTATAGGGAACGTGACTGCTTTTGAAAGCATCTTTGTTTTACTCACCTACGGGTTATTTTTGTTTCCCAACATTGATAACTTTGTAGATATCAACGCCATTAAGGTTTCTCTCATTGGAAACCCTGTACCGACTTTGCTCGCAGATGCGTATCATTCTGTACATTTAAGGAATTTATACAGCGGAGGAATGATCACGTGCTGTGTACCCCTGCTATATAAATGGTTTATTTCCCATTTGCCTAAATCTGCCGCTTTTTGGGATCATAAGAGTGCCTTACGTTGGTCGTAGAAAATCATGTCTCTTACCAACTCTGACATCGATTGGTACAATCGAATCTACGACGGGATCAGGATCATTGACCGTTGTGGAAGCTTCCCCAACGTACCCCTTATAGGATCTAAGGGAGGAATCAATTACCATCCAGTTTTAGTTCGGCGTCAATTTGGATACCCGATGAGGCAGGTCCCGCGCAACGCTCATCTGGAAGGTCTTTTCTTCAAGGAAGGAGAAAATGATAGGGCACTAAAGATGGAAATAGTGCACGCTTGGAAACATGTTCATAAGAAAGGACGGGAGTCTCTAGGAAAACCGGACGGTGTCTCGGTGGAGCCTTATCTCCACTGGGTACAAACTAGAGCTCTCAAGCTAAAGATGCCTTATCCTCGTCATGGAGTTCTTCCGCCAAGGGAATCTGTCATGTACTTCATGACTGAAACGGAAAAACTTCAGGTTACTCTCAACAAAGTTCAATAGGAGAGGAGGTCTTGGAAGAAAAAGTATCGCATTCTCAATGTGGAATGTACCAAAATACAACAACTGCTGAAAGATAAGGATGCTCTGATTGAAATTTTAGAGCAACATGCTGTAGAAAATCAGGATGACCAAAGGAATTTGCTCGCTCCTTTCACTTGGCAAAGGAATGACAACCCGACAACGGCTCAAGAGCCCCGATCCAAGAAAAGGAAAGTACTAGAATCAGCATCCGAGTTCTCCTCAGAGAGGACTCGGGACCCATTAGCTTAGGTTTCTATTTCCGCACCTTGTAATTTACTGTATTTCCATTTCTGCAATCCTTTGAATTCAATAAAACGGGGATTTCCCCACTGTTTGATATTTGCAATCTAATTGTCGAAGTTTATTTTGATTAAACAAAAAAAAAACACAATTAATATAATCATTGCATTCATCATTCTCACGTCACGTATTCTTCTTACCTACGAATCTCACGTTTGTGTCTCGGTTCTAGAGTAAAACTGTCTCATTCATATAATACTCTGGCCAATCGTCAGAAAAAGATGGATGATCTCGAGGAAGAGAACAGAGAGTTGAAAGAAGAGATCGACGCTCTGAGAGAAGATATAAGAAAGCTTCGTAACGACATGCAAGCCATGGCAGAAGCGCAGCTACAAAGAACTGTGATCTTCGAGATCACCTCAACGCCCATAGTGGAGAGGTATGATCCTAGGTATCAAATACCGAAAGATCGTCCCTGGGGCATGCCTGTTAACTATATCCCTGAAGGATATGTTCTGCCGATCACTAAAAATCAGGGAATCATAGCAGAAGCCACTGGGCCTGAAGGTTACAAACTTTGGCAAATCGAGGATGCCAGAGGCGTATTGAGGACTCCTAAAGGTTACAAACTTTGGGAAACGCCAAGATTCACTTCCGTAGTAAAGGTACCACCCCCTGTGGTGCACACTGTCCCGGAAGGACAGATTCCACAGATACCTTCTGGTAGAAAGGAAAGTATGCTCGATAGAATGGATGAATTCCAGGAGCAGTTCTTGGAAATACAGAAGGAACTGCAAGCTATTTGCGGTCATGATTTATTTGGAAAGGACGCCGCAGATCTCTGCTTGGTCCCTAATGTGAAAGTCCCACACAAGTTCCAAGTGCCCAATTTTGAAAAATACAAGGGTAACTCTTGCCCTCAAAGCCATTTGGTGATGTACGCTCGGCGAATGTCAGCTCAGACAGAGAACGGGGATCTGCTGATTCACTACTTTCAGGATAGTTTAATCGGTGCCGCATTAAAATAGTACATGGGTTTAAACCGTGCTACGATTAGCACTTTCAGAGATCTTGGCACTGCCTTCGTCTGACAATATAAATACAGTTTGGACATGGCACCAGACAGAGATCAACTCAGATCAATGTCGCAAAAGGACAAGGAAATCTTTAAGGAATACGCTCAGAGATGGCGTGAAATTGCCGCTCAAATTTGTCCACCTCTTGAGGAAAAAGAGATGACAAAGATCTTCTTAAAGACCTTAAGCTCATTTTACTACGACCGAATGGTTGCCAGTGCGCCCAACGACTTCACCGAAATGGTCGTTATGGGAGTGCGTCTCGAGGAAGCCATTCGAGAAGGACGTCTAGTCAAAGACACTGGGTCGACAAGCGGTACTAAAAAATACGGTAGTGCTCTCCCTAAGAAAAAGGAGCAAGATATTCGGAATATCTCTCTCAGAAAGCAAAGGCGACGGTACCAACCAGTAGCAGCTGTAACTCCTGCTATTAACCCTGCGCCTGTTTCTACGTATCAACCTCAGGTTGCTCAAAGCCAACCACATTCGCAGCAATTTCAACAAAGGACACAACAGCCTCTTCAGCAGGCTCGTCCTCTATACAACAACAACCGTACAACACGGCCACCAGGATTTGATCTTATACCCGTATCATACGCAGAACTATTTTCGTTACTGCTGGTCAAAGGGCACGTCCAGACCAAGGCTCCTCTTACAATACCGGAAAATCCGCCTTTTTAGTTTAAGGTAGATCAGACTTGCCCTTACCATCAAGGAGGACCATGGCATAACATAGAGAACTGTCTCAGTTTCAAATCCGACGTGCAAAAGCTTGTTAGGAGCAGGGTCTTATCTTTCAAAGATACGAATTCGAATGTTCTCACAAACCCGCTGCCTCAACACAAGAAAGCTACAGTTAATTTAATAGAGGGAGAGTCTAGCAACATCTATCAAATTCGCGATGTACTCTTACTGAGGGCCAACTTGGTCAAGATGCATTGTAGACAGAGTGGATATGGCCATGTGCCACATCATAATTATCACCAGTGTGATATCTACTCTAAAAGCAATCGAGGATGTTCTGTGGTGCAATCAGCTCTACGGGAACAAATGGATCTCGGATGGATCCAAGAGCACCGAGTTCATGGAGTTAACATGATTTATAAGAATTCCAACATCATTCAAAACCACAATATCCGTGCGATGAATGTCAACCTGGTGGCAATGCACTCAAGGCAAAGCCAGTATCATAATCTACCGCGGCATGAGTACAACTCCTGTCTGACTTGCTTGGTAAACAAACAGGGATGCTCTTTCATACAGGAGGCCCTCCAGCGTCAGATGGATCTTGGATGGATCCAAGACTACCATGATAGGAATCATTATCAAATCAACATGGTTCAAATCTTCGATATTCGCTTGATGAATACCAGCCTGGTGGAGTTACATGCTAAACAGGTCCGGTTCGGGTTCCTGGTATCACATGATTATCAGAGCTGTAAAGCGGGTTGCGAAGACGATCAGGGTTGTGCCCTTGTCCAGGAAACACTTCAGCACTTGTTGAACCACTGGTGGCTTCCAATCTATATGGACGAAGACACCCAGCAAATTAGTATCGCTAACGGAAATCCTACTAGATATCAAAGTCAGGATGTTCGGTCGATGGAAACAGACCTCGTCAGGTTACGCTGTATTCAAAGCGGACGTGGCCAAGTGCCACTACACAACTATGAGCGGTGTGGAGTTTGCTCAGTGGATAATCAAGGATGATATCTCGTGCGAGCAGCCCTTCAAAGTCAGTTGGACCGTAAAGAGATTCAACCATGCTCAAGTTCTGGATCAGTCAGATACCTCGCTGATCAAATCAAGGACGTTGTCGTAATCTCTGATCATCATAGGACTAGGGTTGTTTGTGCCATCATCCCCCTACTTGACGAATCGAGAGTTCCCAACCAGGAACGGATCGAAATTACGTACGATGGTCAGAAAATTCAGAAGGTTCCCATAGTCATTTATCTACCGGGACCACTACCGTATGAATCAACTAAGGCTATCCCTTACAAGTACGGTGCAACAACAATTGAGAATGGAAGGGAAATTCCGTTACCCTCCGTCGTGAATATTGCAGACATCAGTCGGGTAACACGGAGCGGTCGAATCTTCAACAGGGGAGTTAGAGAACCCAGCAAAGAAAAGGAACCTCAAACGGAAGTTCCCAATCCACCGGTCGGTCAGTCCAGTAATCCCGACCTTTCGAAAAATAATGATGAGATGCTGAAGCTCATCCAGAGGAGTGAATACAACATTGTTGATCAACTATTACAGACTCCTTCAAAGATCTCGGTGTTATCACTGTTACTTAGTTCAGAAGCGTACAGGGAGGCTCTACAGAAAGTCTTAGAGCAAGTCTTTGTGGAACAGGATGTAACAATTATACAATTCGATAACATTGTCTCTAACATCATTTCCTGCAATAACTTAGGATTTAGTGAAGAGGAATTACCTGAAGAGGGTCGCCGTCATAACATGGCACTCAATATTACAGTCAACTGCCAGGACGATGCTTTAGCCAGCGTACTGGTAGACACAGGGTCAGCCCTGAATGTTATGCCAAAGTCCACTTTGATGCAATTATCATTCAAAGGACCTCCGATGAGAACCAGCGAGGTCGTTGTCAAAGCATTTGACGGATCCAGAAAAACGGTTATCGGCAATGTCGACCTTCCCATAACTATCGGTCCTCACACTTTCCAAGTCACTTTCCAGGTCATGGACATCCGAGCAACATACAGTTGTTTATTAGGAAGACCTTGGATACACTAGGCTGGGGCGGCCACTTCAACCCTCCACCAAAAGCTAAAGTTCGTCCAGAACGACCAACTCGTCACAGTCTGCGGAGAATAGGCCTTGCTCGTAAGCAATTTATCATCATCCACTTATGTAGAATCGGAGGGGGTAATTGGAACTCAGTTCCAAGCGCTTTCGCTACACAAGGACAATCAATCTGAAGGGGGAACTTCGATTTCCTCGTACAAAGATGCTATCAAAGCGGTTGAGAGTGCCAATACAACAGGATGGGGGCAGCTTGTCATTCCTACTGACAATAAAACAAAGAAGGGTCTTGGTTTTTCTGCAACCTGTACCCAGACAGCTGCTAACGACGAAAGTCTTCATCCCATTCAGAACTTCTTCCACAATGGAGGCTTCCTTCAACCAGTGACTCAAGAAGTGCATGCCATCAATAAAGATGATTCATCCGATACAGAGGAAGAATGGAAGTCCTATCTCAACAAGGACGATTATACATCTCAGGATGAAACGCAGACTCCCTTCTGCTTTCTGGTACAGAGTCTGAGATTTATACCAAGGTCAGACGTCGAAATGCTATACGGGGATGGTGATCCGGAAGGATGTCGTGCTCCGCTAAATTCATTAGAGGAGGACACTCTGATGAAATACGACTTTGACCACGACTACTATGGCCCGATGGATGACCTGCCAATGTGGAAGCCTTACCCCAGAGACTTGGGGCAAGAAAGTCAGCCGAACAATGAAAATCAGCTGAGCATCATTGAAAAGAATACCTGCGTCCCCACCATGTCATGGGATCGACACCCAGGTTATTCTGAAAATACCCAGCACGACGATGAATTCGCAATGTTTGCAGGACTAGAATTCATTAACTATGCTTTTCCCGAGGTCAACGTCATCGAGAGAGATGACTCCTCCAGCTCCAAAGAAGTGTGGGACACCTTGGGACAACCGAGTAGTAAGTACGACTTCATGGTCAAATACACCACTCCTGAAAGCTCTTGTATCAGGTTCAAAGACATCCAGCCAACTGGATGGGGAGATACGTCTGAGAGTACAAATACTATTGAAAATACAACAGAGGAATCCTCCTACGACAACTCTGCCTGGGAGACAGATTCCAATGATCCTGCTCCACCAGAAATCAGCGTTATTTCTGAAGACGAATCAAGGAAGGTACCAGGCTTTGTGATTCACCGAGGAGTTCGCCGCCAATGGGTCGCTGTCGATGTTCCGAAGATTGTTCATAAGTCAAAGTAATTTCCATCTTTACTTTAAACTTTCACCTTGCCCAGGTGAAACGGATGTTTTGATAGGGCTCGCTTTCTGTAAATTTCCCTCTTCGCTTCGCCCAAAGTGACAGAGTTTTGTTTTATAGGGCTGTAGTTTCAAGAATCGACTTGTTCATTAATAAAATAACGTCGTTCTGTAATTTCCGCATTTATTGTTGTTTTCTCTTTTTGCTTTTCTTAGAAAATGGTAATCCTAAAAAACAATTCAATAACAAAAACAAGCAGTAAACAAAAAATACACTGCACACACTTGCATTCTCTCTATCTCTTCTAAAAACAAATCATCACGTCATGCAGATTGCTTATTTTAAACCCAGTTGAAACATATGATCCAATGCCTTCTCCCAACTTTGAGTTCCCGGTATTTGATGCTGAAGAAGAAAATGACGACGAAATTCCATAGGAGATCTCCCAACTACTCAAACAAGAGGAAAGGTCCATCGAACCTCATAAAGAGTCGTTGGAAACGGTAAACTTAGGTTTGGAGGAGGAGAGAAAAGAAATCAGGATTGGGGCACTGCTCAGTCCATCTGTCAAAGAAAGTTTGACAAAGCTTCTCAAAGAATTTCCCGATGTATTCGCTTGGTCCTATCAGGATATGCCAGGGTTGGATACCAGCATCGTGGAACATCATCTACCGTTAAGGTCAGAATGTCCGCCATTAAAACAGAGGTTGAGACGGACTCATCCAGACATGGCCATCAAAATCAAAGAGGATGTACAAAAACAGATTGAAGCGGATTTTCTCGCCACGTCAGAATATCCTCAATGGTTAGCCAACACCGTACCCGTTCCGAAAAAGGACGGAAAGGTCAGAATGTGTGTAGACTACAGAGATCTAAACAAGGCTAGTCCAAAGGATGACTTTCCTTTACCACACATTGACATGCTGGTAGACAGTACAACAAAGTTCAAAGTTTTCTCCTTCATGGATGGATTCTCGGGCTATAATCAGATCAAAATGGCGCAGAAAGACATGGAGAAAACTTCGTTCATTACCCCATGGGGTACCTTTTGTTACAAGGTAATGCCGTTCGGGTTGAAGAACGCTGGGGTAACCTATCAACGGGCCATGACTACTCTGTTTCATGACATGATACACAAAGAAATCGAGGTATATGTCAATGACATGATTGCCAAATCTAAGCCAGAAGAGGAGCATGTGACCCACCTGTCAAAGTTATTCGAGCGGTTGAGAAAGTACAAACTCCGCTTGAATCCCAACAAGTGCACCTTCGGTGTTTGTTCAGGGAAACTTTTAGGGTTCATCGTCAACCAGAAAGGAATTGAGGTTGATCCTGACAAGGTCAAGGCCATTTAAGAAATGCCTTCTCCAAAAACTGAAAAACAAGTCAGAGGATTCCTGGGACATTTGAACTATATTTCCAGATTCATATTCCTCATGACCGCGACATACGCGCCGATTTTCAAACTACTGAAAAAAACCAGGACTGCGTTTGGACAGAAGACTGCCAAACCGCCTTCGACAATATCAAGGAATACCTGTCGAACCCGCCGATTCTATCACCTCCAGTGGAAGGAAGACCACTGATCATCTACCTCACAGTCTTGGAAGACTCAATGGGTTGTGTACTTGGCCAACAAGACAAAACCAAAAGGAAAGAGTCTGCCATCTACTATCTGAGTAAGAAATTCACCGACTGCGAGACTCGATACACTATGCTTGAGAAAACTTGCTGCGCTTTGGCTTGGGCAGCCAAACGTCTTCGCTAGTACATGATTCGTCACACTACTTGGTTGGTCTCCGAAATGGATCCAATCAAGTATGTATTTGAAAAGCCTGCTCTCACGGGAAGGATTGTCCGCTGGCAGATGTTGTTATCAGAATATGACATAGAGTACCACACTCAAAAAGCCGTTAAAGGAAGTGTTTTAGCCGATTATTTGGCTCATCAACCGATTAACGATCAGGAATCAGTCGGATTTGACTTCCCAGACGAAGATGTCATATATTTGAAAATGAAAGATTGCGATGAACCGCTACCCAGTGAAGGGCCAGAACCAGATTCCCAATGGGAACTTATCTTTGACGGAGCTGTCAATCATTACGGAAACGGAATTGGGGCAATTATCATAACACCTCAGGGTACCCACATTCCTTTCACCGCTAGACTGACATTCAAGTGCACAAACAACGAGGCCGAATACGAAGCTTGTATCATGGGTCTCGAAGAAGCGATCGACTTAAGGATTAAGAACTTAGATGTATACGGCGACTCAGTCCTAGTTATCAATCAGGTCAAAGGAGATTGGAACACATACCAATCAGGACTGATTCCTTACAAAGATTACACGAGAAGGTTGTTACCCTTCTTCAACAGAATCCAGTTTCACCACATCCCTCGTGAAGAGAATCACATGGCTGATGCATTAGCCACACTCTCTTCCATGATTAGTGTAGGTTAATGGAATGACCTACCTAAGATCGACATAATGCGCCTTGAAAGGCCCTCTTACATCTTCACGATTGAGGCAGTCATAGACGACAAACCTTGGTATCACGATATCAAATGCTTTCTTCAGAAACAGGAGTACCCACTTGGGGCATCCAGAAAAGATAAAAAAACCCTCAGAAGGCTTGCAGTCAGTTTCTTCCTGAGCGGTGATACCCTCTATAAGAGAAACTTTGACATGGTCTTGCTCCGATGTGTAGACAGACCAGAAGCAGACATGCTAATAAAAGAAATTCACGAAGGATCCTTTGGCACTCATGCCAACGGACACACAATGGCGAGAAAAATTCTGAGAGCAGGGTACTACTGGTTGACCATGGAATCCGACTGCTACACGTACATGAGGAGGTGTCATAAGTGTCAGATATACTCCGACAGGATCCATGTACCGCCAATATATCTCAAAGTTCTTTCTTCCCCATGGCCTTTTTCCATTTGGGGAATCGACATGATTGGCACAATTGAGCCCAAGGCTTCGAACGGACATCAGTTCATCCTGGTAGCCATTGACTACTTCACCAAGTGGGTCGAAGCAGCGTCATACGCTAATGTAACCCGTCAAGTGGTGGTCCGATTTATCAAAAACAATATCATTTGCCGTTATGGTGTTCCAAGCCAGACCATTACTGATAATGGATCTAACTTGAACAATAAGATGATGAAGGATTTGTGCGTTGAGTTCAAGATTGAACACCATAACTCATCTCCCTACCGACCCAAGATGAACGGAGCAGTAGAAGCGGCTAACAAGAACATCAAGAAGATCGTTCAAAAGATGGTTATAACCTATAAAGACTGGCACGAGATGCTACCCTTTGCTCTTCATGGTTATCGTACATCTGTCCGCACTTCAACAGGGGCAACCCCTTTCTCTCTAGTATATGGCATGGAAGCAGTGCTCCCCATAGAAGTAGAGATCCCATCAATCCGGGTATTGATGGAAGCTAAGCTAACAGAAGCTGAATGGTGTCAAATTCGACACGACGAATTGAATCTGATCGAAGAAAAATAGATGACGACACTATGCCATGGTCAGTTGTATCAACAAAGGATGAAGACGACGTTTGACAAAAAGGTCCGACCTCGCATCTTCAGGAAAGGAGACCTCGTGCTCAAGAATATACAATCATTTCTTACTGATTCCCGGGGCAAATGGACTCCGAATTATGACGGCCCCTATGTGGTCAAGAAAGCTTTCTCAGGCGGCGCCTTGAGAATTGCAACCATGGACGGAGAGGAATTTGCCTACCCCACGAATGTTGATGTAGTCAAGAAATACTTCGCCTAAACTAAAAAAAAACGTCTCGGTGGATTGAAAACCCGAAAGGGCGGTCCAGGCAAAAAGTAGAGACATAATAAAAAATCATCCCGGTGGATTGGAAACATCACAGTACAATCCAGGCAAAAATTAGGGATAATGGCAAGTAAATATGTCCAACAGAGGCAAGTCCCTCAGCAACAGTTACGTCGTCCATCAGAAAAACTCCAGTCAAGGTCATCTTCAACAGAAGCTCAGGATGCCCGGAATTCAAAGTTGGTAGAAGGATATTGGTCGTTATGTTTCGATGTAGCCCTTTTCCCTGTAAATTACCATTTTCTAACTTTGTATATACTCTCTGGGATCACGCGTTTGGCTGATTTCCATCCTATCAATAAAATTTGAGCCCTTGTGCTTTTGTTTGCAATTCTTATTTGTTTTAGCTTTATAGAACGACATTTTTAACATGATCAACGATTCTTGAAATAAAACAAAAATGAATTTACTTGTAAAAATTTTTCTGCTTTGAAAATAAAAAGATGGCAATTTCTTTTGAATGTTGAACATCGAAAGAACATTGATCGCTACTCTAGAAGTAATCGAGCTTCAAAGTGCAGAATCAAAGTACTCCTTCTAAACCAGTACGTCTGAACGAAGGATCAACTGTGTCAGAGACCTTGTTTCTTCTGACACGCCCCGACAAAGTTCTCATCTCCTAAGCCCGATCAATGTAGCTCCCCGCAGGGACTATCTCTCCTAAGCAAGGCAGAATTGCTATCTTGAACCAGGGATACCTTTTCATCTCCCACCTTGGCCGAGTATCCAGTCGTGCTCTTTAAGTCTGTATACGGTGTCAGTTTTGTCAGCATATACATACATGCCTCATGCATTATTGATTTACATTCATATTCATGTTGCATCATTATCACTCTAGTCGGTCTTATCCCCTAGTGATAAACGTCCTCTTGTCAATCGAGTTGTCAGTTCTTTCCTTGTCAGGAAACTTCGTGTTTGAACAACCACTTCTCCACTTTGCTGCTGAACTAAAGTTGGTTCTTTGACCACTTTGATAACTTGAACCTCTGAAAAGGCAAGAAAACCCTCAGCCGATGTCACTCTTCGCCATTGAAGATGATATATTTGCTTTCCCGGATTAAGGAAAATCCCCTGAGAAAGCCTCTCAGCTAAAAAAACTTTCAGCAACGCATTGATTTTGCTCTCCGGAGAGTCGATGTCAACAAGGTCATCGACACCTCAAAATTGGATCACATCATATGGCGTTTCTCTGAGAAGATCTCTGAGAAAAGTATGATGTAATATCCCTAAACGACAGCAGTCTCTCAAGAGACTCACTCTCCCCAGTAGACTTGACAAATGACGTCTCCAACAGAGAAGTTTGTGCCTCTCTACCATCAAAACTTTTTCCGTTAAATGGCATCTCCCCAGGAAAATTCGGCGAGAAGTTTGAGGAAAACCGCTACAAATAGCGTCCCTTGTCAATAAAGTTTATTGACAAAAGAAACTAAGACCAGTTCCTCGGTAAGAAACCAGGATCGAGGGGAAGTTTATTTTAGCAACTGAGACCAGTTCCTTGGTAGGAAACCAGGATCGAGGGGAAGTTCATTTCAGCAACTGAGACCAGTTCCTCGGTAGGAAACCAGAATCGAGGGGAAGTTTATTTCAGAAACTGAGACCAGTTCCTTGGCTGAGGACCAGGATTGAGGGGAAGTTTCAACCTTTTCTAAGCATCATCGCTTAGCAAAAAAAGATGAATGCGCAAGCTACCGTTCATAGCAAACCATCAAAATTTCGGGTATTCCGATATTTAATCCTCTTGCACCCCAAATGCCCAAATACCTTCGTCATTCACACCTTCGGGTCCAAGAAGATTAAATAGGGGCATCTGTCATACCCCAAATTTTGACCACTAAGATTCCCATCATTGTGCAAATCATCATCACAATATGGATGAACCATCATACCTCATTAGTCTCCCCAAAGATAGGTGAGCCCTCTCAGAGCTCTTAGACAAAGGATCAATCAAGGAATGACATGATCTTCAACTTGTCTAACCTCTCAAACATCTACAAAGGATCAAGAGGACTCCCACATCAAGGATCAAGCACAAGGTTGCTCCCTTCTAAGTAGATTAAGCCTCAAGATCGCCAGTGTCACCAAATTAGGGTTTTGGTCGACCAGGGCCTCCAGATGGAAATTCTCCTCTGGGCATGAGCCAATGCTACAAGGCATAACCTATGATGCTCCAAGGAACATCATGAATCCCATCATCAAGTCAATTTAGCCTCAGGGGATGCATTCACCAAAAAAATCAGGAATTAGGGTTTCTTGACCTAATTCACCCCTAAGTTGACTTTTGGGACAAAACATGAGCCAAGACCTCAAGAGAGGATTTGAGGGTCTCTAATACACTACATTGATCTATTTTCAACAATGGATTGATCCAAGAAGCTTGATTCACAAGTTTCAATTTCATCTGAACCACAGTTAGGGTTTTACGAGAAAAGTCAACTGTATCTTTGACTTTTGACCAGGACATGCTCCCAAACCCTAGGACATGAATCAATATACCTTATAACACCCATGGAACATGTCCATCAAGTTTAATTTAGGTCAAGGACATGATTTCCTAAAGGATTGCACAGTTTGGAATTCATCTGATAAAAAGTCAACTGTGCACAAAAGTCAAACTTTGACTTTTTGAGATTTTTCATAAAAATGGTTTTTTAACCCTAAAATGATGTTAATATATGATTGGAATCATCATTCATCAAGAAAAATCAAGAAAAGTGGGATAACTTGTAAAAGGGGTAACCATAAAAACTTAAAAATTTTTCTAAGTTATGAAACAAAGTGGCTAGGGTACCAACTTTGGAGGATCATAACTCCTAAATCACAAGGCCATTTTTCCCCATTCAAAGCTGGATTTGTAGCTCTCATTACCCTCTACAAAAGCTCCAACTACACCTCACTCTAATTCATTGTGGATTCTGAGTTATGATTGGGCCAAAATGGCTAAAACATGAAAATATATCATTTTCCAACACTTAGAAAAATTCTGGCCAAGGCAGATTTTGTTGAAAACACCAAAACTTGTGAGATCTTTTCACATAGTTGCAAGCTGAATCAAGTCTAAAGGTAAACATCAGCGTTGTTGCATATGTTTCTAAGAATCCAAAGAACCTCTCATCATGAATTGATTCAACTTGAGCCAAGAGGAATCCATGCCCAAAGTCATGCTGCTACAAGCTGTTTTGGAAAAATCAGTTTGCATGTTTGCTTGCCACACATGATTTCTGAATCAAAACCAAGGATCATTATGCCACATGTACTCAAACCAATCACAATGCATATGATCCAACCTACAAAGCTGAGTCACAAAGCCAAGGAATCTTCCAACTTGAAGTTCATGCATTTTAGCATTTTTTGCCTTGAATTCAAAGGGCATTAATGTGGAATAGTGCATTGTCAAGATTCTCACTCTCCTCAGTCAAGTTCTCTGATTAAACAATAATTAAAATGACTGAGGAATGTGATTTCAGTCAAGGCATAGCTGATCTATTTGGAGTAGCTGTTACACCTAATGCAAGAGGCATTTATGTCCAACCAATCCCTTTGAAGGTGATCTGATCCAGCAGCCATTCACTATTCCTCCAAGATAAGAGTTGATCACCTATAAATAAAGGTTCCAATGGATCATTCAAGGCACACCAAAGCACCTGATAGCACTGCTTTCTCTCATTCTCTCTTAAGTGCCAATTTTCTTTGTTTTTGAGCAACCACCATCGGGTTTTGAGTTGTAGCCCTAAGAAATCCATTCCAATTGCTCAGACACATCACATATGATGTATTTAAGGTGTCCAAACACTTAAACACCAATTGTAATACCCCTAGCTCAAAATTACCTTTCAACCAAGCCATTATGCCTCAATTATGCAGTTGGAGTTCTCCAACTTGATCCAAAGGTTTGCAGAGTGTTCCAAAGCTTGCAACACACTCCACAACATCCATTAAAGCTGTAGGGATCATCAAATTGCATCTGGAACACCATCTGTGTAGAGTTCCATTTCAGCTTGCATCAAGGTAAGCCTCAAAACTACATCTTCATGATCCATGCATATTTCCTCGCATGATATTTTTGCCAATTGCTTGCCATCACATGTTGAGTGTTTTCCCTAAAAAAATTGGATCATAGCTCTCATAACCATGTCTGCACGACTGCTTTTGCAAAATTAGGGTTCATACGTTTGTGAGTATATAACTTGATATACACTGACAATAAATGAAATCAAGTATTGCCATCTTGTTCCTTGTGAAAAAACACATGAGTTTGGTATTTGAATCATGTCAAATGATTGAGAGATGAGTGAGATAGGGGGCTTCATGCACGAGCTCGAGGAAGAAGATGGTCATGGCGCCATTCTTCAGGTTTTCCAACCAAGTTTTCTATATATTTTTCATTTGCCATACTATATTTGAATTGGCATTGCGCCCCAGTGGTTGATCAGCTGGTTTTGTGTGTATTGGCAAGCGAGAGGTATGGGGTTCGAATCCCCCTCGCCCCAGATCTCTTTTTTACCACTTTTTCTTATTTTTTTTTGGTTATTTTTCATATTTATTTTAAATGATTTGAAAAATTAATAACTCACTCAATTTTAATTATTTTTTATTGGTTCTTTTTGTAAAAAATCACAAAAATGTTGAAATATTTTATTCCACAAAAAAATTAGATTTATATTATTTATTTAATATAATTAGTATTTTTGTGAATAAATTCATTTTTATTGTTTTTAAACCTTTTAAAAATAAATATTCATGTTGGAAAATCAACACCAAATAGGTTTTAATTCATCTTGTGATTAAAACCTCATTTTTCAAACCTAAAACCAAAATCACAAGTTGTTTATTCAAACTTATTTGGAATTTGTATCATTTTAATTAATTTTCTTTGAATAATTGCTTTAAAAATGATGAAATTAGGGTTTTGTTGATTTTCACCCTAACAAATTTTTCTAAACACTCATGGGCCTCTAATAGAGTGTAAGATCCAAGCCTTTTTGAAAAATAAACCCATTTTGGGCCTCACTTATTGTATAAGTCCCTCTGTGTATTTTCAAAAAACTTCGGCGAGATCGTTGCTTTCAAACAAATAACCCTGGGCCTACCCTCGAGTAATAAGACCCATTTCTTTTCCTAAAACTCACTTGGGCCTCTAATAGAGTGTAAGACCCAATCCCTTTTTGAAACCAAAAACTTTTGGGCCTCTGTCATTGTATAAGACCCATGGTGTTTACAAAACCTCGGCGCGATCGTCGCCCTTTTTAAAAATTAACTATTGGGCTTCTCCTTGAGCTATAAGACCCATTCAAAAATCATTTTTGGGCCTCTTGAGAGAGTGTAAGACCCACACCTTTGTACAGAAAACCTTTCTCGGGCCTCAGTCACGTGTATAAGTCCCTGTACAAAACGACAGTGCAATCACTGATGAAACCATGGGCCTCTCCTTGAGCTGTAAGCCCCAATTTTCCTTTCAAGGTACTTTCTCCTTTGATTTTGAATATAATATTGTTATCAAAGTTTTCTTTGTTGAACAACTAACCAAACATCATGGAAGCTCTACAACCGAGTAAGTGTTTACCCGCTTTCATTTATCGCTTTCATATGTATATAACTGTACTGTGGGTCTGTTTCACTGTAAGCCTTCTTTCATAAACTCATATCAACTGTGTAATAATAGTATAGATATTTAGAGCTTTCCCGGCAACTACGTCTAGAATTAGACAAAAACTCACCCCCTTACAACAATTTTAGATAACTAGATCTAAGAAATTCCCCCTTTGAACAGTTCATATACAGAAGGCCAATGTTTCAAGTGAAACCCCTTCTGGAACTGTTCATCAGCCTCCTCTTGGGCTTAGTGCAAGGACCCACAGGCTTCCTAAAAGCAACCCCGCCTCCTCTTGGGCATTGTACAAGGACCCGTTGGCTTCTTAGAAGTTTTCACAGCCTCCTCTTAGGCTTTGTATAATGATTCTTCCTCCGGGAAGATAGCCTCCTCTTGGGCTTCATACAAATTGTCCCTCAGCTTCTTAAAAGTTTCCAGCCTCCTCTTGGGCTTCATACAAATTGTCCCGATGACCTCTTAAAGGTATAGGAACAGAGATTAGTCATCTTAATAGAACAGT
Organism: Lathyrus tuberosus; assembly: GCA_022829125.1. Taxonomy (NCBI): domain Eukaryota; kingdom Viridiplantae; phylum Streptophyta; class Magnoliopsida; order Fabales; family Fabaceae; genus Lathyrus; species Lathyrus tuberosus. Next base: position 7,431,774 of record JALAZF010000296.1, on the reverse strand, counting down.
CTTTTAAAGAGTCTAGATCTTTCTACCGCAAACGTACTATTCCTTAATTTCTCTTAAGCATAGTACAAAAGATAAAACTCTAGACTTGGACAGGCTAAGACCCTTGAGTCTCAAAGACATTCTCAAGCCCCTTTCAAGAATGGGAAGAACACCCGTAGACTTGGACGGTCTAAAACCCTTTGGATTCCCCGTTTCCTTAGAGAACATGAAATAATCCCAACCCTCAGATCAAGTCCATGAGTATAACATTACTCATATAAGAACTGATTTTCTCTTTTAACCAACCTACTGGACCTGACACTCAACTGAAACAGTTACTATAGCCTCCTCTAGGGCTTTGTACAATGATTCTCCCCAGCGGAGTTAACCCTTTTAGCCTCTATCTCGGGCTTCGTACGAGATACAAAAACACTCTCTTGTTGAGTATAAAAGACTCTCTTGTTGAGTCACCCTTCCTTCAGCCTCCGTCTTGGGCATCGTACAAGACACAAAATACTCTCTTGTTGAGTATAAAAGATTATCTTGTTGAATCACCCCTTAGCCTCCATCTCGGGCTTCGTACGAGATACCAAAACACTCTCTTGTTGAGTATAAAAGACTCTCTTGTTGAGTCAAACAACTTTTAGCCTCCGTTTCGGGCTTTATACGAGACACCAAATCACTCTCTTGTTGAGTATAAAAGACTCTCTTGTTGAGTCAAACCCCTTTGGCTTCCGTCTTGGGCTTCGTACAAGACACACAAAAAGACCCTCTTGTTGAGTCAAACCCTTTTAGCCTAAATCTCGGGCTTTGTTCAAAAAGCACATTTCCCCCGGAAAAGTCAGCCTTTTAGCCTCCTCTTAGGCTTTGTATAAGGAAACCCCGATTGAGACAATCAACCTTTTAGCATCAAATCATGCCTTGCTCACAACATGCAAACATCAACAACTCCCCCTTTAGAGATGGCATATTCTCTCTAAAGTCAAAACCTTTTTAGCTTCATACCTTGGGCTTTGAATAAGATACAAATAGACCTTTCAGCTTCACATCTTGGGCTTTGAACAAGATACAAATAAATCACATTTAGCTTCACGTCTTGGGCTTTGAACAAGACATTAAAACACCGTTTCCTCCCATAGAATAGGAGGAACTACGATCGCTCTGATTTCCCTATTTCGGTAAACGGGAATACGTAAGCATAAGATTGAAAGAAAAATCTTAGCGAGCACACTAATCAAAAACCCAAAATCCCGTACCTTCACACATCAATTGAAAAGCATAAGTCCTAACATCCTACCAATAGCATAGTCCCGTAATTTCAGCCTTAACAAAGTAAGCAGAAAGAGCCCCCACTTCCATATAGCATCCGTAACCTAACAGACCACTGTTTAAACTCAGTATGCAAGCAGGGTTAGTTGAAGACATCTATTTCCCTTCCTTCATCAGCTTCAATAGGATAAAAAATGAATCGACCTGTAGTACCCCCAAAGAGCGACAGTGCTTAAGAACCACGTCCAAAATCGTTCGCTACAGCAAGCAACAACAATAGACTACTTTACCAGTAGTACAGTCCTATCACAATGTTAGTCAACATGTCAAGACAAGTGACATGACATCAGGACAAATTATCCAACATCTTGCTGAAGAACATGTTTTACCAAAATTGATGCCAATCATAAAAACTGAGACTTAACAATCTCCGCTTTTGGCAAATTATGGCTAAAACAAATTAAGCGTCCTTCAAATAATCAACAACAGAGGCACATACAACAGAAGACGCCTAAAACACAATTCAACATTCTCTACTAATTTCTAGACATGCAGTGTGACATTACAACAACCACAAGCTCCCCCTCAACACCAGAGACTAATAACCAGAGAAAAATAAATTCTCTGTATCTGAGTTACACTCCCCCTAAAGATAGTATCACATACAAACACTACAATTCTCTGATAATTCTCTGATATTTACTCCCCCTTTTTAGCCAAAAATTAACAAAAATAGAGTAAATGTAAACAAAAATGGAAACACACACTAGTAACGGAAACAAACAATTCTAATGGAAGCAAGCAACAGATGGAAGCAGATACTATTAGGAAATTATTACAAACCCAACCAACAAAACTAGCATAAAAAAATTTCTTCTTTGAAACCAGCTATCCATTCCAGCCACCTGAGTCAATGAAATTAACCCAATCTTCATCAGCATTTGCGTCAGAGTCATGTAATTGAGCATGGCTTTTCTTAAAGGACTTCATCTTAGTCACAAACTTTTTCCCTGTCCTAGATGCTCCAGTAGATGATCCAACAAATGTCCCAACTTTGGACTCAACCTTCTTTCGATCAGTACTTTCATCCTTCTTAGCTTCCAGCAAATGAACCCTCTTAGCATCAGTATTTTTGGAGGACTGGCTCATGATGAAACACAACTTGATAGGAGAAGGAAGCAACAAGGTTTTGGCTTTTAAAAGAGAGAAAAATAACCTTGCTTGTATCGACCGATCGGTCAAGGATATAATTGTTGAAAGAAGTGAAATTATCCTTGTTAATAGAGCAACGCTAACTACAGGAGAAAGGCATTCTCTTGTTCCTCTTTCTCGCTTTCCAAGCTTTGACTGCAACATTTGAAATGACATTCTCCATGTCATTGAAAAATGTTTTTCCTTAATACGCATGCACCACTAGATGGAAGAAAAACATTGATTACAAGCCTCCCATTTTGTAAAGGCTATAATTCTTCAGCAATACAAATTCATGAAACACCCCTGACAAAGTGATGACCAGTCCCAATGAACTTGTCCAGCTGTGCAGAGTGAAAATCCTTGAAAATCCTGATTGTGAATAGCTTGTCACAGTACAATGTCATGAAATCCTGTTTGACATTGTATTATTTTAGCATCCAACTCAATTTGGAGCAACAGCTTCATCAGCATTATCCTTAGTCTTAGAGATAGACCAGAAAACACAATTATATTATTGCTGATCCAAGAGACAAGATTGTTTCTCAAGAAGAAACATCCTTAGAACCATACGGGAGCACATACAACAGAATTAACTCAGGATCCAAACAAGAACACCACACAATGATAACAAAAACAAACTCCCTCTGAATTACATAGCTTAAGAATTCGGCAAAGTGCGACTGAACAACTAAACACAATATCAAGACATCTAGTCTGACATCACAGAGCAACCAGAAAAACAACTCCCCTTGAAGACCACAACCCACTGCAGAGAAAAATAAATTCTCCCAGACAGCAAACATCATTATTCTCAAGGACATTCCCATGTAATCATGAACTGTCCCAGTTCACATATCAGAGGCACATGCATAGTAGAAGAAAAATAAGCCTAAAAAACATTTAAGAGAAACTAGAGTTCTCCAAAACAATTCAGGTACATTTCCTCTTAATTACTAACACATGATGTCATGCACATTTGGTTTGACATCATGCACACAAACCACATCAGTAGAAGTACATTTCCTCCTAAGTACTAATAGCTAGAATGATGTCAAAACATGGCATCCCAGCACCACCAAAGATCACATAGAAATGTAGAGATCATTTCCATGCTTCACACCATATTATCACAATAGAAAACCCAGAGAAACCATGGTTCTCCACAACATCGGGCCATATTCAAGACATCAGATATGTCATCCCGCACTACACATCAGATCCTTCCTTTCAGCACTGTCAAAGCAACTATCACCACCAAACTTGGCCAATACATTACTCCAAAATTCACCAGGATTAGATATTTCATCTCTGAACCTATTGGTGAACACAAACTCCATATGATTAGCTCCCATGTATAATCTGCTTCATTTTCTAGAGAGTTAATCTGCTACGATGATGTTCCAACATTTGCTTGGACATCAGTCCCTTTCATAATGATTGAACCATTAACTTTGGTTCTGGAGATAACATTCATAGGTTTTGCTATCATCATAGCAACCCAGGAACATCCATTTGCATGAACTACTTGAGAACCACAATTTAAACACAACAGTAAAGGAATAAACTACAAAGGCAGATCAGAGACACTCACAGCAAAAACTTCACAGAGAGAAATAAACTCTCACAGACAACAAGAACCAAAAGATCTTCTATATAAGCACACTGTCAAGACATCATGTATTACATCACATAACCACCAGAAAACCTTATGCAAACAAAGAAGAGATTCCCTCTAACAAGCGACATATGAGCAAAACAAATTACCAAGGCACTGACTGAGCATATCACCATTATCAGACTCTTCCACCTTAGGCTGCCCCCTTTCCACTTTGTTCCTATATCCACTAAGACTCCACATTGCACTTGCCTAATAAGAACCTTAAGAGGTAGTTCTAGAACTTTTGCAGCAGTCGAATGTTGTAACTTCTGTTGGGACATCTGAACTACATCTTCCTTGTTCATTAAGCATGTGAATGCACATGTATTTTCTTGTGATAAACACAACTATCCACTCTCTTTTGACTTCCCCAACATACACCTCATCAGTGATCAAACATTATTTCTTAAAGAAATCTACCTTAAGACCTTGACCACACAACTGAATTACGTTTAACGCATTAATTGACAATCTCTTAACAATGGAAACAACATCAAGGCTAGAAAATCCAGTTCTCAAACCCTTTAAATTTCACATTTGACACCATCACTAGAAGTAACAAAGTTGGAAGAGAGAGACTTAGAGTCCATCAGATACTTCTTTACTCCAGTCATGAGTTTGGAACACTCACTACCAAAATACTAGTCTTGTTTTGTTGAAGCTCTAAGAGGGGTATGAGAGACAAGGCAATTTGCATCCTCCTTGAGTTTTAGGCACTGCTTTAATTCAGGCTGAGATGGACCTTTGAGACAACAAAAAAACTGACAAGACTAACTTTACCATAGAATAGACATCTTCAACACAAGAACCTGCCTTTAGCATGAGATTTCTTATGTTAGGCAAGATGTTGATACATTTGGTTAACATCATTGTCTCAGGTTGCCTGTTGATGGGAACAAATTTTCTTCACTTGAGTTCTTCTTTGCTTGTGATAGCCTTGAAAACCTTATCCATTTTTGGGTTCCAGGCATCTTCTCAAATGAAGAACTTCTTCAACATATCAGAACAGTTGTTCAGCATTCTCACAGACATGATTATGATATCAAGTTTGGAGATCAATACAGACACCTCATTTTACAGGTTATAGATGATAGACATCCATTATTTCCTTAAAGACAGTAGAAAGGAAATATTTACCTTCTATATTTCTTCTTGTTGACAGCCTTCTTTACTCTTGATGCACAAAACTCTGAAGAAACAGCCAGCTCATCATGAGTCAATTCTTCAATACAAGAGTCTATACCAGAGACCCACCTTTTAGAAAAAACAAGCTTACAGATTCATCACCAGGATCACTTCATTCATCAGTCCAAGCAATAGAAATCCCCTTAAGTTATTTCCCGAGATAGGTAGGGCATTCTGCAAAAAACTTTAAAAAACATGACACTGAGTGCCTCTACTTTGAACATCTTAGTTCTTACAAATGTCAGGACTGATGTTTATTATATTTGATCTTGACCTTTTATCCATTTCCCTCAGATCCTGGTAGAATTGCCTCCTAAGTAACATAAAGTACTGAGTAACCCTTCACAAGGTCACAAGCTTCTATAGAGTTGGAGACAAAAACACTTGCCCTTGTCCTTTTGTTCAAATCTGTTATTTTGAAGACAGAAAACAAATATGACCTAAACAGATCCATCTGTGTTGATAATGTCTTGATCTTCTTCTTCAAAGGCTGACACTTTCATGAAAAAAGTCTTGAGTAGAGACCTCAGAATCCTGCTGACTAGAAGTGCCTTTATGAGAGGTCGAGAAGTTCCTAAACAACTTTGGCCACCACACATGTGTTTAACAAACTGACCATATTTTTATCAACTTCATTGTATATAGAGTTCAAATCTTTTAGAGTAACAAGAGCCAACCCATACTCTTCCTCACAGGGAACAATCCACACACACCCTTTGGTGACAGATTTCCAAGAGCTGCTGTCCATTTATCTCAAGAAAGCTACCATTCTAGCCTTCCAATAATCATAAAGTACCAGAAAAATTATCCCTGAAGCTCACCTAATAAACAGACCAGGGTGCCAACTTTGATGCCAATTGAAATTCTGGCACTCTAACACATGTTAATATTGATGTCCTCGCATCAGAACATAATGTCAAGACAGATGTTACAACATCTTCTTTCTGACAGAACTAATAAATTAAACTAAAAATAAATTGCAGAAAGATAAATAACACAGTCAACTTTTAACCCAGATCGGTGCAACATCACCTACATCTGAGAGCATCAAAGCTAGGAAGGAAAATCACTATGATAGCATTAGTTCAAAGCTATATTCCCCCGTTTACAACTTCTCGCCTAATTACTACCTTGTGCAACTTTTACCTAGAAACCCTCTAGATATGAGATCCCCCTCTCACTTCCTAACAGTCACAAACCAGTGACAATACCACAAGAGACCAGAACAGAAGAGCACTCTTCCAACTACAATACTTAGTTTTGCTTAAAAGCTTTAAACTAAGAATAATACACTCGTGCTTAAGAGCTCATGTGTGAACAATAAACAACATACAATTAGTCTACCTCAATGAATCAAAAGATACATGGGTGACTTACAAATTCACACTAAAAAGACTCTCAAAACCCAAGACTCTAAAACTTCCCCTTATTTTTACAAAAGTGAAAGCCTTGCAAACATTAGGTTTAGGTTGCTCTTTAAATACTCCTCAACAGTCTATGGGCTTCGAAATCTTCACCCAAATATTTCTTGATCCACACGCTAAGGGCTGCATCAATTATGCAGAGAAATCTCCTTAAATCTTTGAACAAATCATCAAGTTTCCTAAATTGTCTTAGCATCAAATTTAGAAACTTATGAGCAGTTGGAGATCAAATCAAATATTCCAGATTAAATATTCTTGACCTGCGAAAATAAGTGAGATATATCCAAAGGAATCTCACAGAATCAAATCAAATATGTCAAAAATAAAAATAGCCTGTACTGATGTTATGGTACATCATGTCACAACGTCTGTCATAACATCTTCCATCAATGTGATATGACCAGCTTATTAGAACATTTCACACAACATCTTGTTGTGAACCAAGTTTTAGCAAAATTATTGCCAATCCTTAAACCATGGATGTAACAAACATGGTCGCCAATGGCAACCAAGTCGGCAAATCCAGCAGCACCGCTGCTTACCAATCTGTCAAAGTAGGGGTCCTTCAGAGTATCCACAAATATCCCCTTCATTTACTTCTCAAATAAATGAGGATCCACATGAGTATCTAGCTCTCGCCAGCGCTGTGCATACTCCTTGAATGATTCTTTTTCTTTCATGGTCGTGCTATGTAGTTGCATCCGGTCTGGCACCGTGTCAAGATTATACTTATACTGACACGAGAAGGCGTTAGCTAAATCCTCCCAACATTGGATTTTACTCCTCTCTAGATTCATATACCATTTGAGGAAAGCTCCGCTTATACTGTCTTGGAAACAATGTATGAGCAACTTCTCATTTTTTGTGTGAGCGGGCGTTTTCCTGAAGTACATCACCAGGTGCCTTCTTGAACAAGCATTCCCCTTACATTTTTCAAAGTCAAGGGTTTTGAATTTAGCCGGGATGACTAAATCCGTGACCAAGCTCATATCCATGGCAGCAACACCAAAGATATCATCACCTTCCATAGCATTCAATCTCTTTTCCAAAGTATGGAACTTCTCCTTAACATCAACCTACTCTACCCTTCCATCCGGTTCATCATTGTTGGAAGCGGCATCATGAAAAACATAGTGAGGGTTATCAGAGGGTCCAGGTGCCCTAACATGATCCACAGGGGGTGGTTACATTTCTGTCATCTCTGGCAGTGGTGCTGTTTGTTGAACAAAGGCTCCAGCCTTTGGAGTCTCAAAGGGTGGAGAATAGTTTGGCGGAAGACCAAACTCGGGCCAAGTTGTGTTGACCTTGGGTAGAGGTGGTGGTTCATAAGATACGCCTCCAATTTTGGAGATCAAAGTACGCATGGGAGGCTCATCCCTTGCAGTCAGACTTTGCATCATCTCCATCATTTTTTCCATTGTTCCCTTGAGGTTGTTCAGCTCCTCTCTCATTTCCTCCATTCTTCTTCTGGTATTAGCCCTCGTTCCGTAGGAATGTTGGGAAGTCAATTTCTATGGATGGGAAAAGGTAGAGTGCATAAGTTTTTTTTTTGTTTTAGTAAATGAATGCATGAATGCGTGTATGTTTTTTATACAAAGCTCTTGGTTATCTCATTATTTATTGTCAAGAATATTAAGCACTTACTATTACAATCAAAATAATGAAATACATAAGCACATATTAAAACGGAACATAAAATTCTCATTTCATTAATTTGTGGAATTCAAATTCAAATACAAAACAACTTGAGTCTTCTTGGAATCAAAATCAAATTACAAAGAAACTGGGAAAAACAACTCCTCGGGTCTTCAAAATCAAGATACCAAGCGACCCTAAAGGTAACCCTTAAAGGTGCAAAAAACACAAGAAATGGGGGTTTTGAATTAGGTTTTAAAAACAAAAGCTTTTTACCAACTCAAAAACTCAACAATCAAAAGATTGAACAATGAGAGAGACACAAGGATTTTTATCCTGGTTCGCTTAAAACTCAAAGCTAATCCAATCCACCCGCCAAGGTGATTTCGCTTGATACACAAGGATATGATATACAAACACTTAAAGAAAAGTATATACAAAGTCAAGAGCTTTTCATGTAGAAAAAGTCTTGTAAAATTGACAACTTTCTTCAAGTCTCCAAGTCCTCTTTATATAGCATGAAAAAGGAACCGTTGGAGGGAAAATTAGGAATACGAGAATTGCAGTTGTTCACTAACGGAATAATGACAGGTGTGAAGAATAATACAATCCTTTCGCCCACAATTTCAGGTAGTGGAAGGAATATTTTCGTTTTGTACCATGTACTATTTTGATCACGTATCCTTTTATCCTTATCTTCATATTCATAGGCTTCTTGTATAAAGTTGATGAAGCATGAAAATGAAGAAACACATAGCTGGGATTAGAATCTTCAGTCAGAACCTTTGACAGCGTCAGCGTCTGGCTTGAAAATCTTCAGAATCTTCAGCTTAGTAATAGAAATTTTAGAAGTTTCCATTCTTCAGAAGCTTGATGATCAGAGTCACATCCAGAAGCAGAACCAGAGAGAACATTGCTGCAACACCATATCGTCTTCTCATAAGCTTCTTAGGAGTGAATCAGCGCGGAAATGACTTTCGGAACACAAAAGTTCTGAAATTGATGACGTTGCATGTCATATTCTCAGAATTGGAACTGGTTGTTAAAGCTACACAATAACAAACCATTAGCGTACCAAAATTGTTCTCACACAAATACTACCTTGTTATCATCAAAACTTAAATGTCTAGATTCAAAACCAAATCATGTTCTAACAACCCCTTAAGCATTACAGACCGCCTCCAGGTCGATTGTGAGCTCCTCTACTATCTTCTTGTAGAATTTCACACAGTGAATACTTGGTAACATGTGTTCTCTGGGCACATGATCTAATATGCCTCCCTTAGCTTTTCAGGAAGTTCGCGGCTAGAAAAGTTTAACAAACCAGCCATGTTCATAAATTTCTGCTTCCACTCAGTGTACATAACTTGGAGGTTTCTGATGGAAACGTCCCTATCGACCACAACAGGTTCGGCCTTTCCACAACCATCCTTCCAGTGATTGCATGCTTTCACTGACTCTTTATAAGCTTTTCCAGACCTTAAATCTCTGATTTGTTCAACAACCTTTTCCAGTTGAAATTTCTCATTAAGGTAGTCTCGATGTACCCTCTCTTTTTCCAACTTCTCACGTGCTAGATGGTCCTTGTGATCTTTGAGAGTACTCCTTAGCTCTTAGATTTGTGCTTCATAGTCATCCCTAGCATCCTTCTTCATTCTGTTGGATGTTTCCACATATTTCTCTAAGTCTCAAATGATGTGCCAAGCTCGGTCCAACTCTTCATTTCGATGGTCAAGATCAGTATTGGCTCTAACAAGAGCACCTCCACCCAATTCCTCTTCTCTTTCTCGTCTCTGGCCCTCTTCTTGCTGCTTTCGACCTTTTCTTATAACCCATTGTTCCCTTATCTTCCAAGACTTCATTCTTTTGCTTAGTTCAACTGAGTTGAAGTCACAATTGAGAATTTTCCAGTTCATGCTCTTTAATCTTGTCATTGAGCTTATCCACATCTTCAGGTAAGATTGGCTCAGGCTCAGGCACTACAGGAAAAATGGAAGGATCAAAAGGGTACAAAAGCTTAATCATTTACACCCTTTCCTTCACCCATCGGATGCAAGGTTCCTTAGCAATTACATTCCTCTTTCCCAACTCTTTCCCTTTTCTAACAATTTTCTTCCAAGCCTTTCTGACCCTCTTCATATTTGGGTTGTTCACCCCCATGTCATACAAGATGAGCGACTCTAAAGTCTTAGCTTCTGGAGGGAGGTTCATAGCATAATCGTGTTGTCTCAGAGATAGAACAAGGTTGTAGTTAATGCAACCCATAGTCCCCCATAATGGAACATTAGGGAACTCTCCACAACTCACGATAATATTTTCACTCTCCCAATCCCTTATATACCACTTGATATGGCTAGCATTAAGGGATCATAGCTTTTGTGACCATTTAAGCCCTTTGGACACAATTGGACCTTCCTTCTTCAAATGCATCATTAGCCAAGCATGCAAAAGAGAAGCACAACACAAGAGAGTCCCTCATTTCTTCTCGTGACAATCATGTAGGGAAGAGTAAATGTCTGCTATTAGGAATGACACTGGATTGCCAGAGAGAAAGATTTCCACAACTATTTAGTCCATAAAATTGTCCATATTTGGGAAGAGAACTATCCCATAGATTAAAAGAGCCATAACAACATAGAAAACATTCCAATTTCCCACCTTCTCAAACTTCAAGGCAAGATCTTCCAGAAATTCTATATCAAATCCTTTGAAGTCCCCTTTCTTAGCCCAATTGGCAATCACATATAAGACACTAATGTTCAGAGCTGAAGCTAATTTTTAAGGAGTAACATCTTCTTCAAGCTTTGGGAAAGGATTGCATTTCTTCAAACTTCGACCCAAGTTCCTCTCGAATTCTTCCAATGTGGATGCTAATTAGAAATCATAATAAGTGAAACAACGCAACGGCAGGTCGTAGAAACAGGCCAATGTGATAATGGCATATGGGTCCACCTTTTTATTTAGGAGGCTCAACAGATTTCCATGCTCTTTCTTGAAGTTAAAACGCATGGGGGGAGTCAACTTGGAGCTCAATGCCTTCAAACTACCAACTTTTGGATCTTTGTATTTGAATGTATACGTATGTCTTCTTTCTAGATTCATCTTGTTCGTTTACAAGTGTCTTAGATTCCTGAAATAAACAACAAGCAACTAAGAGCTTTGTTTTCTTTCTTCTATGCATATGTAGTGTATGTAGATGAAAGCATGTTGGGTTCATAAGTCCGAGGTACTGATGAATCTAATTGCTTTTCATGGAACAAGGTTCACACTGGATGTGATCTAAGGTTTATAAGAGGGACCTCAGAGTCATGGATTCACACGAATGTTTGTCGCCCACAATAACTACATGTCGGGCGTCAACTCCATCTAGAGAATCTACTTTGAGCGAGATCTTTGTACCAACACTATGAGAGCTATATCTCAGGGGCCCGCACTACACGACCATCGACTTTGGTTCTAGACAAGGTTCCCAAAGTCACACATTCACACGAATATTTGTCGCCCACGACAAATACATGTCGGGAGTCAACTCCATCGAGAGAATCTACTCTGAGTGAGGTCCTCGTACTGACCCTACGAGAGCTACATCTCAGGGGCCCGCACTACGCCACCATCATTTCTAGTAGGCCAAAGGTTAAAGGTTCTACAAAGGTCCTCAGAGTCATGGATCCTTATGCATACATCAAGGCCTACAACAACTACATGCCGGGTGCTAATATTCTCAAAGGATTTACTCTAAGATAAGTTCTCATCCCGACCCTAGCGAGATCTAAATCTCTCGGACCCGCACTACTTAACCATCACTCTATCTTATGTTTATGCTCCAGACTCAGGTAGAGAGTCTTTCCCATAAGGTTTTGCAATCAGAGTATCGATCCAATACCACAGCATGATGAAACCCTAGATTATATAACAGTGAAGCAATAGAAATAACAATAATAAGATAAAGAAAAATCATACAAGTAAAGCAAACAATAAACACACACATAAATCAAACTAGGCTTGACTCACTAAGAGGAGGGGTCTCCAACAGATTCGCCATTTGTCGTACCTCGATAAAATGAGAACGACCTCATAAAGCGTAATCGCACGCTCGCGGATGGACTAACAAAGTCACCACCAAACTTTATTTATCCCCAAAGAGGGAAAGGGAAAATATCGATAAAACCCTTAAGTGAAAATGATAGGGTATGGTCATCGCAACCAATATCGGGTTAGGGAGTCGGTTACGCAAGGGGAAGGTATTAGCACCCCTCACATCTGTTGTACTCAACGGGAACCGTTTGGTTAGTTGTGCGTGTTAGTGTTAGCTTAGACTCGTTAGGATTTTCGAATTATTGAAATGGAAAAGAATAGGGACAAAATGGTTTATTTTTTATTAGGGTGCTCGCCAAGGATTGGGGCCCTCGTGCTTACTTATCCACATAATGAAGTGAGGAATCAGAGATCCGTAGTTCAAGGTAAAAAATAAGTGCGTGTTGGTTGTTTTTATACCTTGAAAAAAGGATTTGAAAGATTGCACGGCTGAGATAAAAAGAGTTTAATGTGTTGAGGTATTTTGACTAGATGAGAGAGTTAGGACGGTCGAGAACTACATCTTGTGTTCTCCTTCTCGGGATATTGTTGACTACACCCCGCTCCTTTTTCATCTTATTTTTAGAAAGAGTTTCGATATTTTTATGTGTTTTGAAGTTTGATTGAGAAAAAACACTCGAAGCTAGTCGGGGTTTATTACGCGTTGAATTGATTATAGGATGAAGAGAGCTCGAACCACGAGAACTACATCTCAGATCCTCACTCTCAGGAGATCGTTGGCTACACCCCGCTCCTTTTTCATCCTTTTATTGAAAAGTGTTTGATAGTTGTTAAGTGCTTTTGATTCTTGATTTGGGAAAATGAGATTGACATTGGTCAAGCATTTGATGATCATTTGTGAAAAGGTAGGTGTGAGAGTTTGAAAATGATTTGAGCGGTTTGAAAATGATTATAGTTGAGGTGATGATAAAATCCACTCGGTGTTGGACCAAGGGTTCATGGTTTAATAATGATTATGGAAGTGATATTGGAATGACTTGAATTTTTATGAAAATTGCTTGACGTTGGATCAAGCTTTTATTAATTTATTCTTTGAAAGATGGTTGATTTTATTCTTGAGCTAAAACTACATAAAAAGAAAGCAATCAAGACGAAAGCGGTAAAAATATTACACGTCATGAGAATGGGGGTACATTTGTCAAATGGGGATAGGATAAAGTGATTAAAAATAAAATCCATCAAACAAATGCACATAAATAAAAGTGTCTAGTGCAAGGCAAGATTCATTGTAAGAAAGCCCAAGAGTAAGCTATATGAGGTTGATGGCGATGCTAAAAGCGATTGACTTACAAAGGTGTTAAAAGGAGATCGACATTGAATCGAGAATTATTTGATCTTTTTAAAAATGGTTTAGCATGATGTAAATGCTTAAAGTAATTACCAATTGGATATCAACAATAAAGCATAATGCATGGTTTAAATAAAATGGGAATTGCACAAGTTAATAGATCAAACAAGCACAAGATAAATTCAAGCAAATCTCAAGAAAAAAGAAAAAAGCAATTAATTAATTTAAATAAATATATTTAATATAATTATTCAAAGGTATTAATTAATTAAATTAAATAAAATCATTTAATAAAACTACTCAAGATATTTAGTAATAAAATAAAATAAAATTGTTTAATAAAATTAATCAAGATATTAATTAATTAAATTAAACAAACTTGTTTAACTAAATTAATCATCCCATTAATCATTTACAAGAAAAAGAGGAAATAATAAAAAAATAAGAAAAAGGAAATGTGCTTACTAAGAGAAAAGGCCCATCTTGAGACACTGTAAGCAACAAAGAAGCAGGGTGCAGGAAACAAAAATACAGGCCCAAGATGACAGGGAGGCCCAAGGTGATGGGAGAGTCTATTACTCTCAGTCAACCTCTGTTGACTAAAGAAATCAGTCTGGACCACCAGATCAAGAGACCTAACCTGGTCAACAGATCTGAATGGTGAAAGGGCCTAGGAGCATGGTAAGTAGGTGGAAGGCGCGCATGGAATCCATGGCTGGGAATATTCCCTGACCGATGACAAGTGTCCACGGTGGAGACACCTGTCACCACCACCCTAAGCCAACAGTAATAACACATTAAAACAAAAAGGTAACACACTGAAGAAACACAATTCATTTTCAACTATTGCTCTCCATTTCTCACCCCAAAAAAACTCCCTCTCTCTCTCTCTCCCTCTCCCTCTCTCTCATTATCATCCCCAAGGGTTGGCCTAGTGGTGGAGGCTTGGGTCTTGAGAGTATGCTCCTCTCAAGGTCTCAGGTTCGAATCCTACTAGGTGCAATCAACTCTTGTGTGGGCCAGTCCATACGGAGCTTTGCTCTGGCTTGAAACGGAGCCCCCGCTAGTGGACGGTGGGTATTGGTCCCTCTTGGATTAGTCGGTCGCAAGGCCGGATACCAAGATTTGAAAAAAAAAATGTCAACCCAGAAACCGGTGGTGTCCACCGCGTTGGAAATCGCTTCGGAGGCGGCGCACCACCAAACCCTAAATTTTTTTACCACATTAAGCCTCTCTTCGTCCTCTCTTAGAATCCACAAGTCAAAAAACAAAATAAACGTCAGAACACCATAGATTTAAACCAAACACCGAAACCTAACGAACTGTAAAGCCAAATTAAACACGAAGCAAAGGTAATTGGATTTCATGGTAACGGGGGAATTAACCTACGCGGCGAGAGCTTCAACCTGGTATGAAGATAAGCAACTTCGCTAGAGGCCTACGGTGGAGCTCCGACGAGGTTCGAAAAAGGTCCGGTGAGTTCCTTTCTTTTCCTTTTTACTCCTTCCTCTGTGGATAGATGAAAACCTCTTCTTTGTAGTTTTTTTTGTTCTATCCGTAGTTAGGGTTTTATTTTGCTCAGAGTAATGCTAGGTTCATCCTCTATGAAATATGAAATGGATTATGATATATAGTCTTTAGGTTTGGAAGAATTTAGGTTAAGAATAAGGTTAGGATTGATCGTGATTTGGTTAGGATAGAAGTTTGGAAGAGTTGGGTTTTGATTCTATTATGAGCGGTGTGGTGCAACCCTTAAATTGTGGGAAATTCGTTTTGCAAGTTTTGTGGTCCCCATCTTGTATGCGTACATCCTTGTTCTGCTGAAACAATTGAGAAAATATTCTTTTTGTTTTTCCTTTACATATGTGTGCTGAGATATCTGGTGTGGCCCCCCTGATTTATCCTTTTGAATTTCAATGGTGAGGTGGACTTTAATTGACTTGAAATTCTGTTGTTACACTGAGTTTTATTCATGCTTGAATTTTGTATGTTGAATGTATGTAGTACTTAAACTTATTCTTGCTGCTGCTGATGTGCATTTGGAGGGTCCCCTCAACTTGATCATGTAATATGTACTGCTGCCAAATACATGTATGTGTGCTTGATGAAATAAAATTGGCTATGCATGCAATTGATTTAAGAAACAGTCATGAGATTTTTGTAGTGAGCTAGGAAATTAGTGATGAAAATTGTGAATTTAAATGTGATGTCACTATTTTTCCCTTTTTGCTGCAAACTGTTAGAATTAGTCCTTCTTGATTCATGACGCTTGAATGGTGCTCTGACTTAGTTTTTTTTTTTTTGTCTTTCTTTATTGCATATTTGGATGGATTGATGAAAAATGAGGGTGTACACAAGGGTCAGTGATGGATGGCATAAGGCATGTTACACGAAGTATGATGGCTGGCGCGATTTTTCCTACAAGCTTGGAGGATTTTGTTTAATTTTCTTTGTATATATTTTTTGTATTTGAATACTATGAAGTAAAGTACTTTGTATTTGTAACACTTATTTTTTATGTAATGCATTTTAGAATCCTATGCTAAATGTAAAATACAATGCTCATGTAATGCATACTATTATTTAATGAAACAATATTTTTTTAATTGCAAATTGATTACTTTATCTAATTACTAATCAACTCCTAAAACTTGATTAATAACAAGACAAACAACCAAAACCCAATTAAAAAAATGAAAATTAAAATAGACTTAAAAAAAATAGTCAAAGACCAAATTCCAATCCCTTGACTTTTGATTTCTTTTCTAATTATTTCAAAAAACAAGAAGCAATGATGATACAAATACAAAATGAATTAAGCCAATGACGTGGACAAGTTCTTAGAAATAATTTATTCAACAACTTGTCTCAGATGGACTTAAATAGATGAAATTTTGATTAATGACATGACCAGAGGAAATGGTCATGTTAACACAGGTGACCAATTTTATATTATAAAAAAGAAAGGAGGACAAATTTAGGGTATGACACATATGTTATGAGTATTTTTATCCTTCCTAATGCAGTGTGTAATAATATTGGGAAAATGCTTAATTCCTTCTAGTGGGGATGAGTAGTATAAATAGGGGGATTCATTGAATGTCTTGGGATAAGCTTGCTTGTACTAAGAAGGAAGGTGGGTTAGAGTTTAGAACTTTAAAGCCTTTAACATGTTCATGGTGGCTAAACAAGTTTGGAACCTGCTGAAAAACCACATGCTCTTGTTTCAAGAATCTTCAAAGCAAGGTACTACCCTATAACGTCTTACTTTGATGCTAACCTTGGTTATAATCCTAGTTTTTTGTGGAGGAGTATCTGGAAAGCGGAGGAAATTTTGACCTTAGGGTGTAGATGGAGTATTGGGGATGGTACTCACATCATGGTAATGAATGAACCTTGGATTCAGGGGAAAAGGGATGGGTGTCTAAGCGGTCCCCAGACACAAGGTGCGTATGGTATTACTGTTAGAAATCTTATGTTGCCTAATGTGAAACAATGGGATAGGAGGGTTATAAGGGATTTGTTTAACTTTGCAGATGCTGAAGAAATCTTACAGGTGCCTTTATTGGAGGAGGTGAAGGAGGATAGGTTGATTTGGAAGGAAGAACAAAATGGTTCCTATAGTGTGCGTTATGGATATAGATTGTGGAGGAGCTTGCATATGAGTCATGCGAATGGGAGAGGGGAGGAGGATTGGTGCAGTCTCTAGAATATCAAAGCCCCACCTAGAGTCAAGCATCTACTTTGGAGAATCTGTACAGGATGCTTAACGACCCGTGATAGACTCTGACAACATCATGTTCCTTGCCTTTACTTGTCAGTTTTGTGAGAATGACCTTGAAGATGATTGACATCTGATCTTTGGTTATAATGCAACAAACAAGTGTTGGAGGGCATCAGGTTTGTCCTCTCTTATAGACGCTCATTTACATTCTTTTAATGATGCTAAGTCACTTATCTTTGATATATGTAGTAAGGAGGATAAGAAAGATTCTGGAAGATTTACAGTTATGATAGATGAGATATGGAAGAATGTGAATAATGTTATTTGAAACAATGAGTACGAGGAAACCCCTAAACTTGGTTGGTTAGCTTTTCATAAGTGGGAGGAATGGTTCATGGCCCCAAAAGTTCAAGATACTGGAAATGCCCAGCATTATTCTATGACTTGGAATCTGCCAAGGGAAGGTTGGTTGAAATGTAACGTGTATGCGGCTTTTAATAAACACCATGGTACTGCTAATAGAGGATGGTGTGTGCGTGATAACCTCGGGAATTTCATTATTGCAGGTGGGCTTAGGATCCTGGTACTCTCTTCGTTATTGAAGCTGAAGCTTTGGCCCTTAAAGAATCAATCCATGGAGCTATCAGCTTGCATATGGAAAATGTTATTTTCGAAAGTGACTCCCAAAGAGTAGTCTAAGCCATTCATTTCAATCACAACAGTGGATCCAAGTTTAATTTTATTATCAATACTATTAAAGCTTTGTTATCTCTTTATCCAAACTTTGAGGTAAAGTTTATTAAGCGTCAAGCGAATATGGTTGCCCATTCTCTTGAAAGGGCGGCCAATTATTGTTCTAGGCTTATTAAATTTAACTTGATTCCTCCTTATATTGAACAAGTTCTGATTAATGAATTACATTGAGTTTTGTTCTGGACTGGACCAATGGCCAGGCATGGCCCAATCCACTTCTGCTCCCAGAACGACCCAATTGCCTAAGTCCAATCCACAAAGGGGCAAAAGTTACCTTTCTGCCCCTCCAACCGGGAATGGATGCATCGCTCCTCCCCGGGACAGCTGCCCGTTCCGCACAGCTTCTTCACTCTCGGAACAGCTAAGGGCATGTGCCCAAAACTGTGCTTATGCTCGACATAACGGCTAGTTTTGGGCACCCTGCCCGACATAACGGTTAGTTTGGGCAGTTACCTATTCTTCGGGAAAACAGTTATTTCACCCCGAAAATAGGACCGTTGGCCACGCACTGGGGGCACTATATAAACCCTCTCACTTGAGAGGGTCAGATATCCGATAATCACCCTTGAAACTCATACTTTGTACTTGCCCCTTTTCTCTGACCCTTTCTTACTTGAGCGTCAGAGTGCCTTGCAGGTACACCCCCTCTTCCTCTCCATACGCCCAGCATCTCAGACGTACTTGGTGGCCCACTTCAACAGAATCTGATCAAGCCTTCACGATCAAGTTTGTTTTGATAAAAAAAATTAAAAGTAGCAAAAACGTAAATATATTAAACTTTAATATTTTTTACTCTTTTATTATGAAACTATTTACTAACCGATTTTGCATTTGTTCTTTTACCATTTTGATGGAATCAAATTAAAAAAAGATTAAAATAAAAAAGGAATCAACATAATAATATTAGCAGTTTTAAAATATATTTTAGTATATACTTTTCTTTTACTTATTAATAGCTTGTGTGTTTAGTTGGATTTTTAAGAGAAAAACTTAACCAATAAAAAATTTTTGGTTTTATTTTTGTAATTCTAATACAAAATTCATATTAATTTAAAATGAGTTAGTTGATTATTTTAAAATTTTAAAAAATTAATGTTAAAATATTAGATAATAACATCTTTAAACACTTTTAATTTTTTATACTCTTAAAATAAATACATCAATTATCATAAAAAATAGTATATAGTAATAAAATCGAAGTTGACATAAAAAATATTAAAGTATTTATACTACTTTTTTTTAATAAGCAATGATTCAATTAAATGTCGAGTACAAGGGGGTACTCGAATCCCTTACAAAAACTAATCAACTAGAATCAACAAAACGAGACAAAAGGGTATTACACCACTCAGAGAAACAAATCAGGAACAGAGTTTGGAAAGCTGTATGATACCATTCCCAAGATAAAATCTTGAATTTCGTCCAGCATTCTTCAAAGTTAGGTATTGTCCCATTAAAAATAATACTGTTACGCAAAGTCCAAATGATCCAAGAAGCGGCAAACCAAATGACACCAATCACCCTATGAACCTCCTTCCCCTTTAGCGAATTAACCATGAAAGGAAACTCGGCTAAATCCTCCCAATTCGACGCGATATCCGAACCAAGCCAACTAGAGATTGCTATCCATAATTTTATGCTTAAAATGCAGCTACCAAAAACGTGATCTCTTGTTTCGCCCACATTGAAACACAAGACGCAACACTTGTCTCGATCATCCACCAAAATTTTCCTCTTCATTAATTAATCTCTAATGGATAATCTGTTAAGAATCCAAGGCCACCCAAACAGTAAAATGTTTGACGGAGCTGGTATTTTCCACAACACCTTGATAGCACTACTCACCCTAGGCGAAATGAAACTATACAATTGCCTAGTCCTCATCAAGCTATAAGCAGAATAGGCTGAAAAAGAAAGCGATTTCTCAGTAATCCACTCAATAAAATCATCCACTTCCTGCTCCAGTTTGAGATCTTCTGCCTAGTCCTACAAAAAATCACCATAAACAGATTCGCCTTCAATGTTGGACAACCCTGTAACAATTGGATTCCAACTCCAAAAACCGTTCTCTCACGTCTCTGCTTCTGCCACACTACAAAAAGGATATGCAGATGAAGCAAAAACTTCAGGAAAAACCTCTCTCAACTGTCTATTTCCATCCCAACAGCTAAACCAAAAAGAGTGGCCAAGCCATTTCCAATTCTGCACCAAGCATTCTCAGAAAGATAGTTGCCTCCAACATTCTACGTTGAATCGATCAATATGAGATCGCGCCACCAAATTGAGTCGCCACGAATGATCAAATTTGTGCTACTATTGAACATCTTCACTTCAGGCTTCACATATCTATGGTTGTTCAATCCTCTCCAAATCGTGTTTCTATCATTAATAATACGCCATTTCCACTTCATAAGTAAAGCTTTGTTAAAAATTTTAAGGTTAAGGATTCCAATACCTCCTTCATCCTTCAGCTTGTGTAACACCCCAAATTTTGTAAGAATATTTATTTAATTTATTTGAATATAATATTTGTGAATTTTCGGTGAATTTTGGCGGGTTGTGTTGACGTTGGCTTTTTCGGGGAGTTTTGGTTATTTAATTGAATAATAGTATGTAATATGAATATATTAGTATCATTATTAATTTAAATAATATTAGAGGAATTAAGGGTAAGATGGACTTTTGAGAAGGTTTAGTGAGGGTATTATTGGAAAAGCCCATTTTAGAAGCCCAAGAGTTAGGTTTGGCAAAAAGGAGAATTTGAGAATAGGATTCATTTTGTCAGACCGTGAAAAGAAGGAGAAAGGCGAGAGCTCTAAGGAAAAAGGAAAAGGCAAGGATTCGAGAAGGTTTCCAAAGACTCAGTAGAGAAAGCTCTAAATCGACAATCTAAGGTATGGGGAGTATTGTCTTTCATTGTTTTCAATATAGGAATTCGATGTGTTTAAAGCTGATTTTGAGGTTTTATGTGGGTTCATGGGATTTATGAGTAAATTGATTATTTGAGGGTATTTTGTGAATCGATTACTAAGGGTTAAATTGAATCGGATAAAATAGGCATTGAGGGTGATTTTCCCTGTCGATGTTGTTTCGACCTTGTGGTGAGAGGGATTTATGGGGTTATGGGAATCTTGAGAATTTGTGAAGGTTTAGGTGATTTGAGGTTTCGAACAGTGTAATTAATCGACCTAATAGTCGTAGGTTTTATGCCTTTGATTTCCATGATGCCTTAGGAATGTTGTAGGGATGTTTTTGGGGTAATTGGGGTTGAAATCGTATGAGTTTTTGGGTCTGTTGTGCTACTGATGCGTAGCAGCGATTTCCTGAAATCGCAGGTTCGCAAAGCGAACCATTCCTTCGCAAGGCGAACACTCGCCCCAGGCTCGCAAAGCGAGTAGCGCAGCAAGTGCGCGATAATTTGTTTGATGATACTGGGATGAAATCTGGGAGATAACTTCTAGCTCGCAAAGCGAACGTCCCAGCGAAGGGCTTCGCAAAGCGAATGAAGGTGGCGAGGAAAGGCAGAATGGGAACTCTTTGGTTTTTGTATGGGATTTGGGGTTCGCTGGCAGCTTGCACAGCGAACGCCAGAGCGAACGAGTTCGCAAAGCGAACATTCTAGCGAACGCCTGCTGTTCGTGAATTGTGTTGTGATTTCTGTGTTGTCTTAATGTTTTGATGCTGTGATTTTTCTGATGATTTACCATGATGTTATTGACGACTATGAGATGATGATTTTGTGATGTTTTGATGAATAGTTGATGACATGATTAACATGAGATTTTGATGAATGATGATGCACATAATGGTTTTATTGATGATGATGATTATTGACGTTGTGTATCATGCATTTATAGCATTTCAGTGATGATGTTATACTTCAATCCCATTGTGTGGATTTGAGGTAAATTTGGACGTGCTACGGTTCTTATGTGGAACTGATCCTAATGACGGGGATCTTTGGAGGGTGATGGCCTAGTGTCCATCGCTTGTGACGATTGGTACCACATGCATGATTTATGATGTTGTGATTTTTGATGTTTTCCTTCGTGATGACCCTGACGATGTTGTATATGATGATGACGTCAATTTTATGCATATCTTGTTTTTATGTTGATTATAATGAATTGTGATTACTCACCCTGCCTGTTTGAATGTTGCCTCCACGTGGGTAACGTGCAGGCGATCAGGCTTAGCTGTGGATACCTTCGAGGACTTTTGGAGTTTATTTGCTTTTGGTCGATGTAGAGGGTCTTGCTCTGATATTGTAACATCAGGTTAGGTCGTTGAGTCGAACAATGTTGAGTTATTAATTTGATGTTATTTGATTGTTATGGTTTTAATTGAAAACTTTTTGATTTTGGATTATTGTGGTTATGGTGGTTCCGCTGCTATTTGATGGATTTTTGATTATTTTGAGGAAAACCCGTTGTTCACGGAGCAAATGTTTTATTTTGAGTTTATTGAGAAATGTGCACCCTTTTGAGGTTATTTTACTCTGGTAGTTTCTGTATTTTGTCGTGTTTATTTGTGGGGTAGAAAAGGGTGTTACATTAGTGGTATTAGAGCCTGGTTGGTCCGTCCGGCCAGGTTTTACGTGATGTCAGTCCCCTGTCGGTTGACAAGTGTGTGTACAATGTCGATGTTTTAGTTCTTCTAACTTTGTTGGTGGTGTGCAGGATGGCTGGAAGAAATTATCGTGCAATTGCTGATGCATTGGAATCAGTTGCTAATGTGGTGGCTCAACTCAATTCGAATGGTGGAGCTCCAGATGAGTTTCGTGCTTTGGGGAAGTTTCAGAGGAACAATCCACCGACTTTTGTGGGTGCTCATGATCCAACAAGTGCACACAAGTGGCTGAAGGCAATCGAGAAGATCTTCCGGGTGATGGGGTGTACTGATGAGCAACAAGTTCAGTTTGGAACGCATATGCTGGAAGAAGAGGCCCAGGATTGGTGGGATAACACCCGTCAGAGACTCGCAGATGTTGGCACTGTGATAACCTGGGCTATGTTTAAGCAGGAGTTTCTGGGGAAGTATTTTCCAGAGGATGCTCGTGGCAAGAGAGAAGTGGAGTTCCTTGAGCTGAAGCAAGGAGACATGACTGTGACAGAGTATGCTGTGAAGTTCGAGGCACTGGTGAAGTTCTGTCCACATTACAACCGTGCTGATGCTGAGATATCCAAGTGTCTCAAGTTCGAGAATGGGCTGAGACTAGAAATTAAGCAGGGTATTGGGTATCAACAGATCCCAGGTATGCTGAGTTAGTGGACAAGAGCAGAATCTATGATGAGGATAGTCGAGCTCGATCTGCTCACTACAAGCAGTTGAGTGAGAAGAAATGGCAGTATAAGGGGAAACCTTATACAACTTCAGCTGACAAAGGGAAGCAGAAGGCTTCAGAGGGGAAAAAGACAAGTGGGGGAGCAGCTCCCGCTTTTGGGAAGTGTTATAAGTGTGGCGAGCAAGGCCACTGTGCTGATGTATGTACCAATAATGTGTTGAGGTGCTACAGGTGTGGTAAGAATGGGCATAGAGCTACTGATTGCAAAGATGAAGGTTCAACCTATTTCAATTGATGAGAGAAGGGTCACATCAGTACCCAGTGTCAGAAGCCGAAGAAGACTACCACTGCTACTCAGACCAGTGAAAGAGTGTTTGCTTTGAGTAGTGCAGAGGTGCCAGAGAAGGACAACCTGATTCGAGGTACTTGTTTTATTAATAATACCGAGTTGATTGCTATTATTGATACCGGTGCTACTCATTCTTTTATCTCGATTGAATATGCTAATAGACTGGGTTTGAAGTTATCTGATATAAATGGTAATATGGTAATAGAAACTCCAGCTAATGGTTCTGTTACTACTACCTTTGTGTGTTTGAGATGTCCTGTGACAATTTTTTAGAAGAGTTTTGTGATGGACTTGGTGTGCCTACCCTTGCACCATATCGATGTAATATTTAGAATGAACTGGTTGGAGTTCAACCATGTTCATATCAATTATTTTACTAAGACTGTGGAGTTTCCTGAGTTTGGCGATGCTGGAGAGTTGATGTTCTTGTCTGCTAAGCAAGTGGATGAACCGGTGGAAGATGAAGCCCTGGTGTTTGCATCGTTGCAGATTGATCGTGAAGCTGCAAGTGTCGACTTACCTGTTGTATGTGAATTTCCAGATGTGTTTTCGGAGGACATCAGTGATTTGCCTCCAGAATGTGAAGTAGAGTTTGCAGTGGACTTGATACCAGATACGAGTCCAGTGTCCATGGCTCCTTATTGGATGTCAGCTTCTGAGTTAAGTAAACTGAAGAAACAGTTGGAAGAGTTGCTTGAGAAGAGGTTTGTTCGACCAAGTGTTTCTCTGTGGGGTGCTCCTGTGCTGTTAGTGAAGAAGAAAGACGGAAGTATGAGGTTGTGTGTTGATAATCGGTAGTTGAATAAAGTGACTATCAAGAATAAATATCCACTTCCGAGAATCGACGATTTGATGGATCAGCTAGTAGGTGCTTGTGTGTTTAGCAAGATTGATTTGAGGTCTGGTTATCATCAGATTCGTGTTAAGCCTGATGATATTCCGAAGACGGCTTTCAGGAAGAGGTATGGTCACTATGAATATACTGTGATGCCGTTTGGAGTGTCCAACGCACCTGGTGTGTTCATGGAGTATATGAATCGGATTTTTCATGAGTATTTGGATAAGTTTGTGGTGGTGTTTATCGATGATATTGGTCGCGACTTTACGTATATGGTCGGATTACTACTGCAAGTATACAACTTATCGTGTAGTTTTAAAAGATTGTCGAACCCACAGGGATTAATAATCAACCTAGAGTGATCGATTATTGCGGTGTAAAGCTAAGGCTAGATTTGGCGGTAAAAGAAATTTGGTTTTTAACGGGATTTGAAAAACAACAATAAAGAAGAGACCGGAGAATGATTTCCGTGCTCCTTGGGACTCCGTAAAATCTGAGTGTTAACAAAGGTTTGGAAATTGGTCTGAAGGATATACCAGTTTAAAGTCTTGACCTCATGCTCTCGCGGTCTTAACCAAGCCGCACCTAATGACCCCAAGATTTTGCTCTCGCTCGCTCGTTAGTTAAAAGGTGCGTTTTGAAAACTAACATAAACTAAATGAGGCCCTAAAGCGCTCTCGCTGCATTTAGGCTCAATGTCCGATGCCTACTATCCGACGATTACCTCAAACTCTCGCTCTATTGGACACGCCTTTGTGTGTTTCTCACTCTCATGACGAAATGCTATTAAACCACCTCTCGCTCTCACGACAAGGCTGCCTAAATTCAGTTTAGACACCAAGACCAGAATTTTAAAAACAAAATTTAAACACCGAAGGTTCTACAGAGTCCCTTCGGAACGACGATCCTCAATCTACGGACTCAAAGCAATTCTACTCAGACATAATTAAATCTAACACTAATGCATTAACATTTCTGAAGTTTAAAACATACATATTGGTTGGTTTTTGTTTAAGATCAGATTTACACTTTGATGGTGAAAACAAATTATAAAGCATAAAAGTAGGATTAAATAATGCAGTAAAATAAACGAATTGTAAATAACCTGAAATGCGAAGTAATTAAACGGAAAATGAAACTTGTATTAATTAGTTGATCCAAGTGTACATCAGCAACAATAGGAACGAAAAGTACAACAGATGTATCAATCTCTAGGTATGAGCGATCGATACTATGGCAAATGATATAAGTGGTTAGGCTAATGAAATTTCGGCAGCGCTTCCGCAAGGTTCTTGGATCCCCAAATGCAGACCTCTGATGCTCTATATATAGGAAAATCTGGCTCCAAGTAGTTGAATTCAAAATTTGAAAACTAAACTTGCAAACTGCCAGAACTGCCTCAGAAAACTGCTCCCGCGAAGCAACGACGGTCGCCGTAGGGCTAATGGCGGTCCCCATTCATCTGGGCTTTGAATTTCCCTCCTTTTCTGCTATGGCGAGCGCCATTCAGTTGAACTGGGGGGAATGGCGAACACCTTTCATCTGGGTGAGGCTGAATCATGCAATTCTCCACTTTTTTATTCTTTTGAGCTCAATTCTTAATCTTTTCTTCTATGGAGCTGATAAGGGACCTGTAAATGGAAAATGAAAGGAAACATAAGAAAATAATACATGAAATGACAATGAATCGATAAAAATATGATAAAACATGCACGAATTGAATCGAAATAAACGATACGGAATCGAGTCATCAAACTCCCCCACACTAAGGCCTTTGCTTGTCCTCAAGCAAACTCCCAATGTAATAAAACAGTAAGCACGATGTTTCGACTCTTAGGCATGACAAAAACAATCCAAGCACTAGGTTGTTAGGCTACAGTGAAACGAATAGGTACTGAATAGTGAAAACAAGGATATCGTAGTGACACGATTCCACAAAAGTAGACGAATATTCCCTTCCTATGCAATACCAAATCAAATCATGACATTATAACTAGACCTATATCCTTCATCTTATTTCACCTCTTTTTCATTCGAGCGCAATCACATTAAGCCCGTTATCCTTTGTACTTACATGGTAAGCGAACCTATTAGTGTTTACGATCTCTTATTCAACAAAATTTTTTATTTTTCGCATTTTATGCTTTCTTTTGCTTACGAATTTCAAGAGTCCGAACCTTTAGGCTAAATGGTCGGGTGTGGACCACCTAACTTAGCAGGAACATGTCTAAGCTCTAACAGAATTTCATCCAATGATGAACGAATACCTGCAAAATTAGAAAAAGGTGTCGTGTATGCTTGGGTGCTAGACCCAGGAATGTCAGTGGTACGACTATGAGTACGGGGCTGCTCATAATGCTGCCCCATGACATCACGGTAATGCCTCTCGTCGCTCTCCTCCTCTAAATCATGGGCTCCTAGATCAAATAGCCAATTGGCGCTTCGACGCACATTAATACACTCAGCATTTGGCAAAGAAAAACCTCGGAACTCACGTGTCCGGACCATAAAGTGATACTTGTTACGATGCAAACTCTTGACAAGCCGCGCATTACGGCAAAAGTCAATGTCGGTATAGAGACAAGGTATGCTTTCTTCGTTTTCTAAATCGGCATCTAAGTCTAAACAGGTGGCAATGGCAGTAATGATACCGCCTATGCAGATGGAACCGTCGACTCTGTTCGCTACACTAATAAAATGGGCCAGGAGGAGCGGTGTAGGATTCACTCGGGTTTGGAAAAGTGCACTGTGAATAAAGAACAGATCCTTAGAATTCACGTTCCCTGGGTTTTCTCGGCCGAAAATGGTGGAGGCGAGAGTGCGGTGAAAATAACGAATAGCAGGGTTATGGATGGTCGTGGCTTTCAAGTCCTCCTATTTGGTGGCTCTTGTGTTGGTTATGTGATTCCAGAATTGGAAGGCTCCTTCCTCCCAGTCACTGTCCAAGGGTGCTTGAGTCACAAGACCCTCACCGGTAGGAAAACCAAAATATTCAGCTATCTGCTCATGAGTTGGCGAATAATCAACGTTAAAAATTCTGAAATAAATGGTTCCGGTGGTGCGGTTAAGATCATGGACATATTGGACTGAACTAAGAAACTCATAAGTAAGTCTAACGGAAGAGGGATTAAACATGGAGCAGAAACGAGTCATACCTAAGTTCCTGAGCATCCACGAGACGCTATCATAAAGACCCAAGGTGCGAAGAGTTTCGGGCTCTGGATACCTTGTGGCATAGACTGGCCTTTTGAATACTCGGTGAAAGTTCGAACGCATGGTGGCTCCAATTTCTCCATCGGGGAACTCAATGCCCATGTAATCTATCTCTTGGTTAGTAGCCATGGTTGTTTCTTAGGAGGATGGTGCTTGTGGAAATTTTTTGAAGTGTGTAGAGAAATGGAAAGTGGTTTTGAGAAAGGTGAATGGTAATGTGTGGTTAGGGGTGTTTAAATAAGGGTTAAATGGGTGAATATGGATGGTTAGAAGTTAATGTGGGATGTTGAAGGGTTTACTAGGTACTTAGGGGGTCTAGGAACATGCAATAGTGTCTTGAATGGGTATTAAGGAGGCAAAAGCGTGTTTCACGAAGAAAATAGCGCGTTCTACCTGTTCGAAGGAACAACGAGCGCCGTTATGCATATGGCGACCGCCATTTGCTCCAGGTACGCCTTTTGGTTTCTTGGTTGGCAGAATGCAAACTTGTTACTAATTTTTTTTTTGGTTTTTCTTGTTTTCTTGACAAACCTAAATTTGCTAAACATTAACAACTAGTTAAGTAAGGATTTAAAACACTAAAATAAAAACTTAAAGAGAAAGAAATTTGCATTAAACGAAACTGAAGTGCATTACATTTACACGTCGGCATCCCGACGGCAGTACAAACGATACAAGAAAGGGAAACACTATACATGTAAGCAAACTATCCTAAGAAAAACAGGGAAATAGGTGCGGCTATGGATCATCCATGATGTTGTCTAAGGGATTAGACAATTTGGAACATATGGTCCAACTCCTCATGTACGACATCCATAAGTCCAATGAAATCGACTCGGAGAGAGGAAATCTCATCTCAGAAAGAATCCACTTCGAACTGGAGAGCATTAATAGCAGCAGTTACATTCAAAGGTGGTGTATCAGGATCGACTTCAGAACCTTGAGTGGCCTCGGCAGACATAATGGTATCTCGGTTTTGGTAAGCCTGAGGAGAGTCGGGTGGAGTCAGAAACTCATTGACGACCTCCAAGTCATAGAGCCAATTGTCCTTATTGTGCACACTGGTCTTTTCATGGTTGGGTAAGGTGAAAGTATGGACTACAGCATTATCGATAAGTAACTCGAATTCAATCGGGCCAAGATTAGCAATAATGCCTCTGTTGAAACAAAAACTAATGTCCATCGAGCGAAAACCACCGAATGCAAAGGAACGGTTCAGATGGTACCTCATCCCAATTGCATCAGCAATCATAGTCACAAGCCTACCTATTAAGATCAGTTCAAAGGAATCACGGGCAATACGAATGAAATTAGCAAGTAAATATGGGGCTGCATTGACAGGTCTTCCCTGGGATGCGCAGAGCATGATATATATAGCTCATCCCTCGACACAGATGTAATGTTCTCTTCTTTTCCAAAGAAGGTGTGAGCGAGAACCATATGGAAATATCTCCATCCAGGATTGTGGATGGTTTCAGAAAACAAGGCATCAGGTTCGGCATTACCATTTCCGATTATGGTACCCCATAAATGTTGAAGATTATAGCTAGTGAAGGCATCAGCAGGGGTCTTGGTCACAACATCGGGTTCATTAGGAAAACCCAATAATTCAGTGAATTCATGGTGGGTGAATCTGTACTTGTTTCCAAATAACCTGAAGGTAGCCAATCCGCGGCCAAATCCGAAACAACGGGTGGCATCATAATAGAGGGAGCTTAAGAACTCCAAGGTCAGGCTACGGTAAGTGCTAAATCTCTTCTCTAAGGCAAAGTGAGACCAACCTATCTGGCTCAGAAGGAAAACAACATTGTCTCGGATGCTAAGGGTTTACATAGCTAAGTCGTTAGGATAGATGGACAGAACAAAGTCTCTTTGAGACAAAGCCTCAAATCGACGCCTCTGGACATCGTTCCTGAAAACAACGACACGGTTTTCAAAAGTTTGCATGGTTGCTGGTCAAAGTTTTCCTAGAGAAGGGTCTCCTGAAAATTGAAAAACATTACAATATTAGGGGAATAATACTATTAGCTACGCGTTAGTACGATAAAAATAGTGATAATAATCATAATACTGATAATGATAGCAACAATTATGAGATGCAACAAACAGTGATGTATATTGTATAGATTTCATACTAAACATGCATGCAGTGTCCTAAAACTAACAAAGTAAAATAAAAACTAAAGATCGTGGTTTAGCTCCCACAGAGCTCTTTGTTTAATGTCGGAAGCTCGACATTAGAATCGAAAAGGGCATCATTTGTCGGGAAGAGCGGGAAGCTCTTCCAACTTGTAATTAGTGATGAATTCCTTATTTTCTACTAAGTGGTAGTGCTTGAGTCTCTGGCCGTTCACAAAGAACGTCTCATTCGACTTTCCTCTAATTTCAACTGCTCCACTTGGTAAGACTTTTGTAACTTCGAAAGGACCAGACCATCTAGAACGTAATTTTCTGGGAAAAAATTTAAGCCTAGAGTTAAAGAGGAGAACTATATCTCCTTCATTAAACTCCTTCTTTGTTATCCTTTTATCATGCCACTTCTTGGTTCTTTCTTTATATATTTGGGCATTTTCATAGGCATCTAGTCTTAGTTCTTCTAATTCATGGATATCCAGAATCCTTTTCTCGCCTGCTGCCTTATGATTCATATTCAGGGTCTTAATGGCCCAATAAGCTTTATGCTCAAGTTCCACAGGCAGATGGCACGACTTTCCATAAACTAGTTTGTACGGTGTGGTTCCTATGGGGGTCTTGTAGGTTGTTCTGTAAGCCCACAGAGCTTCATGAAGTTTAGTAGACCAATCCTTCCTAGAGGTTGCAACGGTTTTTTCTAAAATATGCTTGATCTCCCTATTCGACACCTCTACTTGTCCACTAGTTTGAGGGTGATAGGGTGTTGCTACTCGGTGTCGTACTCCGTATTTAAGCAATAGCTTCCCGAAAACATTCGAAATAAAATGGGAACCGCCATCACTAATGACAATTCTTGGTACACCGAATCTGGGAAAGATTATGTTCTTGAAAAGTTTTACCACCACTCGTGCATCATTTATAGGTCAAGCTATCGCTTCAATCCATTTTGATACGTAATTAACTGCGACGAGTATGTATTTGTTTCCAAAAGAAGATGGAAAGGGTCCCATGAAATCAATGGCCCATACATCAAAGACTTCGACTTCCAAAATTCCCTTTTGCGGCATCTCATCGCGTCTAGAAACGTTTCTAGTGCGTTGGCACCGGTCACAGTTCATAATGACAATGTGAACGTCCTTCCAAAGGTTCGGCCAAAAGAGGCCAGATTGTAATATCTTTGCGCATGTTTTTGATGTACTGGCATGTCCTCCATATGGTGCAGCTGTCATACCCCAAATTTTGACCACTAAGATTTCCATCATTGTGCAAATCATCATTACAATATGGATGGACCATTGTACCTCATTAGTCTCCCCAAAGATGGGTGAGCATTCACTACAATCAAACTTAGGGATTCAAGCCCTCTCAGAGCTCTTAGACAAAGGATCAATCAAGGAATGACATGATATTCAACTTGTCTAAACCTCTCAAACATCTCCAATGGATCAAGAGGACTCCCACATCAAGGATCAAGCACAAGGCTGCAACATTCCAAGTGGATTAAGCCCCAAGGTCACCAGTGTCACCAAATTAGGGTTTTGGTCGACCAGGGCTTCCAGAGGGAAATTTTCCTCTGGGCATGAGCCAATGCTTCAAAGCACAACCTAAGATGCCCCAAGAGAAATCATAAACCCAATCATCAAGTCAGTTTAACCTCAGGGGATGCATTCCTAAAAAATCAGGAATTAGGGTTTCTTGACCTAATTCACCCCTAAGTTGACTTTTGGGACAAAACATGAGCCAAGACCTCAAGAGAGGATTTGAGGGTCTCTAACACACTACATTGATCCATTTGCACCAATGGATTGATCCAAGAAGCTTGATTCACAAGTTTCAAGTTCATCAGAACCACAATTAGGGTTTTTGAAGAAAAAGTCAATTGTGCCTTTGACTTTTGACCCAGGCATGCTCCCAAACCTTGGGACATGATTCAATACACCCTATAACACCCATGGAACATGTCCATCAAGTTTGATTTAGGTCAAGGACTTGATTTCATAGAGGATCGCACAGCTTGGAGTTCATTTGACAAAAAGTCAACTGTGCACAAAAGTCAACTTTGACTTTTTAAGATTTTTCACAATTATGGTTCTTTGACCCTAAAATGATGTTAATGTGTGATTGGAATCATCATTCATCAAGAAAAATCAAGAAAAGTGGGATAACTTGTAAAAGGGGTAACCATAACAAACTTAGAAATTTTCTAAGTTGTGAAACAAAGTGGCTAAGGTACCAACTTTGGAGGATCATATCTCCTAAACCACAAGGCCATTTTCCCCATCCAAAGCTGGATTTGTAGCTCTCATGGCCCTCTAAAAAAGCTTCAACTACCACTCATTCCAATTCCTCATGGATTTTAAACTATGGAATGATCAAAATGGCTGAAAACATGAAATGTCACTTTTTCCAACACTTAGTGAAATTTTCACTAAGTCAGAATCTGTCTTGCTTTTTTCCCAAAAGTAGGGGGATTTTTCACTTGGATCCAAAAGGTATCCCAACAAACTATGATCACACATATGTTGTATCATATGAGGGCTTTCCAAAATGGCCAAGAACTCCACCAAATTCCATTTGAGCCATGAGATATGACCATGCCAATATGCCTTGCTGCAAATTGTCATGGCAAGGCAGATTTATGAATTTTGCTCGATTTGAGCAAATTTTGCAAATGACAAACAAGTTTATCTTTCTGAACACCTTAGGGGGAGACCAAGGAGGGACAAACACTGATCCATCAGCCTCCAAAGTCCTTGGAACCAAAAGTAGCATGCCAAACCTAGAAATGCCTAAAAGAGGGACAAGACTCCAATTTTGGTTTGGAGCATTTAATGGATGCACCAAGGTGGCATGGACTGAGCCCTTTCCAACTGAATTCCATCAAGGATGATCCAACAACTAGGGAACCAGCAGCCTGTGCTCTAACCTCTAGTCAATGGCTAGAGGAGGCTTGGATTCCCATTGATCAACATTGGCCAAACCTCAGCTGCAGTTGCCATTCACTATTGCAGCCAAAACAAACTTGCTCTACTATAAATAGAGCTCATTTGTGCTCAGTTTGAGTACACCAAAGCACTACAACACTTGTTTTCCTCAAAATCTCATTCTCTAGGCAAAAATATCTTCTTTAGCAAGGTAACTCTGAGTTTTTGAGTTAGAGAGCATTTCCATCATAGCTCATGATCCAAACACATCCAATATGTCATATCTAAGCTGTCCAAACTCTCACAAGTGACTTGTAACACCAAAATCACAAAGTCCCCTCTCAAAACCTCAAAATAAGACTTTTGTGCATTTTTCAAGCCATGTCTTGATTCAGTCAGTTTTAAAACCAGATAAAACCTCTAACATACTCCAAATATCATCCTTGAACTGTCCTAAATGGTTCCACACATCTGGAACATCATTTGAGAGAGTTGTTATTTTGGCCACTTTTGCCCCTTTTGCAAGAAATGGCCAATTTCCATTCCTGAGGTTTCCAGCTGATTCCAATCATCCTAAAAGCTTCTAAGGGATCATTTGAGAGTGTTCAAAGCATCAAAACATTTTTGGAACAAAGCACTTGACAGATTTCCCCAAAAGCTCCTAAAGAGGTAAGCATCTCAACTTGAACTCTTTAAAATATGCCTTGCTTTGAGGTCCACTGATCATGCACATCTCATACATGTTATATGTGTTGTGTTTGAACCAATTCATCATGTAATTCATGCTTATAATAAGGGATAGCACAGAAAATGCAAATCATGGCCTATTTCAAAACCACTATCAGGTTTTGAGGAGGATTGATTTTTTGGAAAACCCACCACCACCATTGGATTCCTTGTGAAATTCTAGGCCAGATGCATATAAATTTTGTCTCCATCCATGGAGAAATGAAGAAGTTATGACCTTCACGTTTCTGACCAAAAACCTTGTCTTGCCTTGCCTTGGCCAGGCCAAGAACAAGGCAAGCCTTGTATATTTATGGCTGGGGTTTGATACACGGATGTATCACCACCTCAGTGGTAAGGCGCACTTGTTGCACACAAGAGATCTGGGGTTCGAATCCCCCTCGCCCCAGACCCCTTTTTATGGTTTTTTTCACTTTTTTTTATTATTTTTCATATTATTTTTAATGATTTGAAAAATTAATAATTTCCTCAATTTTAATTATTTTTTATTGGTTCTTTTTGCAAAAAATCACAAAAATGTCGAAATATTTTATTCCACAAAAAAATCAAAATTATATTAGTTATTTAATATAATTAGTATTTTTGTGAATAAATTCATTTTTAATTGTTTTTAAACATTTAAAAGTGAATGTTTATTTTGAAAATCAAAACCAAATGAGTTCTAAATTATCTTGTGATTAAAACCTCATTTTCCAAACCTTAAATAAAAATCACAAGCAGTTTATTCAAACTTATTTGGTATTTTTATCATTTTTATTGATTTTCTTTAAATATTTACTTTTAAAGGAAAACAAAATTAGGGTTTCTTTGATTTTCACCTTCACAAATCTTTTTTAAACACTCATGGGCCTCTAATAGAGTGTAAGACCCAATCCTTTTTGAAACCAAAACCTTTTGGGCCTCAGTTATTGTATAAGACCCACTGCGATTTCAAAAATCTCGGCGCGATCGCCATTTCAAAACACCTTGGGCCTACCCTCATGTTATAAGCCCCATTTCTTTTCTTTAAAAACCTCATTGGGCCTCTAATAGAGTGTAAGACCCAATCCTTTTTGAAACCAAAACCTTTTAGGCCTCAGTTATTGTATAAGACCTACTGCGATTTCAAAAATCTCGGCGCGATCGCCATTTCAAAACACCTTGGGCCTACCCTCATGTTATAAGCCCCATTTATTTTCTTTAAAAACCTCATTGGGCCTCTAATAGAGTGTAAGACCCAACCCCTTTGAAAATACACCCCCTTTTGGGCCTCAGTTATTGTATAAGACTCACGTGATTTCAAACCTCGGCGCGATCGCTCGTTTTCAAACAAATAATCACTTGGGCCTCTCCTTGAGATGTAAGCCCCACCACTTGTACAAAAACAAAATATTGGGCCTCTAATAGAGTGTAAGACCCAATCCCCTTTTAACTAAAACTTTGTGGGCCTCACATATTGTATAAGTCCCTGTGTACAGTTTTCAAAACAGCGGTGCGATCATCGTTAAAACCTTGGGCTTCTCCTTGAGCTGTAAGCCCCAACAAACTTTTCAAAGCACTTTCTCCTTTGATTTTTGAATATGTTGTTATCAAAACTTTCTTTGTTGAACAACTAACAAAACATCATGGAAGCTCTACAACGAGTAAGTGTTTATCCGCTTTCATTTATCGCTTGCATATGTATATAACTGTATTGTGGGGCTGCTTCACTGTAAGTCTTCTTTCACATCCTTTATATACTTGTCACGTATCCACTGTGTAATACTAGTATAGTTATTTAGAGTTTTCCCCGGCAACTACGTCTAGCACTAGGTAAATCCTTGTTGGTCACTCTTAAATACAAACAAAACTAGATCCCCCATAGGATTACCAGATATAGTCTTCCCTCCTCTTGGGGTTAAACAATATGGAAATGTAAAAGGCAGCATTCTCGGTGAACCCTTTCTCAGACTGTCACCCTTAGAAATTGTCAAAGAAACTCTAACTCCCCAGAGATGATCTTTTCTCCGTGAATGGCATCTCTTGAGTTTCTTCCAAATCCTTGAACTTTCCTGGCTTGATCTATTCTCGGTGAATATCATGTCTTGAACTTCTCTTGGTTTGGGGACCCACAGGCTTCCTAAAAGCATCCCCGCCTCCTCTTGGGCATTGTACAAGGACCCTTCGGCTTCTTAAAAGTTCTCATGCCTTCTCTTGGGCTTAATACAAGGACCCTGACGACCTCTTAAAGGTATAAGACAGAACTTAGTCATCCTTCACTAGAGCAGTCTTTCCAGTGTTAAAACTCCTGCCATTGTAGGGTTGATACTCATCCCTTAATACCCATGCCTCCTCTTGGGCATTGTGCAAAAGATAAAACTCTAGACTTGGACAGTCTAAGACCCTTGAGTCTCAAAGACATTCTCAAGTTCCCTTCAAACATAGGCAGAAACCCAGTCTCTCTCATGAGAGTTCCCCACACTTGGACCCGCTTCAGGATCTCCAGAATCCACATCAGTAAGGTAGCCTTCTCTTGGGCTTTGTACAAATGATGCTCCTCAGCGGAGCTAACCTTTTCAGACTCTCTTGTTGAGTAAAACCCCTTTTTTAGCCCCCGTCTTGGGCTTCATACAAGACACATACTAAATCACTCTCTTGTGGAGTATAAAAGACTCTCTTGTTGAGTCAATCCCCTTTTAGCCTCTGTCTTGGGCTTCATACAAGACACATACAAAACACTCTCTTGTTGAGTATAAAAGACTCTCTTATTGAGTCGATCTCCTTTTAGCCTCTATCTCGGGCTTCGTACGAGACAACAAAACACACTCTTGTTGAGTATAAAAGACTCTCTTGTTGAGTCAATCACCCGTCACATAGATTCTCTTGTTGAGTCCACCTTTTTAGCCTCCGTCTTGGGCTTCGTACAAGACACATAAAAGCACTCTCTTGTTGAGTCAGTCACTTGTTAGTACTCTCTTGTTGAGTCAACCCTTTTAGCCTCTATCTCGGGCTTCGTACAAGACAACAAATAAAAGGCACCCTCTTGTTGGGTCGATCGCCTCCTCTTAGGCTTTGTATAAGGAAACCTCGGTTGAGTCAATCAACCTTTTAGCATCAAATTTGTGCCTTGCTCACAGCATACAAACATCAACAACTCCTCTTTAGAGATGACAAATTCTCTCTCATCCAAAACCCTTTAGCTTCACATCTTGGGCATTGAACAAGATACAAACACCTTTAGCTTCACGTCTTGGGCTTTGAACAAGACACCAAAACACTTTTTTCCTGCCATAGCATAGGAGGAACTACGATCGCTCTGATTTCCCTATTTCGTTAAACGGGAATACGTAGGCATAAGATTGCAAAATCTTAGCGAGCATACTAATCAAAAACCCAAAATCCCATACTTTCACACATCAATCGAAAAGAACCAAATCCTAACATCCTACCAACAACCTCGCAAATAGTCCAGACATTCTAAATTTAAACAAAATAAATCGAAGAGGGACCCACATCTTAATCGCATCTATAACCTAACAGACAGCTGTTTAAACTCAGTATGCAAGCAGAGTTAATTGGAGACATCTATTTCCCTTCCTTAATCAGCTCAATAGGATAAAAAATGAATCGAACTGTAGTACCCAAGCGATAGTGACTCAGGACCACAAAAATCGCGCTACAACAGCATAGCATTGGGATATGACATCCTCTATTTCCGATTCAGGGACACATCGACGAAATATTCCATCGGCGCCTCTCTTGAATAATAGGGGTTCATCCCAGTAATATTGTTTAAGGTCATGGAAAAATTTCTTCTTTTGTTGGTATGTTAGATCTGGTGGAAGCACCTTGGCTGCTAGGTAGTTGACAAAGTCAGCATACCATGACAATGTGGTTTTAGTATAGATTGCTTCTACTATTTCATTTGTCTCTACATCGTTAAACAACAAGGAATATTCTACAGTTTTTCTTTCCCTTTCCAACTGGGCTACTAGTATTTCGTAAGGAAAATCATCGTTTATAGGCACTCCTTCGGGCTTTAGATCCTCAATCCTAGAGAGATGATCTGCTACCACGTTTTCTGTACCTTTCTTATCCTTTATCTCTAAATCGAATTCTTGCAAAAGCAAGATCTATCTCAAGAGTCTTGGTTTGGTATCCTTCTTAGTCAACAGGTACCTAATAGCGGCATGATCGGTATAGATAATAATTTTTGCTCTTACCAGATAGGAACGAAATTGATCTAAGGTGAACACAACAACTAGGAGTTCTTTTTCTGTGGTCGCATAGTTCATCTGTGTGTTATCCAAGGTTCTACTTACGTAGTAAATAACATGAAGCCTTTTATCCTTTCTTTGTCCTAAGACAGCGCCTACAGCATAGTCGCTAGCGTCGCACATTATTTCAAATGGTAAACTCCAATCAGGTGGTTGCATAATTGGTGCGGTAATAAGAGCATTCTTCAGATGTTCAAATGCTTTCGGGCATTCTTCATCGAATATAAATTCAGCTTCTTTCATCAGCAGTCCAGTCAAAGGTTTTGTAATCTTAGAGAAGTCTTTAATGAATCGTCGGTAAAAACCGGCATGTCCTAAAAAGCTTTGTACTTCTCTAACTGTTTTTGGTGGTTGAAGGTTTTCTATGATTTTTATCTTTGCTTTGTCTACTTCAATGCCTCTATTGGATACTACATGTCCAAGAACATTACCTTGTCGCACCATGGAATAGTACTTCTCCCAATTTAACACAAGGTTCACTTTGACGCATCGTTCAAGTACCATCTCAAGGTTTGACAGGCAGTGTTCGAAACTTCCCCCACACACAGAAAAATCGTCCATAAAGACTTCCATTATATCGTCTATGAAATCAGCAAAGATCGACATCATGCATCTCTGAAATGTTGTGGGAGCATTGCACAGTCCAAATGGCATTTGACGATAGGCAAATGTGCCATAGGGGCAGGTAAATATGGTCTTCTCTTGGTCATCAAGATGATTAGGTATTTGGAAAAATCCAGAGTATCCGTCTAAGTAACAAAAATATGAATGTTTAGCTAGCTGTTCAAGCATTTGGTCTAAGAAGGGTAAAGGAAAATGATCTTTTCTAGTAGCCTTATTCAGCTTTCTATAGTCTATGCACATCCTCCATCCAGTTTGAGTTCGTTTGGCTACGGACTCGCCTTTTTCGTTAGTTACAACTGTAACACCACCCTTCTTTGGTACGACATGCACTGGGCTGACCCATTTGCTGTTAGATATCAGATATATAATTCCTGCTTCTAACAGTTTTTGCACTTCTCTCTTTACTACATCGCTTAGGAAAGGGTTCAATCGTCTTTGATGTTCTCTGGATGTCTTACAGTCTTCCTCCATCATGATGCGATGCATATATATAGAGGGACTTATCCCTTTTAGATCGGAGATGTTATATCCAAGAGCTGTGGGATATTTCCTCAAGACTTCCAACAATTTCTTGGTTTCTATTTGTCCAAAATTAGCATTAACTATTACGGGTTTTTCAAGTTCAGTGTCTAGGAATTCATACCTTAGATCTTTGGGTAATGTTTTGAGTTCTACAGATGGTTTCTTTGGGCAAGGCATTAGATCGGGTGTGAGTGTTAGGCATTATCTTAGACTGTCATCTTCATACGGCTCACACCAGTTATCGTCTTCGAATATTGGAGGGGCTGGAATCTTTAGTACTTCCGTGTACCTTGTCGGTTCCTTCTCCAGTTCTCTAACACATTCGTCGATAACATCTAGAAAACAGCATGAATCGTCTAAAGCAGGGGCCTTTAGGAATCGGGCTAAGATAAATTCGACTTTTTCTTCCCCTACTTAGAAGCTTAACTTTCCCTTCTTCACATCTATTATAGCTCCAGCTGTTGCTAAGAACAGTCTACCTAAGATGATTGGTATATTAGAGTCTTCCTTAATGTCCATTATCACAAAATCTGTCAGAATATAAAACTGACCTATGCGAACTGGCACGTTTTCTAGCATACCTACTGGATATTTCACAGAACCGTCTGCTAGTTGTAGAGACATCTTCGTTGGCCTCAGGTCTCCTAAGTCAAGTTTCTTACATGTGGATAGGGGCATTAGGCTAACACTGGCTCCTAAGTCGCATAACGCTTTGTCTATGACAGTCTTTTCGATTACACAAGGTATGGAAAAGCTACCTGGATCTTTTAGTTTATGAGGCATGTTATTTTGTAGTACGGCACTACACTCGGCAGTGAGCATAACAGTTTCGTTATCCTTTAACATTTTCTTATTTGATAGGATCTCTTTAAGGAATTTGGTATATGAGGGCATTTGCGTAATAGCTTCTGTGAAAGGTATCGTTATATTCAGTTGCCTTAGAAGCTCTACGAATTTCTTAAACTATCCTTCATTTTTGGATTTAGCTAGTCTTTGGGGATAAGGCACAGGTGGTTTATATGGTGGCGGAGGCACATAGGGTGTTTCTTTCTCTGCGGCCTTTCCACTTTCATTTTCCTTCTCCGTGTTAAGCTCCTTTGTTTTCTCGGTTCCCTTTGGTAAATTTTGGTGCACGGCTGAATTTTGGAATCTCGGGTCAACGGGTCCATCGTACTATGTTCCGCTTCGCAAAGTAATAGCGTTAGCATGACCTTTTGGGTTTGGTTGTGGTTGGCCAGGAAATGCTCCAGCGGGGGTTGCGTTAGTTGATTGTTGTTGGGCTACCTGAGAAATTTGAGTTTCTAACATTTTGTTATGAGTAGCCATAGCATCAAGCTTGCTTGACAATTGTTTCATCAATTCACTCGTGTGAGCATTTTGATTCGCGAAATCCCTGTTTTGCTGAGCTTGAACATTCATAAAGTTTTCCATCATGATTTCCAGATTTGATTTTTTTGGTAGAGGTGGAGCGAGTTGCGCTCCTTTCTGAAATCCAGGTGGAATAGCAGGTGCTGGGTTAGGTGGATTTAAAGCATTGTTATTCTTATATGAAAAATTCGGGTGATTTCTCCAGCCAGGATTGTAAGTGTTTGAATACGGGTTCCCTTGAGTGTAGTTCACTTGGTCGGTAGGAGTACTAGGCAACACTTGACATTCAGCATTTGTATGCCCAGGGTTTCCGCATATTTCACAATTTGGTGTCACCGCAGCTACGATAGCTGCTGGTGATGCTACTGCTAAACTTTTGATCTTTTGAGTAAGCACGTCCACTTTAGCATTGACTCGGTCTATACCGTTGACTTCATGCATTCCTCCTTTCGGAGTTG
This sequence comes from Lathyrus tuberosus, assembly GCA_022829125.1. Taxonomy (NCBI): domain Eukaryota; kingdom Viridiplantae; phylum Streptophyta; class Magnoliopsida; order Fabales; family Fabaceae; genus Lathyrus; species Lathyrus tuberosus. The sequence continues at coordinate 7,390,876 of JALAZF010000296.1, read as the reverse complement.
GTTTCTCTATACCAGCGCGTTCACCTCCCCATTGGAAATGGTTTTGAGCCATAGTCTCTATGAGTTCATAAGCTTCTGCATACGGTTTATCCATTAGCGCACCGCCTGCGGCAGTGCACAGATTCATTTTGGTATTGTACAGCAGTCCGCCGTAAAAGGTATGTATTATCATCCATTCTTCAAGTCCATGGTGTGGGCATAACCTCAACATGTCCTTGTATCTCTCCCAAGCATCGAATAAAGATTCATTATCCTTTTGCTTAAATCCGTTAATTTGGGCTCTCAACATAGTTGTCTTGCTTGGTGGGAAATATCTGGCTAAGAAGACTTTCTTCAACTCGTCCCATGTCGTCACTGAGTGGGATGATAGAGACTGGAGCCAAGCTCTCGCTCTATCTCTCAATGAGAATGGAAAAAGTCTTAGTCTAATTGCTTCTTGACTAACTCCATTGGCTTTTACGGTGCCTGCATATTGCACGAATATTGAAAAGTGAAGGTTCGGGTCATCCGTAGCATTACCTGAGAAATGGTTTTGTTGAACTGCGGATATTAGCGAAGGTTTCAGCTCGAAATCATTACGGTTAATAGCTGGGGCAGCAATGTTGTTATGTTGTTCATCTTGTGATGGAATAGCGTAATACTTTAGAGGACTTTCTCTCGGTCCATCGGCCATGTTTTGTTCTGGTTCTCATTCGGGTTCCGAATCTGAGTAGGGAATAAGAGGATCTGGGATGTTATATCTAAGAAGGAATTCGTTAATTCGGCGTCTCAGAAGTATGTAACGTTCGATTTCGTTGATTGGTTGCTCCAACTCTTCGCCTTGTGAACGAGTGTTTGGCATAAAACTGACGAATCGAAAAGGAAAAATAAAAAGTTGCCTTAGTGTATACTGTGCAACGAAAATATCACAATATTGACTAAATTAATCCCCGGCAACGGCGCCAAAAACTTGGTCGCGACTTTACGTATATGGTCGGATAACTGCTGCAAGTATACAGCTTATCGCGTAGTTTTAAAAGATTGTCGAACCCACAGGGATTAATAATCAACCTAGAGTGATCAATTATTGCGGTGTAAAGCTAAGGCTAGATTTGGCGGTAAAATAAATTTGTTTTTTAACGGGATTTGAAAAACAACAATAAAGACGAGATCGGAGAATGATTTCCGTGCTCCTTGGGACTCCGTAAAATCTGAGTGTTAACAAAGGTCTGGAAATTGGACTGAAGGATATACCAGTTTAAAGGCTCGACCTCACGCTCTCGCGGTCTTAACCAAGCCACGCCTAATGACCCCAAGATTTTACTCTCGCTCGCTCGGTAGTTAAAAGGTGCATTTTGAAAACTAACATAAACTAAATGAGGCCCTAAAGCGCTCTCGCTGCCTTTAGGCTCAATGTCCGATGCCTACTATCTGGCGATAACCTCAAACTCTCGCTCTATAGGACACGCCTTGGTGCGTTTCTCACTCTCGTGGCGAAATGCTATTAAACAACCTCTCGCTCTCACGACAAGGCTGCCTAAATTCAGTTTAGACACCAAAACCAGAATTTTAAAAACAAAAGTTAAACACCGAAGGTTCTACAGAGTCCTGTCGGAACGACGATCCTCAATCTACGGACTCAAAGCAATTCTACTCAGACATAATTAAATCTAACACTAATGCATTAACATTTCTGAAGTTTAAAACATACATATTGGTTGGTTTTTGTTTAAGATCAGATTTACACTTTGATGGTGAAAACAAATTATAAAGCATAAAAGTAAGATTAAATAATGCAGTAAAATAAACGAATTGTAAATAACCTGAAATGCGAAGTAATTAAATGGAAAATGAAACTTGTATTAATTGTTGATTCAAGTGTACATCAGCAACAATAGGAACGAAAAGTACAACAGATGTATCAATCTCACGGTGTGAGCGATCGATACTATGGTAAATGATATAAGTGGTTAGGCTAATGAAATTTCGGCAGCGCTTCCACAAGGTTCTTGGATCCCCAAATGCAGACCTCTGATGCTCTATATATAGGAAAATCTGGCTCCAAGCAGTTGAATTAGAAATTTGAAAACTAAACTTGCAAACTGCCAGAATTGCCTCAGAAAACTGCTCCCGCGAAGCAACGGCGGTCGCCGTAGGGCTAATGGCGGTCGCCATTCATCTGGGCTTTGATTTTCCCTCCTTTTCTACTATGGTGAGCGCCATTCAGTTGAACTTGGGGGAATGGCGAACGCCTTTCATCTGGGTGAGGCAGAATCATGCAATTCTCCATTTTTTCTATTCTTTTAAGCTCAATTCTTGATCTTTTCTTCTATGGAGCTGATATGGGACCTATAAATGGAAAATGAAAGGAAACATAAGCAAATAATACATGAAATGACAATGACTCGATAAAAATACGATAAAACATGCACGAATTGAATCGAAATAAACGATACATAATCGAGTCATCAGATATCTTGATATATTCTAGATCTGAAGAAGAATATGCTGAGCATTTGAGAACTGTGTTGCAAGTATTGAAGGAGAAGAAGTTGTATGCAAAGCTTTCAAAGTGTGAGTTTTGGTTGACGGAAGTGAGTTTTCTGAGCCATATAATTTCAAGTGGTAGAATTGTTGTTGATCCCTCTAAGATTGATGTTGTGTTACAGTGGGAGGCTCCGAAGTCTGCTACCTAGATACAAAGTTTTTTGGGATTGGCAGGTTATTAACGCAAGTTTATTGAAGGCTTTTCTAAGTTGGCATTACCTTTGACTCAATTGACTCGAAAGGTTCAAACTTTTGTGTGGGATGTAGCTTGCGAAGAGAGTTTTGTGGAATTGAAGAAAAGGTTGACGACCGCTCCAGTGTTGATTCTGCCTAATCCGAGCGAATCTTTTGTGGTGTGTTGTGATGCATCGAAGATGGGTCTTGGTGGAGTATTGATGCAGAATGGATAAGTTGTTGCCTATGGTTCGAGACAATTGAGAGTTCATGAGAGGAATTATCCTACACATGACTTGGAATTGGTCGCTGTGGTGTTTGTGTTAAAGATTTGGAGACATTATATGTTTGGCTCTAAGTTTGAAGTGTTCAGTGATCATAAAAGTCTGAAGTACCTATTTGATCAGAAAGAATTGAATTTGAGGCAGAGAAGGTGGTTAGAGTTGTTGAAGGATTTTGATTTTGATTTGAGTTATCATCCGGGCAAAGCAAATGTAGTGGCCGATGCATTGAGCAGGAAGTCATTGCATATGTCGATGCTTATGGTGAACGAATTGGAACTGATTGAGCAATTCCGAGATTTGAGTTTGGTATGTGAAGAGACCTCTGACAGTGTGAAGTTGGGAATGTTGAAGTTGACGAGTGGCATTCTGGAAGAAATCAGAGTGGGACAACAATCTGACTTGAAGTTGGTTGACTAGTTGACATTGATTAATCAAGGTAACGGAGGAGAATTCCGGATTGACGAGAATGGTGTGATGAAGTTTCGGGATAGAGTATGTGTCCCAGATGTTCCAGAAATCAAGAAGAGTATTTTAGAAGAAGGGCATCGAAGTGGGTTGAGTATTCATCTCAGTGCTACGAAGATGTACCAGGATTTGAAAAAGTTGTTTTGGTAGCCAGGTATGACGAAGGATGTCGCAGAGTTTGTTTATGCGTGCTTGACGTGTCAGAAGTCAAAGATTGAGCATCAGAAGCCTTTAGGTATGATGCAACCACTGAATATTCCAGAGTGGAAATGGGATAGTATTTCCATGGATTTTGTGTTGGGATTACCGAGAACTGCTAAGGGAAATGATTCAATTTGAGTGATTGTGGATAGATTAACTAAATCGGCTCATTTCTTGCCGATGAAGATTAATCATTCTATGCAAAAGTTAGCCGAGATGTACATCGAAGAGATTATGAAGTTACATGGGATACCTTCGAGCATTGTGTCGGATAGAGATCCAAGATTTACATATAGGTTCTGGAAGAGTTTGCAAGATGCTTTGGGTACTAAGTTGAGGATGAGTTCTGCCTATCATCCACAGACAGACAGTCAGACAGAAAGGACTATCCAATCCTTAGAGGATTTGCTGAGGGCTTGTGTGTTGGATCACAGAGGATCTTGGGATAGCCATTTACCGTTGATTGAGTTCACGTACAATAATAGTTTTCATGCTAGTATTGGAATGACGCCCTATGAAGCTTTGTATGGGAGAAGATGCAAGACTCCTTTGTGTTGGTATGAGTCGGGCGAGAGTGTTGTACTCGGACCTGAGATTGTGCAAGAGACGATTGAGAAGATTAAGACGATCCAAGAAAGGATGAGAGCGTCGCAGAGTCGTCAGAAGAGCTACCATGACAAGAGAAGGAAGACACTTGAATTCCAAGAGGGAAATCACGTGTTTTTGAGGGTGACGCCAGTGACTGGTGTGGGTCGAGCTTTGAAGTCTAGGAAGCTCACTCCATGTTTTATTGGTCCATTTCAAATCTCGCAGATGATAGGAGAGGTAGCCTATCGAATCGCTTTACCGCTGTCGCTTGCGAATTTGCATTACGTGTTCCATGTGTCTCAGTTGAGGAAGTACATTTCGGATCCGTCGCATGTGATACAGATGGATGATGTACAAGTGAGGGATAACTTGATAGTGGAAGCTCTACCTGTGCGGATTGACGGTCGTGAGATGAAGCGACTACGGGGTAAGGAGATAACTTTGGTGAAGGTGTTGTGGGGTAGACCGGCTGGCGAAAGTTGGACTTGGGAACGTGAAGATCAGATGAGGGAGTCATATCCGACTCTATTTCTTTGAGGTAATTTTCGAGGGCGAAAATTCTTTAAGTGGGGGAGAGTTGTAACACCCCAAATTTCGTAAGAATATTTATTTAATTTATTTGAATATAATATTTGTGAATTTTCGGTGAATTTTGGTGGTTTGTGTTGACGTTGGCTTTTTCGGGGAGTTTTGGTTATTTAATTGAATAATAGTATGTAATATGAATATATTAGTATTATTATTAATTTAAATAATATTAGAGGAATTAAGGGTAAGATGGACTTTTGAGGAGGTTTAGTGAGAGTATTATTGGGAAAGCCCATTTTAGAAGCCCAAGAATTAGGTTTGGCAAAAAGGAGAATTTGAGAATAGGATTCATTTTGTCAGACCGTGAAAAGGAGAAAGGTGAGAGCTCTGAGGAAAAAGGAAAAGGCGAGGATTCGAGAAGGTTTCCAAAGACTCAGTAGAAAAAGCTCTGAATCGACAATCTAAGGTATGGGGAGTATTGCCTTTCATTGTTTTCAATATAGGAATTCGATGTGTTTAAAGCTGATTTTGAGGTTTTATGTGGGTTTATGGGATTTATGAGTAAACTGATGATTTAAGGGTATTTTGTGAATCGATTACTAAGGGTTGAATTGAATCAGATAAAATAGGCCTTAAGGGTGATTTTCCCTGTCGATGTTGTTTCGACCTTGTGGTGAAAGGGATTTATGGGGTTTATGGGAATCTTGAGAATTTGTGAAGGTTTAGGTGATTTGAGGTTTCGAACAGTGTAATTAATCAACCTAATAGTCGTAGGTTTTATGCCTTTGATTTCCATGATGCCTTAGGAATGTTGTAGGGATGTTTTTGGGGTAATTGGGGTTGAAATCGTATGAGTTTTTGGGTCTGTTGTGCTACTGATGCGTAGCAGCGATTTCCTGAAATCACAGGTTCGCAAAGTGAACCATTCCTTCACAAGGAGAACACTCGCCCCAGGCTCGCAAAGCGAGCAGCGCAGCGAGTGCGCAATAATTTGTTTGATGATACTGGGATGAAATCTGGGAGATGATTTCTAGCTCACAAAGCAAACATCCCAGCGAAGGGCTTTGCAAAGCGAATGAAGGTGGCGAGGAGAGGCAGAATGGGAACTCTTTGGTTTTTGTATGGGATTTGGGGTTCACTGGCAACTCGCAAAGCAAACGCCAGAGCGAACGAGTTCGCAAAGTGAACATTCTAGCGAACGCCTGCTGTTCGCGAATTGTGTTGTGATTTCTGTGTTGTCTTGATGTTTTGATGCTGTGATTTTTCTGATGATTTACCATGATGTTATTGACGACTATGAGATGATGATTTTGTGATGTTTTGATGAATAATTGATGACATGATTAACATGAGATTTTGATGAATGATGATGCACATAATGGTTTTATTGATGATGATGATTATTGACGTTGTGTATCATGCATTCATAGCATTTCAGTGATGATGTTATACTTCAATCCCATTGTGTGGATTTGAGGTAAATTTTGACGTGCTCCGGTTCTTGTGTGGAACCGATCCTAATGACGGGGATCTTTGGAGGGTGATGGCCTAGTGTCCATTGATTGTGATGATTGGTACCACATGCATGAGTCTTGTTGTGCATTGCATTTAATTGGCATTGATGTGATTTATGATGTTGCGATTATTGATGTTTTCCTTCGTGACGACCCTGATGATGTTGTATATGATGATGACGTCAATTTTATGCATATCTTGTTTTTATGTTGATTATAATGAATTGTGATTACTCACCCTGCCTGTTTGAATGTTGCCTCCACGTGGGTAACGTGCAGGTGATCAGGCTTAGCTGTGGATGCCTTCGAGGACTTTTGGAGTTTATTTGCTTTTGGTCGATGTAGAAGGTCTTGCTCTGATATTGTAACATCGGGTTGGGTCGTTGAGTCGAACCATGTTGAGTTATTAATTTGATGTTATTTGAATGTTATGGTTTTAATTGAAAACCTTTTGATTTTGGATTATTGTGGTTATGGTGGTTTCGCTGCTATTTGATGGCTTTTTGATTATTTTGAGGGAAACCCGTTGTTTACGAAGCAAATGTTTTATTTTGAGTTTATTGAGAAATGTGCACCCTTCTGAGGTGATTTTACTCTAATAATTTGTGTATTTTGCCGTGTTTATTTGTGGGGTAGAAAAGGGTGTTACAGCTTGCATATTTGCTCCCAACTCACCCAATATATTGCCTTTTTATGATCTAATCCTCTCCAAATAAATCTGCTTAGAATGCTACGAATATTGCTTAGAACCTTAGTTGGCACCTTGTAGAAGGAGAGAGTATAAATAGGTATAGCATTCAGGACATAATTGATCAACAAGATCCTACCTCCTAAAGAGAGGAAACGACCTTTCCAAGAAGTAAGTCTGCTGCTGATGTTACTGATCACCTCTTTCCATAAATGAGTTCTTCTTGGACTGCATGCCACCATGACATCTAGAAATTTGAAAGGAATAGAACCTATTTTGCACGAAAGAAAAGTTGAGGCAGTCTGCAATGCCCAACTGCTCACGTAGATACTATAATCACTACTTTTGCAAAAGTTGACACGAAGTCCAGATATCAACTCAAAATCTCTTAGAAGTGCTTTGATTGCCCAAAAAATACATAACATTGCAAGTTCTTAAGGGGGATATTGAACTAGGTAATTATTTTGAAGTCCAAATAAATTAGAGATAAAAAATTGTACATACCGTTAATCTCTACAAAAAAATTTAACTTTTTTATTTATCCTCAAATTGAAAGACAAGATATTAAAAAAATAACTACGAAAAAAATATGAATAAAAAAATTAGTTTAAGTAATTAACTTTTCAAAATCTATTTTGATGATAAATTTACCAAAAGAGTTTTTAGTTTTTTATTTTTAAAATAATTTTCAAAACTAAAAATACCAAAAAACATTTTTTTCACGTTTTATTTATTGAAAGTAGTTTTTAAAATTGATTCGCAAAAGAGTATTTAAAAACCAAAACCTAAAATCAAATCAAACATTACTTTAGGTATTTTGTTTTTTTAGTTTTAAAAACTGTAAAATGAAAAACAGTTTTTGAATTTTTTTTCACAAAATTCTATATTCAAACAAGTTTATTCATTTTAAAATTTGAAAACTAAAATTATTTTTTTAAAAAAGAATCAAACATGACCCTAATATTTTTACTATATATAACGTTGATAATCTTTAACAAATACATTCCACTTTAACTTTGAACGAGAATGGCTTTTCTCTCACCATAATATTTTTTCTATATATATTGTTCTGTTGTGAATTAGGATGTCTTGAAACAAAGTATAATCGGTTTCTTTATCGTCAAGAAACACACAAGGGTTAGGGTTAACGGAAAAACAAGAAGAACAACAAAGATTGATTATAACTGTTATTCTTTACTTTCTCTTAAGTCAGACTACAAGTACTCAAGAATAACAAATAACCCTCTCACCTTAATTAGGATTTTCCACACTTAAGATGAGAGACTAGTATGCTATTTATAATAAAACCTAACATACTAAACTAATGGGCTTTTAACAATTACCTATTACAAGCTAACTTAGGGTACAAACTAACTTAAACAATTGGATCCTTAACACAAGGCCCAATTTGACAACTACATACTAGAACACAATTCGACTACAGCATGTAGGTCTTCGACAACAGCATGTGAGCAGACTTCGACGACATGCAATAGAGTTCGATCCAATATCTCACAAATCTCCACCTTGTATCTAACTCTAACATCAAGAAACAAATTAGTTTTCTTCATGCAGCTTTATCAACTGCATTCAGTGGAAAAACTTGCAATTGGGCAATGTCTTGGTGATCATATCAGCAACATTATTATCTATCGAAACCTTCAACACTTGGACTTCTCCACGCTCGATTACCCCTCTGACGAAATGCAGCCTCACATCAATGTGCTTGGTTCGCTCATGATAGGCTGAGTTTTTCGACATGTGTATTGCACTTTGACTATCACATTTAACAGTGACAAATCGACCTTGAAGTTTCAGCTCCTTTGCAAAACCTTCAAGCCATAATGCTTCCTTCACAGCTTCAGTTAGGGCGATATATTCCACTTCAGTGGTTGATAAGACAATAACCTTCTGAAGAGTTGTTTTCCAATTGATTGTTGTGCAAAACATAGTGAACACATATCAAGAAATAGATTTTCTAGAATCCATACAACCTGCGTAATTAGAGTTGACATATCCTTTGATTGCTGCTTTACTATATTCACCCAAGGCTCCACCATAAATTAGGACTCTGTTCAGAGACTCATTTTTGTACCTTAGAATCCACTCCAATGCTTGCCAGTGAGCCTTTCTAGGATTCGCCATGTACCTGCTTACAAGACTTACTGCATATGCTATGTCGGGTCTAGTACATACCATATCATACATCAAAGAACCCACTATATTAGCATATGGAATGCTATTCATATAATCTCTTTCGACATCAGTACTAGGACACTGATCTATACTTAGCTTGAATTGAGGGTTTGTCAGAGTCAGCACAGGGTTTGAATTCGACATACCAAACTTTTCGAGAATCTTCCATAGGTATGTCTCTTGAGATAAGCATAATTTTGACTGCTTTCTATCTCTTTGGATGTCAATCCCAAGAATCCTGGACGCAGCTCCCAGATCCTTCATTTTGAACTCCTTATTGAGTCCAGCCTTTACCCTCATTACATCTTCGACATTGTTGCTTGGTATTAGAATATCATCCACATAACGCAAAAAAAAAAACAAATGAATTACTAGGTCGAAATCTGAAGTAAACACAGTGGTCAAATTGACTTCTAATGAAACTTATGCGTGCCATGAACTTGTCGAATCTCCTATTCCACTGTCGAGGAGATTATTTCAGTCTATATAAAGATCTCTTCAACTTGCACACATAATATTCCTCCCCCTTTCGACATACCCTTCAGGTTGCCTCATCAGGATTGTTTCATCTAGATCACCATACAAGAACGCAGTATTCACACCCATCTGTTCTAGTTCAATGTCGAACTGTTCCACCGTGGCAAGCAACATTCGAATGGATATGTGCTTCACAACATGAGAGAATACATCATTGAAGTCAACACCTTCTTTCTGAGTGAAACCCCTAGCTACCAATCTTACCTTGTATCTCTTCGACGCCACTCCTTTGATTCTTTCCTTAACTTTGAAAATCCATTTACAGCTGACTAACCTGGCTCCAACAGGTTTCTTGATCAGTTCCCAGGTGTTGTTATCATGAATAGATTTCATCTCATCGTCCATGGCCTTCATCCATTCAGTCTTCTTTTGACTCCTCATAACTTCCTTATAGTCTCTAAGTTCTTCGTCGAGAACCTCACTTATAGAGATTAAGGCATAAGCTGTAAGATCTGCATACCCAAGTTTCTGAGGTGGCTTGATGACTCTCTTCGACCTGTCTCTTGCTATCAGGTAGTCATTATCAGTCTCCTCATCTTTGACAGCAGCTTCTGCTTGACTTCATCTGGGATACGCAATTCAACATCAACATGCTCCACCTTAGCAGGAATCTTTCCTTGCTCCATCTCTTCGTTAGCATCATCAGTATTCTTGAAGGCCATCTCAGCTTCATTGAAAACTACATCTTGATTGGTGATACACCTCCTATGACCTGGCTCTAGACACCATAGTCTATAAGCTTTGACTCCTTCAGGGTATCCCATAAACATGCATTTCAAAGCTCTAGGTTCGACCTTGTCTTGCCTAATGTGAGCATAGGCCACGCAGCCAAATACTCTCGGTTTCTCGAGACTAGGTGGATGTCCCGACCAAACTTCTTCAGGTGTCTTCGTATGTAACGTAGTCGAAGGACATCTATTTATCTGATATGTTGTTGTCGAAACAGCCTGAGCCTAAACACCTTCTTTAACCCAGCACTAGTCAACATGCATCTAACTCTTTCCAAAATAGTTCGATTAAACCTCTCTGCCAAACCATTTTTGTGTGGAGTACATGCAGTACTTTTGTGCCTTGCAATACCTGAGGCAACACAAAATTTGTCGAACGCCTCATTGCAAAATTTAAGGTCATTGTCGTTCCTCAACCTCTTGACCTTTTTTCCAATCTGATTTTCAACCAGAGTCTTCCAACCTTTGAAATTCTCAAAAGTTTCATCCTTAGTCTTCTGGATGAATACCCATAACTTTCTGGAATAATCATCGACTATGGATAGAAAATACCTTGCTCCTGAATGTGATGGACACCTTGCAGACCCCAAAAGATCAGCATGGATGTAATCAAGGGATCCATGAGTTCTTTGTTTGCTTTTGTTGAACTTCACTCTGCAAGATTTTCCAAGTACACAGGGTTCACAAAATTTCAGCTTTTCGACTTTGTCTCTTCCAAGCAGATTTTGTTTCCCCAATTCGACCAGACCCCTTTTACTGACATGGCCTAATCTCATGTGCCAAATTTCTATCTTTGACAAAAGTATCGTGGATACAACATTTGTTGAACCACTTACAACTTCAGCCTCAAGGGTATACAAGCCTTGTTTCTTCACGCCTCTCAAGACTTCCTTCGACCCCTTCATGACTCTTAGGATACTTTTCACTCCTTGAAAAACATATCTCATCTTGTCGAATTCACCAAGAGAAATCAGATTTTTCTTCAAATCAGGTACATACCTGACTTCAGTCAATAACTTTATTGACTCATCATGGAGCTTGAATCTCACAGATCCAATATCTGCAATTTTGCAAGCTTTGTTGTTTCCCAACAACATTGATCCACCATCTTGATCACATAGCTCCTCAAACAATTCTCTGTTTGGAGTCTTGTGCCAAGTGCAACCTGAATCCATAATCTACTCTTTTCTTGAGTCGCCGCTTGAAACCACAAGAACATCAGATGAATCGAGGTCATCTTGAACAATGGTTGTGTTGCCATTATCCTTACCTCCATGATCTTTCAGGCGTTCAGGGCACACTTTTCTTGTGTGACCCTCCTTCTAACAGTGATAACATCGAATACCATATGCTTCGCCACTATAAGACTTCTGATGACTTTTACCTTTCTTCTTGTCGAACTTACCATCCTTTCGCAAGAATTTTCCCTTAACGGCCAAACCTTCACCCACCGTCGAAGGTTTATGCTCCCTTCGTTCGTTCAGGTCCTTAGAATACAAGGCTGATTGAACTTCTTCAAAGCTCAGGGACTCCCTTCCATACAGGAGAGTTTTTTTGAAGTGAGCATGTGTTCTGGGCAAAGCACAAAACAGCAACAATGCTTGATCTTCATCATCGATCTTCACATCAATATTTTCAAGATCAAGAATCAGCTTGTTGAACATATCCAACTGATCAGCCAACACTTTGTCTTCACTCATCTTGAATGAATACAAAGCTTGCTTCAGGTAGAGTCGATTCACCAGAGATTTGGTCATATACAAACTTTCAAGTTTCAACCATAACCCCCGATGTCGTAGTCTCCTTTGATACCTGTCGGAGAACCTTATCACCAAGGCTTAACAATATTGCGTTGTGGGCTTTCTCTATCATGTCCATCTTTTCTTTTTTCGTTAACGCATCGTCCATGGCTGTCTCTCCCTTCAACGCTTCCAAACAACCCTGTTGAACCAGTAGGGCTTTCATCTTCAAGCGCCACAGACCGAAATTGTTCACTCCGGTGAACTTTTCAATCTCATACTTTGTTGAAGACATTTTCTCCACGCTCACCGCACCAATTTGTTGTGAATTAGGATGTCTTGAAACAAAGTATAATCAGTTTCTTTATCGTCAAGAAACACACAAGGGTTAGGGTTAACGAAAAAACAAGAAGAACAACAAGGATTGGTTATAACTGATATTCTTTACTTTCTCTTAAATCAGATTACAAGTACTCAAGAATAACAAATAACTCTCTCACCCTAATTAGAATTTGCCACACTTTAATATGAGAGACTAGTATGACTATTTATAATAAAACCTAACATACTAAACTAATGGGCTTTTAACAATTACCCATTACAAGCTAACTTAAACAATTGGATCTTTAACACAATGCTCAATTCAACAACTACATACTAGAACACAATTCGACTACAACATGTAGGTCTTCGACAACAGCATGTGAGCAGACTTCGACGACATGCTACACTAGAGTTCGATCTAATATCTCACATGTTCGATAATAAATAAAAAAAAAAAGATAATATTATTGATACCAATTTCAAAATTTATAATTTTACTAAGTTTTTTTTCTTTCTATTTCGATCCGTTTTTTGAGAATATATCTTTTACAATCTATATCATCTTATTTCCATTAAAAAAGTAAACGAAATTAAAGTACTATAAATAATCCAATATAACTATATATTATCATTATCAAATATAACTATTAAATAGACACAGGGTATTACCAAATTGGAACAAACCTGTTTTTGGTAATGTTTACAATAATCTGAGCACTAATATTAACAAACTAGATGGAATCCAAATGCTCATCAATACCAATGGCCCTACCGATGACCTTTTAAACCAAAAAGTGAAGGTCAAAATTGAAATGGAGAATCCACTCAACATGGAAAAGAAGTTTTGACAAGAGAAATCCAAGACCAAATGGCATACATATGGTGATAGGAACACCGTCTGCTTTTATAAAGTGATAAAGATGAAATAAGCTTATAAAAAACTGCATCTGAGGGTAGATGGCAGTGTCATCACACAACTTGTAAGTATTAGAGTGTGCAATCTAGAGTAGGGGTGAAGTAGACTTGTTGGATTTTTCTTATTTTTATGCAAGTTCTTTTTCTTTTTATTTTTCCGAAAATAAGTTAAGTGTTCTAACTTGATTAGAATAATTTATGCGAAAAATAAAAGTGCAGAAAAGTAAATGACACAAAGATATATACTAGTTCCCCTTTCCAACCAAGGATACATCTACTCCTCTCACATCATGTGAAAGATTTCCACTATTGTTGGATCTTTGTACAAGACTTACACCAATAATTCTCCTACAATATTCTAACAACAACAAAGAAGCACCCACTTCCTTGATTTCCAACAACACCAACAACTATGGCTGACTTTGAATCAAACCAATTCAATTGACCTTTTTACAATAATCACCAGCAACTTGATGATCACAATAATACATATTTAACCAAGTTCATGAAGAACTTTTCTTCACAATATCCCCCTTTTGATGATGACAAACATCCTTTGAATTTTTCTTGTTCTTCAAAGAGTTGCTTCTAATATATATGACTTTTGCAATTTTGTGTTGCAACTAGAATCTCCCCCCTTTCTCTTGCAATTTAATACTTTCTCCCCTGAAAATATTATGAACAAGAACAAGTACAATACCTATTATTTCTCACCCTCTTGACATCATAAAAAAAGAAGAAAAATGTAGAATAAAGTCTAAATCAAAGAGATAACATTGGAAAGATATATCATGATAGATGAAAATTAATAGCACATAATTAGACACTTATCTTCTTCATAAAGATTTGATGTAAAAGTTGATATTATTGATGATGTTCTTGGAAAGTTCTAATCTTTTCATTTCATCTTTATTTTGACCATTTTCCAAACATCTGAACCCTATACCTCAAGAAACCTTGCATACTGATTTTTCATAAATCATAACATTCACTGGTAAATCATAGAAGCCTATTTATGCTACCACCTTTGCCTAGAAACCGTTTTGCGGAAGCCATCTGGATCAAGGAGAAAGTTATCTTAACTTGCTTTGATACCAATTGAAAGTCTTATAGTGTACAATTTAGGGGAGGGTGAATTAGACTTGTTGGATTTTTCTGGTTTTTATGCAAGTTCCTTTTCTTATTACTTTTCTGGAAACAAGTTAAGTGTTACAACTTGATTAGAACAATGTTATGCAGAAAATAAAAGTGCAGAAAAGTAAATGACACGGATTTATACTAGTTCTCATTTCCAACCAAGGGTACATCTAGTCCCCTCACACCCTGTAAGAGATTCCCACTATTGTTATATCTTTGTACAAGCCTCACACATAGACTTCTCTTACAATATTCTAACAACAACAAATAAACACACCATTTCCTTAATTTCCAACAACATCAACAATTATGATGGACTTTGAATCAAACCAATTCAAAAGTCCTTTTTACAACAATCACCGATAACTTGATGAATACAATAATACATATTTAACATTTGAGTTTGTATAACTTTTGAATTGCTTGTATTACAAAATATATGAAAGTTTTGGCTCTTCTGTTTCTCTTTGATCATAATACAAACCTATACACTTAAGTGATAAAAAATGATATGAATGAAACATGTTTAAATGATGTGAAAGTTTATGCACAAAGTTTCATTTGAAAATATATGAACACTTAAAATTTTTGTTTGAATTGATTTGAAAACTATATTGTGAAAAAGTTAATTTTTGTTTTACTGATGTATATACCTTATATAAATCAATAAGAACCCCTTTGGAGAATACAAATGTTTGGAGTGGTTCCATGAAGAAATGCAATTTTTAGGAATGAAACAAATTGATGAAAATAGTTGTTTCTTTAGTGGTAACTGTTTACCATAATGTTGTAACCGGTTACAACTGTAGCTCTTAAAACATATTTTGGCATTTTTGCGCCTGTAACCAGTTACAAGTTTTGTGTAACTGGTTACACCTATTTGAAAAATGTGAAAACAGCTTTGTAACAACATGGTTTGGTTCCAAATGATTTTGGAAAATTAATGAAAGGTTTTAGATGAATATGCATGATATATTTTGATCCATTAAGATATATAATATGAATTATAAAGTATACTTTAACCATCTTGATTCTTTTCTTTGATTTGTGGTAGCCTTTAACCTTTTTCTTCTTAGACAAGCTTTTGTCTTCTTTTTGTTGATGTGTTTATCTTCATCAAAACTTTAACCAAGGTCAATAGTTTATTTATAGTATTCTTACTTATTCTATTACTACATACTTCTGACCTACTAGGCTTTTGCAGGAATTGGATAGAAATTTCATGAATTTTGCTTGGATTGGTGACATGATTCCAAGAAAGTTGGTAACTATTCCTTGGAAAACAGTTTGCTCACCAACAAGTTATGGGGGCATCAAGTTCATGTCCTTAAACTCTCTTAATGAAGCTCCAAATATCAAATTGGGTTGGGAGCTTATAAATTCCAATTTCCATTGGGCCAACTTCCTTAGATACATAATTTGGAGAAATGGTTACCACATCAATCACCACATTTTCTCTTCAATCTTGTCTGGAATTAAACAACAATTCCACACTACTCTTTCAAACTCAAAATGAGTTGTTGGAACAGGTTTTAGGACCAACCTTTGGATGCATGATTGGGGTTCAGGGCCTATAGGAGATCTCATCAATCTTCCTCATGATTTACAGCTCAAGCTAAAGGAAAAAGTGGAAGACATTATCTCTAACATGACTTGGTGTATTCCTCAAACACTTAACTTTTACCTTCCCATGCTTCAAAATCTAGTGCAAAACATTTACTTCCCTAAAATTGATATGGATGGTTTATTGGCTTGGAAGGACTCAGACTCAAGAACCCTCAGTCTTAAATATGCTTATAATTTCATATCAGCCACTACACATACTAAGTCTTGGGCCAATAAAATCTGGAATCAGGTCATTCCTCTATCGAGTTCAACTTTTGTGTGGATATTGTTTCACAACAAACTTACAAGTGATGAAAACTTGATGATTAGAGGATGTTATGCTCCTTCCATGTGCAGTATATGCCGTAGATGCTCTGATAACCATATCTTTTATTCAATTCCCTTTTCCCACTCAATTATGGATGTGGCTTTATAATATGGTAAACCATAACATTGATCTTTCTTCCATTCATCCTATTTTTTAGTTGTCTAATAAGGGTTGGAGTGCACAAGTTTCTCTGGTCATCTCCTTAACCATTATCTTTATTTTCAATGTTATTTGTAAGAGCAGGAATGCAAGAAGATTCAAAGGTTAAAATTTGAGTTTTAGCTTGATGGTTTCATAGATCATATCCTCAGTATGAATTTCAAGTTCTCTTTCTAATCTCACAACTGGTCCTTCAATCTTGGACTTCATGGTGCTGAAGAACTTCAAAGTTATCTCCCACCCTCTAAAGGTCACCATCATAAAAAATGTCATTTGACATCCTCCGGTCCTGAATTGGATAAAGTGTAACACGGATAGGGCAACAAATTCCCAGTGTCTGTCTTCTTATGGTTGTATTTTAAGGAATGTGAATGATGATTGCATTGGATGTTATGAGGCCCCCCTTAGTCATCATGATACATTATTTGCATAAATGATGGGTGTAATTTTGGCAATTGAAGAAGCTTTCCATCGTAATTAGCATGCTCTTTGGATAGAAACTGATTCTTTAGTAGTTACTTTAGCTTTCACGTCGACTAACCTTGTGCCCTGGGATTTAAGAAATAGATGGTTCAACAACATGGCCCTCACCTCCTAATTGAATTTCTTCATCACTCACACCTATAGAGAAGGTAACTATTGCGCAGATAAATTGGTTGATCTCAATATCTCCATTGATTGGTTTACTTTGTAGAATACTGATCTTCTATTCATTAGGTTTAAGAACAAGTAAGGATTACCCAACTATAGATTTTGTTAAGCTATTTTCTTCTAAGAGTTAAGCTCATCTCCCTCTTGCTTTCTTGTATTTCTTTTTCTTTTCCTTATGTGAAGTCATTTATATATAAAAAGATTAGAAAAAAAGTTTATGAAAAAAGTTATGTATTTATTTTAATAGTATAAAATATTAAAAATATTTAAAGATATTATTATTTAAGATTTTAACATTAGTTTTTAAAAATTTTAAATTAATCAACCGACTCACTTTAAATTAATATGAATTTTGTATAAAGAGTACAAAAATAAAACCAAGTATTTTTTATTGGTTCAATTTCATAATGAAAGAGTAAATTTAAACTGAGTCGGTTGATTAAAACTGCTAATTATTATTATTTTGGTTCCTTTTTTAATTCGATTCTCTTTTTATTTTGATATTTTTTTTTTAAAAAAAAACAATTCCATCAAAATGGTAAGAGAACAAATTTCATAATGAAAGAGTAAAAAATGTTAAAGTTTATCATAATGAAAGAATACAACCTATTAATAAGTAATATATATATATATATATATATATATATATATATATATATATATATATATATATATATATATATATATATATATATATATATATATATATATATATTAAAACTGCTAATTATTATTATTTTGGTTCCTTTTTTAATTCGATTCTCTTTTTATTTTGATATTTTTTTTTAAAAAAATGATTCCATCAAAATGGTAAGAGAACAAGTTTCATAATGAAAGAGTAAAAAATGTTAAAGTTTATTATAATTATGATTTTTCTACTACTAAAAATTATTATTTCTACGTGTTTTTTTTTATAAGCAATGAATTTCATTGATAAGAGTATAATCGATACTCCATTCAAACATACAAGAGAAAACCAACAAAGAGGTGATGAAACACCACAAGCCAAAGCCAAACTAGAGTGATTACCTGATAAAATCTAGTGGTGCAATGCACTATTCATAAAAGCTACATGAATATGATTTTTTTGAGAAGACCAACCCAAAGTCAAGAGATGAATTTGATATTAAACTCAATGTCCCTTGAATGACAAGATTCTTCTTTGAAAATCATGACATTTCTCTTATTCCATATACACAAACAAGAGATCATCCACAATGCTCCTTCGTAGTGTTTTCGAATCTTCCCTTTGAAAGCATCCAATACCATATTAAAATCCATTGTACAGTGTATTGCCATTGGTGTAGACAAACCAATCCATTCCCAAACCAATGATGAAACCGAGCAGTTGAACATTAAGTGGTCTATTGACTCAAGCTCTTCATTGCATAATCACACTTAGCCAAGATAGAATCCAAGATGATGTTTCTCCCAAATAGCAACTCTCTAGTGGGAAGCCTGTTGTGAAGTAGTTTCCAGCAGAAAGCTTTTACCTTTTAGGGCACCTTCATCTTCCAAAGTTTCCTCCAAATGGCATTCGACTGCTCATGATGATCATTCTGTCAAAAAGTAAACTTGTGGATGTTGACTAGGTCACATGTGTGGAAACACATAAGGATTCACAAGTAGGGAGTATTCTAGTAATCACAATAATGATGCTTTGGGCTTAAAAACTTTAATTTTTGGGCCTCCTTCTGTTGAATTCCATTCTAATGTGAACATTTCCATCTGTTTTCATAAGGACAAACACAATGGGGATTTGTCAGCTAGCTCCATGTCTTCTTCGCAGAAACTTTTAAAGGAAGTGTTGTCTTCGTCTGAGAATTTTACGGGTGGTTCAATTATGTGTTGTAGTTCTAACTTTGATTTCGATGTTGTTCAATCTAATAAGCACTTTTGGAAGAGGAAAAATGGTGATGTTGCAAAGGAATTTTGGTCAATGGCGAGGAATTTGGGTATGTTTGGCGGGGGTTCGGTCTCACATCAAATTGAAGCTATTAGGTTGAGGGAGTTGGAGGATAAGAGAGAAAGAGGTTTGAAGGATGCAAATAAATTTACTACCCAATGATTATTGCTTCGTTCGATTTGTGAGGGTGTGGCAGAAGTGCCAAGAGGAGGTGTTTGCAGAGTTTGATTCAGAAGGCTAAGGTGGATGTTTGCTTTATTCAGGAGACGAAGCTTCACAATCTTGATAAGTTTGTTGTGGATTATTTGTGGGATGATGTCGATACAGAGTGGAGTGCGAAGTGGGCAGAGGGGATACCGGGAGGCCTTATTACCATTTGGAAATCTGGTTTGCTTGAGTTCATTTCCAGTTTCCTTGGAGAAGGATTTTTGGGTATTCATGTCAATTGGAGAGGTTATTTTGTTTATCTCATTAACATGTAATTTCTGTTAAGAAGAAGGGATTTTGGCCTAAGTGAGAAGTGTGAAGGAGAAATTTTCTTCGGGGTTGTGGTGTGTGGGAGGCGACTTTAATGCTGTTAGAAGTCAGGATGATAGAAAAGGGATAAGTCTCAGTTTAACCGAAAGGAAGTGGAGGAGTTTAATGATTTTATTCAGAATTTAGATTTGGTGGATGTTCCATTTATGGGCAGTAAGTTCACGTGATATAATTTGGAGGGGAGTGCTTGTAGTCGATTGAATCGTTTTCTAGTTTCTGAAGGTTTGTTTGATCTCTGGAAACTAGTAGGGCTGATGGCGGGCAATAGAACTTTTTCTGATCATTGTCCTATTTGGTTGTATGGTAATCATCGTAATTGGGGTCCGAAGCCTTTTAAGTTGTTTAACTATTGGTTTGACCATGAGGATTTTATTCTGTTTGTTGAGAATATATGGAATTCGGTGGTGATTCGTGGGAAGGAATGATATGTTCTAAAAGAGAAGCTTATGATTCTTAAATCCAAGTTGAAGTTGTGGAACAATGAGGTTTTTGGGGTGATTGATTTGGATGTCAATAAAGCTGTGAGTGCCTTTATTCCTCTTAATTTGTTTGTGTCTAATGCTGTGGGGGTGGGGTGGATGATGATGTTGCAGTGGCTAGAAGTTTTGCTTCTAAGGAGGTTTGGGAGGCTATGATGTTTAGAGAGACTGTCTTGAGACAGAAATCCATATGCAAATGGGTTCTACATGGGGATGTCAATTCTAAATTTTTCCATTCAGTTATGAAAGGAAGATTTAGAAAAAAAATATTTTGGGGTTGGATTCTGTTAGTGGCAAGTTGGTGGAGGTTGCAAATATCAAATGTGAAGTGCTTAATCACTTCAAGAAGCATTTTTCTGAACCAGTTCCGATTAGACCATTGTTAGATGGTGTGTTTTTTAATTCCTTATCTGATGATGATAGATATTTCCTTGAAGCCCTTTTTTCATTGGATGAGATTAAGAATGTTGTGTGGTTGAGTGATTGTGATAAGAGTCCTGGGCCGGATGACTTTCATCTTGGTTTCTTTAAGAAATGCTGGAGTTTTATGAAAGATGATGTTGTGAAGTTTGTTCAGGAGTTTCATGATTGTGGTAAACTTCCCCGAGCCATAACTGCTTCTTTTATAGCTCTTATTCCCAAGTTAACTAATCTGCAAGGTATTGAAGACTTTAAGCCAATTTGTTTGTTTGGTTGTTTGTATCGTCTTATTTCAAAATTACTCGTTTCTAGGTTGAAATCGGTGATTCGTAAGTTGATGTCTTCTTCTCAAACGACTTTTATTGAAGGTAGACAATTACTTAATGGTGTGTTAGTTCTTAACGAGGTGTTGGATTTTTCCAAGAGGATGAAAAGGAAGTGTTTAGTATAGAAAGTTAACTTTGCGAAGGCTTATGATTGTGTGTCATGGATATTTCTTATATTTGTTTTGAAGAGAATGGGGTTTGGTTAAAAGTGGTTGGCTTGGATGGAAGCTACGGTTTTCTCCAGCTCAGTTTCGATCTTGGTGAATAGTTGTGCTACCGATGAGTTATTGGCCTCAAGAGAATTGAGATAGGGGGACCCCCTTTCTTGTTTCTTTTAGGGGTGAAAGGCCTGGCTGGTTTGATGCGGAATGCGGTGTCTACAGGTAGTTTCAAGGGTTTCTAATTTAATGATGATATTCGATTTGAGATGTTACTATTCGCGGATGACACGGTTCTCATTTGTGATGGCTCCTAGGCTAAGTTGTGGTGCATTAAAGCTATTTTGTGTGGCTTTGATCTTGTGTCGAGTTTGTGTATCAATTTGAACAAAAGTAAGCTTTATGGGGTGCATTTGGATATTCACTTGCTGCAAACAGCGTCGTCTTTTTTGGCTTGTCGGTTAGGTAAGCTGTCTTTTTGTTTCTTGGTATTTCTGTTGGTGCTAATCATATGCGTAAAGAAACTTGGTCATTTGTGTTAGCAAAGTTGAAGAAAGTATTAGGTATATGGAGTGGTAAGCACTTATCTTTAAGGGGTAAGGTCACGTTGAATTTTGTTCTTAATAATATTCCAATTTTCATGCTTTCTTTTTTCAAAGCTCTGAAATGCATTCTTGAGGAAATTATTAAGATTCAACGAGACGTTTTATGGGGGAAGGGGATGGGAGAAGGAAGGTTTGTTGGGTTAGTTGGGAGATGTTTGTCTTTCGGTGATGGAGGATGGTTTAGGTGTCGAGAATATTGAGACTTTTAATTACTCTTTGATTAGCAAATGGGGGTAGATATTTTTGTCAGATAAGGAGACCGTGTGGTCTAAGCTCATTCAATTTTGGTATAGCGGTGGTATGAAGGCATTGTTTGGGAATGATTACAACTAGGTTTTTTTGAAATCCTCTCTTTGGTGGAGGGTTGTGCATGTAGTTTGTGGGTTCAAAGCTCATGGTAATTCATTGTTTTCTAATAGCATATCTTGCAAATTGGGGAATGGCGAGTCTTTTTAGCTTTTGGGATCATTGTTGGTTGGGTTCAACTACTTTGAGGGAGTTTTTTCAACTTATGTATGATGTTTGCACTACTTCTTCTTTTAATGTGGTGAATATGGGCTCTTGGGTGGATAATTGTTGGAGCTGGCACTTAGAGGTTGATGAGAATGCTCTTTTGGGAGAGGTCGGCGATGAGTGGTCGGATTTGATTTACTTTTGAGGGATGCTAGACCGCATTTTGATGTCATTGATAAAGTTGTATGGTGGAGGAATATGGAGGGTTTTTCGGTGAAGAATAGCTATAAGCGGTTATATACTTTGAAGTACACAAATTTGGTGTTGAATGGGGAGAGCTTAATTGAATTGAATCGGATGTGGAAAGCTAGTGTTCCTAGCAAGGTGAAGTTGTTTGGTTGGAGGCTTTTATTGAATGCTTTACCTACTAGAGGTGAGCTTTGTAATAGAGGCATGAAACATGTTTTCAGTGGTTCCTAATGTCCTTTATGCGATTTGGTAGAAGAATTGGTGGGTCATCTTTTTCTGGGTGCCTCAAAGTTGGACTACTTTGGAAGGATGTTTTAGCTTGGTTAGGTGTGGATTTTGTAGCAGGTTCGACGGCGGATGAGGGGGTGAGGGCTGGTTCGATGATTCATTTTTTGGAGCTTATTTCGGTAAAGTTGGATGGTGTTGTTAAACTATATTTTTTCGTTTTCTTTTGGTTGTTAGTGTGTTGGTGTTTTTTGTTAAGTAGGAATAAGGCGGTGTTTAATAATTTTGTTTGGAATAATGCTGAAATCTTGCTTTTAATTAAATTATTAGACTGGGATTGAATTTCTATTTTGTCTAAAGGTCGTGTTGAATTTGTTAAGGAGGTGTTGTTGAGACAATTTGGGTTCATACCATGTATCCTCTTAGGTTTTGATGATGACAAAGTATTTGAAAAACAATTAAGATTTATAACTAGTTGGTTCGTGTGTGCAGAATTATATTTACTTGATGAAACTGGTTCTGACACAAAAGAAGCTTTGGTTTGGTTCTGATCAATACTCGTGAGAGAGTTTGATCAGAAAGTAGCTTCTAGTACACTCCAGAATCAGAAGCATGTTATGGCTTCCTCTAAGACTGAGTAGTGTCAACTCAGTTCTGCTAACACGGGACTCGAGATATATTGACATTATCTTCCACAGATTGTGTTGTACTTGAATCATAGATAAGTCCTCTGGACAAAGGGCTTGTTCTGTGGATAATTCCTTGACTGAAAGTTCCAACACCTGCTTTATTGGAAAAGAAGATGTACTAGAAGATTTAATCTGATTATAGCCATTGTGGCTGCCAGATATTGATCATCACTCAGATGCTCTTTATGGAGCATGCCAAGTTAGAAAGATTGTGAAAACCTCTTTTAAAACTAAGAACATTATCTCTACTTCTAGACCCTTAGAATTGCTTCGCAATGATTTATTTGGTCCTATTGGGACTGCTTGAATTAGTGAGAAGAAATATGGTTTTGACATTGTTGATGATTTCAGCAGATGGACTTAGGTGAAGTTCCTTCGATCTAAAGATGAAATATACGAAGTATTTAGCACCTTCTGCATTCAAGTACAATATGAGATGGAAATAAAGATTCTTAAGGTCAGAAGCGACCACGGGGGAGAATTTGAAAATGAATCATTTGAGTCCTTTTGTGAAAGATATGGAATTATCCATGAGTTCTCTTCTCCCAAAACTCCACAACAAAATGGGGTTGTTGAGAGAAACAACATATATTTGCAAGAGATGGAAAGAACAATGATTCATGAATATAAACTCCCTAAGTACTTGTGGACAGAAGCTGTTAATACTGCTTTTTATATTCAGAACATAATCTATATTAGACCAATTCTAGATAAAACATCGTATGAATTATTTAAAGGTAGAAAACTAAGCATCTCTTATTTTCATCAATTTGGATGTACTTGTTACATTTTGAATAATAAGGTCTACCTAAATAAATTTGATGCTAAAGCTCAAAAGGGTATCTTTGTTTGATACTTTGAACGCTCAAAAGGATACAGAGTGTATAACTCAGAAACCAGAGAGGTTGAAGAGTCTATGCATGTTAAATTTGATGGCAAAATACCTGACCTTGACAAGTCAGAGTCTTTGGCCCAAAATGTTATCTCTGCAGGCATCGAGAATTCTGAAGAACAACTTGTGGTATGTATTCTTAAAGAAAAGAGTATAGAAGATGATGTTTCAAAATCTATTACTATATCAGAAAAAATACCAGAAGCTGCAAAAATTAAAGGTACTCCAACTGGTCCTATTGTTATTAATTCAGTGATTGCTCAAAATGGCACTGAAGCCTCGGTTCAACCTACGATACCGTTTAAATATAAAGCATTTCATCCAAAAGGGCAAATCATTGGTAATAAAGACGAGCCATTGAGGACTAGATCTGTATTTAGAAATGATCATTCATTGCTTGGACTTATTTCATTGATAAAGCCTACTTTTATTGATGATGCCTTGACAGATAATGGTCGGATCATGGCTATGCAAGATGAACAAAATCAGTTTCAAAGACATGATATGCGGGATCTTGTTCCAAGACCACAGAAGAAAAACATCATTGGGACCAAGTGGGTCTCTAGAAACAAGCTTAACGAACTTGGAGAAGTCGTTAGGAACAAAGTTAGACTTGTAGCTCAAGGCTACAGTCAGCAAGAGGGAATTGACTTCTTTGAAACCTTTGCTCCATTGGCAAGGTTAGAAGCCATAAGACTTCTTCTCTCTTATGCCATCAACCATGACATTATACTCTATCAAATGGACGTGAAAAATGTTTTTTTAATGGAGTTATTACTGAAGAAGTGTATGTAAAGCAACCTCCATGATTTATAGATCTAAACCATCTAGACTTTGCCTACAAGCTCAAGAAATCACTCTATGGCCTCAAACAGGCTCCAAGAGCTTGGTATGAGAGATTGAGTAGTTTCCTGATTGAAAATGGTTTTGTTAAAGGCAAAGTTGACACTACACTATATAGAAAAACTCTAGAAGAAGAAATCTTGATTGTTCAAATTTATATTGACGACATAATTTTTGGTTCCACTAATGATGCATCTCTTTGTCAAGAATTTTCTAAAATTATGCAGGCTGAATTTGAGATGAGCATGATGGGTGAATTAAAATGCTTTCTTGGAATTCAAATTAATCAGAAGTTTGAAGGTATTTACATTCATCTGTCTAAGTACACAAGAGAGCTCTTGAAAAAGTTCAATCTTGAGGAATGCAAAGTCATGTCAACTCTTATTCATCCAACTTGCAATCTAAATGATGAAGAATGCAGTGCTAAGGTGGATCTAACTAAATGTAGAGGTATGATAGGTTCCTTACTCTCTCTCACTGCTTCAAGACCTGATATTCTATTCAGTGTATGTTTGTGAGCAAGATTCCAATCAGATCCTAGAGAGCCTCACTTAATAGTTGTTAAGAGGATCTTCAGGTATCTGAAAGGAACAATCAATCTTGGACTTCTTTATAAGAAATCTTCAAATTATAAGTTGGTTGGATTCTGTGATGCTGACTATGCCAGAGATAGAGTTGAAAGGAAATCTACTAGTGGAACCTGTCAATTCATAGGTGAAAACCTTATCTCTTAGGGTAGTAAAAGACAAGCAACTGTTGCTCTGTCTACAGCAGAAGCATAATACATTTCAGCTGCTAATTGTTGTACTCAACTACTATGGATGAAATATCAACTTGAAAACTATCAGCTTTTTAGAAACAATATTCCTATCCTTTGTGATATCACTGCTACAACCTGTCTAACGAAGAAACCAATTCAACATTCTAGAACCAAGCATATTGAAATTAAATATCATTTTATAAGAGATTATGTTCAGAAGGGTGTTATAGATATTCAGTTTATTGATTTTGAACATCAATGGGCAGATATATTTACAAAACCCTTAGCTATTGCTCAATTTGATTATATTAAGAAAAATATGAACATGAACTTTGTCGTTGAATAAATGCTTATCTTCTTAATGGAGTATTGGAGGAATCAATGGATTCTGATGGTTTTCAGTTGGAATTTTCTTTCTGATATGTCTCTAAGTATGGCCTAAAAGCTTGGATAGGGAGTATAAGATCTCTCTCTTCTTTGATTGCTTATCTTAAAGCAGAAAGTAATTAGTTTAATTCCTTGCTATGTGCTTTGAATTAACTATTAGACTACTCTTGAGTTATGATAAAATAAGGATCCTTGTCTTACACTCTAATACTTAAAAGCTTTTTGAAATACAACTTTGATAAATAGTTGTCTCTGAAAGTCTCAAGACTGAAGGGACATGACTATCACTCTTATTTCAAAATCTGCTATGAAATTTGGTTCATTAAAAGGAGTTTACTGACAAAGATTCTAACTCATTTTTATTCAGACTCATAAGTGTCCAAACATTTAATACATACTTGCTTATAAATTAGCATTCTATGTATTATGTAGTTGCCTGTGTATTCTCCTGATTTCATAAGTTATCTTTTATATAAGATAATATTGTGAGATCACTGTTCTTCAAACTAGCATTTCTTCTTTAGAGTGTCTTCAAAAACCATTAAAGGAGAGATCCATGATCTAGATATTCTAAAGAAATATACAGCCGACTTCAATGAATTGACGACGAGTAATCTTTCACAGATAGTTTTAGATATTCATTTTCAAAAATGGGATGAATATTTTGCAATGCTTTATGGACCCATCAATCCATATCTTGTGAAAGATTTTTGGGAAAATGCTCATGTTCATCAGAATGAGCTAGATGATTGTCAGATTCTGTCTGTTGTCTATGGTTTCCATGTTGTAATCAACTCTAAAATCATCTCTCAAGCAATAAACTGTGATTAAGATGGAGTTACAGTTGAGATATACAAACATAACAATAGATTTGCGAATCATATGCACATCATCTATGGTAGTAAAGGCCCTGCTAAAAGTCTTTCTACTCTTACTCCTATGGCAAAATTCTGGTACCAAATTATGGGGACCAATCTAAGGCCTAGAGAAAAGGGGAAAGGATGGCTTTCTTATGATGACAAACACTTCATTTTGTTCCTAGTCTCCAGAACTAAGATCAATTTGCCTCTGTCTATGTTCAATTATCTGAAAAAAGAGATACTTACATCTCGTGAGGAATTATCTTTTCTCATTCCTTTTGGTAGGGTTCTTTCTATGATTCTTGTTCAACAGGGTGTTGTTACTCATGTACAACAAGCTAGGTTGATTGACAAACTTATTCCTGACTGATGTTCAGCTATGAATTATTCAGAAACCATTTTTAATCACTGAAGCTTCTTTCTTCTTTTGCCTTTTTGATAGATGATAAAGGGGGAGAATAGATTAAGTATTCTTCTAGATTAATTTTGGATCCGGATGAGGTTGGTGATCCTATTTAGGAGGGGATTACAAACCTCACCCTTAGAGTGGATTCATTATTCTATATAGGGGGAGCTTATAAACCTCACCTCTTAGACTTCAGAAATAGGACTCAGGGGGAGCTTACAAACCTCACCTCTAACACTGTTTGACACAGGGGGAGCTTACAAACCTCAGATCCTGAAAGTTGTTGAGTAATTAATCTACTACTAATTATTTTTTAAATACTTAAGGTTGTCATCATCAAAAAGGGGGAGATTGTTGAGACAAGTTTAATTCATACCATGTATCCTCTAAGGTTTTGATGATGACAAAGTATTTGAAAAACAATTAAGATTTATAACTAGGTGATTCGTGTGTGCAGAATTATATTTACTTGATGAAACTGGTTCTGACACAGAAGTAGCTTTGCTTCAGTTCTGATCATACATTCGTGAGAGAGTTTGATCAGAAAGTAACTACTAGTACACTCCAGAATCAGAAGCGTGATATGGATGCCTCTGAGACTGAGTAGTGTCAACTCTGTTATTTTAACACAGGACTCGAGATATATTGATATTATCTTCCATAGATTGTGTTGTACTTGAATCATAGATAAGTCCTCTGGACAAAGGCCTTGTTCTGTGGATAATTCCTTGACTGAAAGTTCGAACACATGCTTTATTGGAAAAGAAGATGTACTAGAAGATTTGATCTGATTATAGTCGTTGTGGATGCTCCAACGACTATATTTCTTCAGCTATAAAAGGAGCAGAAGATTTGAAGATCAACTCAAGAAATAATGCTGCAACTACAGCTAAGAAATACACACACCGCATATCAGAAGCAAAATCTGTTAAGAGTTCTTATTCTTGTATAGCTTAAAAATCCTTTGTAAAAGTGTGTTGTATTATATTTGAACACCTCTAATTGTTAATCATGTGTTGTTGTAAGTTATTCCTTCTCTAAACAATCAGTTTAAATAAAAGTCTCTTGTTGTAGGCTTGAGCAGAGAAGTCTTAGACAATGAGTCTGAGCAGTGAAGTCTTGGATTGAGGATCTGAGCAAGGGAAGTCTTAGGCCGTGTGTCTGAGCAGGAAAGTCTTGAACCAGGTGGTTTAAGCAAATGAAGTCTTAGGATCTGAGGATTTAAGCAGGAAGTCTTAGACTGGAGGTCTGAGCAAGGAAAGTCTTATACAAGTGTGTATAAGCAAGTTTAATCGGGTTGATTATAGTGGAAAATCTCTTGCAAGGCAAGGGGACTGAAGTACTCTCAGTTGGGAGAGGAACCAGGATAACTGATGTGTGTTATTTGCTGTTTTTACTTTACTTCTGTTACATTTTACGCTGCACCTATTATTTGATTCTGAACTCAGTTTTGGAATCTGAACTATGGTTCAGAAGTAAAACGAATTTTGCAAACACAATTCAACCCCCTTTCTTGTGTATTTTTCTTGTCTTCAGGTGTGGTACTCCAATCTCAGAGAGTATGTTGAGTTGTAGTTTTTCATTTGATTGGGATTCTTGCTTTCTTTTATTGTTTGGTACCCTTTTATATTGGGTTAGCACTCCTTGTGCTTTATTAATACAAGTACTTATCTAAAAAATATTGTAAGTTCTTTGAGGGAGGATATTGAACTATGTAATTATGTTGAAGTAAATTAAAGTTTAAATTAAATAAATTAGAGATAAAAAAATTGTATTGTTAATATCTTCAAAAATATTTAACTTTCTTATTTACACTTAAATTGAAAGACAAATATTAAATGAAATAACTAAGAAAATAATATGAATAAAATTTTGTTTTTAGTATGTAACTTTTGAAAACCTATTTTGAAAATAAATTTACTAAATAAGGTTTTATTTTATTATTTTTAAAATAGTTTTTAAAACTAAAAATACCAAATCTTTATTTTCTTTCAACTTTTACTTCTTGAAACTAGTTTTTAAAATTTGATTTTGCAAAAGATATTTAAAAAATAAAACCTAAAATCAAATCAAACATGCCTTAGGCCCTACTAAATCTTGTGTGTATATTTGTATCTCAATTTTTAGAATTCTCGAGATCTAAAGTCATTTTGATATATATTTGATTTTTTAATAAGATCTTTGTTTATTTAATAATATATTTGATGATGATAAGATATGGGCAAATTTGATGATTCATAGTACTTTAACTTTATTTATATATAAGGAATGACAAGAACACGAGAGTGGAGTTGTTAGACTAACACTCCAATGACCAAATCAGTTAATAAATTTAAAAAGGGTTGACGTGAAGTATGACAATTGTGAGTGTATCTTAGGTCTTACGCGCTTAGAAGTATTTATGCCAACTGCCAGTGGATCGAGTGGTCTTTGGGATTTATTTAGAGTTGAAGTGTGCTTCCTGTCATACACCAAAATTTGACCTACCTTTTTCTCACTCTTCACCTGACTCTTGGTCTATGGTTCATCAGAGGCGGACCATTATAGGGACAGGGGGGGGGGGGGCACGGCCACCCCAATATTTTAAAATTTTTTTTTTTTCATAGTGTGAAAATACATTATTGCCCTTTATTAAAAATCAAATATACAAAAGTGCCATAACCTTATTTACCCTACTTTATTAACAGTAAACACGGTTTTAGAAAAGAAAAAAAAGCAATAGTAGCCACACCTTTTCTCTTCTCTACAGCACTGCCGGTCTCCATTTGTCACTCTCCGGTCTCCATTTATCGTTCTCTGAACTGTGTATTTTTCGGGTAAATAATTTTTCTTCTATTTATTTATTTATTTACATAATAGAATATTAGGTTTTTTCTTCAATTTCACAAATTGATAATATTGTGATAATTTAAAGAAAATTGCGTAAGATTGAATTGTGAATTTAGGGATTTTTTGGATTATTTCTCTTTTATAAGTTTTACTGTGAATTTAAAGAACGTTGGGAATTTGTTGTGTTGTGCTTAAATTTTAGTTGAAGTTGAACAATAATCAAATAAAGTGTATTTTTTTTGTTAATTTGTTCAATTGATTTTGCAGCACAACAGTGCTAATGAAGAGTAGAAAAATTGATTCTTTTTTCAAGAGGAAAGAAAGAGATGGCGAAGATTTAACTTCTATGTCAGAACGTCAAAGAGTTCGTGAGAATCCAAGAATTGAAGAAAATGTTAATAGAGTTTGCCCGGATGACATTGAGAATTCTTTAGAACGCGATCCTGGAAAACGTCCTCCGATGTGGGAATATCCATTAAATCAAATGGATGAAATACGAAGAGCTTATTTGAAATGGGGTCCATATCAAATGAATTTAGAGTAATATCCATTGTCTGGTAAAGAAGACCATCAAAGAAGATTTCAACACGCTTGGTTTAGCCTTTTCCCTTCGTGGTTAGAGTATTCACCTTCAGAAGATGCTGCTTATTGCTTACCGTGTTATCTTTTTAGCAAAAGACCAAGTGGGCGTCTTGGTTCAGATGTCTTCATTTCTACAGGTTTTAGAGGTTGGAAGAAAGTTAGAAATGGAAAGAATTGTGCATTTCTTAAACACGTAGGGAAGGATCCTTGTTCACCACACAACAATGCTATGAAAGCTTGTCAAGATCTATTAAATCAAGATGGGCACATTAGGAACATTATTGAAGCTCAAAGCTCGATTGAAATTATGAAGAATCTACTACGTCTCAAGACTTCAATTGACACGGTTCGTTGGTTAACTTTTCAAGCTTGTGCTTTTAGAGGTCATGATGAAAGTAAAGAATCATTAAACCAAGGTAATTTTCTTGAATTGATAAAACTCTTGGCATGTTACAATGATGAAGTTGCAAAAGTTGTGTTGGAAAATGCTCCATCTAATAGCAAGTATACTTCACATAAAATTCAAAAAGAGATCTTGCACATTCTTTCAAGTAGGGTGAAAAAGCATATCCGTGAAGAAATTGGTGATTCTAAATTTTGTATAGTTGTAGATGAAGCTCGTGATGAATCTAAAAAAGAGCAAATGTCTCTTGTTTTGAGATTTGTTGATAAAGATGGTTTTATACAAGAGAGATTTTTTGGCCTTGCACGTGTTAATGACACTACATCTTCAACTCTTAAGCAAAAGGTATGTGATATACTTTCTCTACATAACCTTGATGTCTCTAACATTCGTGGTCAAGGGTATGATGGTGCTAGCAATATGAGAGGAGAATGGAACGGTTTACAAGCACTATTTATGAAGGATTGCCCTTATGCATATTATGTTCATTGTTTTGCTCATCGATTGCAACTTGCCCTGGTTACCGCATCAAGAGAAGTTAAACCAATTCATCAATTCTTTGATAAGCTAACTCATATTGTAAATGTTGTTTGTTCTTCTACAAAGCGTCATGATGAGTTACAAGCTTCCCAATTGGATGAAATTGAACATTTGTTAGAGATTGGTGAGATTGTAACTGGTAAAGGTGAAAATCAAATTGGTACTTTGAGACGGGCTGGAAATACTCGTTGGGGATCACACTTTTCTTCTATTACTAGCTTGATAAATATGTATGAAGCAACTTGTATTGTTTCAAAAAAATTTGCAAAAGAAGGATTAAATTATGCTTCACGTGGAGATGCTGATAGTGCTTACAATTACTTGAAATCATTTGATTTTATATTCATATTGCATCTGATGAAAGAAATTATGGGTGTCACAAATATGCTTTGCCAAGCCTTACAACAACCACCCCAGGATGTAGTTAATGCTATGCATTTGGTTTGTACAACAAAAGCGCTTATTCGAGAATTGAGAGAAGATGGTTGGGATAAAGTGTTTACTTGTGTGAAGTCTTTTTGTGAAAAACATGATATTGAGGTTCCTGATCTTGATGATGTTTATTCAACAACAAGATTTGGACGCTCTCGTCTTGAAGAGAACCAGGTAACCATTGAGCATTATTTTAGAGTTGAAATATTTTTCGCTACCATTGACAAACAATTACAAGAGTTGAATAGCAGATTTAGTGAGCAAGCGATTGATTTGTTAACTCTAAGTTGTGCTTTGGCTCCCAAGGATAACTACAAGGCTTTTAACTTCGATACTATTTGCACTCTAGCTGAAAAGTATTATCCTATAGACTTCAATGAGAAAGAGAGGATTAATTTGCAATTTCAACTTCGGCATTTTATTATTGATGCTCGTCAAGCATCGAGTTTGAATAATTTATCAACTATTCAAGACTTATGTTCATCTTTAGCTGCAACTGGAAAGAATGAAATTTATTATTTGATTGATAGACTGCTCCGTCTTGTCATGACTCTGCCTGTATCTACGGCCACTACTGAAAGATCTTTCTCGGCAATGAAAATTATCAAGACAAGATTGAGAAGTAAAATGGAAGCTGATTTTCTAGAAGATAGCATGACGGTTAACATTGAAAGAGAAATTGCTGCAAATATTGATTCTGAGACAATTATTGAGGATTTCAAGCTACTCAAAACCCGTAGAGCATTATTATAAGGTATTTTTAAGTAATGTTTTTAAATCATTTTATGTTCAACTTTGTGTTTATTGCATTTTAAATATTTTATATACAATATGGTATGAATATTTTATTTATAAATTATAGTTTAATTTTATGGTCACTCCAAACTTTATAGTCTAGTTCCGCCACTGTGGTTCATATTCATGCCCTAATCATCTAGATTATTCATTCACAATTGCAATTTTTTTTCAAGTAACAAACATTTGATTCAAAGGTTTCTTATTTAAGAAAGAAGGCATTGGATTGGTTTGCAAGCTTTGTTCATTATGCACTTTGACTGTTGGATATGGTCACAATAAAATTTTGGTTGGTCATTCTCTTGGATCAAGTCCTTATGGGATCCTAACCTGTGGTCTATGATCTTTGATTATAATTAATTACATCATGACATTGAGATTTGGAGGCCACTCTCAAGTTTGACTTTGGTAAACAAAAATCAACAATGAGGTTGACTTTTTGTTGACCATTTTCTTATGAGGTTACTTAGCAATTTTCTTATGAGTTTGACTTGGTATTTTATTAAGTAGTCAAGAACAATTCAAATTCAAGGCAAGGATCAAGATTCATATTCAAATTCATTCAAGACTCAAATTCAAATATTAAAGGGAAAAGTCATTTTGCTTGGAACACAAGTCACAATTCATTGCAAAAGGCAAATTTTCATTAAAAATCATCAAAGTCCATTACAAAAGAATCAAAACCTAAATTACACAAAAATTACATCTTTTGACCTAGAGTTGACTTTTGATCAACTGTTGACTTTTTGATCAAACAGTTTACCAAAGTCAAACTGACTATCCTAGAACCCTAATAATGCTCGTTTGCCTTCATCCTCATAGGCCTTCCATTCTTGTGCCCAAAATTTCTTCATGAAGGAACCTTGATTCATGCCTTGATTAAATCTTCATGAACCTTGTGTGTTATGCCATCCCATATGCATAATAGCCCTGTAGCAAACAAAACCGACTTTCAATATGGTACACAATCCAACAAATCATGCCATATATATAAACATTATCAAGTTCAAGCCTACTAAGTTCATTTCCTCTATATTAACTTGTGTATCTAACCCTACCAAGCTAACAAGATCCCTAATGTACTAACTGATTCATTAATTCGCTAACATTCTATTAACATCCATTTAACAACTAACCCCAATTTCATAGCATCAGTTAGCATAACAATTCACATAGCATTCAAATTAACCCCTATGAACTAAGGCAACATCTCTAGCAGTTCAAAATAAACCCTAACAATCCTTAACAATCCATTCAAAAACTCAACTTAACATGATTCTAATGCAATACCATTAGCTCAGTTAAATAAACAACAATTCAAGAATCAATTCAACATGCATAAGTTAATTCCAAAACCCTAGTCACTAATAGCACACATACATGACAATTAGCATTTCACTTTAATTTCATAAAGTTTAAAGTCATTCACATGGCTTAGTTGCATAACAACATAACTGAATTATCCCTACAATCATAGTATCAACATCTTGACTAATTAAGCATCACAACTGAAATTAACAAACAAAAACAAGGCCATAATCATTCAACTAATTGACACAATTCCGAATTCCAATCACTAATTCTAACTACCCTTAAATTCAACTCATAACATCAACTAGTCTTCAAAATCCTAACTGTCAACTATTTAACTAACTAGCTGATTTTTGAAGTTACTACTGACATTGCTAACATTCAGTTATAGTTCAACTTCTTAACAGTTCTTTTCATAACATTACTAACCAACACTAATTTCCTAACTAATTTTTTAATTCACCAATAACAAATCAGACTTCAAATTAATTTACCTAATAGTTTACACACTCAGTTCAGTTTGTTACATGCTTCAACATAACATTTCAACAGTCCGTTTAATCAACTACTTTCCTATAATAACTAACCAACTAACTTAACTATCAAGTCTCATTTCACTAACAAGTTTGGAAGCTACTAACTGTTCCTAATTCATTCTAACATAACTAACTTCTAACCAAACAAACTAACCTAATTCAAATCACTAACATTCATTTCCTAACTGAATTTACTAACCAAATTTCAATTCAGCAACTAATTCACTCATAACTACTACTCTATTAACTAACTGCCTCTAGCAAAATCAACTTAACAAATTTAACCAACTTCCAATTTAGTTCATTAACATTCAACAAACTAATTCAATAGCATTTCTCACAGTTTGAACTTCAATTTAACTAATTACTTTCCTCTTTTAAACATGATTCAGATATTGAACTTCCCTAACTCAAGCTCATAACAACTCACCATAACACTTCACTAACTGTCAACTATTCCAACTGTCATAACCTAACTAACTGAATTAACAGTTCACTAACAGAGTTAATTCTCTGACAAACTTCTTCATGAATACACTTAAGAATACACTTAATTGTAATAGTGCCCTAACCTCTAATAATCACTGCCCTAATCATTGCCCAAAGCAGTTACATTGATTCATCTATATAAACAGTTCATCCAGTTTATTCATCTTCAACCATTATTCATTCTGCAATACTGCAATTCACCACTCTCTCTGCAACTCAATATCTCTCCCTCACACCAAAGGCTCCAAATACCCCATTGTTGAGCAAGCTTCACCTTGAAGCTTACTACAACTGAGCTGATCCTACTCCACACTATACTCTGCACTCTCCATTCACCAACAACCACAACAACAATTCAGGTGGATCCTAAAGACTAGAATTTAGGGGAGAAGAAGAAGAAGTTTCTGCAAGATAGAAGGTTAAAGAATTCGAAGCACATACCTGTCTTTCCTTTGGTTTTCTCTTTGTAATCTTCATCTTCATCTTCATCTCCAACAAAATACGTGACATGCCACAGTCTCGCCGGTAGGTCATTTCCTCTCCTTGCTTCTTTTACTTCAAAGTTGTTATCATCATGTAGCCTCCAACGAGGGGAATAAAAGCCCCAAGGTGGTGTGGCTTGATTCCCCTCCCTCAGCATTTAATTTTCATTTTGGTGATCTAGGGCTCTTAGTATTGTTAGAAGTAATTCAAGTTCTCTGTCGAAGTCGAAGTCAGAGTCTTTATAGGTTTTTTGTTGATGTCGAATTAGTTGTAGTGTTGTGTAGTCAGCTGTATTCGACAGAGTCGAATATAGCTGTTAAGGAGTTAGTCGAAATGTTTGTTTGGGCCTGGACTTTGATAGCCTATATAAAGGGCTTTGTAATTTGTAATTACATACAGCACACACAGCATTTAACACAATAAAGTTTAGAAAGTTTTGAAAATCCTAATCTCTCTTTCTTCTCTCTCATTCTTCTTCTTCTTTCTCTCAAACATTCATCTTTCTTGGAACATAGTTCCAACAATTGGTATAACAGAGCACGGTTGCGATTCAGAGAGAATCTAATGGCAAACGGAACAACAACGTCCACACAATTCTCAGCGAATCTACCGATTTTCAAAGGAAAAAACTACCAACGGTGGGTTGCGCAGATAAGGGTTATTTTCAGATTTCAAGATGTGGTTGAAATCGTGAATGATGGTGTAACTGAATTGGGGGTGAATGCGACTGATGAACAGAAAGCTGTGTACAAGGATCAACGGAAGAAAGATGGCAAAGCGTTGTTCTTGATTCACCAGTGTGTGGATCCGAATGTGTTTGAGAAAATTATTGAAGAAGAATCTGCAAAAGGAGCGTGGGACAAGTTAAAGAACTTGTATGGAGGTGATGAGAAACCGAAGAGGGTGAAGCTGCAAACCTTGAGAAAGCAATACGAAATGATTCAAATGAAGGAAGATGAATCAGTTTCGGAGTTCTTTTCAAGATTGGTGATACTGTCAAACCAGATAAAGTCTTGTGGAGAAACAATCATAGATTTGTAGAAAATTGAGAAGGTACTAAGATCTCTGACTGGAAATTTTGATTACATTGTAGTGTCCATTGAAGAGTCCAAGAATCTAAGGTTGAAGAGCTACAGCCTTCTTTGGAAGCTCATGAAATGAGATTGAAGCAAAGAGATTCAGAAAGAGAAAAGGTATCGGACCAAACACTACAAGCGAAATTCACCAAGAAGTCTGGGAAGGTAAAGCAGGGAAGGAAACTTGCTAGTGATAAGAAGTCAAGCAAGAGTTCAAAGAATCATGATGATTCAATAAAGAAAGGCATGAGCAACAAGTATTCTGGGAAGAAAGTTGACATGAAAAACGTGCAGTGTTACAATTGTCAAGGTTTTGGTCACTATGCTCGAGACTGTCGAAAGAAGAAGGAAGCACGAGCAAAAGAAAGTGACAAAGCGCAGTATGCACAGGCAGAAGATAGTGATTCTGAGGATGTGCTACTAATGGAAGATACTCAGTCAAACGCTGATGAAACAGATTTGTGGTATCTTGATTCAGGTTGCAGCAACCACATGACCGGTAACAAGAACTGGTTCACCAAGCTTGATGAATCAGTTAAGAAGGTGATAAAGTTTGCAGATGGTAGACAGATCACATCAGGTGGTAGAGGAAACATATCTGTAATGAGAAGAGATGGTAGAAAAGCCAGCATTACTGATGTGTTGTATGTGCCTTCTATGACAAGTAACTTGATAAGTATAGGTCAGTTACTTGCCAAAGGACATAATATGAAGCTGGAGAAGAACCAAATGAAGGTGTATCATGCTGATGGTAGGTTAGTACTGAAAGCACCATTGGCTGATAACAAGACCTTTAAAGTTCAGATTAACATGATTGATCATCAATGTCTTGCGTCAACTACAGAAGAGGAAAAGAATTGGCTATGGCATCATAGATATGGGCATCTAAACTTCAGGAGTTTGGGTATGCTCAATCAAAAGAAGATGGTTTATGGTTTACCTCAGGTGAAGGAGCCAAATCATGTGTGTGAAGAATGCTGCAAAGCAAAGCAGGCTAGAAAAGCATTCAAGCATGATCTGCCAATGAAGTCAAAAGGAAAGTTGGAGCTTGTTCATTCTGACGTATGTGGACCTTTTGAAGTTAGGTCGAATGGTGGAAAGCGTTACTTCTTAACTTTCATCGATGAATTCACCAGATATATGTGGATTTATATGATCAAAAGTAAGAGTGAAGTATTCACAAAGTTCAAGAAGTTTAAGTTACTTGTCAAAAAGGAAAGTGGCTGCAAGTTAAAGAAACTGAGAACTGATGGTGGTGGTGAATACATCTCTCGAGAGTTTGCTAGATTTTGTGAAGAGGAAGGTATAGAGCATGAGGTTATTGCACCCTATACACCTCAACATAATGGAATAGCTGAGAGGAAGAATAGAAGTATACTGAATATGACGAGAAGTATGTTGAAGGCTAAAGAGGTGCCAAAGAGATTTTGGGCTGAAGCAGCTTCGACAGCAGTATACATTCTAAATATATGTCCAACAAAGAAGCTAGTCGAGAAGACTCCTTATGAAGCATGGACAGGTGAGAAGACAAATGTAAGTCATCTTAGAGTTTTTGGATCTATATGTTTTAGGCATGTTCCTGCGCAATTGAGAACAAAGCTAGATGATCGAAGTCAAACCATGGTGCTCATAGGTTATCATTCAACTGGTGCATATCGACTATATTCACCAGAAGATGATAAAGTTGTGATCAGTCGAGATGTTCTGGTAGATGAAAATAAAAAATGGGAGTGGAGTTATGGGTCAGTTCGACAGGAAACTGGTCGATAGATGAAAGAGACAGTTCTGACTGTATTTGAAGAAGACCGACAAACTGAGGCCACGACAATTCGAAATGAAGATCCTCCTGAGCAGAATGTCAGAAGATCAACTAGAACAAGAGATGAGTCAACAAGGTTAGCTGGATATGAGAGATTTCCAGATAATGCAATCGATGCAGATGGTGACTTAATAGAAGAAGCAATGATGATGGCTGAAGCAGAACCAATTAACTTGGATGAAGCCATGAATGATTCGAATTGGTGTGAAGCCATGAAGGAAGAACTCAGGGCAATCGAGAAGAATAATACCTGGGAACTTGTCGAAAAAGCCAGCAAGAAGCCTATTGATGTGAAATGGGTTTACAAGCTGAAACGAAGGCCAAATGGTGAAATTGCCAAGCATAAGGCAAGACTAGTGGCAAGAGGTTTTCTGCAGAAACCTGGTATTGATTTCGACGAAGTCTATGCGCCAGTGGCTAGGTTGGAAACAATCAGGATTGTTGTTTCGACAGTAGCATATAGAGGATGGAAGATACATCAGTTGGATGTAAAATCAACATTTTTGAATGGACCTTTGGAGGAAGAAGTTTATGTCAGTCAACCACCAGGATTTGAGATCAAAGGGCATGAGTCGAAGGTGTACAGATTGAGGAAGGCTCTCTATGGATTGAAGCAAGCCCCGAGGGCTTGGAACAAAAGAATAGATAGTTTCCTAATCGAAGCAGGTTTCACAAAGTGTGTGTCTGAGCATGGAGTTTATGTAAATGATGTCGATAATGATAGTCGAATCATTTTATGCCTGTACGTCGATGATTTGCTAATTACAGGTGCAAATAAAGCTGAGATAAGAAAAGTTAAGTCGAAGCTAATGCAAGAGTTCGAAATGACCGACTTAGGGAATTTGTCATATTTCTTAGGGATGGAATTCAAAGACACAGCTGAAGGTGTGTTCCTGCACCAGAAGAAGTATGCTCAAGACATCTTGAAGAGGTTCAAGATGACTGACTGTAAAGCTGCAACAACTCCATTGGAAACAGGAGCAAAGTTGAAGAAGGTAACTGATGATGAGTTTGTAAGTTCGACACTGTACAAACAAATTATTGGATCCTTGAGGTATCTTTGCAATACAAGGCCGGACATTTGTCAGAGTGTCGTATTGTTAAGTCGATTCATGGAGAAACCCCAAGAATGTCATCTCATTGCAGTAAAGAGAGTACTGAGATACATTAAGGGTACGATTGATCATGGTGTGCTGATGCCATGTCGAAATAGGTCCAAGTCGAAAGATGCGGAGGTATATGGCTATACTGATTCAGATTTCAGTGGAGACCAAGATGAGAAGAAGAGTACTGCAGGCTACATTTTCATGATAGAAGGAGCTCCAATCTCTTGGAGTTCGAGAAAACAAAGCATTATGGCTTTGTCATCATGTGAAGCTGAGTATGTAGCTGCATCGTATGCAGCATGTCAGGCAGCATTGATAGATATGTTGCTCGAAGAACTCAAGATCAAGGAACATGGGAAGATGAAGTTATTTGTAGACAACAAGTCAGCTATTGATCTTGCCAATCATCCTATGTGTCATGGTCGAAGTAAGCACATAGAAAGAAGGTATCATTTTCTCAGGGATCAAGTGAACAGAGGGAAGCTTGATCTTGAATATTGCAAGACTGAATTTCAACTAGCCGACATACTTACCAAACCTTTGAAGAAAGTCAGATTCGACGAGTTAAAGAAGAGCATTGGGATGAGAAGTCTCGAGAACATGAATTAGGTGGTGTGTTAGAAGTAATTCAAGTTCTCTGTCGAAGTCGAAGTCAGAGTCTTTATAGGTTTTTTGTTGATGTCGAATTAGTTGTAGTGTTGTGTAGTCAGCTGTATTCGACAGAGTCGAATATAGCTGTTAAGGAGTTAGTCGAAATGTTTGTTTGGGCCTAGGCTTTGATAGCCTATATAAAGGGCTTTGTAATTTGTAATTACATACAGCACACACAACATTTAACACAATAAAGTTTAGAAAGTTTTGAAAACCCTAATCTCTCTTTCTTCTCTCTCTCCTCCTTCTTCTTCTTTCTCTCAAACATTCATCTTTCTTGGAACATAGTTCCAACAAGTATTGGTTGCGATTTTGAGAGATGCAGTGAGAATTTGGTGAAATGAGTACAAGAATAGGAGAGAGGATAGTATAGGAATCTTTTGGTGAAGGTGAAATGAACTTAGGAATGAGAATTCTGAATCCCCCAATTGGAATTTCGCGTTTAGGCCCTCAACAACAAGGCTCATAGTTTTTCTACATTACTCCTCTAAAATTTCCTAACACACCTTCTTCTCTGAGTACAACCAAGGCGTCTATAACCTTGGGCCTTCATTATCTGTACTAATGCCACTCTTCCTTGGCCACACCTCCATTGGTCCATAACACCCCCACTGCAGAGTTTTTTAATTATTTTTGTCTTTTTTTTTTCCTTTTAATTCTTTTTCTCACATTTTTTACACATTAAATAAATACATGAAAAATACATTTTAATACACATAAATTTGTTATGATTTCCTTCATTAGACCTTAATTAGGTTTCTTTTTAATTTTGAGTTTACACTTTAATTCAATTTTCATGGTATGTTAGGATTTAGGTTAAATTTTGATTAATTCCAATTTTCGATGCCATATTTCTTTTTCATGATTCCATATGCTTATTGAATGATTCTCAATATGATCATGTCCCTGATTAATTAGTTGATCAAAGTTATCTTTGATCAATTGATTACACTTGTCTTAGACTTGTCCTGAACAATTTGCATGCTCCCTTATTCAGTCAAGTGATCATAAGTCTCTTAATCACTTGATTGGGTTAGACTTTCGTACTTGCATTGCACTGGATCTCAAGTCAATTCAAGACTTCATTTTTAAGAATCTGAAGACATAAGGACATCAAGCCCCTGATCATTGTCGCGTTCCATCCTTCAAGCACATTGTGCCCTTCAAAACAAAAGACTATTTTTTCAACACTTGTCAGTTACAATGCGAAGTGTGTGCCACATGCCTTAAATAACAGAGAAGTGTGAGAGGGATTATTCCTACCCTTGTTCTGAGTATCTTTGAATACGGGACATAAGCCTCGGTTATTCAAAGTATTCGCTTTCGTTCATAGACTTTAGTGCAATTCAAGTCAAATAACTTTCAAGCTTTCTTCCCCATAGACAACACTTCAATGATCTTCATTCACTACATTTTTCTCTTTGGACCAAACACCCTTTGACATCTATACACTATTGAGGTTAATCACCTTCTCTTGGTTAATCACTTACTATATGGGTTAATCACCTTCTTATGGTTAAAATACTCATCTCTGAACTAAACACCTCTCTTTTTGGGTTAATCACCTCTCATGGTTAGAATACCCTTCTTCATGCATGTTTGCCTTGTAAAACCCAGTGCTTAAGCAAACCCCTCATTCTCATGCATGTTTGCCTCGTTAGTCCCAGGGCTTAGGAAGACCCCCTTTTTCTTTTATGTTTGTCTTGTCAGACCCAGTGCTTAGACAAACTCTTTTTCATGCATATATGTCTTGTCAGACCCAGTTCTTAGATAGACCACCTCATGCATGATTGCCTTGTCAGACCCAGTGCTTAGGAAATAACCCTTCATGTATGCTTGCCTTGTCAAACCCAATGCTTAGGCAATCACCCTTCATGCATGTTTTCCTTGTCAGACCCAGTACTTAGGCAAACACTCATTTCATTTAGGTCTTGATCCCCAGATCTAGACAAACCCCTACAACTCTACATTGGCTAATTACCATCTATTGGTTAACACCACCCTCTTTGGTTCAGATACACCATTCTATGGTTTCAAATAACATAATCCTGGTCCAAACAATACTTTCAACACATAAACAACACTTTCCCCATTCAAGAAACTCTTTTTCAACTCAATCAACTCTTTCTTTTCTTTTTATTACACAAACCAGTTTTCTTTTTCATTAAAAAACTGTTATAATTTGCTCCTTAGCAGTCAGACTAAAGGCTTAAAGCATCCGAACAAGGATCAGATCAGCTAACGTCGCTACACTTCTAGGATACGATTATAATTGTTCCCTAAAAATAGCTAACACACACTTATTTTCTACCACGAACTACAGAGCTCTAATTTTCTCATTGCACTATGAGAATACGTAGGCACGAGGGTTTGAATCCTTGGCGATCACATTAATTTAAAACTTATTTTTCCCTTAATTAAAACCAATCGCAAGTAACCTTTAGATAATAACATCCATTCGCGCAAAGAACAATCAAAACGGTTCTCATTGAATACAAGGAAT
Organism: Lathyrus tuberosus; assembly: GCA_022829125.1. Lineage (NCBI taxonomy): Eukaryota > Viridiplantae > Streptophyta > Magnoliopsida > Fabales > Fabaceae > Lathyrus > Lathyrus tuberosus. Next base: position 7,347,839 of record JALAZF010000296.1, on the reverse strand, counting down.
GTGAGGGATGCTAATACCTTCCCATCGCATAACCGACTCCCTTATCCATTTCTCTTCCCCTTGGGTTTTATCGATATTATCCGTTTCCTTTTGGAATAAATAAAATTCGGTGGCGACTCTATTATATCATCGAGCGTGCGATGCACTAGGGAATTTTTTGTGCCGCCACAGCTGGCGACTCTGTTGGGGACTTCATTGCTCCTGCAAGAGAGAGTCAAGCCTAATTTTGTTTATTTTATTTGTGTATTTGGGTGTTCATCTTTATTGCTTTACTTGCTTTATTTTATTGCATCTTTAGTGCTATTATATATTCATTATATTCTGGATATATATGTTTATTGGTTCTCAATTGTGGGTTGGGTTTCATGATGCTATTTGAGAGAAAAGCTCTACACTCGAGCTTGAGTATACACACAGTATAGAATCGTGGATAGTCGTTTTGACATGAGTTTCACACGTTGGGTTGGCACGAGACCCACACCCAAATTAGAGCCACTTGGAAGTACCATTGTCCTGGAAGAATTTGCTACGACAAGATATTTTCATTTGGATCCATGACTTTGGGAGGCCTTTTAGAGACCGCCTCTTGAAGACTAGAACCTACCTGTAAGGGGGATATGGGTTTTTAAAGGAAACCCAAGACTCTACATAGCTTGGTTATCAGGAATACGTCGAACCTTTGAACCTACATTGAGAAATATATACAGATTATCCAGAATATGGCGAACTTTTGAATCTATGATGTTGCATATCATTACATCCTATCAAAATTTGATTTTTTTTTGCATGTGCATTTCTAGGGAATACAAAAGGTTAGTATGTGTTGAGCATTCAAGAAGAAAATGAGTACTAGAAGAAGAAGCACCTATAGTTACAAGTTTGTGGAACCTTAGTTGAAGGCTTTGAGAGGATTGGGGATTCGTCTGATTCTTGACAACAAAGATGATTTCAAGAAGAATTATGCTAACCTCCTAGGCATCCTCAACACTGAAGTCAACATAATGGCTATCCACACTCTCGTACAATTCTATGATCCTCTGATGAGATGTTTCACTTTCCAAGACTATCAATTGGCTCCAACTCTGGAGGAGCATTCATATATCTTGAGGGTTGAGATTAAAGATCAAGTTCCCTTTATTAACACAAAGGAACTTCCCAAATTTCACCATATAGATGAAGCATTCCACTTGGAGAGAAGGAGGTAGAGATCAATCTTATGCCTAAGGGTGGCACTCATGGTTTTACCATGAAGTTTCTGATGGATAAAGCTACCACTTTTGTTGATGCTGAAAGTTGGAAAGCCTTCAATGTTATTTTTGCTCTGCTTATACATGTGATAGTGTTGTTTCCTAACATTGAAGACTTTGTGGACTTGGCTTCTATTCGTATCTTCATGACTAAAAATCTTGTTCCTACTCTTCTGGCTAATACCTATTATTCAATACATTTGAGGAATCAGAAGAAGAAAGGAATCATTGTGTGTTGTGCGCCACTGCTGTACAAATGGTGCATGTCTCATTTGCCCAACAAAGGCCCTTTTATTGAGAATAAGGGAAATCTCAAATGGTCCCAGAGGATCATGTATCTAAATGATGATGATATCCCGTGGGATTCCCAAAACTATGAAGATATCAAGATCATCCTCAACCATGGTAATTTCCCTAATGCACCTCTCATAGGAACAAAAGGAGGAATTAACTACAATCCAAGTCTGGCTCTGCGCCAATTAGGCTACCCAATGCTTGACAAACCAGACATCAACCAGTTGGAAGAGCATGTCTAACATGAAGGGTTTGATAATCCATAATTGCTGAAGAGGATTAATAAAAGCTTGGGGAGAGATTCATCATCAAGGAAAGGCTGAGCTGGGAAAGAAAAATTGTATACCAAAAGAGGCCTATACACAATGGGTTAGAGAAAGAGTCAAAGAAGTTCTGTTGTCATTTCTATTTGAGCCTTCCATGAGCCTCAAGCCTCCAAGACCTTTTGTTGTTCCTATCTCAGAAGTTGACAAGCTCAAAGAGACTATCAAGCTGTTGGAAAAGGAGAACACAGATCTACGATCCGACCTTGGTAGACTTACCCAAGAGAAGGAAGACTTAAAGATTAACCTCAACTAGAAGAGAGAGTGTATGCTCAAAGATGTTGAAGTGGCTCAAGTTGAACAGAACAAGCGAAGGAAGATTGATGATGCTCTTAAGGGTACTTATGTTAGCCTATATACGAAGAAGAAGCAACTTGCTGAGACTCAACATCAAGCTGGCAAAATGGTTATTCTCTGGAACCAAACTCTAAAATTTCATAAAAAGATTAAAGAGAGCTACAAATCCCAACTCGAAGAATTTCATGACCAACTGAAAGGTTGCAAGGAACAGTTGAAGAAAAAACAAGGCCATGCTAAAAAGCTTAAAGCTTCTCTCTCTCAACATCAGTGTTATCTTGAAAAGGTTTTTGAAGAAATCAGAGGACTAAAAAGTCAAGCACATCAAAGTCAAGAAGTTGTTAATCAGCTTAGTCAAGAGGTCTCTCATTTGGAAGATCACTCTCATCATCTCGAAGTTCTTCTCAATCAGAAGGAGGTGTTTCTGCAAAGCCTCTTGCATGGACCTAACCACAATTTATTGTATAATCTCCTCAATGATGTGCAATATTGGAGGGAAAGGTATGCACGCTTGACCAAATTTGATGACCATGCAATTGAAGACCAGCCTGGATTGCTGAAGGAAGCCAATGCTGACATGTTTCCACACAATACTCATAGGATTGTTTTTCACTTTGTCGTTGTTTGTAGAGTTGTATTTGAGAGGATAAAAGATGATATTCTTGTAGCTCATCGAGCAAATCCCTGAGTTTTAATAAATTGTACTCCTTATTTTTCTCCAATGAATAAAATGAGTATTTTTCATTGTTGGCTCTATCTTCTGTCTTTATTTCCATGCTTTATAATTGCTCATAACAGTAGACCAAATCTCAGGATTCCCTGGAAAATATATAATGATAAAATATATTTTTTGCATGCATTCATTCATAGATTTATGCATTCATGCATTTCATTCAGAAAAATACAAAATTCTCATACCATCATCCTTCCACCGTCCAGAAAAGACGACGACTTTCCGCCGAAGATATCTCACCAGAGCTAATCATCATAAAACCATGGCAAAAATTGAGCAAGAGAATGTCACATACAAGGAAAGCTTGGATGAGTTCCAAGGAAATATGGACCAATTTCAAGGGAAAACGGACACAATCCTAGAGTACCTTCGTACTCAGAAATACACAGCTATAAATTCAAGGTAAGGATCAAGATTCATATTCAAATTCATTCAAGACTCAAATTCAAATATTAGAGGGAAAGGTCATTTTGCTTGGAACACAAGTCACAATTTATTTCAAAAGGACAATTTTCATTACAAATCATCAAAGTTCATTAAAAAAGGATCAAAACCTAAATTACACAAAAATTACATCTTTTGACCTACAGTTGACTTTTGATCAATCGTTGACTTTTTGGTCAAACAGTTGACCAAAGTCAAACTGATTATCCTAGAACCAATGTTTTAAGAACCGGACCGGAGCTCAAACCGACAAGGCTTATGGTTCAAGGTTCAATTGGTTAGGTTGAACCGTTTACTAAATATATAAATAAATAAAAATAATAATAATATAGAACTAAATTTCATAGATGAGTCAAACCCAATTAAGTCTTACACAATGATAAGTTTACAACTTAATAAATCAAAAGTGTTAAAACCATAACAACTATAACAAAAAAAATCCATGACACTGCTTTAAATCCATAACAAAGACAAGTCTTCATAATTATAAAATCAAACTTCAAAACAATCAATTTTAAGGACCATGTGAATTAATCGGGTCAATATCATCACTATAACTACCAACATCCTCTTGTGAAAATGAATCTAAATCAAGTTCTTCATCCTCAACTCCATTAACAGGTGCCTCTACATAAACAAATAATTAATAATTAGTAAATAAGTCTATCATATTAATCATCTAACATACGATAACAAACAACAAACACAAGTTTAATATCTCACCTTCATCTTTGTCTAACCCAAATTTAGGAATTGAGTCCTCATTATAAAGTATATTTTCCATCTCTGTATAATCAAGAATATGGGTAGTACTAGTATCTTCTTCCATGATCCAAAATTCAACGTCATCTATGCTTTCATAATCAATAGGATCATATGCTTTGTTTTTATTGAAGGCCCTAACCAATGAAAAGTGTATTAATTAAGAAGTAATATTCAAATTATATAGATAAGCAAATGTATAGGACTCAATTTAAAGATTTAAAATCACATACCTATTTTTTAAACGCAAGTTGTAATGCACAAATACAAGATCATTCAACCTTTGATGCTCTAATCTATTCCTCTTTTTTGTGTGTATTCTTTCAAATACACTCCAATTTCTTTCACAGCCAGATGAAGAAGCAGTTTGACTAAGTATCATAACTGCCCATGCTTCCACGTTTGGTGTACCATTTCCAAAAGTCTTCCACCACATGTCTACCAAAATTGTAATATATTTGCATCCATGTTAAAAATGGAATTTAAAGTAGATACAGAAAATTTTAAAAGAATTATATAAAATATACTTACCAGGACGCATAGTCTTTGTAGACTTGAGTGCTAACTAACGACCAAAATCACCAACCTTTTCATGGTAGAGCTCAGTTTCGCTCAAGAAATCAATTTAGTTAGCATCAACTTGTGAAGTCAACACGTCAAGAAATCCCGCCATAACCTCAGGCTTGCGAGATAGGTTCTCATTATCGTAGAAGAATGCAGGGTTTAAAACATAAGCAGTAGCATGCAATTTTTGACGAAGGTGTTTATCCCACCGTTGCTTAATAATCCTTGTATAAGTTTTGTACAAGGATTTTTTATGCCTGAATGTGCTCTTAATAGCTTTCTTTGCTCTATGCATTCCATCATACACATAAGCAAGTGATGGCCTATCATCTCCATCAACAATCCTTAACAAACTAATAAGTGGTACAACAATCTTGATAATAATCCCAACATCATTCCAAAATATAGAATCTAAGATAGTAGCAATGAAATCTCTAGCTTCTGAGTCTCTATAGTATCTAGACTCAACAAAAGATACACTAGTTACCAAATTTTGAAGATCATGTTGGTGTTGGTGAATACTCTTCAATGCTATGAATGTTGTGGCAAAACGTGTTGGACCGGGACGTATTATTTCTGTCCACCCTTCCTTCTTCCTTAACTAAGCTAACAAGAATCCGTGATTATATACAAACTTTATAATCAATGATGCATGTTTTTCTAGGCTTGCGACAAGTTCCATTTTTCCTATATCACTTAAAATCAAATTTAGGCAGTGTGCAGCGACAAACAAATCACTTATAATTAGCTGCATTATCTGTGACAAGATGCACGACATTCTTTGGCCCAACATATTCAACCAACTCAACAAACAAATTACAAAGAGTAGTTGCATCTTTAACAACATCAAAAGCATCTACTGATCTAATAAAACAATATGCTAGAAAATTAATCAGCTGTCTGTTTTTTTGATCTTGCCATCCATCAGCCATGATAGTACATCCTGTTTCTGCCCAAATACTACCACAATAATCTACCAACAATTTAACATTCTTTTTCATATCAGACAATAGATTAGTTCTCATAGCATGATATTTCAGCCCTTTATAACCAGGTCCAAAAGATGCAATTGCATCAATCATTCGCTGATAAGAATTTGAATTTAAAGCATTCATAGGGATGCAATTTTCAAAGAAAAATGTTGCAATAGCAAGATCAACCTTATGCACAACCTCCTTACCTGCAAACACACTCTTAATGGTTGGTTGGGCTCCGGGTGTAGTTCTGGGAGCAAAGTAATTATTTGTTTCAATTGGCCTCTTTTTTGCTCGTTGTGAGGCGGGAGGTATTGTCGTGTTAACCCTTGCTTCAGCAACTTGTAGAGGCGGTATTTCGTGAATTTCATCCCCATCGAACTCCATAACATTAGGATCAAATGGATGTTCATCATCCCATGTATCTACACTTTTTTTCTTCCTTGCTGCAATTTCCTTCAAGTTCTCTTCCATTCTATATCTAGTATCTCCATTCACTTTTTTACAACTTAGTACATCACCACTTTTTCCAGCAAGATGTTGTTTTATTCTATTGATTCCTCCACCTCTAAACTCTTTTGCACAATGCACACATGTATAAACTTTCTTCCCTCCTTCCTCTATGGTCAACTTGCAATGGTTCCAAGCGGGGTCTATTTTTTGTCTATTGAACTGAACATTTTGTGGTTGAGTACATGGTTGTGAAGACTGTGTTTCCGATGATTGGCCAACAGACCCTGCTGATGCTGATGTTGACATGATTTCTAAAATAAAAACATGACACTATTAGTATTACAAAATGAAACTACTTCATACAACAACAACCAAAAAAACATTTGTAAACAGCAACACCATGCATTAGTATTCCATAATGATAAGTTTATAAGGCTTTGATAAAAAACTTACATGAATATAAATTAGGCTTAATACCCTTTTTGATCCTCTATCTATAGGGGTAGGTCCAAATAAGTCCTCTAACTTTTAAAAGTTCCAAATTGGTCCCATACGGTTTTAAATAGGTCCACGTTTGTCCTCGCCGTTAGAAAAGTTAAAATTTCAATTAAAATATTGATGACATGGCATGGGTTGTGCTGAGGTGTACGTTTCTGAATGTCTCACCGTCCAAATTCATTGTTTTAATCCTTGTAAAGAACAAGTCACTTCTAATCCTTGTTTTAACTTCAAATTTGTCTCACCGTCCAAATTCATTGTCTCAACATAACACTGCATCCTCATAACTTGACGAAACAAGTACTAGGTCTGCAGGGAAGAATTCATCTTTTATTATCTTTACTATATGCCCCACCTTGAGATTCTTCCACTCAGTATATTTAAAAGTTCCATGACCTTTATGCACTTTAACTCTCCTATTGTTCACCTCAATATCCTGTGATTGAACTAAGTAAATTAGTTATACAAGTGATATTGGAACAGAAAAAAGAAAAGAAAGTACCTGTTTTTTGCGTCGCCAATCTTCAATACCCTCTTTAACCATAGTAGCACCAATAACAATAATCAAAGGAAGAATAACACTAGCAGCCGTATAGGGAGCAAGGTTTGTAAAGGCCAAAGTACCAGTTACCAAAAAATAGAAATTAGCGACTCTCCTAAACTGTTCAAAGAGTGACTTGGGCAAAAATGTAGCGAGAGTATACTTTGTAGAGCTCACTGAATTATCTGCATAGTCAAAAGTGTGTGGTTGATTGCAAAACACATGCCTTGAATATCCACGCTCTCCAATATGTGAATGTTCTCTTTTAAAAGATGGTCTCCCACATGCGAAGGAATAGATCTTGCTCAGATGTAACTTCCCTTTCAATTTGGTGAATTTTTGATGAATTGTGAACCTAGGGTTTGAGATTGGGATTCAATTTATAAAGATTCAGATAACATTGTGAACCTAGGGAAGAAGATGCTGACTGTGCTTCACTCCCCAGCCAACTCAGCATACACATCAGTTTTTTTAACACCGTTAGCATGTATTTAACGGAAAGGAACAATACAAACCTATTTAAAATCGTATGGGACCAATTTGGAACTTTTAAAAGCTAGAGGACTTATTTGGACCTACCCCTATAGCTAGAGGACCAAAAAGGGTATTAAGCCTATAAATTAATATGATTGAAAAAATTTATATGAAATAGTATTATATAATAGACAGGTATATGAATATAAAAACTACAAAAAACTATGATTGGAAAAATTATGGTACAAATTTATACAATAGTATTATATGATAGAAATTTATATTAATATAAAAACTACAAAAAACTACGATAGAAATTTATATGAATAAAAAATAGTATCAACTTACATATGAAATTCTATATAAAATGTGTTACTAGTATCAGAAAGTTACATGAGTTGCAAAGGAATAACAACTTACATATTGTATTCATACGAAGAGTGTTGTATCAGAAAAAAATGCTGTGAATGTTTGGTGTTACAGCGACACAGAATGACGGCAAGCAAAATAGGCTTCAGCAAGAATGCACTAATTAAATAGAGACGTAGAAATAGGTTTTTTAGCTGTGCTTTTTAATTTACGTTTAAAAAAATGGGCCATTAGTGTTGACCGCCCGGTTTAATATAATCCGTTCCAGTTTGGCAGTTTGAGCGGTTCTAAGCGGGTTTTCCCGGTTTTTTTGGGTTTTTGGCGGTTTTGGCCCATCAGCGGGTTTTTAAGCCTAACCGGACCAGTTTCAACTCCAGTTCAACCGGTTGAACCGACCGGTCCGGTTCGGTTCTTAAAACATTGCCTAGAACCCTAATAAAGCTCATTTGCCTTCATCCTCATAGGCATTCCATTCTTGTGCCCAAAATTTCTTCATGAAGGAACCTTGATTCATGCCCTGATCAAATATTCATGAACCTCGGTGCCATGCCATCCCATGCCAAGCCATCCCATATGCATAATAGCCCTGCAACAAACAAAACCAACATTCAATATGGTATATAATCCAACAAGTTATGCCAAACATATACACATTATCAAGATCAAGCCTACTCAGTTCATTTTCTCGAGATTAACTTTTGTATCTAACCCTACGAAGCTAACAAGATTCCTAATGTACTAACTAATCCCTTAATTCACTAACATTCTATTAACATTCATTTAACAACTAACCCCAATTTCATAGCATCAGTTAGCATAAAAATTCACATAGCATTCGAATTAACCCCTATGAATTAAGGCAACATCTCTAGCAGTTCAATATAAATCCAAACAACCCTTAACAGTCCATTCAAAAACTCAACATAACATGATTCTAATGCAATACTATTAGCTCAGTTCAATAAAAAACAATTCAAGAATCAATTCAACATGCATAAGTTAATTCCAAAAATCTAGTCACTAATAGTAAACATACATGACAATTAGCATTTCACTTTAATTTCAAAAATTTTAAAGTCATTCACATGGCTTAGTTGCATAACAACATAGCTGAATTATCCCTACAAACATCGTATCAACATCTTGACTAACTAAGCATCACAACTCAAATTAACAAACTAACACAAGGCCATAATCATTCAACTAATTGACACAATTCCAAATTCCAATCACTAATTCTAACTACCCTCAAATTCAACTCATAACATCAACTAGTCTTCAAAATCCTAAATGTCAACAATTTAACTAACTAGCTAATTTTTAAAGTGAAATTCTGGTATCAGATATGAGATGTCGAAAGAGATGTCACGACACTAATATCTGAACAATGATCAATTTATGAACAATATAAATGTAGTAAACAATTGTAAAGAGACACAAGCAATTGTTAACCCAGTTCGGTGCAATCACACCTACGTCTGGGGGCTACCAAGCCAGGAAGGAAATCCACTAAATAGAATTAGTTTGAAGATTCTTAGTAAACACTCTCTAGTTTACAATCTTCTCACCTAATATCTACATGTGTAATTTCTATCTAAGACACTCTCAGATAAGAGACACCTCTCACTCCCCCTCAATCACATGCAGTGATAACTACAGAAAAGTACAAAGTTTAGAAGGACACACTTCAATGACAACACTTGATCTTGCTTAAAAGCTTCAATTAAGAACAAAGCACTCGTGCTTAAAAGCTTAGAGTGAACAACTTACAACTCAAAGACTCAGTCCAATTCAAGCATCTAAATGATGAATGAATGACTCACAAGAAAACAACCAACAAAAGACTTAAACCATAATACTTGAATACACAGCTTTCAATATCTTCTCTCTACTTTGCAAATAGGGTTAACACGTCTTTAAATAGAAACAATCTTCTTGGGCTTGGGCATTAGCAAATCTCAGATTTAATTCACAATTAAAACTGATTTTGCTCCAAATCTTTTTGCACGAAAATAGCAACAAACTATTCTTCAAAAAAGTAGCAGAATGTGCTTGCTTCAAATAATGTCACGCCATGATTTTCGCACACAATCACTGAACATAAACACACAAAAGATTGCAAATAAAGCGCAGCAAATAAACCATAACATTCTGAACAGGATGTTCTATAAACAGATGTTAGGACATCCGGCTCGACATCATGATCAGAGCCCTGCAACAATAAGAAAGACCACCTGCAGAACGTTAGAATCACATGTGAAGACATCAAGCATAACATCTTGATGTAACACCTTGTTTTAGCAAAATTGCTGCCAATACAAAACTAACAAACTCCCCCTTTGGCAAATTTTGGCTAAAACAATATTTGAGCACAAAGGCACCAACACACATCAGAGAACCATGCAGCGGAAATAATTAGAACACAGCTAACATCTCAAAAAAATTTGAAACTCCCCCTCAAGCCAAAGAACCAGATAACCAACTCTTCCCGAAATTCCAAAGCAAACAGAACACTACACACAAAACTATGCCACTTGGTATCAGCACAAAACTATGCCACTCTCCCCCTTTTTAGCCATAATTAGACAAACTCCACTAAGAAGTTGCCAAAAAAAAAACCGAACAAATAAGCAAGATGACAGAAACCACAAAAGGTAGAAGGAACCATTCAGAACTATTGATAAACCCAGAGGCAAAACCATAGAGTAGAAAGTACATGAATACAGGCTAAGCACAATAAGTTCCAAATAAAATCTGAATCATCCAACCAAAAGAAGAACCAAAAAGAAATTCCAAAGATCACCATCAGTAGCAACAATCACCATCAACTCTCTTCACCAGAACTTTCATCTTCACCACCAGTAGCAGAACCAGAATCATAACCTTCATTATCATCAGTCCTCTCACTAGAGGTGTGGTCTTCACCAGCTTCCTCTTCACTTGCACCAGCAACCTCAATACTGTCACCTTCAACCTGCTCCAGATTTTTGATCAAGGCTTCCAATTTCAGCTTCCTTGCAGTAGTAACACGAATGACAACTTCCAACTCTCTGCAGGTCTCCTTCAATTCTGAAATAAGCCCAGTCTTTGTGGTAGGTTTCTTCTCAGCGGATGTCAAGACAAGGTCTGAGACATGTCTTCCTGCAAATAGTTTATAATGCACAGACAAAACAGAATCTCTCTTGCAGGCCACATCAGTACTGCAAAGAATGCCAGGGTACTGGCTGAGGATAATACCACATATCAGAGAAGGAAAAGCAATGGGCATTTTGACAGCATTGGTTGTAGCATGCTTCACAATCTGATCAAAAATGTAACTACCATAGTCAAATTTAACCTTTGTACCAACAGCAAAAATGAATCTTCCTAACCCAACAACAATGGTGGAAGTGTGATTTGTAGGAACCCAATTAGCTGCCCCAATCCTGTGCAGGATTGCATATTTGACACTCAGTTGTCCAGCAGAAAGTTTTTCTTTCAAGGGCCAAGCAGTCACCTGATTTGTAGTAATTACCCTGCAAACCTGATTGTCAGTTACTTCCAGCTCACTTTCTTCTTCTTCACTTCTTCCCAAGTATTTGTTGATAACAACAGGGGAAAAATCAATACATCTCCCCCTCACATACACCTTCCTAAACTCCATACTTCTTCTGTCAGCAATATCCACAGGGATGTTCACAATGAACTCCTTGATCAGCACATCATAGCATTTGGAGAATCAAAAGCATCGTTACCTAGCTCTCTCTCTCTCTCTAGAGCAACCCTTCTTTGATATACAAACTTCCACTTTTGCACACTATCAACAGAATGGAATGAAATATTATGCAGTGGAGCATCTGGCACTATGTCAGATGGTCTCTTGGTTACAGACTTTCTAACAGGAGCGATGTCCTGGACATCATCATCAACATCATTATCAGACTCAGAATCTGATCTATTCTTCCTTTTCTTAGATGGAGTAGCAACTTTGTTCCATGCTTTGGAAGGTCCAACAACAACCTTTTTCTTGCCAACAACAGATTTCCCTCTAGGAGTGTTGTCAACAACAAATTTCCCTCTTCTTGCCTGCAAGCGTTTGGCTATGCCAGGATTCACATTAGCAATTAATTCATTGTCAGAAGGTAAGTGTTGGCACTGGATTTCGACTGGCAGTGATGTCTGGAGACTTCCAAAGCGGGTCGGTGTAAGAAAGAGGTATAATGAGGTGTCGAATCGACACCAGTAGAAAGACGTGTCGGAGGACCATCGATAAGTCTTGATGTAGGGGGAGAATAAGGAGACAAGCTGATGTCGACTTCAAGAAACAAGTGTTTAGGCGGGAAAAGTTTGAAATCCCCAAGACTATGGGAAGTTGAAAAGAGAGTGGGGTGCCACGTGTCAGCTTCAGAAAACGTTTTGGCAGACAAACAGTTATCTTCTAGGCCTATATAAGGCATTGTTTTTTTATTTTAGGGGTCACATTTTTTCAGATTGTAAAGGGAAAATACTCAAAGTACCAACCTTAGAGAGAAACGAGTTCACTCCCGCAAACAAATGTACACTTGCGTCCAAATCTTATTTAATGCAATTTATTTTCCGCATATAATTTAAAGTCTTTACTTCTCTTGTTTTTCCCGCTCAGCTTTCCCTTGTATTTTTTTTGTTTTCTTGCATCCAACTCGCAACCGTTAAGACAGGTTTTGCGTCACCCAAGTCACTTAAGCGTGACACTTAAACAAACATAAACTGAAACGCAGTGCAAACATACGCTTCCAATTCCAAGTTCTGGGATTCGTCTGGCCGATCCCGCAAGCGAACCTATGACGGAAGGCCAGCGGTTGTTCGTACAGGCGAACAAAGTGGCACGCCAGGTGGGACACTTGTGAATTGAGTATATGTTTTTGCGTAGTGGTAAGATGGTAACACCACGACCAAACGAAGAACCGTCTCCGACGGAAACTGCGGTAGGGACACACACAACTGATGTTGGCTCTGGTACCATATCAGCAGTGTCAACCTCTCCTAGCGGACCAATTACAACACCGCGTCGAAATGACCCAAGGCCGACAATGGCTGGGACTACGGGGCAATATATGCCTAGCATCACCATGCCCATACCTAGATCGTATGGAATGCCACTAGAGTTCATGTCAAGTGTGCATTCTAGTGGACATTTGTTTGGAGAGAATTCGTCCCCAGTATTTTCGACTTATCAAGGGATATGACCCTTGTCGAACCCGATGGTTCGACCTCTAGGATTCAACATGTCCTCTAAATCCATACTGACTTTTACCTCTAGTTCCGTCGCGGTCATGAGGCAATAAATGGACGAGAGTAACCATGAGATGGTTCACATGTTGACTCAGCAGATGGGTACAATATTAAGACCATTGATACAAGAATCAACCCAGAGTTACCAGCAATTGGCGAATCAGATGACACGAATCGGTGATTTCTTAGGCGCACCTAGGGCTCAGGGTCGACAGACCCCACCACCGCGACTGGTGACGCCCCTTCGTCAGGATGAAGTCTTCGACGAGACTATAGAACAACCTCGCGAGTTCGAAGAAACTCCTAGGAGGGTTCAAAGGCCACCTGAAATTGTCCATAGGCACCAAGATCCAGATTTTGTTGTCCAACAGGTTCGACAGGACGCCCTGGCTGGAGAACATAACTTGGAAGCTGCGGTCGAACGTATCATGGTCCGTAATGGGGCGAACCCTGGCCTTCGACGACCAACCTATACGTCCCCTTTACCAGATTTTGTCATACAAACAGAGTTACCTAGGGGATGGAAAGTGCCAAAATTTACCAAGTTCGCTGGGGAAACAGAAGAGTCCACCGTCGAACACGTCGCTAGGTATCAAACTGAAGCAGGCGACATAGCGAACAATGAAGATTTGAAATTGAAATATTTCCCAAGCTCCCTCACAAAGAATGCGTTCACGTGGTTCACCACGTTGCCCCCACAGTCTATTCACACATGGGCACAATTGGAGAGGCTTTTCCACGAACAATTCTATATGGGACAGTAAAAAATAAGTTTAAAAGAATTGGCAAGCGTCAAACGCAAGGCCGCGGAGTCGGTAGACCAGTACTTAAATAGGTTTAGACTTTTGAAAGCACGTTGCTTTACTCAAGTCCCTGAACACGAGTTAGTCGAAATGGCCGCTGGCGGCCTGGACTATTCGATTAGGAAGAAGTTGGACACGCAATATCTTAGAGATATGGCGCAATTAGCTGACCGGGTTCGCCAGGTCGAAAGATTGAAAGCTGAAAAAGCTCAGTCTAACAAATATTGTAAAAAGGAAAAAGTAGCTTATGTGGCTGCTGACAAATACTCGTCCGACGAAGAAGAATCCGTCGACGAAAGTGAGATCCACGTGGCTAAGCTTAAGCCAGGACCTCCCTATACATGCAAGTTGTTGAAACCATCGAATGGGAAAAATCCCACCGAAACTAACAAGATGGATAAATACGTCGCTAAAACTTATACTTTTGACGTTTCGAAATGTGATGAAATATTTGATTTACTGGTTAAAGATGGTCAAATTATTATTCCATATGGTTTGAAAGACCCCCCTCTAGAACAAAAGAAAAAGAGAGGATTTTGTAAGTTTCATAATTTCCTTGGTCATAAAACATCTCAATGTGTTCTTTTCAGGGATTTGGTGCAAAAGGCTTTGAAGGAGGGTCGACTCCAATTTGGCGAGACGCCGAAGATGCAGGTTAACACTGACCCACTGAAGGTCGAAGAGGTTTTGTATTCAGAAGTGTACGAGTGTTTGATGGTCGAAGCTACTGAGGGCCTCGACAAACCACCAAGGGCTGAAGTGGTGGAATGCATGATGGTCGAAACTACTGAGGGTTCCGACAAGAAAGCAAAGGGCAAACTCGAAGAAGTGTATCCCCAGGCTGGTGAAAGTTTAGAAGATTTTCAGGAAAAGTGCAGGATAAGCGGCTCCAAAGCCGCGCTATGCCCCAGGTGCAATGCCGTGTTCGATGAGAAAGCTGCTGAGAAGTATGAGGAAAGCAAGAAAGAAGTGCTGTCAGATAGCAAGCCACCTGTCCCAAGGTTTGTGTTCGACAGGAGCAGGGTCCCTCGTCGAAATGAAGAGTACAGAAAACTATTCCAATGGGCAAGGCCCAAAACTTTCGTGCCCCCATCAGACTCCCTACAGGAAAGGTGGATGGCCCCGGTGAGTCAGAAAGGAAGCAAAATGCCAAAGTGGAAAGCTCTTGATTTGGAGAAAGAGGCGAATGTCGCTGATGAAAGGGTCGAACAAGCAGGATATAGGGTGTCCCCCAACTACAAAGGAAAGAACCCTATGACTAGGACCCAGTGGAGGCGCTATCAGCGCAATAAGAAGGCTGAAAGAGAGGCTACAACTTCAAAGACGAAGGCTGTCGGAATATCTGTACAGAAACGCCAGTACCCGAAAGGAAAGTGGATAGAAAAGAGCAAGGTGGCGACGAACCAGACCATGGCAGTAACTTTGAACGCTTCAGGAGGGAAGGAAGTGGTGTCGACCCAGAGCTCAAAGTGCACTTCGTTGGCAGAAAATAAGAAAGAACCAGAGTATACTCCTCAGTCAGATGAAGAGGAGCCAAAATACTCTCCTCAGTCCGATGAAGAGTATGACCCATCACCTGAAGGGGATTTTGATGAAGACATGTACGATGACACCAATGACGACACCTATGGCGAAGATTTCGTGGTAAACTGTGGTATCGTGTCGGTGCTACCAGCTGAGTATGACGTAGTATCTGAGATCTCCGAGACTGAAGATGACTTCATCACAGGGGAAAATGCGGATGACAAGCCACTATGTTATTATGTGATGAACAGTGGCGTGGTCGAGGAACAAACGGCTATGTTTGAACGTCCTACCCCTGGGATGATGTATCATTTGAAGCCGTTGTTCATAAAGGCAAAGATTGATGGGGTGTCGGTCAACAAAGTATTTGTGGATGGTGGAGCGACTGTGAACCTAATGCCTCACAGTTTGTTTAAGAGAATTGGAAAGACGGAGGCTGACCTCCGACAGCACTACATGGTCTTGTCCAACTACAAAGGCAAGACCAGCAACATCCTGGGGGTTGTCCAAGTGGATTTGGTAGTAGGTACAACCAACAGGCTGACGCTCTTCATGGTCATCAAGTCGAAGGAAAACTTCAAACTGTTGGTGGGACGTGAGTGGATCCATGGAATCGGGGCAGTACCATCAACTATGCACCAGAGGTTGATCATTTGGGGGAAGGATGGCATCGTCGAAAATATTGAAGCAGACCAAAGCTATTACAAAGTCAACGAAGCCAAGGGTACTAAGAAATTTTTTGACCAGTGTAGCACCCCAAAATTTTCTCTCCTTACTTTAGTACTAACTGGCTTATGTTTCATCTCATTTTGCATTATCATGTGTGCATATCATTTGGCTCTGTGGTTATGGGATCAAGGTTCTCTGTTCAAGCATCGTCAGGTTGCAATAGACGTTTATTTCGTCATGCGACATATGCGCAAAGTATTTCTCCGGGTTACGTAATCAACGGGTCAGTAAAGCTCTTATCAAACATAATTTTACATGTCAAGAATCTCAGAGGAAGTTGAAGTTTTCAGCCGATTCAGAACAGTTTGAGCAGAAAATCAGTTTGCTGTGCAAATTTGCAGAATTCATAACTCTTGCTCTGGAACTCGTTTTGGCTGGATATTCAACAGTTAGAACCGTCTTGGTATTCTCTACAACTTTTATGTTCGGCTCGGAAGTCAATTCATCAAGGAAAGTGGTGGGAATTATTTGTTTCTGGAATTTCGGTTTCGCTGGATAATTGCGTCAGTGGTATTCAAAAGGGCTTAACTTCTGATTGGATCATCAGTTCTGAGCAATTCCTATGCCAAAAAGTTCCATATTGAAATTATCTACAACTTTCGTGTTCGGACCGAGGGCTGAGGAAGATCTCCGAATACGCGAATTCTCTGAGTCGATACAGCAGAAGAACAACGAAAAATAGTGCTGAACCGGTGTATTTCAGACACTAAAAAATTCATAACTTTCAGCTCGTTCGTCGGATTGATATCGTTCCGGTGCCTAAAGTTCCGTTTAGATGTTATCTTCGTGCCGTGAATTCAGTTTGGGTCAGGTACGAACGGGAGGACCCCGAAAATGTGAATTACCAGTGGGGTTCTTTGATGCAGTGCACTGTCTGTCAGATTTTGTAAAATTCATAACTCGGTCAATCTTTATCGGATTGTGTCCGTTCTCGAAGCTACGGTTCACAAATTTTGTGCTCTTTAAGATTTAAGACAAGCTCGAGTTCGAACGATGCTCCAAAGATCATCGTTTTGGTTTATTTCGCAAAACGGAAGTGCTGAACCGAAGAAAAAGGCTGAAAGTTGTTTCACGGGAAAATTCATATCTCACTCGTTTTTTTGTCCGATCGGGCTCATCTTTTGACACGAGGTCACTGACTCATAGACCTACAACTATGCTGACAAAGTCGAGTCGAGATTATGCTCCTAAGAGGTTGACCTCATCACGTTTTCGAGTAGCGGACACCTAATAAGCTGAAAAAAACAACTTATTCAGTGACGTCTTGCAGCTTAAACATATCGATCGCACTCGATTTTGATCGTATGATGTCCGTTCTTTTTGCGTTGCAACCGGGATTCAGAGGCGGACGATGTTGTGGAAGGCTCAGAGTCAAAATTTCTTGCCGAAGACAGTGTTATTTTCACTTAAGCCAAAATTCTACCTTTTGCCCTTCATTTTAGACTCCACTATATATTCAAAACTCTCTCTCATTTCCCATAACTTCACTCATTCTAAAAAAAAACCAAAAAACTCATACACTCATTGGAGAGGACACGTGATTTGGAGGAGAACCAAAGCTTGAACCCTAAAACTTTTCTTCATCGAATCTCTCAATCCACAAGGGCTTTTCACAAGTTTTTTTCACAACTTGCATCCTTGGCATCTGCAGAGTACAAATCGTTCATCACTTGAAGCTAATAGCAAGGGGTACAGGTGGCGTGATCTCAGGTTGGTGGTATTTTTCATGATCTTAAAACTCAGATTTTTGACATGCATAATGTTGTGTGACATTCATTGATCATTCTGGTATATTTTGTTTTGAATTTGGACGTGTAATTTGGTTGCTGCGTGAGTTTTAAAATTTTGAACCCTAACTTGTTTCGTGCGAATCTCTTAGTGTGTTGATTGTTTGCAAATTTTAATGTGATATTTGAGATCCTGGTGAAATTCTGGTCAGGAAGGTATGTTCTTTTGCACGTTTTGGGTTTTTTTTTGTTGCAGGTGGCCGGAAGTGGTGGCCGGAACCCTAGCTCCGGCGACTGGTAAGGGTTCCGGCGGAATTAGGGTTTCAAGGTAAAAGACATAATCTCCACCGTCCATTGCCTTAATCGTGTGGCCCTCACGTGCCATGTGTTTTAATTTTTTGTTTTATTTAATTGGTTTGTGTGTGCGTCCGTCCATGATAATTACCATGCTCCATAGATCTGAGCCTTTCATGACCTTTGATCTTGCTGAAATTTTGTTCTATTGACTTAATCCTGAACGTTGCTTTAATCTGATGGATAAGATAATGCCAACACATTAAATAACCATGTGCCTTACCACGTGCTATTTTTTTATTTTTTTTTATTTTTTTTATTTTTTTTTTATTTTTTTATTTTATTTTCTGAGCAATTGTGTGTGGGTGCGTGCATCTTTATTATGGTGTGCTTGAGATCTGGAACGTTCATCATTATTACTTTGTTTTGGTTTGACTAAATGAAAAGCGCAGGATTGATCAAAGGGTAAGTACGCAGTCAACGTGGTTGACTGAAGACCACGTGTGAACCCTTTTTTTTTTTTTTTTTTGATGGATTTAATGTTTGGGCCTGCTATTACCACACCCCCCTTTCAGCCCATTAACATTCTGAACGTGAACAAGTTGCTGAACACACCCCCTTGCATATTTCCTTGTTTTTTATTTCTATTAATTCTTGCATTTCATTTTAATTTTTTTTTTAAATATTTTTTTGCATTAAAAAATTCCCAAAAAATTCATGCATCATATTTACAATTTTATAAAATTTTACCAAATTTTATATTTTATTTTTATTTTATTTTTATCATCTAAAATAATTATTTGTTTATTTTCTTTTTGAATTATTCATATCATGCATACCTAAACTTGTAGAATTTTGTTCTCATAGCATAAAATACCTTTTGAACTCATTCTTTTTGCATTTTTTCACCAATACATTGAAGTGCATTAAAATATTTTTCTCTCATTTTTAAAATCATTTCATATTGCATTTTAGTCCTCCCTTTTTGCATATTGAACCATATTTCTCATCTGAATTCGCATAATTGTTTGAGTGACCTATCTTGGGAATTTTGGCATGAATTTTGGACATGTTGTTTGCTTCTGGTTGAGATATGTTGATAATTAATTTGGTGATTTTAGAAGGTGTTTCTCTAACTGTTTGATTGCTTTTATTTGAGATTTTCTTGTATGCACATCCTTGATCATGCCTGAGTTTTTGTTTGAGAAGGCACTTGTGCCATTGTTTTGGGATTGTGTCTTTGACTTCATAAACCATGTTTAGATTGTTATTATATGTCATTGCCTGGATTTCATTTATCTCATTCCTTTTTTATGTATGTCTGTTTTGTACTAACCTTTTATGCATGGGCTAGGTAAGCCATTTAAGGGTGTGGATAGTTATCCATATTCACCCTTACTCTTTCCTCCTCTCATCTTTTCTTTTCTTTAGGCTTAGGTTGTCGTCAAACCTCACTAACCGTAGGTCACCCATGCATGATAACATTAGGACCCTTAGTTTCCCTTTAGAGTTTCCTTTGTGTCTTCTCTCTTCTCATCTCAAAACTTCTTGAAAACACTTAATAAGGATAAAGTGTATTGCGCACGAGCCTTAAGCGTGGGGAATGAGAAATGAGGGGCTTCCTCTCATCTTTCTAGAGTGCTTAGCGAGCGTCCTGTCTTGGGACGATGCGTTAAGTATTTGCCCATGTGCCCTAGACTTTGGTGCAATGCAACTTATGAACTAACTCAAGTCACTTCTGTCCTAAAAAATACAAACAAACTTCAAACCTTTTTGTCCTTCGGGATTGTCAAATTAAAGGCTATTTTCAAAAAGGGCACGTTACTTTCCGTCTGAGTCGCAAACAGACATCGACCCTAACTGCCGGACGCGAACTTAGCGTCGCTCATAAAAAACACAAAAAGAACTTGGTCCGAACTACGTTGACTCTGAATTCCCCATTGCACAAGGGGGTACGTAGGCCTATGACGTTGACGTCCTACCGAGTTTGTCTTTGTTTTCCCCTCCCCATCTCAGTACAACCATAGATGATAGGATAACTCACCCTTAGAATAGACAACAAGCGGGGATCCCATCGAGTACGATGGACACGTGGGGTGCTAGCTCCTTCCCCTCGCGTAACCGACTCCCGAACCCAGGCTATGGCTGCGATGACCATTCCTTTCCCCCTTCCTCAGGTTTATGTGGTGTTCCCTTTTCCTCTCTTGGGATAAATTTACACGGCTGGCGACTCTGTTTTCCGCGCCACTCTCGCGTTTGTACCAGATGAAAATCCTGGGAGCGACAGCTGGCGACTCTGCTGGGGACTCTGGTTGACCTATGTTGGTCCATCCCTAAGCGAGTCAATCCTAGCGCTTGCTTGTCTTTGTTCTCTTTGGGTGCTTTTGTTTTTGCTTTGCTTTATTTGTTGTACTTTATTTTTACCGCATTTTCTACATTGCATTTCATTTTTATTACTGTCATACTGGATATTGCTGTGTTGTGCTGGCTGTTTCTGTTTTGCAGGTTGGGTTGTTCTGAGAGATAAGCCCAATACCCAGGCTTGAGTACACCCTAGGACTAGAGTGGAAAGTAGTGGGACCTACGTGCCCGCTTGGTACGTTTGTGAGTTCACGAAATTCACAATCAGACGAGGCTATCTTGGGACGCGTTCTAACGTGTGTGTCTTGCGCATGTTAGGATGTCGATCTAGAGAGCTGTCGACTCTGGTGACCGATCATCGAGGACCTTAGTGGAAACATCCCTCTTTAGTGGTGACAGTGGCAGACCACATCCTGTGGCAAACCCATTCGCACCCGAGGGCCCACTTTGGAACTCGCATAGGATGACCCCTATCTTTTGAAGAGAATCAGTGGAGGCACTCCTCGATTGACGATAGTACTATACCCCGAGGGATGAATGTACTATTGTTTCTCGACCTCAGTGCCAGAAGCTGAGGACCTTCCGTTTTGGAGAATTAGTTAAGGCCTCCTCGATTGATGATGATACCAAACCAGAAATGGTGAACGTATCATCATTTCTCGACCTGAGAGCCCGGGATACTGAACATCCTAGTACCCACACGTGAGAGGGGATGGGCGTTTGCAGGTTTGCAGGTAACCGAAACCTTCAACCTACCCGGTTTTTCTGGATTTCTCATCAATGTTTGATTATCTGGGTTCCTGGTTATCTCAGTGGTTCGGTATTTTGGAATTCTGGTTTTCTGGGTTGTGGTTCTCGTTCAATTAACAGCACAGCACATCCAGCAGTGTTGCCTTGATCCCATGTTTGCATGAGCATATCATTTTTCTTGCATTCTGACATGTTTGACATTTTTCAGGGCTTGCATCTTACTCTTGATTCCGATTTTCTGAGGTTACCTTGGCATGGATGTCCAGAGAAAGAAGACAGTTGCCTATTCATTCCCAGATCCGACCTTGACGTTGATTCACAAGCTGATTTGTATGGCTAGTCCCGGAGTTCGTACGGAGTTCAGTGGAGGGTATGGGAGACTTCTGAAGTTTGTCTACAATATCTCTAAGTATGAGAAGGATGCCATTCATACACTTCTTCAGTTTTACGATCCGTCTTTGCGTTGCTTCACTTTCCCAGACTACATCTTGGCCCCAACGTTGGAGGAGTTCTCATTTATTTTGGAAATCCCCATCAGGCATGACATAGTATTCTTTTCTGAAGAACACCCTGGGATAAAAGAAATGGCTATTGCTCTTCATATTGATGAATCCGTTCTGAGCAGTAATATTGAGGAAAAACAAGGAGCTAAGGATTTCTTATTGAAGTTCTTGTTTGAACAAGCTTGCGTACATGTTAAAGAGAAGAATTGGACTGCTTTCCAAGCTATTCTGGCTATGTGCATCTATGGGATTGTCCTGTTTCCCAATGTTCCTGATCTGGTGGATATGCATGCTGTCAGAATCTTTATTTCAAAGAATCCTATACCTACCTTGCTAGGTGATGTGTATCACTCAGTCCACTACAAGAATGAAAATAGGCGGGAAAAACCGTGAGTTATTGTCCACCACTCTTATCTACTTGGTTTCTGAGCCATCTCCCCGAAACTGGCGCCTTTGTTGATACGAAAGATTCTCTGAAGTGGTCAAAGAGGTTAATGGGCTTGACTGCTGACAACATTGTCTGGTTCAACCGTGACTTGCTAGGAATAGAGATTATTTGCAAGTGCGGAGAATTCCCTAATGTACCCTTGATAGGGAGAAGAGGTGGAATTAACTATAATCCTTCCCTTGTTATCAGGCAGTTTGGTTATCCTTTGAAAGGTCCACCTGAAGAGCGAGATGTCAGAGAGTCCTTATTCTTCAGTGGTACTGGGGATCAAGAGATGATAAGGAAGATTGTGAATGCTTGGAAGCAGGTGACCAAGAGGGGAAAAAATTCATTCGGGAAATGTAATAGTCGGGCTTTCCCTTCCTATAAAGAGTGGATCAAGAAGAGAGTAGAAGAGGAGCTTCTTCCATTCCCGGTAGAACCACCATCTTACCCCTTGCTGATTGAGCCTCCTATCACAGTTGAGATAGAGAAGTTTAACAAGTTGTGGGCTGAAAAGGAAAAGATGCGAGAAGAAAACAGTGAGCTACTAAGAGAGATTTATCAGTTGAAACATGAGCGGGGTGAAGCTGTTCATATCGCCAAGTTGAAGACAAAGCTTCTCGCTAAGGCAGAAAAGGAACTAGCTGACAAGGTCGCAGCCAGACAAAGGATGAAACAAGCTCTAGACGGTATCGGTAAGGTTCTCGAGACTAAGAAGGAGGAATTGGACAAGGCTTTGTTAAAAATTCATAGGTTCAATGCTCACCGAGAAACTGCAATGGCTGAGAATAAGCAAAAGGAAGACGATTATCTAGCTCAAATTGATCAATTGAAGTCAAAGCTCAAGAAGAAAGACGCTGAGATCCTATCAGGGGTATTCCAAAGGCAAGCAGTCGAGGGTCGACTCAATGAAGCCATAGCCTCCATAGAGGAACTGAAGATCCAAGCTGAAGTGAAGAGACCTAGAAATGAGGGTCCTAGCATGGATAGTGTTTCTGGAGAAGATGCTTGGGAGTTGCATTGCCGATGCTTGGAAGGGATCATGCATAGGAGAGACATTCTCATTCAAGAGGTAATTCAGAGGCCAAAGCATCCCGACACCAAAAAGCTGTTCAAGGAAATTCAAGACTGGAGCAAAAAGCATAATGGATGGGGGGATTGACACTTGTGGACTTTGATGACATGCCGTAGTTTCCTATTTTCTTTCATTATTTGGACCACCGCCAGGCTTGTTGGTTGGGATCTATGATTATTATGTTCGGACTTGTTATCTTGGATTTGTGATTGTTGACATTTGGTTTTCCTCTGGTTTTCTCAATATATGAGCAGAAGTTCCGTTCTATCTTGTTGTTAAACTGGAATCAAGGGGTGGATCGCCCTGCGGATATTAAAACATGTTCATTTGCATATTCATAATCATCTTGCATAATCATTTTGCATGACAGGTGTTTATCTCTAGCGTTCTTACTTTGTTCTCCTCCGCAGTACAGGATTGCAGATCAGCACATTCATCGGTATTCTACCAGACAAGATCAGAAAAGACTCATGGATCAACTACAATCTGAGATGACTGAGATGCGGAACCGCATGAACTAATTCATGGATTTAATGCAAGGGGTTGCTCAGGGCCAAGAGCAGTTAAGAACTGTTGTCCAACCACTGAATGCAAGGATTGATGACGAAGTTGTCCTTCATGGAGGAGTCCATACTGGTGTTACTGGTACTAATGTTCAGAATGGCCCTCCGGGCGGAGGTATTCCTATTTCTGGTGTTGTGATCCCTCCGGGCGGGGCTGAAAATGTCGGGGGAGGTGGTATTGGTGTCTGTGCTATTCATGGTCGTCAGTTTGATGATATTCAAGATGATGCATTCTCTGTGTCAGGTGGGGATGCTAGTTCCCAGATTGACACTAATCAGAGATTCAGGTTGATTGAGGAACAATTGAGGGGTATTGCCAATCAAGATTCTGTGGGTATGGATTTAGAGGATTTAGGGTTGGTTCCAGGTGTTGTTATCCCGCACAAGTTTCAGACTCCTACCTTCGAAAAGTACAATGGTATGACTTGCCCAAGGACTCACGTCAGGGCATACACGAGTAAAATGGCTGCTCACGCAAAGAACGAAAAATTGATGATGCATTGCTTTCAAGATAGCCTATCTGGGGCATCCCTGGAATGGTATATGCAGCTAGAGAGGAAAGATGTTCGTAGTTGGAGAGAGCTGGCAGGGGCATTTATTAGACACTATCAATATAACACTGATATGGCTCCCAATCGTACACAACTGTAGAATATGTCTCAAAAGAGCAATGAAAGCTTTAGAGAGTACGCCCAGAGGTGGCGTGAATTGGCTTCCCGAGTTCAACCTCCGATGTTGGAAAGAGAGCTCGTTGATATGTTCATGGATACGCTTCAGGGGCATTATTATGAGAAATTGGTTGGATATTTGTCAGCTGGATTTTCAGGTCTTGTATTGGCAGGAGAAAGAGTTGAAAACGGCAACAAAACGGGAAAGATTCAAGTTGCTCCCGGTTATTCTGAAAATGCAAAGAAATGTTACAGGGGAGAAGAAGGAGAGACTAATGTCGTTCAGTACCAACAACCTTATGCTCCCCAACAACAGAAGTATCAGCGTCAGAATCAGCATAGGTCGCACAACAACTTGGAAAGAAGGAATGCTCCTCTTCATCCAGTTCCCAGGTCGTACAGTCAACTCTTGCCACACCTGGTTCAAAACTCATTGGTGGAGCCTAAGACTTTGAAGCCTGTTCCAGAACCATACCCTCTGGGGTACAATCCCCATGTGCAATGTGGATATCATGGAGGATCTATGGGGCACTCAACCGAAGATTGCAAAGCCTTCCAAGCCAAAGTACAACAATTGATTGACAAAGGGTACATATCATTTCCAGAAGGAGACTTGGTTGTGCATGTCGACCTCTCATCTGTTTGAAGACTTCAAGGGTCGTCTCCTAAAGCCAGTAGTCCAAGCGGAGTCAAGTCTTCTCGACAACGGCAGTCATCAGTTTCTTTACTGCATTTTCATTTGTAGTTTTTCATTTCTCGTTAAAGCATGGTATGCATGTAGAAACTTGTTTGTTTTAATGACGATCATAATACAATGAGCATGTTTTCCTTGAAGTAATCCATTTGTGTTCACTCTTAAATGTTTATATGCACTGCAATACCAATTTTCTTGTTTAGAACTCTTGAGGGAGGATGATGAAGTAAAAACGCAAAATCTTCGGTTGTATGCTTCCAGATAAAACCCTGTTGAGGATGTACATGCATTGTTTCAAATCCCTAAACACTGGAGATATAAGGGAGATAGACCCTCGTTAACCCCTTTGAGCCTTGAAGTAGGAATTTCTTTCATACGGAAAAACCCTCATACTGAACCCAGGGGCAGGGTAGGCGTCAGTTAGTTTGACCGAGCGTTCAAATTCCAAGGAGAGTGTGCATCCGAGGAACCATTACCTTCTATCCCACCGTCAAGAGGGCGAGAGATGTGAAACCACAATGGTTATCCATCAACAATCAAGGAGTGAGGCAGTCACAACCCAGTCAAGCAAGTAAGACAACCAGTGTCACACGCTTTGTTCAAAAAGGGAAAAAAAAGAGAGAGAAATCCCGCTAAGTCGAAACTTGAAAACAAGTGACTTAGGCAAAAGTTAGGGCATCCCGCTGGACTTCAAAATCGAAAAGCTCAAAAGAGTCAGTACAGGCAAAAATTAGGGATCAAAAAGGGGTAAAAGAAAGAAAAAGCGAAAAGCGAAAAGGATTACAAAAAAAAAGGCCTCGATAAGAACAAATTTGTGTGATTACATACACGAGATAAAAGGGGTGACTGTCATTCCGAAACTCCCTTAGGTGCCAAACCATTAGTGGCATAGGTTCCTTAAAGGTCATAAACCTTTTGAGAGATGAGCGTTTGGGTCAGATTAACTGAACATAGGACTGGAGAACATCACGAAGAGTGGGTGGGCGCCGATAAATTTTGAGCCATAAATCCTTTTTCTGAAACCGTGAACCAGACCACGTTACAACCCTTAAAAGTCCTAATTGAAACAGGGTTTATTCCGAAAGCGTTCTTCAACAGGATATCGTTCCTGACTCCTACGAGTTGCGCTAATAAGATTTGTTGGTATTGCATGTGCGCATTATTTTGCCACTCAAAAATCAAGGTCGCATCCCAGCCAGTGATTCGTTCACAAGGCTTGGCGACACAATTTCAATAAAGCTTCAAGGTTAACATGAGTGTTGCATTAGAATTGTCATTCTCATAATAAACATTTTCTGCTTGCATACACGATGAACGACAGTCGAGAAGCTCGATTACGCCAAGTTGAGATGGTGAAAACTCTGAAGGACAATCATGTCAAGGGGTATGTGGCCAAGAGACTGTGCGCAGCCTGGAGGTTCCCGATAAATGGTGATAAAGAGGCAGCTAATCTGGAGCAGTCACATTGAAAACTCTCCCTAAAGCAGTCGAACAGGGGCAATCAGGTCGATTTGACAAATCTCTGCAAGATTAGTCAAGGGGAAAAGGTCCTTCAAGAATTGGGGCAGGCCACCTCTAGAGCATGAGAGGTTGTCCACTCCTGAAAATGGTTAATTGAAAACGCCTCCTCAAAGTTCAGAATACTGGGACAGAGTATTTTCAAGTCATTATAAATCCTTTCGAGGCAAGTTACTTCATGGGTTATGAAGTCTGGGGCAGTTATGTCGAGATCTGATAAATCTCTCCAAGAGTTTGAAGACCCTGGGGCAGTGCGAACGCCCGATCTTCTATAAAATCCTCTTGAGATAATTTCTTCCGTTAGACCTGGTGGTCTGGGGCAAGTGGAAAGTTCAAAGGGCCGTTTATGACCGTAGGGCAGGTCAGGTTGGAGGGCAACAAGATTGTATTTCCCCAGCAGTTTGCTCTCCCCAGCATTGAGATTGCTCTTTCCTCAGCGGAGCAGACCTTCCCCAGCAGGAGACCTGGGAGGTATTTTCTCTTGATCAAGACGTTACTTCCCCACAGAATCAGGGTGTTCACTTCCCCCATCCAGTCAGAAAATGTGCTTTCGCCGACAATGTCATATTCTAGTCCCCAGCAAGGTAGGAGTAAAGTCGTTCTCCCCATCGGCAGGCTAAGTTCAGCAGTATCCCCAAGCAGGATGGTATTATGGACTGTTTTCCCCAAGCAGGATGGTATTATGGGCTGACATCCCCAAGAAGGTCCTAAGCCTATCTGGTATTGGCAATCCTTAGTGACAGACTTCTGGTTCCGTTATTGGCATTCATTCTCAACTCCCCTAGCAGAGGAGGAATCTCAGGTTCAACGTTACCTTCAGTAAAGGACAGGTGTAATCCCCGGTAGTGTGGATGTTCTTTTGGGATTTCATCCCCAGTAGAAGTCGTTAATCCAGAGGGTCGGTCAGCGTGATCCTTCTCAGCAGAGTTCTTGGATTCAGAGGACAATTTATTTTTGTCATCCCCAGCTGAATTGGTCTTTTCTCTCCAGCATTTATTTTGCTGGAGGGACCCCTTTTGCATATCATAAGCATTTGCATTGCATCCTCAAACGCGTAGCATTTCCACTTCGTGTGGAGCATTACGGTAAAATTCAAACATTCGCATTCGAAGCATAAGTCAGGTTTGATGCTTTCCTTGCCAGTTCTCTTTCCCAGCGGAGATGGCATAACTCAGGAGATTTTGGAGGGATGCGTTCCTCATGCTTGTGCTCCCCCGCAGAGTCTTTTATTTAGACTTCTCCTTTCCCCAGCAGAGTCATCTTATCTGTGGGTTGTAAGTCCGTTGATTTCGCCTCTCACCCTTTCGGTTCACGACCGTATCTTTGTTAGGAGTTTGCCTTGGATTGGCCAATCTCCTTTGTAAATCCAGTTCTCGTCTGGTAGTCAGTTCTCGTCTGGTAGTCAGTTCTCGTTTGACTTATCCAGTTCTCGTCTGGTAGTCAGTTCTCGTCTGACTTCCTTGGTGAAACCCAATTCTCGTCTGGTAGTCAGTTCTCGTCTGACTTATTTTGTAAATCCAGTTCTCGTCTGGTAGTCAGTTCTCGATTGACTTATTTGGTGTAAACCCAGTTCTCGCCTGGTAGTCAGCTCTCTCCTGACATCTCTTTTGTAAACCCAGTTCTCGCCTGGTAGTCAGTTATCGTCTGACATCTCTTTGGTAAATCCAGTTCTCGCCTGGTAGTCAGTTATCGTCTGACCTATTATTGTGGTAAATCCAGTTCTCGCCTGGTAGTCAGTTATCGTCTGACATATTTTGTTTGCCAGTAGGGGTGGATTAAACCAGAAGTTTTGTTTCACGTTATCCCCGGCGAAGTCCACGTTATGTTGGTTATTCTTTGAGGGTACAATTGAGGTTGTATTCGTTTTGTGGGTGCGATTGAGGTCGTATTCCTATTTTCTTTGTGGGTAGAGTGATTGAGGTTAGTCTTCCTTTGCGGGTGCAATTGAGGTTGTATTCGTTTTGTGGGTGCGATTGAGGTCGTATTCATATTTTCCTTGTGGGTGGAGTGATTGAGGTCAGTCTTCCTTTGCGGGTGCAATTGAGGTTGTATTCGTTTTGTGGGTGCAATTGAGGTCGTGTTCCTTTTTTCCTTGTGGGAGTGATTTAGGTCAGTCTTCCTTTGCGGGTATAATTGAGGTTGTATTCGTTTTGTGGGTGCGATTGAGGTCGTGTTCCTTTTTTCCTTGTGGGAGTGATTGAGGTCAGTCTTCCTCTGCGGGTACAATTGAGGTCGTATTCATCTTATTTTTATGTGTATGGTTGAGGTCATACTCCTTATTTTTCAGCGCGCTCCATTTCATTATTCTCACCATAAGTAAATTTCTGGGGCTCTTTCGGTATTCAATCCCCGTGTATCCTGGAATGTCTGAGAGTCGTCGCTATCATACCTTCAGGACCAAGTTGATTGAATAGGGGAACCTGTAGCACCCCAAAATTTGCTCTCCTTACTTTAGTACTAACTGGCTTATGTTTCATCTCATTTTGCATTATCATGTGTGCATATCATTTGGCTCTGTGGTTATGGGATCAAGGTTCTCTGTTTAAGCATCGTCAGGTTGCAACAGACGTTTATTTCGTCACGCGACATATGCGCAAAGTATTTCTCCGGGTTATGTAATCAACGGGTCAGCAAAGCTCTTATCAAACATAATTTTGCATGTCAAGAATCTCAGAGGAAGTTGAAGTTTTCAGCCGATTCAGAACAGTTTGAACAGAAAATCAGTTTGCTGTGCAAATTTGCAGAATTCATAACGCTTGCTCTGGAACTCGTTTTGGCTGGATATTCAACAGTTAGAACCGTCTTGGTATTCTCTACAACTTTTATGTTCGGCTCGGAAGTCAATTCATCAAGGAAAGTGGTGGGAATTATTTGTTTCTGGAATTTTGGTTTCGCTGGATAATTGCGTCAGTTGTATTCAAAAGGGCTTAACTTCTGATTGGATCATCAGTTCTGAGCAATTCCTATGCCAAAAAGTTCCATATTGAAATTATCTACAACTTTCATGTTCGGACCGAGGGCTGATTCTTTGAGGAAGATCTCCGAATACGCGAATTCTCTGAGTCGATACAGCAGAAGAACAACGAAAAATAGTGCTGAACCGGTGTATTTCGGACACTAAAAAATTCATAACTCTCAGCTCGTTCGTCGGATTGATGCCGTTCCGGTGCCTAAAGTTCCATTTAGATGTTATCTTCGTGCCGTGAATTCAGTTTGGGTCAGGTCCGAGCGGGAGGACCCCGAAAATGTGAATTACCAGTGGGGTTCTTTGATGCAGTGCACTGTCTGTCAGATTTTGTAAAATTCATAACTCGGTCAATCTTTATTGGATTGTGTCCGTTCTCGAAGATACGGTTCACAAATTTTGTGCTCTTTAAGATTGAAGACAAGCTCGAGTTCGAACGATGCTCCGAAGATCATCGTTTTTGTTTATTTCGCAAAACGGAAGTGTTGAACCGAAGAAAAAGGCTGAAGGTTGTTTCACGGGAAAATTCATATCTCACTCGTTTTTTGTCCGCTCATCTTTTTGACACGAGGTCACTGACTCATAGACCTACAACTTTGCTGACAAAGTCGAGTCGAGATTATGCTCCGAAGAGGTTGACCTCGTCACGTTTTCGAGTAGCGGACACCAAATAAGCTGAAAAAATAACTCATTCAGTGACGTCTTGCAGCTTAAACATATCGATCGCACTCGATTTTGATCGTATAACGTCCGTTCTTTTTGCGTTGCAACCGTGATTCAGAGGCGGACGATGTTGTGGAAGGCTCAGAGTCGAAATTTCTTGTCGAAGACGGTGTTATTTTCACTTAAGCCAAAATTCTACCGTTTGCCCTTCATTTTAGACTCCACTATATATTCAAAACTTTCTCTCATTTCCCATAACTTCACTCATTCTAAAAAAAAACCAAAAAACTCATACACTCATTGGAGAGGACACGTGATTTGGAGGAGAACCAAAGCTTGAACCCTAAAACTTTTCTTCATCGAATCTCTCAATCCGCAAGGGCTTTTCACAAGTTTTTTTCACAACTTGCATCCTTGGCATCTGCAGAGTATAAATCGTTCATCACTTGAAGCTAATAGCAAGGGGTACAGGTGGCGTGATCTCAGGTTGGTGGTATTTTTCATGATCTTAAAACACAGATTTTTGACATGCATAATGTTGTGTGACATTCATTGATCATTCTGGTATATTTTGTTTTGAATTTGGACGTGTAATTTGGTTGTTGCATGAGTTTTAAAATTTTGAACCCTAACTTGTTTCGTGCGAATCTCTTAGTGTGTTGATTGTTTGCAAATTTTAATGTGATATTTGAGATCCTGGTGAAATTCTGGTCAGGAAGGTATGTTCTTTTGCACGTTCTGGGTTTTTTTTGGTTGCAGGTGGCCGGAAATGGTGGCCGGAACCCTAGCTCTGGCGACTGGTAAGGGTTCCGGCGGAATTAGGGTTTCAAGGTAAAAGACATAATCTCCACCGTCCATTGCCTTAATCGTGTGGCCCTCACGTTGCCATGTGTTTTAATTTTTTGTTTTATTTAATTGGTTTGTGTGTGCGTCCGTCCATGATAATTACCATGCTCCATAGATCTGAGCCTTTCATGACCTTTGATCTTGCTGAATTTTTGTTTTATTGACTTAATCCTGAACGTTGCTTTAATCTGATGGATAAGATAATGCCAACACATTAAATAACCATGTGTCTTACCACGTGCAAATTTTTTTTATTTTTTTTATTTTTTTTATTTTTTTTTATTTTTTTTTATTTTCTGAGCAATTGTGTGTGGGTGCGTGCATTTTTATTATGGTGTGCTTGAGATCTGGAATGTTCATCATTATTACTTTGTTTTGGGTTGACTAAATGAAAAGCGCAGGATTGATCAAAGGGTAAGTACACAGTCAACGTGGTTGACTGAAGACCACGCGTGAACCCTTTTTTTTTTTATGGATTTAATGTTTGGGCCTGTTATTCGCACACACCCCTTTCAGCCCATTAACATTCTGAACGTGAACAAGTTGCTGAACACACCCCCCTTGCATATTTCCTTGTTTTTTATTTCTATTAATTCTTGCATTTCATTTTAATTTTTTTAAAAAATAGTTTTTTGCATTAAAAAATTCCCAAAAAAATTCATGCATCATATTTACAATTTTATAAAATTTTACCAAATTTTATATTTTATTTTTATTTTATTTTTATCATCTAAAATAATTATTTGTTTATTTTCTTTTTGAATTATTCATATCATGCATACCTAAACTTGTAGAATTTTGTTCTCATAGCATAAAAAACCTTTTGAACTCATTCTTTTTGGATTTTTTCACCAATACATTGAAGTGCATTAAAATATTTTTCTCTCATTTTTAAAATCATTTCATATTGCATTTTAGTCCTCCCTTTTTGCATATTGAACCATATTTCTCATCTGAATTCGCATAATTGTTTAAGTGACCTATCTTGGGAATTTTGGCATGAATTTTGGACATGTTGTTTGCTTCTGGTTGGGATATGTTGATAATTAATTTGGTGATTTTAGAAGGCGTTTCTCTAATTGTTTGATTGCTTTTATTTGAGATCTTCTTGTATGCACATCCTTGATTATGCCTGAGTTTTTGTTTGAGAAGGCACTTGTGCCATTGTTTTGGGATTGTGTCTTTGACTTCATAAACCATGTTTAGATTGTTATTATATGTCATTGCCTGGATTTCATTTATCTCATTCCTCTTTTACGTAAGTCTGTTTTGTATTAACCTTTTATGCAGGGGCTAAGTAAGCCATTTAAGGGTGTGGATAGTTATCCATATTCACCCTTACTCTTTCCTCCTCTCATCTTTTCTTTTCTTTAGGCTTAGGTTGTCGTCAAACCTCACTAACCGTAGGTCACCCATGCATGATAACATTAGGACCCTTAGTTTCCCTTTAGAGTTTCCTTTGTGTCTTCTCTCTTCTCATCTCAAAACTTCTTGAAAACACTTAATAAGGATAAAGTGTATTGTGCACGAGCCTTAAGCGTGGGGAATGAGAAATGAGGGGCTTCCTCTCATCTTTCTAAAGTGCTTAGCGAGCGTCCTGTCTTGGGACGATGCGTTAAGTATTCGCCCCTGTGCCCTAGACTTTGGTGCAATGCAACTTATGAACTAACTCAAGTCACTTCTGTCCTAAAAAATACAAACAAACTTCAAACCTTTTTTTCCTTCGGGATTGTCAAATTAAAGGCTATTTTCAAAAACGGCACATTACTTTCCGTCTGAGTCGCAAACAGGCATCGACCCTAACTGTCGGACGCGAACTTAGCGTCGCTCATAAAAAACACAAAAAGAACTTGGTCCGAATTACGTTGACTCTGAATTCCCCATTGCACAAAGGGGGTACGTAGGCCTAGGACGTCGACGTCCTACCGAGTCTGTCTTTGTTTTCCCCTCCCCGTCTCAGTACAGCCATAGATGATAGGATAACTCACCCTTAGAATAGACAACAAGCGTGGATCCCATCGAGTACGATGGACGCGTGGGGTGCTAGCACCTTCCCCTCACGTAACCGACTCCCGAACCCAGGCTATGGCTGCGATGACCATTCCTTTCCCTCTTCCTCAAGTTTATGCGGTGTTCCCTTTCCCTCTCTTGGGATAAATTTACACGGCTGGCGACTCTGTTTTCCGCGCCACTCTCGCGTTTGTACCTGGATGAAAATCCTGGGAGCGACAACCAGCAATTAGCCAATGTGGCTCCTTGTGATGACGGATCAGGATCTTACACCTCCGTCGACACGGGTCGTGTCCTGAACCTAGACCCCGACTATGGGTTCATCTGGGACGCTGCCTGTGACGCCCCTAATCTATACCCCCAATTAACACGCAATTAAAGCGGTAAAAGAAAATTCAAAAATTGATCAGAGTATATTTGAAGCATCATGGCATAGAAAGGGAGAAACACATCAATTGTAACAAAACATACACATAACATGTAACACCTGCCCATAATGATATGCAACTGTGGGGTAGCAATCACACAGAGGAAACTTTGTTCCTTACACCCACTTTTCAGAAATTAGAATTAAAGCGGAAAATCTAAAATCTGAATAACACATATACATACATATAAAAAGTTTGTCATACATCAGGTATCATATGTACAACCAAAATATATCATCAGATATACAAAATAATAACACACGGCCACCCTAACTACCCGGAGTCACATATCAGAGCCGACCGACCAAAATAATGAAGACGCAACGCTTCACCAAAAAGGAATACCTCCAGCATCTCTAATCTGCAACGCCTCATAGAGCGTTATAAAACAGCAGAAGGGTGAGAAAAACAACCATAATATATTTGCATAAAATTATATATTAACGCAAAAATGCACAAATAACATATTCTCACCACCAAAGCTCCCAGATAAATTATAACAACACACAGTACAATTCACACGTATCCATTACCACTGCACATCAATTATTCACAATACAATCACACATATTCCATTTCATTAATCACATTCACAAATCCACACATAATTAATTCATGATTTATGCAATGCACATAGACCGACACAACGACTCTATGCACATGCCATGCGGTACCGACTTCCAATGTCTCATGTCTCATCATCAGTTCACTCAGGAACTATTGGAACCATCACTCGTTACTGAGAATCTCAAGTAACTCCCCGTCGGGCCTACGATGTTCACCCGTCGCTTTAGGTCCTCAGGCATCGCCTCATATTTTCGAGGCACACGACGTTAAGGATTGCTTTAAGTCTCCAAAGGAGCCCACAATCGTCTATAACCATCGCTTTAAGTCCTCAGGCATCGCCTCATATTTTCGAGGCACACGATGGTATAGCATATTCCCTCAGGAATCAAACCGTCTCTCAGGACGTTTCCACAATGCATATTATGATGCTTGGCATACAATGACTCATGACACTCACATTGCATCCATGCACACATTCATAATCATGCATAAATCATCAAATACCACACTTAGCATTTTCTTGTCTTACGGCCACAAATCATCCTCACAACAACATATAAGGCATACATATCCAAAGCACACACATATAGCATAATACATGACAATTATGCACCATTAAAACGACAAAGTCGACCATTGACACTATTCACATTTACCGACAAAATAAAATCGGCTAACAAATTCTAAACCATCATAATAAGAAATTACAGCTCAATGGCTTTCCAACGCATCAAACCACGCCTCAAACCGAATCACAGATCAAAAGTTATGCAGAAAACAAAATTACACGAACAACACTGTTCACTGGGCGAACCTCCCTCGCGAGCATTCGCTAGCTGCTTCGCTAGGCGAACGTCCCTCGCGAGCATTCGCTAGCTCCTTCGCTAGGCGAATGTTCCAGCGAACCAAGTCAGAACCAAACAGAGCCAAAAACACCCAAAGTTCGCTAGGCGAACACTCTAGCGAACCTTCGCTCATTCCTTCGCTAGGCGAATACCCGTAGCGAACCTTCGCTACCCTTCGCTGAATGGTTCGCTAGGCGAACCCGCGAAAACCTCACTCGCTGCCACCTTCGCCCCAGGTTCGCTAGGCGAACCAAGGAAAAGCCAGAATTTTTCTGCGCTATTTGAAACCCCAAAAGTGATATTTCCCAACCAAAACATTTCCCAATCAACATATATCAATCAGAACCTATCCTAATCATGCCAACAAGCAAACTACCACCTTTACATCGATTTCCAACCGTTAACCCATCGATTCTACTCATTTTATCGTTTTCGACCTAAAAGTGAAAAACATAGAAAGCAAGAGAATCATCCAAACACATACATACATAATCATATACAAGCATAGTATAATCGAGTTTCGCACCCTTACCCGATTTAATTCGATTCTAGGAATTGATCTTGATGATTTTTCCACACTATCCCAATTTTTCTCTCTTCTCCTCTTTTCTTCTCTTTTCCCTTCTTTCTTCTTTCTTTCTCTCTATTTTCTCTCTCTCCAATTCTATCTTACTAACTTAATGAAAAATATCTATGAAATGTCCAAAATACCCCCACACTCAAATATCTCGCAAACGTTCCCAAAACGCGATAAAATATATTCACGACTAAAAATAACACATTTTCACACAAAAGTCGAAATTACCATAAAACAATAATAAAATAATCCAAAAAGACTCAATAAAACAAAGTTGGCAAAACGGGGCGTTACAATTCTCCCCCACTTAGAAATTTTCGTCCTCGAAAATCTTACCTGATACAAACAACTCCGGATACGACTCCCGCATCCTACTTTCCAACTCCCACGTCAAATTGCCCTCAGCAGCGCCTCCCCACGCCACTTTCACAAGTGCAGTCTCTTTACCCCTCAACCGCTTCACCTCGCGATCCAAAATACTAACTGGTAATGCCTCGATCGTAAGGTTATCTCTTACCTCAACCTCGTCCATCGGAATCACATGTGAAGGGTCCGGAACATACTTCTGAGGCTGTGAAACATGAAAAACATCATGCAAATTCGACAGATTCGGCGGTAACGCCACACGATACGCTACAACACCAACTCTCGCAGATATCTGGTAAGGACCAATAAATCGAGAAGTAAACTTCTTAGATTTCAAAGCACGACCAACACCCGTTATCGGCGTAACCCTCAGAAATACGTGATCACCCTCTTGAAACTCAAGATCCTTCCGTCTCCGATCATGATAACTCTTTTGTCTACTCTGAGAAGCCTTCATTTTCTCACGAATAAACTTTACCTTTTCCGTCGTCTGTTGCACTAATTTCGGTCCAACCACAGAACTCTCACCAGTTTCGTGCCAACACAACGGTGTTCTACATCTTCGTCCAAATAAAGCCTCAAAAGGTGCCATTCCAATACTAGAATGGAAACTGTTATTATACGTGAACTCAATCAAAGCAAGATAACTGTCCCACGCACCACCTTGTTCCAAAACACACAACCTCAACAAATCCTCCAACGACTGAATAGTTCTTTCGGTCTGACCATCTGTCTGCGGATGATAGGCCGAACTCAACCTCAATCTAGAACCCAAAGCCTTCTGTAAACTTTCCCAAAACCTCGATGTAAACCTCGGATCTCGATCAGAAACAATACTTAAAGGAACCCCATGCAATTTCACCACCACACTGATATAAATCTCAGTTAACCGTTCCAACGAAAAACTGATGTCAATCGGAATAAAATGCGCCGATTTAGTCAGCCTGTCCACAATCACCCAAATAGCATTATGCCCACGCTGAGTGTTCGGTAATCCCGTCACAAAATCCATCGAAATGCTATCCCATTTCCACTCAGGAATATCCAACGGTTGCAACAAACCACTAGGTCTCAAATGTTCCACTTTCGATTTCTGACAAGTCAAACATGCATACACAAACTGAGCCACATCTCTTTTCAAACCAGACCACCAGAAAATCTTCTTCAAATCTTGGTACATCTTATTCGCACCCGGATGTATACTTAAATTACTCCGGTGTCCTTCTTCCAAAATCATTTTTTTCAACTCCGCATCATCAGGTATACAAATACGACCACGGAATCTCAAAACACCAAAATTATCAATCTTGAAATCCACATTCTCATTCCTCATCAAATCAACGAATTTCAAATCCAGCTTTTATTTCTCACTAACTGACAACAAAAATTCATTCGTAACTTTCAACATTCCAAGCCTCACACTAACCGATGTCACTTCACATACCAAACTCAAATCTCTAAACGACTCCAAAAGTTCCAACTCTTTCACCATCAATGCAGACATATGCAACAATTTCCGGCTCAATGCATCGGCTACCACATTAGCTTTACCAGGATGGTAATTCAAGCCAAAGTCGTAATCTTTCAAGAATTCCAACCATCTCCGCTGCCTCATGTTCAACTCTTTCTGATCAAATAAATATTTCAAGCTTTTATGATCACTAAAGACTTCGAACTTTGCACCATAGAGATAGTGCCTCCAAATCTTCAACACAAAAACTACAGCCGCTAACTCAAGATCATGAGTAGGATAGTTTTTCTCATGAACTCTTAATTGCCTTGAAGCATAAGCTACAACTTTACCTTCCTGCATCAGAACACCACCCAAACCAATTAAAGAAGCATCGCAGTACACAACAAATGGTTCATTAGGATTAGGTCAAATAAGAATCAGAGCTGTCGTCAATCTTCTCTTCAGCTCACAAAAACTCTCTTCACTTTGAATATCCCAAATGAATGCTTTGCCCTTACAAGTCAATTGCGTCAAAGGAAGAGCAAGCTTAGAAAAACCTTCAATGAACCTCCGGTAATAACCAGCCAAACCCAAAAAGCTTCGAATTTCAGTAACGGATCTAGGAGCCTCCCATTGTAGAACTGCTTCTACTTTAGATGGATCCACAGCAATACCATTACCTGAAATTACGTGCCCAAGAAAACTCACCTCAGACAACCAGAATTCACACTTGGACAATTTGGCAAAAAGCTTCCTTTCCTTCAAAACCTGCAAAACAATACGCAAATGTTCTGCATGTTCTTCCCGAGACTTAGAATAGATTAAAATATCATCAATAAACACCACCACAAAACGATCCAAATGCTCGTGGAAAATCCGATTCATGTATTCCATAAACATACCAGACGCATTAGAAACCCCAAACGGCATCACCGAATATTCATAATGACCGTACCGTATTCTAAAGGCCGTCTTCTGAATATCCTCTTCTTTCACTCTTATCTGATGATACCCCGATCTCAAATCAATCTTACTAAACACACAAGCACCAACCAACTGATCCATCAGATAATCAATCCTTGGAAGCAGATATTTGTTCTTAATCGTCACCTTATTCAACTGGCGATAATCAATACATAATCGCATACTCCCATCTTTCTTTTTCACCAACAAAACTAGAGCACCCCAAGGAGAAACACTTGGCCTCACGAACCTCTTTTCCAACAACTCATTTAACTGCTTTTTCAACTCCACCAATTCAGATGCCGACATTCTATAAGGTGCCATAGAAACAGGTCTAGTACCAGGAACTAGATCAATAGAAAATTCAACCTCTCTCTCTGGCGGCACATCTGAAATATCCTCAGGAAACACTTCAGGAAAATCACACACAACAGGAAACACTTCAAGAGAAACTTGACTATCCACAGTCAATGAAGCAAACAACCCAAACAACTGAGCTTCATCCGCTAAAAGTCTCTTGAACTCTTTAGTAGACAAGAAACTCGAGTCTTCGTCTTCCTCAAGAGAAGGAAACCTTACAAGCTTATGATAACAATCAATATGCACCCGATTAAATTGCAACCAGTTCATTCCCAACACCACATCTAAACCTTCCAATGGTAAGCACACCAAATCCATCGCAAAATCTTTACCATAAATGGTCAAAGGACAACTCAAACACACTAAAGAAGTAGTTACTGACCCCATCGCTGGAGTATCAATAACCATCTCACCATCCATCAAAGACAACCCAAGATTCAAACGTCCCGCGCACTCAGACGAAATAAACGAATGAGTCGCTCCAGTATCAATAATAGCAATTAAAGGCATATTATTAATAAAACAAGTACCTCTTATCAGATGATCTGCACTTGAAGTCTGAGTTCCCGCCAATGAAAACACTTTGCCACTAGTCGGAGCTTTCTTCTGATTCGGACACTTCGAACTAATGTGACCAGGTTCCCCACAATTGTAACATTTCACCACATTCTTCCTTTTACAATCAGCTAAAACATGTCCGATACCACCACAATTAGAACACTTAATCACATTCCTCCTACATTCATGCTGGCGATGACCCAATTCACCACACTTAAAACACCTAGGAGCATTAGGCATACCTCCTCCACTTGACCTTCGATCAAAATTACCCGTTTGTTTACCTTTATCAGCCGGTGACACATACGGTCCACCACGGAACTGTTGCTTCCCTTTCCTGTCACTTACACTTTTATAGTGAGCAGAACGAGCCTTACTATCTTCATCATAAATCCTACAGCATTCCACCAAATCAGCAAACCTTCGAATCCTCTGATATCCAATAGCCTGCTTTATCTCAGGACGCAAACCACTTTCATACTTCACACACTTTGAAAATTCAGCAGTCGCTTCCACATAATGAGGATAAAACTGCACAAGTTCCACAAACTTAGCAGTATAGTCAATAACCGACATATTACCTTGTTTTAGCTCTAAAAACTCAATCTCCTTCTTTCCTAGGACATCCTCGGGAAAATACTTCCTTAGAAACTCTCGGCTAAACACCTCCCAAGTGATCTCTTCTTCCTCCTCATCAGCTTCCAACACCTGACGAGTACTGACCCACCAGTCGTCAGCCTCTTCATGTAGCATATGAGTGCCCAGCCTCACCTTAACATCATCGTCATCACAATCCATTACCCTAAAAATCCTCTCAATCTCTTTCAACCACAACTGCGCACCATCCGTATCATGCTTCCCTTTAAAGACCGGCGGCTTATTCTTTCTAAACTCATCATTTCCTGCAGCATTCGGTGCACCCTGCACAGCTCGTGCCATCGCTTCCATCGCAGCAGCCAAAGCAGCATCATTACGACCAGCCATATTCTGTTCGCCCAAAACAGAAACTATGGTTAAACAACAACTCGCTCAACACAACTCGCCCAATATGCCAGACACAACAGACACAAACTACACAACTGACACGGACATGCTCTGATACCACTTAATGTGACGCCCCCAATCTATACCCCCAATTAACATGCAATTAAAGCGGTAAAAGAAAATTCAAAAATTGATCAGAGTATATTTGAAGCATCATGGCATAGAAAGGGAGAAACACATCAATTGTAACAAAACATACACATAACATGTAACACCTGCCCATAATGATATGCAACTGTGGGGTAGCAATCACACAGAGGAAACTTTGTTCCTTACACCCACTTTTCAGAAATTAGAATTAAAGCGGAAAATCTAAAATCTGAATAACACATATACATACATATAAAAAGTTTGTCATACATCAGGTATCATATGTACAACCAAAATATATCATCAGATATACAAAATAATAACACGCGGCCACCCTAACTACCCGGAGTCACATATCAGAGCCGACTGACCAAAATAATGAAGACGCAACGCTTCACCAAAAAGGAATACCTCCAGCAGCTCTAATCTGCAACGCCTCATAGAGCGTTATAAAACAGCAGAAGGGTGAGAAAAACAACCATAATATATTTGCATAAAATTATATATTAACGCAAAAATGCACAAATAACATATTCTCACCACCAAAGCACCCAGATAAATTATAACAACACACAGTACAATTCACACGTATCCATTACCACTGCACATCAATTATTCACAATACAATCACACATATTCCATTTCATTAATCACATTCACAAATCCACACATAATTAATTCATGATTTATGCAATGCACATATACCGACACAACGACTCTATGCACATGCCATGCGGTACCGACTTCCAATGTCTCATGTCTCATCATCAGTTCACTCAGGAACTATTGGAACCATCGCTCGTTACTGAGAATCTCAAGTAACTCCCCGTCGGGCCTACGATGTTCACCCGTCGCTTTAGGTCCTCAGGCATCGCCTCATATTTTCGAGGCACACGACGTTAAGGATTGCTTTAAGTCTCCAAAGGAGCCCACAATCGTCTATACCCATCGCTTTAAGTCCTCAGGCATCGCCTCATATTTTCGAGGCACAAGATGGTATAACATATTCCCTCAGGAATCAAACCGTCTCTCAGGACGTTTCCACAATGCACATTATGATGTTTGGCATACAATGACTCATGACACTCACATTGCATCCATGCACACATTCATAATCATGCATAAATCATCAAATACCACACTTAGCATTTTCTTGCCTTACAGCCACAAATCATCCTCACAACAGCATATAAGGCATACATATCCAAAGCACACACATATAGCATAATACATGACAATTATGCACCATTAAAACGACAAAGTCGACCATTGACACTATTCATATTTACCGACAAAATAAATTCGGCTAACAAATTCTAAACCATCATAATAAGAAATTACAGCTCAATGGCTTTCCAACGCATCAAACCACGCCTCAAACCGAATCACAGATCAAAAGTTATGCAGAAAACAAAATTACACGAACAGCACTGTTCGCTGGGCGAACCTCCCTCGCGAGCATTCGCTAGCTGCTTCGCTAGGCGAACGTCCCTCGCGAGCATTCGCTAGCTCCTTCGCTAGGCGAATGTTCCAGCGAACCAAGTCAGAACCAAACAGAGCCAAAAACACCCAAAGTTCGCTAGGCGAACACTCTAGCGAACCTTCGCTCATGCCTTCGCTAGGCGAATACCCGTAGCGAACCTTCGCTACCCTTCACTGAATGGTTCGCTAGGCGAACCCGCGAAAACCTCACTCGCTGCCACCTTCGCCCCAGGTTCTCTAGGCGAACCAAGGAAAACCCATAATTTTTCTACGCTGTTTGAAACCCCAAAAGTGATATTTCCCAACCAAAACATTTCCCAATCAACATATATCAATCAGAACCTATCCTAATCATGCCAACAAGCAAATTACCACCTTTACATCGATTTCCAACCGTTAACCCGTCGATTCTACTCATTTTATCGTTTTCGACCTAAAAGTGAAAAACATAGAAAGCAAGAGAATCATCCAAACACATACATACATAATCATATACAAGCATAGTATAATCGAGTTTCGCACCCTTACCCGATTTAATTCGATTCTAGGAATTGATCTTGATGATTTTTCCACACTATCCCAATTTTTCTCTCTTCTCCTCTTTTCTTCTCTTTTCCCTTTTTTCTTCTTTCTTTCTCTCTATTTTCTCTCTCTCCAATTCTATCTTACTAACTTAATGAAAAATATCTATGAAATGTCCAAAATACTCCCACACTCAAATATCTCGCAAACGTTCCCAAAACGCGATAAAATATATTCACGACTAAAAATAACACATTTTCACACAAAAGTCAAAATTACCATAAAATAATAATAAAATAATCCAAAAAGACTCAATAAAACAAAGTTGGCAAAACGGGCCGTTACACTGCCGATGAAGGTATGAAGCCAATGGAAATACCACCAACAGGGTGGTCTACTACTGGTGAAGATAACTGCTGAGTCAGAAAGTATGACTCGGATTTTGGCCTATCTGGCTGAAAACAGAAAAATGTCGGCACTCGAAAAAGACGAGACTCTCCAAGCATCTAAGGGAACCGACCATAACAAAGAAAATCAGAGGCTTGATGGTATTTACGATGATGAGCCTCTAGGGTTTGAAAAGGGGCCAGATCATGAGCTACAGAGAATGCAAGCCCAAGACCCGCTTGAGGAAGTCGACTTAGGGGATGGAACGACAAAAAGGCCCACCTACGTGAGTACCAAGGTAGGACCAACAATGAAAGCTAAACTGGTTAAAGTGTTGAAGGAATACAAGGACTATTTTGCCTGGGATTATGGCGAAATGCCTGGTTTGAGTCGGAGCGTAGTCGAGCATCGCCTCCCAATCCAGCCAGGCAAGAGGCCAGTAAAGCAACCCCCTCGACGTTTCGCCCCAGAAGTAACGTCGAAGATCAAGCAAGAAATTGAAAGGTTGCTCAAAAGTCTGTTCATCAGAACTGCGAGGTATGTAGAGTGGATAGCAAACATAGTTCATGTTATTAAGAAAAATGGGACCCTTCGAGTATGTATTGACTTTAGGGATTTGAACAACGCTACTCCTAAAGACGAATATTCAATGCCCGTGGCAGAGATGCTAGTCAACTCAGCTGCGGGATTTGAGTATTTGAGCATGCTCGACGGCTATTCCGGTTATAATCAAATTCTTATAGCCGAAGAAGATGTCCCCAAAACCGCATTTCGATGCCCTGGAGCTTTGGGGACATATGAATGGG
Organism: Lathyrus tuberosus; assembly: GCA_022829125.1. Taxonomy (NCBI): domain Eukaryota; kingdom Viridiplantae; phylum Streptophyta; class Magnoliopsida; order Fabales; family Fabaceae; genus Lathyrus; species Lathyrus tuberosus. Next base: position 7,304,045 of record JALAZF010000296.1, on the reverse strand, counting down.
TGGTGATGCCTTTTTGGTTGAAAAACGTTGGGGCAACCTACCAAAGGTCTATGAATGCTATATTCCATGATTTTATTGAGAATTTCATGCAGGTGTACATTGATGACATAGTCATAAAATCGTCATCAGAGGATGGTCACCTCGACCACCTCCGACGCTCATTGGAGCGAATGAGAAAATATGGATTAAAAATGAATCCACTAAAATGTGCCTTTGGTGTTCGTGCAGGGGATTTCCTGGGTTTCATAGTCCACAAGCGAGGCATAGAGATCAACCAGAACAAAACAAAGGCAATCTTAGATCTCAAGCCTCCGACAACAAAGAAACAACTCCAGTCTTTGTTGGGGAAGATAAATTTCTTGAGGAGGTTCATCTCAAACCTAAGTGGCAAGATGAAAGTGTTTTCACCACTGCTCAAGACCAAGAAAGAAAGTGAATTCCGCTGGGGGCAAGAACAACAAGAGGCTTTCAACGCAATCAAAGAGTACCTTACAAAGCCTCAAATCCTACTACCACTTAGTATAAATAAAGCATGAAGTTGTACATTGCAGCGTCAGACACGACCATAGGCAGTATGTTAGCACAAGAGGATGATGGTGGCGTCGAAAGACCCATCTATTACCTTAGTAGGATATTGATAGATGCTGAGACTAGATACACTATGATTGAAAAGTTGTGCCTATGTTTGTACTTCTCATGTATGAAATTGAAGCAATATATCAAACCAGTTAATGTTTATGTTTCGTCGCATTTTGATGTTATTAAGCATATGTTGTCCAAACCTATTTTGCATAGTCGAATTGGGAAATGGGCACTAGCGTTAACTAAATTCTCCCTGAAATACGTCCCTTTAAGGGCGATGAAGGGTCAAATAGTGGCGGACTTCATTGTCGACCACGCTGTGATCGAAACATCGATACATAGCATCGACGTCGCCCCATGGAAATTGTACTTTGACGGGTCGAGCCATAAAAATGGGGCAGGTGTTGGAGTTCTAATAATCTCCCCGCAGGGAATTCCAACTACCTTTAAATGCAAAGTTGATGGTGAATGTTCAAATAACGAGGCAGAATACGAAGCTTTAATTACTGGTCTTAAGATACTCAAAGATTTGGGAGCCAAAGATCTGGAGATAAAAGGAGATTCAGAATTGGTGATTAAACAAATTACAAGAGAGTATAAATGCGTAAGGGAACATCTTTTAAGTTACTTTGCGCTGGCAATGCGTTGGTTGGAACATTTCAAAGTTGTCAGCATCTCGCATGTGCCAAGGATGGAAAACCAGAAAGCTAACGAGCTAGCACAAATTGCGTCTGGGTATAAAGTGTCGGAAGGTAAGTTGAAAGGCTTCGTCGAAACTAGAAAAAAGATGGTGTCGAATGTACGCGCACCACCAAGCTGGTCGACACCCAAAGACTCGACGAGCTTGGTCGAAGGTTTAGAAAGTTGTGAGGTTTTTGTTAACGATATGCCGCCAACAGACTGGCGAAGGACAATTATAGAGTATCTGGAGAACCCACTGGGCAGCACCGATCGAAGGACCAAGTATAGAGCCATGGGCTATGTCCTAATGGGTAACGAGTTACTGAAGAAAACTCCAGAAGGGGTGTTGCTAAAGTGTCTGGGGGACACTGATGCATATCTGGCAATCTCGGGGGTTCACAGTGGGGCTTGTGGGGCTCACCAGGTTAGCCAAAAAATGAAATGGTTGTTGTGTCGACAAGGTTTCTACTGGCCCAGCATGCTTAAGGATTGTATAGATTTCGCGAAAGGGTGCCAGGATTGCCAAAAGCACGCCAACATCCAGCATGTCCCAGCCAGCGAATTACATGTGATTGTCAAACCATGGCCTTTTCGGGGATGGGCTTTGGACGTAATAGGAGAGATTCGGCCAGCTTCGTCAAAGCAGCAAAAATTTATCCTCGTAGGTATAGACTATTTCGCGAAATGGATAGAGGTTGTGCCTTTGGTGAAAGTGGATCAAGAGGTTGTGATAAACTTCATCCAAAATCATATCTTGTATAGATTTGGGATACCCGAGACAGTCACAACAAATCAGAGTTCTGTGTTTGTGGGACAGAAGATGCAAGAGTTTGCGGCAGAAATGGGTTTCAAGTTGGTTACTTCAACGCCATACTAAGCCCAGGCGAATGGTCAGGTTGAAGCAGCCAACAAGATAATAATTGGCTTAATCAAAAAACACGTTGCGAACAAGCCAAAGAACTGGCATAAGACGCTGAGTCAAGTGTTGTGGGCTTGTCGGACATCACCCAAAGCGTCGACAAACTCAACTCCATTCTGTCTAGCCTACGGACACGACGTTGTGTTACCCGCAGAAGTACACTTGCAATCCGTCAGAGTGCAACAACAATATGAGATTCCGTTGGAGCAATACTGGGAGATGATGTTAGACGAACTTGTAGACTTAGACGAGGAAAGAATGGTAGCTATAAACGTGTTGCTACGCCAGAAGGCTCGAGTCGCCAGGGCATACAATAAGATAGTCCAAGGGAAAACCTTTGCTGCAAATGACTATGTTTGGAAAGTGGTGTTGCCCATGGATCGACGAGATCAAACGATGGGAAAATGGTCGCCTAACTAGGAGGGACCATTTCAGGTGACGTGAGTGTTCAGTAACAATGCATACGAAGTACAGGAGTTAGGGGCAGACCAACGAATATTAAGAGTAAATGGGAAATATTTAAAAAAATACAGACCCATGCTGCAAGAGGTTCGCATCAAAACATAATTTTCATTAAATTTAAGGCCAAGAATGGCTTTCAAAATGGTGCATTACATTGTATCAAAATAGAACCTAAGGGAATTCAGGGAATCTAGCTTTAAAATCATCAAAGAGGACCTTCTCATGAGTTATTTTTCCCTCAAGAATAATCTTTCGTCGTTGCATACGGCTGATAGCATCCTTAATCTTTATAGCCGCTTCGACGTGTACAAGGCCTTGAGCGACTTCATGGTCGATGGTTTCTTGAGAGGGCAAGGGCTCAGCTGAGTCCAAAGAGGCTTTTTTATGTTCGACCTCAGCTATTCTTTTCGCCAGCTCCGTGATCTGGGCTTGATACTCAGCTATCTGCTGATCGAAGGCTTGGCGTTTGTTGGAATGCTCTTGTTTCTTGGCTTCGTAGTCTCCAAGCTTCTGTTCACAGACGGAGCTAAGATGCCACTCGCGCTTCATATCTTCATGTCGAAACCGAATTTGGGCGTCGGCCTGATGATGCGTCGAGAGATCCTTGGTCATTTGAGTAAAGAAAGCTTCGAACTCAATTAGATAGGTGCCCATGGGGGCAGGAAGCTAGAACTCAGAGAGTTCACTCAGGAGGTTGAAGACGTCATTAGCTATGTCGGATTCCTCAGCAACGGCCGCCAGAAACTGTTCCTCAAAATGGTAAGACCGCAGCTGCTGAAGTTTGAGATTAAAAGAAGCATCCACTTCTGGAGTAGGGATCGAGGTCGAACTGGTGGGTCAAATCTCTTCGGCTGTCTGTCGAAGTTTGTGTAGCGCTCTTAGAGTCGCAGCTGGATTTGTGGCCTTGTCTGCTAAGAGTGCCTCTAGAGTAGGAGATTCCTCCGCAGCAGGTGAGGCCTTCTCTGGTTGGTGTTCAGGAATCTGGAGTTTCTCTCCGGCGACAGTGTCCACGATAGGGGAAGGAATGATAGTGACCCCAGGGAGTGTATCATCAGGCTCGAAGTTTTCAGTTGAAGCAGGAGGTGCCTTTGCCAGGTTTTTCTCGTGCACGAGGGAATGAAATTCATCAATCTTTTGGGGACTTGGTGTAATGGTTACACTAGCATTAGGAGCGTCTGCGGCCGATCCGGTATCACCCTCACCAACAGTGGTCGAAATGACCACATTTTCCTGCCAAAAATAAAACACTAGTGAGCCTCGTCACCCCCAAGGTCAACAGGGACATAAATAAAGTTGAATTACCTGCGCAGGAGTCGTTGTCTTGGGGAGGGCGACAGAAGGAATTGGTTCGAAAGCGTCCTCAAGGTTCCGCGGGACGACAGGGGCTTCTGTCGAGACGTTGGTTTTCAAAGGTGTCCTTCGCGTTATAGCCTTTTTCTTACTCACCAAAGGGGTAGCGGGAGGAGACGCTGGAGCTGTTGCAGTGAAGACTCAGGAATGAGTACTCTCGTTCGATTCAGTCCTTTCGGGGGACGTTGCTTTCTCAGAAACCTGCGCAGAAATAATATGAGAACAAGGGGATGACAAAGCCACAGAACAAGAAAATAAACATACCTATACAAGGTTGGCCCTCGGTTTTTTGACAGGTCTGGTGGAAGTTGACCCAGTAGTTGTTTCTCGTTTGCGCCTCTGAAAGCAACACTGCCACTATTTAGTCCAGACTTACGGAAAAATAAAATCAAGAGTCTAGGATCTACCTTTGTCGAAATTTCATCTGCAGGGTCGACATCCACTATGGTTGACAGTTTAGGGATACCAGCTGTAGAAGCAAAGGCGTTGACCACGTTTTCCAGGAAGAGGTTGGGAGTGAAAGCTTGAGTGTGGTACTCCAACCACCAAGCCTTAAATTCCTGAGTGGTGAAAAAGGAAGGCCGGAAGGAGAAAACGGGTAGCTCCAAGTGTTGAGAGGCTCTGACAAACCTCATGCAAGCTTTGTGGTCAACGTGAGTTAGGCGTCAACCAGACCAGACTATGTCATCAGGATGCCTCACTAAGGGTTTTGGCAACATTTGGCTCAAGCCAAATTGTCGGGCCACCAAATTTGGACAATAGTTCATAAAACCATACCCATTGTTCCCTGTTTCGATACGGAAAGAAATCATGGTAGGAGTAAGAAACGCCCGCCATACGGCATTCGACAGCGCAGCAGCTTGAGGTGAGACTCCAGGGAACGGGTTTCTGAACCAGTCAGGCCCAAACTTACGCTCTACAAATGGCGCCATGTCAGGAACGAAAGAAGAAGTTTCCACAAACATACTTAGATACCTCATAAAGAGGGCTTGTCTTGGAGCTTCTTGAGTGGTCATCAAAGCTAGTCGCAGCCCCTCGACAGAACGCGTTTTGTTGAGATGCTCCATCTTTACAGAGGCTGGATATCCTAATTTGTGCTCGAAGGTGGCGTTGAGCCAATGCTGCAATAACCACATAGGCCCTGAGATGTTTAAGGCTTTAGTGGTTTGGTGAAGGAGTTTTAGTCTCATGGCCGACAGGCCAAGAGAATGATAAAGGAAAGCCAACAGGAGTTTGGCCAGAGATATTTGTCGGCCTTCATGAATCTGAATGGCCAAATTGATGAAGCTTTTGGCTATTTGCAAAGAGCCATGGCAAAACATGTAGTACGATAACCAGAGGGTTAAGAAGGCAATATGTTCTTCGTCGGGGACGTCTTGGGTGTCTTTGTCATGGTGATCCTCGATGTAGTTTTGGAAACTAGCACGCTCGAAGTCGAAGGCGTTCTCCGTCTCCCAAGTCGGGTCGAAAGTTTCACCCAGTGGTGAAAGGCCAGTAATGGCCGCCACATCAAAAAGTGTCGGCGTAAACATGCCGCAAGGAAGGTGGAATGTGTTTGTCGACCCTTTCCAAAAATACATCGACGCCAACAGCAAACAAGGGTTAACCCTGTGGGCGGTTCTGGAGAGCTGGATGGCGTCGAAGATACCATAATCCTTCCATTGTTGTTGACGTTTCCCTTCAACCTTGTCGAGCCAGGCGAGATAATCCTTGTTGCCTGGAGTTGGCATAGACCTGAAAACTCTAGACTTTGGTGCCATGTATTTGAAATCCAAGGTACCCCCTTTCTCGAAGGCGGGTGGGATCGTTTGGTCAAAACAAGGGAAGAAATTTTGGAGTTCTTGAGGACTAGGTTTGTTGTCTAGGAAAGGACCATGGAAACCACACAGCGTGTTTTCCACTGCGAATGGAATAACCATTTGACGACACCAGTTGGCTACCACCGTCTCGTCAGCTGAAAATGGTTGAGAAAGAGGATGATGTGTTTCCGCTTCTGAAAGTACGTACGCAACCGGGTTGTTGCCAGTGGTTTGAGGAATGCGAGTGGTAGTTGTTCTTGATGAAGCCATTGGAAGAAAGAAATGCAAAAAGGTGCAAAGTGTCAGGAAAGGAGAATATCACAAAGCTGAGTTTAGAGCAAATGAGGATTTTCGTGGAAGAGGAGTTGCGAAAAGTGGAAAGGGTTTCTAAAGAGGACTATTTATAGGGCGCATGCAGAAAATGAAAAATCAAAACTTTTCAACTTCTGAAAGTAAGTGGGGTTTGGTGTCAAAGCCCATAACTTGGATAAGACTAGCAATCATGGCGTTTTTCTTGGAAATCGTGGGAGGAGATTGCCATCATCATGTCAGGCGGCGCTTACCACGTGTTGAGAAAGAAGACGAAACGATTGGCAAAAAAGGAAAGCCGTCGAAATCTTACGAGAAACCAAAAAGCTAGATTTCTCCATCGACACAACACTTAGTCGAAACTGGCCTTTTGAGGGGGAAATTTGTTGGCACTGGATTTCGACTGGCAGTGATGTCTGGAGACTTCCAAAGCGGGTCGGTGCAAGAAAGAGGTACAATGAGGTGTCGAATCGACACCAGCAGAAAGGCGTGTCGGAGGACCATCGATAAGTCTTGACGTCGGGGGAGAATGAGGAGACAAGCTGATGTCGACTTCAAGAAAGAAGTGTTTAGGCGGGAAAAGTTTGAAATCCCCAAGACTATGGGAAGTTGAAAAGAGAGTGGGGTGCCACGTGTCAGCTTCTGAAAACGTTTTAGCAGACAAACAGTTATCTTCTAGGCCTATATAAGGCATTGTTTTTTTTTATTTTAGGGGTCGCATTTTTTCAGATTGTAAAGGGAAAATACTCAAAGTACCAAGCTTAGAGAGAAACGAGTTCACTCCCGCAAACAAATGTACACTTGCGTCCAAATCTTATTTAATGCAATTTATATTCCGCATATAATTTAAAGTCTTTACTTCTCTTGTTTTTCCCGCTCAGCTTTCCCTTGTATTTTTTTTTGTTTTCTTGCATCCAACTCGCAACCGTTAAGACACTTTTTGCATCACCCAAGTCACTTAAGCATGACACTTTAACAAACATAAACTGAAACGCAGTGCAAACATACGCTTCCAATTCCAAGTTCTGGGATTCGTCTGGCCGATCCCGCAAGCGAACCTACGACGGAAGGCCAGCGGTTGTTTGCGCAGGCGAACAGTAAGTCATCAAGATTCACAACATCATCAGAGTCATTTGTCCTCTTGTCACTCTGATCAGGACCAGCAGTCTTCTTCTCCACACCAAGAATATCAGCAGGACCTTCAATCCTCCCTTCCTTCAGCACAGAGTTAGCCAACTTGTGCAGATTTTTAGTATCAGTACCCTTATCAGAATTTGAAGAATCAACATCTCTTTCCTCACTTTGATTAGCATCTGAAGTGGGAATATCATCAATTTGAGAAAGTGGGGTTAAAATCCCAGGAACATTATGACCTCCATATAAAACCCTAGTAACCAATCTTCTAATAGTTCTATCAATATACAGACTATCTTCGGTCGCCCTATTTTCAGAAGATGAGGCAAGAGGAATTTTAGAAGTGTTACCTATAGGAACACATTTGGAAACTCTAGCATGAGAGGTTGTGGGCTTTTTCAACTCAGCGTCAGCACAGGGGACCATGGCAAGCGGAGCAACCTCAATCACATCATCAAATGAGACGCTCACAGGGTGAGCCGTAGGTTTTGATTCCGACCTAGCAGACTTGGAAGGAGATGAACCATGGTGTTGAGACATCTTGAGATTTTTGTGGATGAAGCAAGGATGTCCAAGCAGAGGTATTATGGAGGTATGGAAGGTGAAGGAGCAGTTGGAATGGGATGTAGTGTTAGGGTAGCGTGTGAGAATATTACTTTTGGTATTTTGAAATGATTGTACTTGATGGAGACACTTTATTTTTGGGAAATACAATACCACTTGAATGATATTTTCACTCAACATTAATTGTTACAAATCCTCATAAATACAAATCCCTAATTTTCCTCTTAAAATTTCAAATTGACTAGCATCCAATGCCTTAGTGAAGATGTCAGCTAACTGCTTCTCTGTGGCAACATGTTCTAAGGCAATAATCTTGTCTTCTACAAGTTCCCTTATAAAATGATGACGAATATCAATGTGTTTGGTCCTGCTGTGTTGAATAGGATTTTTGGAGGTGTTTATAGCACTCAAGTTATCACAATACAATGTCATGACATCTTGTGTGACATTATATTCAGTCAGCATCTGTTTCATCCACACCAGTTGAGAACAGCTGCTTCCGGCTGCTATGTACTCAGCTTCAGCAGTAGACAGAGAGACACAATTTTGCTTCTTGCTGAACCATGATATAAGATTGTTCCCCAAAAAGAAGCATCCTCTTGATGTGTTTTTCCTATCATCATCACTTCCAGCCAAATCAGCATCACAATATCCAGATAATACATAGCTAGATCCATGTGTGTATAACATACCATAATCACATGTTCCATTAACATACTTCAGAATCCTCTTTACTTGATTGATATGACTCACTTTAGGTTCAGCTTGGTATCTAGCACACACACCTACAACAAAAGCAATGTCAGGCCTGCTAGCTGTAAGATATAACAGGCTCCCTTTCATACTTTTATAGAGACTTTGGTCACATTAACACCCTTTTCATCTTTAGACAACTTCAGATGAGTAGGAGCAGGTGTCCTTTTGTGACTGGCCTTCTCCATCCCAAACTTCTTAACTATGTTCTTGGCATATTTACTCTGAGATAGGAATATAGAATCTTCCATCTGTTTGACTTGCAACCCAAGAAAATAAGTTAACTCATCAACAAGTCACATCTCAAATTTTGACTGCATTTGCTGAACAAAATGTTGGACCATCTCATGAGACATCCCACCAAACACAATATCATCAACAACAACATTTATGGACTCCATCATAACTTTAGTTCTGGAGTTGAAGACTCTATAGGCTCTGCTGTTAGTAGAATAGCCCAAAAATATTCCTTCATCACTTGTTGGATCCATCTTTCTTCTTTGGTCACAATCTGCCAAGATATAGCATTTGCTTCCAAACACATGGAAGTATTTGACAATAGGTTTTCTTCCCTTCCATATCTCATACAAGGTAGTCGTGGTTCCTGTTCTTAAGGTCACTCTATTATGAACATAACAAGCAGTGTTCATAGCTTCAGCCCAAAAATAGTAAGGCAGTTTCTTTGCATGGATCATAGCTCTAGCAGATTCCTGGATAGTTCTATTTTTTCATTCCACAACTCCATTTTGCTGTGGAGTAATGGGAGAAGAGAATTTATGGCCAATCCCTTCAGATGAGCAAAATTCAGCAAATTTGTGGTTCTCAAATTCCTTCCCATGGTCACTTCTGATTCTAACAACATTGCTCTCCTTTTCTCTTTGAAGTCTTTGGCAAAGATTTTTGAACACATCAAGCACTTCAGATTTTTCTCTTATAAAATTCACCCAAGTATATCTGGAAAAATCATCCACCACCACATAAGCATACTTCTTACCACCAAGACTTTCCACCTGCATAGGTCCCATCAGGTCCATGTGAAGGAGTTCCAACACTTTTGAAGTAGTGAGATGTTTAATCTTCTGGTGTGACATCTTAGTTTGCTTTCCAATTTGGCATTCACCATATACCATTCCTTCTTCAATCTTTAGCTTAGAAATTCCTCTGACAGCTTCCATAAAGATGATCCTCTTCATCCCTTTTAGATGTAAATGACCAAGTTATTTGTGCCACAGTTTCACTTCATCTTCTTTGGCTGGAGCACAAGTGGAGGAGTAACTAGAATCTTGAGGAACCCATAAGTAGTAGTTGTCCTTAGATCTGACTCCCTTCATAATCACTTTACTCTTTTCATTTGTAACCAAGCATTCAGATTTGGTGAAGTTGACATTGAATCCTTGATCACACAGTTAACTGATGCTTATCAAGTTGGCAGTCAACCCTTTAACCAGCAACACATTATCAAGATTTGGAACTCCTGAGCAGTTCAGCTTTCCAACCCCCTTGATTTCACCCTTGGCTCCATCACCAAAGGTCACATAGCTGGTGGAATGAGATTTGATGTCAACTAACAGATTTTTAATTCCTGTCATGTGTCTACAGCAACCACTATCAAAGTACCAATCCTCCTTAGCTGAGACTCTGAGAGACATGTGAGCTATCAAACTGGTAGCAGCAGCCTTGGGAACCCATTGTCTTTCATTAGTAGGAATGTTTTGATTGGATCTAGGTTGAGAAGCAAGCTTAGGATATCCATACAGTCTAAAGCAGAAAGGTTTTATGTGACCAAAACGCCCACAGTAATGGCATCTCCATCTTTGGAATCTTCCTCTTAAGTGGTTGGGATGTCCTCTCCCATGATGTTGAGGCACCTGATGTGTCATATTACGTTTAGGTCCAGATGAATGTCCTCTCCTATGATGTTGAGACAACTGATGTGACATATTACGTTTAGGTCCAGAAGAACTAGCATCTGAAGAGGGTTTCTTTTCTCCATCAAATCCTAGCCCAGTCATATCTCCTGCCATTTTTCCTACCTGAAGAATTTCATCCAATGTGTCAGATCCACTGTTCAGCATTCTGACAGATTTGGACATTTGATCAAGCTTGGAGTTCAGCAATATGACTTCATTCTCCAGCTTAGAGATGGTTCCAAGATGTTCTGCCTTTTCAACTTTCAGTTGTATTATAAGTTTCTTCTGCTTCTCCCCTTCGTGATAGAATTCTTCACTTCTGAGACACAACTCTTTGTAGGAAGCTGCTAGTTCTTCAAAGGTCAATTCATCATCACTAAAATCTTCATCAGAGACATATCTTCCTGTCAAAGCAGTTACATGTTTAGCAGATTCTTCTTCAAGTTCACTTTCAGAATCCTTATCAGACCAAGATACAGTTAGACTCTTCTTTTGTTTCTTGAGGTAAGTAGGGCATTCAGCTCTAATGTGACCAAATCCCTCACATCCATGGCACTGAATCTCTTTCCCTCGAGTGGATTTTTCTTCAGACCTTGTTCTTCTACCAACATCATTAGACCTGCTGATGTCAGATGAGTTATTCTTGACATTAGGTCTTGACTTTATGTCCATCCTCTTCATCACCTTGTTGAACTGTCTTCCTAGCAGTACTATAGCATTTGATAAGCTTTCATCAGTATCCAGAGCACATTCCTTCTCTCCATCTTTAGCATTGGACACAAAGGCTATGCTTTTGGCTTTCTTTTCAGATCTGTCACTTATCCCTAGTTCAAATGTTTGGAGGGATCCAACAAGTTCATCCACCCCCATCTTGCTGATATCTTGAGCTTCTTCTATGGCAGTCACTTTCATATTAAATCTCTTGGGAAGAGACCTAAGAATTTTTCTTACCAGCTTTTCATCAGACATCTTTTCACCTAGGGCACTTGAAGCATTGGCTATTTCAAGGATATTCATATGGAAGTCATGTATGCTTTCATCTTCCTTCATCTTTAAATTTTCAAACTTGGTAGTGAGCAATTGAAGTCTTCACATCTTCACTTTAGAGGTACCTTCATGAGTAGTTTTGAGTATGTCCCAAGCATCTTTAGCTACCTCACAATTGTTCATCAATTTGAATATGTTTCTATCAATTCCATTGAACAAAGCATTCAATGCTTTAGAGTTTCCAATAGCCAATTCATCCTCCTCCTTAGTCCATTCCTCCTCAGGTTTCAGGTCAGATGTTGCTTTTCCATCTTTCCCCACAGTGACAGGGTGTTCCCATCCTTTTATGACAGCTTTCCAGGCCTTACTATCCAACGATTTCAAGAAGGCCACCATGCATGGTTTCCAATAATCATAATTAGATCCATCCAGAATAGGTGGTCTGTTCATAAATCCTCCTTCCTTGTCCATAGTACTAGAAAGTATCGTCCCTAGATCTCACCCAGAAACAGAGCAGGATGCCTGCTCTGATACCAATTGAAATTTTGGTATCACATATGAGATGTCGAAAGAGATGTCACGACACTAATATCTGAACAATGATAAATTTATGAACAAGATAAAATGTAGTAAACAATTATAAAGAGACACAAGCAATTGTTAACCCAGTTTGGTGCAATCACACCTACGTCTGGGGGCTACCAAGCCAGGAAGGAAATCCACTAAACAGAATTAGTTTGAAGATTCTTAGTAAACACTCTCTAGTTTACAATCTTCTCAACTAATCTCTACCCGTGTAATTTCTATCTAAGACACTCTCAGATAAGAGACACCTCTCACTCCCCCTCAATCACATGCAGTGATAACTATATAAAAGTACAAAGTTTAGAAGGACACACTTCAATGACAACACTTGATCTTGCTTAAAAGCTTCAATCAAGAAAAAAGCACTCGTGCTTAAAAGCTTAGAGTGAACAACTTACAACTCAAAGACTCAGTCCAATTCAAGCATCTAAATGATGAATGAATGACTCACAAGAAAATAACCAGCAAAAGACTTAAACCCTAATACTTGAATATGCAGCTTTCAATATCTTCTCTCTACTTTGCAAATAGGGTTAACACGTCTTTAAATAGAAACAATCTTCTTGGGCTTGGGCATTAGCAAATCTCAGATTTAATTCACAATTAAAACTGATTATGCTCCAAATCTTTTTGCACGAAAATAGCAATAAACTATTCTTCAAAAAAGTAGCAGAATGCGCTTGCTTCAAATAATGTCACGCCATGATTTTCGCACGCAATCACTTAACATAAACACACAAAAGATTGCAAATAAAGCGCAGCAAATAAACCATAACATTCTGAACAGGATGTTCTGTAAACAGATGTTAGGACATCCGGCTCGACATCATGATCAGAGCCCTGCAACAATAAGAAAGACCACCTGCAGAACGTTAGAATCACATGTCAAGACATCAAGCATAACATCTTGATGTAACACCGTGTTTTAGCAAAATTGTTGCCAATACAGAACTAACATAAAGTTACTACTGACAGTGCTAACATTAAGTTATAGTTCAACTTCTTAACAGTTCTTTTCATAACATTACTAACCAATGCTAATTTCCTAACTATTTTTGTAGTTCACCAATAACAAATCAAACTTCAAATTAATTGCCCTAACAGTTTACTCAATCAGTTCAATTTGAAACATTATTCAACATAACATTTCAACAATCCATTTAAACAACTACTTTCCTCTAATAACTAACCAACAAACTTTATTATCAAGTTTCATTTCACTAACAAGTTTGGAAGCTACTAATTGTTCCTAAGTTATTCTAACATAACTAACTTCTAACCAAACAAACTAACCTAATTCAAATCACTAACATTCATTTCCTAACTGAATTCACTGACCAAATTTTAATTCAAACACTAATTCACTCATAACTACTACTCTATTAACTAACTACCTCGAGCTAAATCAACTTAACAAATTTAACCAACTTCCAATTCAGCTCATTAACATTCAACAAACTAATTCAATAGCATTCCTCACAGTTTGAACAACAATTTAACTAATTACTTTCCTCTTTAAACCCGATTCTCATGTTGAACTTCCCTAACTCAAGTTCATAACACCTCACCATAACATTTTACTAACTGTCAACTATTCATACTATCATAACCTAACTAACTGAATTAATAGTTCATTAACAGAGTTAATTCTCTAACAAACTTCTTCATTAATCCACTTAACCATAACAGCGTCCTAACCTCTAACAACCACTACCCTAATCATTGCCCGAAGTAGTTACATTGATTCATCTATATAAATAGTTCATCCAGTTCATTCATCTTCAACCATTATTCATTCTACAATTCACCACTCTCTCTGCAACTCAATTTCTCTTTCTCACACCAAAGCTCCAAATACTCCATTGTTGAGAACTGAGCTCGTCTTACTCCACACTATACTTTGCACTCTCCATTCATCAACAACAAAAACAACAATTCAATTGGATCCTACATACTAGAATTCAGGGAGAAAAATATGAAAAAGTCCCTACAAGATAGAAGGTTGAAGAATTCGAAGCAAAAACCCGTCATTCCTATGGTTTTCTCTTTGTAATATTCATCTTCATCTCCAATAAAATTCAAGACAAACCATGGTCTCGCCAATAGGTCACTTCATCTCCTTGCTACTTTTACTTCAAAGTTGTTATCATCATGTAAGTTCCAATAAGGGGAATCAAAGCCCAAAGGTGGCGTGTCTTGATTCCCCTCCCTCAACATTTAATTTTCATTTTTTTGACCTTGGATTCTTAGCTATTGGTTGCGATTTGGAGAGATGCAGTGAGAATTTGGTGAAACAAGTACAAGAATAGGAGACAGGAGAGTGAGATGAGTCTTTTTGTGGTGGTGATTGGTCAGGATAGGTTGCACCACTGCCTTCGGCGCGGCGGAGCGAACTCTGGTGAGGACAACATAATGTGAGAGAAAGAGAGAGAGAGGCCTGAGGTAAGGTGAAATGAATTGAGGAATGAGAATTTTGATTCCTTCCCCTTAGCATTTCACGTTTGGGCCCTCAGCAACAAGGCCCATAGTTTTGCTACATTACACCTCTAAAATTGCCAAGCACACCTCCTTCTCTGAGTACAACCAAGGCATCAATAACCTTGTGCCTTCATTATCTGGCCCAACGCCACTCTTGCTTAGCTACACCTCGCTTAGTCCATAACAACCCCACTTCAGAGTTACGTAATTATTGTTATCTTTTATTTCCTTTTAATTATTTTTCTCACATTTTTTACACATTAAATAAATACATGAAAAATACATTTTAATACACATAAAGATGTTATATTTCCTTCATTAGACCTTAATTAGCTTTCTTTTTAATTTTGAGTTTACACTTTAATTCCATTTTCATAGTATGTTAGGATTTAGGTTATATTTGATTAATTTCAATTTTCAATGCCATATTTCTTTTTCATGATTCCATATACTTATTAAATGATTCTCAATATAATCATGTCCTGATTAATTAGTTGATCAAAGTTATCTTTGATCAATTGATTACACTTGTCCTGAACAATTTGCATGCTCCCCTATTCAGTCAAGTGATCATAAGTCTTTTGATTACTTGATTGGGTTATGTTGTACCCCAAATTTTACCCTTAGTTTCTTTGGGCTTTTTGCATATCATTTTGAGTTAGCCTCTCTGCATTTTCAGTTAAGCATCTTGAATCATGTACTTTAACCGTTTTTTTTATCATGTCATATTTTTTAGAATTTGTTTTTATCTTAGATTCAGTTAGAACTGATTTAGTTTAGTTCTCAATTTAACTTTTTATATATAATTTATATTTAATTAGTATATTTTCAATATAAATTTATTTCCTAATTTAATTCTATTTTGATTTAGCTTTTAATTTTAGTTGAGACCTAATTAGATTAATTTTAGTATAGTTTATATTTAATTTTAGTCAAATTTTATTATTAATTAGCTTATGTTTATTAATTGTAGTTTTGATTTTAATTCTTTAAACTTTAGTCTAATTTTAATTAGTTTAATTTTTTTTATTAACTTAATTTTATTTTCTTTTTAATTTTAATTATTATTACAGTTTTATTTTTATCTTGATTTTTAAGATTAATTTAATTTAGTTAATTTAATTTCTGTCTTTGTTAAAATAATTTTTCATGTAATTTTAAGTTAATTTAATATCAATTAGGATTCTATTTTTAGTTTAATCATTTTTATATTTTGTTATTATAAGGAAAGAAAAGAAAAGATAAAAGTTTCAAAGTTTTAAAACCATTCAAGATTCAATATCTATTTACAAATGTCAAAGTCCAAGTTTCAATTTCAATTAAAAGTTACTAATAAAATGTCCATAGCTCCACCCATTACAACCTTTTCCCCCTTTTCATCGTACTACCTCACCTGCCAAGCTCCCTGCACAACAATACAAACTTGCAGCATCAAGACAATGCCTTAACAAGTTCTTCTATCACACTGCATCAAAACCAATAGACCAAAACCAAAACCTTTATCGCAGACCTCCCACCTACACACCAGTACAAACTTGTCCTTGAGAGCAACCATACAACATCCTGAAAACATAACGTAAACCTGTTTTTCTTTGACCAAGACCATCCACTACAAAACAACATCCTGTACATCAACAACAGACACTCTGCAATATGAAAACAACATATCACAGAGCAATGTATCCGAGGCTGCAGAAAATTCAAAAAAAGAGGTTTAAATCATAACATAAGAAGAAGAGGCAGCCAAGATTCGAGGAGAAAAAAATTCAAAACAAAAATACTCTCTGAAATATTCATTCCTCAGTTCATACCTTCAACAAGCCTTTCAACCACAAACTCACACAAACAGCCACTTCAAACCCCAAACCAATTCCAAGAACATCCACAACCTTCCAACCGTCAGCCGCGTCATTTCGCTTGCAAACCGTCACAATCCATATCCCATCCACCCTCATTCTTTCAAGAACCTCAAACCCCATCAAAACTACCACACCCATTCCACTTTCCTCAACCCTTTAATCAAACCAAGCGAAAATCTGCAGAAACAAACTTGAAAGCCAAATCTTCACTAAAACCAGAAACTGAATAACCCACAACTTTTCACAAGTCACCACTCCAAATCGCTCTTCTATCATCAAACAACACCACAAATCGATTCTAAAACACTTCCATCTTCTTCTCCACACATTCCCGCCGCCAACAGTCATCACCATCATTTTGCTTAAAAAAAAACACCGATTCAGAACAGAATAGGACGAGGAGAGAAAACGGAGGGAGTAATCAAACCTGATAGCAGCGCAAGCCTTCCAAGCCGTGCGCCGCCGCGAGAAAAGTCGCAACAGAGAGAGGCTTTCGCGAGAGCGAGAAAGAGTGTATCGGGTTCCGTTTGGAGAATATGAGTCTTTCTCTTTTCCCGTTTTCTGAGCGTATTACTAGTTTTGTCGTGTTTGTGAGTTATCTTTAGGGTTTTCCACTTTTGTTTTGTTAAGAACTGAACCGGGTCAACCGACCCATACTGCTACCCACCGCCCCAAACCTCATAGCATGGACTCAGATTTGGGCCGATGCGTCCCACTTTTGTTTCCTGGCCCAGTTTTGATTTAGGTTGTTCTTACTAATTGACTTTTAATTTAGTTTGTCTACTTAGATTATTTTTTTAGTAAAACTTAGTTATTTAGTTCTTTTTAATCAGGTTTTAATTTAATTAGCAATTTAGTTAATTAGATTTAGTTAAGTTAATTTTTTAAATTTAGTTATTAACAGAAAGAAAAAAAGACATTTCAATTTTAAGATCAAACTTTAGAATTAGACTTTTTTAGAATTAATCTATTATTTAGAATTAGTTTAGTGATTTAGCTTTATTTAGAGTTATTTAGTTTAGAAATTAGTTTTAGGATTTAGCTCACTTGTTTTTAGAATTAGATTAGTTAATTAGATTTAATTTGTTAAGGATCAATTAGCTTTTTTTAAAAATTAGTGTTTTATTAGATTTAATTTTATAATTAACTAGCTTTATTAGAAATTAGATTAATTAGCTTTTTAATAGAATTTGGTTTATTTTCGGGTCTCGTTTATTTATATTTTTATTAATTCTTAAATTTATCTTGACAATTTGTTTTTAGTTGATTCCTAATATTATATTTCAATTTAATTCTTATTGCATCTACTGTACATATCGCTGTTTATTATACACTTGACCGAGGCTTTTCCTCCTTATCCCTCTGCCTACTTCATTCCAAAGGAAAGGGGTCATTCCCGTTTACCGCCGTGTCATTTAGGATAGCCTTGTCCATCATTCTCTTATCTCACGCCGCCGTGCGATCGAGACTTGCTTTCCCTTTTATAACCTAGCCTTAGGTTTAGAGTCGCTGCACTCCACGTAGGTGTCTTAATGTCAGACCCTACTTTCCCTTGGAACCTTGGCCACAGTCAAGAGTTCCTTACCCCCTTTGAGGGGAACTATGGATGCTCTTATTCCATTCCCGTCAGGATACGTAGGCACGAGATGCGATGTCTTGGCGAGCATACTTAGTGTACATACCTTAGGTTTTTCTTTACCTTAGCACATTTCTCTTAGCAAGCAAACTTTAGCATAACACAAATACTAACAAGAGGTTCCCGTAGAGTACTACGGATACTTAGGATGCTAACACCCTCCTTAGGTATAACCAACCCCCGAACCTAGATTCTCTTTTTAGGGTTTTCGTTCCTTACCCTTTCCTTTGGATAAATCAAAGCTCGGTGGTGAATTTCAAAGATTTGTGATTCAAGTTAATTCAATAGCTGGATATCCGATTCTCACCGCAACAGAAATGGCAACTTCACTGGGGACTTCCCTAAGAGGGTTAAGCCCACCTTGTTTGCATTTGTGTTATTTATATGTTTGCTTGTTTGTATATCTGTACATATTCATATTTGTATATATATCTGCTTATGCTTAGGTTTTTCTGTGTGCAGGGTTGCTACCTTGAGTGGTGAGGATAAGTCCTAACCCGGACTTGAGCGTACACATATGATAGGATCGTGGACATAGTCAAGGAGACTTCGAGGGAGAAATCCCAAAGGAGTTGACTTGAGGTTCCACACTCAGTTGAGGCCCTCTTAGGGGTGGTATATGCTGAACGAGCAATCGTGAATGCGTTGCCACTTTCGACCTTGGTGCCAGGGATACTGATGACCATTAGTTACCCTTTACCCCACCTGGCCTATTTAGGATCTAGTGCGATGATTATGAGGGAGTAATCCTAAATGATTTCTATGCGATACTACACTCAGACGAGATTCTC
The DNA here is from genome assembly GCA_022829125.1 of Lathyrus tuberosus. Lineage (NCBI taxonomy): Eukaryota > Viridiplantae > Streptophyta > Magnoliopsida > Fabales > Fabaceae > Lathyrus > Lathyrus tuberosus. Next base: position 7,285,246 of record JALAZF010000296.1, on the reverse strand, counting down.
TTGAGAATATTCTTGACTACCAAGTAATTGGGAAATTGATAATATCCGAAAGATGGGTTGTCGACTCTGGGAACTCTTTAGAACCTTGCTCTGCAGATATAAGAACCCTAGTACACACCCTTGGTTTGGTTCTTTACCCAGACTCCATGTCGTGATCTCAAACCTTTGATCCTGTTGCATGTGTTTCGCTTCCTGTTTGCATTGCATTGCATATCATTTGCATCTTTACATAACTCATTGCATGCGTCTGTTTACCCAGTTACTCATTTCCAGTGGTCTCTATCTTCTAGTGTCATCTGTGAGTCGTCAAGCTGATTCCTCGACACCGATACCGGACTAGAGCTAATTACAGACGCAAGATGCCAGAGCAAGAGGTACACAATACTGAGGTCCGAATGGAGATCGATGACCTTAAGTCGAGCATGACTAAACTCACTGAGATGCTCCAAGTTTTGATTGCTAGGGGAGAGCCACCCCAAAGGACTGTCATCCAGGAAGTTTCAAGCGCTGATCCTCCACCAGTTCAGATGCCACCTTCAACTTGGCCAGAGTTTGGTTTGCCACACAACTATTCGCCACCTTTTGCATCTACTGCTATGATTGGTCAGACTGCTAAACCAGTGTTTCAAGCTCCTGTTTTTTCTGAGCCTCAACCTATAGTTCAGACTACTCGAGCTCCCTTTGAGAATCCCCTCTATGAGTACAATGCTGCCAGTGCTCAAGGTGAAGACCGTGAAAACTTTGTTGAACCTGAAGTTGTCCGAGAGCAGTTTCAGAGCATAGAGAAGAGACTCAAAGCCGTTGAGGGTACTGATTTCTTTAATGTGGATGCAGACAACATGTGTTTAGTATCTGACCTTGTTATACCTCCTAAGTTCATAACTCTCGAATTTGTGAAGTATAAGGGCCACTCTTGCCCAAGAGCTCATTTGGTCATGTATCTTCGCAAGATGACTGCTCATGCCAAAAATCAAAAACTGCTTATCCACTATTTTCAAGACAGCTTGAGTGGAGCCTCACTTAAATGGTGTATGAGTCTCGAGCAAAACTCCATTCGCTGCTTCCAAGACCTCACAAATGCCTTCATGAAGCAGTACAAGTATAACCTCGACATGGCTCCTGATCGCCGTCAACTGCAAAACATGTCTCAGAATGATAAGGAATCTTTTAAGGAGTATGCTCAGCGCTGGAGAGAGTTGGCTTCCCAGGTTGAACCTCATTTGGCTGAGAAAGAATTAACTGGAATGTTCATAGATACCTTGTCCCCATTCTATTGGGAGAAGATGATTGGGAGTGTTTCCTCAAACTTCACTGATTTGGTTACTATTGGCCAAAGATTAGAGGAAGGTCTTAAGAATGGAAAAGTGTCCAAGGCTGCTGAATCTTCTAATGCTATGAAGAAGTCCTATGGAAACTTTCAGAAGAAGAAGGAAGATCAGACTAATGCTGTTATAATGGATACAAGAAGGCCTCATCCTCAACCTCAGTATGTCATTCACCCTGTTGTTGCTACTGTTACTCCCGTGGTTGCTGCTCCACGACCAGCTCAAGCTCCTCAACGTCCGGCTGTTGGACAGAACCAGTACCGTAATAGGAATCAATTTGATCCTATTCCAATGAAGTATGCTAAACTGTATCCTGGTCTGGTGGAGCAAGGTTTGATTACCACAAGGCCTTTATCTCTTCCAAACCCTCTTCCAGCTGGATTTAGATCTAATCTCCACTGTGCATTCCATGAAGGTGCCGCAGGCCACGACTTGGAAAATTGCTATGCACTAAAGGCTAGAGTGCGTGATTTGATTAAGACTGGAACTCTTAGCTTTCGTGACAATCCCAATGTCAGAAACAACCCTCTGCCGGGGCACGCCAAGTGAAGCTTCAGTCGACTTTAGCATGTTATCCTCCTAAAAGCCAGTGTTTCAGACAGGACAGCTCATCCTTGTGTTGATTAGTCACTAGGCCTTTGTTTCTTGTTGTTTGCACTTACTTTATTTTGTAATGGGTGTTTGCTTTCAAATTATGTTTGTACTTTCACAATTAATGAAATGAGCATTTGCAACTTTTTGATTCAATTTATTTGTGTCTGCTATTTACTTCTTAATGCTTTCTCTTTCAAATAAAAAAATATATATTCTCTTGTCCACTTTCTTTTTTATTTGTGCAAAGATTGGAGGGAGGATGATGAAAACAAAATACCCATAATTGTTGTTGGTATGCTTTCAAAGAAACTTTGCTGACGATGTAAGGCATTATTTCAATCCCCAAACACTGGAGACATAAGGAAGATAACCCCTCTTTAACCCCTTCGAGCCTTAAAGTAGGAGTTTCTTTTCTTTACAAATAATAACCCGCAATCTTAACCTGGGGCAGGGTAGTTCTCAGTTAGCTTGATTGTGCATTCAAATACAAGAATAGCATTCAAGACGCCTTTCAACAAAGTTCACAAATGTTCCTTCGCACACAGTAAGTAAGTGTCGAAGATGTCTTTCAAGTCAAACGCCAATGATGATTCACGGTAATCCTTAAGCCAGGCAGTCACAAAAAAAAACAGAGAGTGAAAAAAAAACAGAGAGTGAAAAAAAATCAAAATAAAAGCCCGCTAAGTCAAAACCTATGAAGGAGACTTAGGCAAAAATTGGGGCATCCCGCTGGCTGTAAGCTCAAATGACACAGTTCAGGCAAAAGTTAGGGATAACAAAGATCATTCAAGAGGTTACCAAAATCCTCAAAGATAAAACGAGTTGACTGAGGTCCTCACCAAAAAAAAACAACAAAATGTTGAGAGAAGCAATGACTGCCATTTCAAAGTCCCTTTACTTCTGAACCATCATTACTACCATCGTGCAATTCCTAACCTATGGGAGCCTGACTGCATAAGATGAGTTAACTGAGCATAGGACTGGAGAACATCACATAGATTGGGTGGGTCACAAATAAACTTTGAGCCTTTATCCTTTGTTTCTTAAACTATGAACCAGACCACGTTATAACCCTCAAAAGACCTAATTGAAGCAAGGTTATTTTGAAAGCATATTACAGCAAGGTTGCGTAAACTGACTCCAAAAGATCTTTGCGGATCATCTGTTTTGGCATCACACCTTTTGCTTAAGCTTTTCACTTTAATGTCTTGAACCGCCGTGTTCTGACTAATGACTCATATACTTTGCCTCTTTCAAAAATGATTGATTTCAAAAGTTGCATGAACTTTGCATTTACTATGTTTGTATGAACATTTTTGTTTGCAAACAAGCTTTCATCTCAAGGAATTTTCAAACAATTAAGAAACTTGGTCGGTGATCCAATCAGGGGCAAGTTCCTTCCATATCCTGTAGACAATCAGTTCAAGATTTATGGTTTAATGGCGACTTCTCAGAATTGGTTTATACAGAAGATTTTTTTTCAAGACTCAGACTGGGACAAGCTTTCTAAGAGCACCATGAAACGGTCATTTCCAGAATCAATCAAGCTGAAGCAATGATCAGCTCATCTACAATAATCAGCTAGTCTGGGGCAGTTTACCTGAAGAATCCCCAAGCAACGCTTTATCCTTCCTACAAGGATCATCAATTTGGATACAGTTTACCAGTGTGGCAGAGATGTGTTCAGCAATAGCATCTCTAGTTCCAAAGCAGAATGGCAGTGATCTCCGTGCTGAGGAATTAGTCTTCTAGTCTTGTCTTTTCTCAAGAGTCGTGTTGTGTCGTCAGCATCTGCATTTGCATTTGCATTTGATCATATATCATCTGCATAATTCATACCCATATGCATAGCATGAGTGTTTCATCCTCATTTGCATTTCTCCCGATGTCGTGTCGTTATCCACGTCTTACCTTGTGGTCAAAGTCCAACTTACTTGGCGCCTACCAAACAGATATTGTCGTGTCTATCTGACGTTCTTCCAGATATGACCTTTCTTATCCGATTGTTTTTCCGGATATGTTTGTTCCTCTTTTGTGTCCAATGTCGTTCTTGGATGTCATATATATTTGTCTCCTCTGATGTTTTACCAGATCGAGTCTTTGTTCTGATGTTTTTCCAGAATATATCTGATGTTTTACCAGATCGAGTCTTTGTTCTGATGTTTTTCTAGAACATATCTGATGTTTTTCCAGATCGAGTCTTTTGTTCTGATGTTCTTCCAGAACCTATCTGATGTTTTTCCAGATAATCCTTTGTCATTCTGATGCTTTTCCAGAATGACATTTCTTTTCCATCTGATGCTCTTCCAGATGTGTCTCTCTTTTTGATGTTCTTCCAGATTGAGTCTTTTGTTCTGATGTTTTTCCAGAACTTATCTGATGTTTTTCCAGATAATCACTTTGTTTATTCTGATGTTTTTCCGGAATGACATTGCTTTCATCATCTGATGCTTTTCCGGATGTGTCTCTCTTTCTAATGTTTTTTCAGATTGAGTCTTTTGTTCTGATGTTCTTCCAGAACTTATCTGATGTTTTTCCAGATAATCACTTTGTTTATTCTGATGCTTTTCCGGGATGACATTGCTTTCATCATCTGATGCTTTTTCGGATGTGCCTTTCTCTTTCTGATTTTCTTCCAGATTGAGTCTTTTGCTCCTGATGTTTTTCCAGAGCCCTTTGTGTCTATCTGATGCTCTCCCGGATATGATCTTGTTCATCTGATGTTCTTCTAGATATAATGTCGCTTATCTGATGCTCTTCCAGATATGTCTTCAAAACCCTTTTCCCGTACATTTAATGCTCGTATAAATGTTTCGGATGTATCTTCAGAATTCTTATCTTCATCTAATGCTCGTCTAAATGTTTCGGATGTATCTTCAGAATTCTTGTCTTCATCTAATACTCTTCTAGATGTCTTCAATTTGTTTTTGACTTTGGTTAACGGCTGCTGAATGTTTTCAAGTCTGTTTCCATTATCCATTCGATGCTTTTTCGAATATCTCTGATTTGTTTCCTGGAGTTCATTCAATTCTCTTCTGAATGTATCTGTTGTCGGTTTGTTTCCCAGAGTTTATTCAATGCTTTTCTGAATACCTCTGATATTTGTTTGTCCCATGTATTTCGCAGTTTCCTCCTCACCTCATTCAATGATCTTCTGGATGTCGTGACTCTTTTCCAACCATTCCCATTCATGGATGGTGACTTTTGATTCCTCATTGGAGACCGCCTTCCCGGTGCTGCTTCCATTTGAGGATCTTGTGTTATCTTTTCTTTCTAAAGTTCCATCCGGTCATGCTTGAACCAGTTGCGTCATCACTTTAGATTTTCCCCAGTGTTGTTGTCATCCCCAGTGAGTGATTGCTCATTGTGTGGACTTTGTCCTTGTCTGCATTTCTACATTTATCATTCCACCATTTCATCATATTAGAGTTCATTGCATGTCAGCATTGCATAATTCTCTTTTGTCCATAGCATAGCATGTCATTGCATCTAAGGAAAATTTTTTTGGTTATCTATATTTAAATACCTTTAACCATGATTTCCTGAAGATTATGATCAATCATGTCATCCGGTGAAGATATTTAAATAGGGGCAACTGTTGTACCCCAAATTTTACCCTTAGTTTCTTTGGGCTTTTTGCATATCATTTTGAGTTAGCCTCTCTGCATTTTCAGTTAAGCATCTTGAATCATGTACTTTAACCGTTTTTTTATCATGTCATATTTTTTAGAATTTGTTTTTATCTTAGATTCAGTTAGAACTGATTTAGTTTAGTTCTCAATTTAACTTTTTATATATAATTTATATTTAATTAGTATATTTTCAATATAAATTTATTTCCTAATTTAATTCTATTTTGATTTAGCTTTTAATTTTAGTTGAGACCTAATTAGATTAATTTTAGTATAGTTTAAATTTAATTTTAGTCAAATTTTATTATTAATTAGCTTATGTTTATTAATTGTAGTTTTGATTTTAATTCTTTAAACTTTAGTCTAATTTTAATTAGTTTAATTTTTTTTATTAACTTAATTTTATTTTCTTTTTAATTTTAATTATTATTACAGTTTTATTTTTATCTTGATTTTTAAGATTAATTTAATTTAGTTAATTTAATTTCTGTTTTTGTTAAAATAATTTTTCATGTAATTTTAAGTTAATTTAATATCAATTAGGATTCTATTTTTAGTTTAATCATTTTTATATTTTGTTATTATAAGGAAAGAAAAGAAAAGATAAAAGTTTCAAAGTTTTAAAACCATTCAAGATTCAATATCTATTTACAAATGTCAAAGTCCAAGTTTCAATTTCAATTCAAAGTTACTAATAAAATGTCCATAGCTCCACCCATTACAACCTTTTTCCCCCTTTTCATCGTACTACCTCACCTGCCAAGCTCCCTGCACAACAATACAAACTTGCAGCATCAGGACAATGACTTAACAAATTCTTCTATCACACTGCATCAAAACCAATAGACCAAAACCAAAACCTTTATCGCAGACCTCCCACCTACACACCAGTATAAACCTGTCCTTGAGAGCAACCATACAACATCCTGAAAACATAACGTAAACCTGTTTTTCTTTGACCAAGACCATCCACTACAAAACAACATCATGTACATCAACAACAGACACTCTGCAATATGAAAACAACATATCACAGAGCAATGTATCAGAGGCTGCAGAAAATTCAAAAAAAGAGGTTTAAATCATAACATAAGAAGAAGAGGCAGCCAAGATTCGAGGAGGAAGAAATTCAAAATAGAAATACTCTCTGAAATATTCATTCCTCAGTTCATACCTTCAATAAGCCTTTCAACCATAAACTCACACAAACAGCCACTTCAAACCCCAAACCAATTCCAAGAACATCCACAACCTTCCAACCGTCAGCCGCGTCATTTCGCTTGCAAACCGTCACCCTCCATATCCCATCCACCCTCATTCTTTCAAGAACCTCAAACCCCATCAAAACTACCACACCCATTCCACTTTCCTCAACCCTTCAATCAAACCAAGCGAAAATCTGCAGAAACAAACTTGGAAGCCAAATCTTCACTAAAACCAGAAACTGAATAACCCACAACTTTTCACAAGTCACCACTCCAAATCGCTCTTCTATCATCAAACAACACCACAAATCGATTCTACAACACTTCCATCTTCTTCTCCACACATTCTCGCCATCAACAGTCATCACCATCATTTTGCTTAAAAAAAAAACACCGATTCAGAACAGAACAGGGCGAGGAGAGAAAACGGAGGGAGTAATCAAACCTGATAGCAGCGCAAGCCTTCTAAACCATGCGTCGCCGCGAGAAAAGTTGCAACAGAGAGAGGATTTCGCGAGAGCGAGAAAGAATGTATCGGGTTCCGTTTGGAGAATATGAGTCTTTCTCTTTTCCCATTTTCTGAGTGTATTACGAGTTTTGTCGTGTTTGTGAGTTATCTTTAGGGTTTTCCACTTTTGTTTTGTTAAGAACTGAACCGAGTCAACCGACCCATACTGCTACCCACCACCCCAAACCTCATAGCATGGACTCAAATTTGGGCCGATGCGTCCCACTTTTGTTTCCTGGCCCAGTTTTGATTTAGGTTGTTCTTACTAATTGACTTTTAATTTAGTTTGTCTACTTAGATTATTTTTTAGTAAAACTTAGTTATTTAGTTTTTTTTAATCAGGTTTTAATTTAATTAGCAATTTAGTTAATTAAATTTAGTTAAGTTAATTTTTTAAATTTAGTTATTAACAGAAAGAAAAAAAGACATTTCAATTTTAAGATTAAACTTTAGAGTTAGACTTTTTTAGAATTAATCTATTATTTAGATTTAATTTAGTGATTTAGCTTTATTTAGAGTTATTTAGTTTAGAAATTAGTTTTAGGATTTAGCTCACTTGTTTTAAGAATTATATTAGTTAATTAGATTTAATTTGTTAAGGATCAATGAGCTTTTTTTTTAAAATTAGTCTTTTATTAGATTTAATTTTATAATTAACTAGCTTTATTAGAAATTAGATTAATTAACTTTTTAATAGAATTTGGTTTATTTTCGGGTCTCGTTTATTTAGATTTTTATTAATTCTTAAATTTATCTTGACAATTTATTTTTAGTTGATTCCTAATATTATTTTTCAATTTAATTCTTATTGCATCTACTGTACATATCGCTGTTTATTATACACTTGACCGAGGTTTTTCCTCCTTATCCCTCTGCCTACTTCATTCCAAAGGAAAGGGGTCGTTCCCGTTGACTGCCGCGTCATTTAGGATAGCCTTGTCCATCATTCCCTTATCTCACGCCGCCGTGCGATCGAGACTTGCTTTCCCTTTTATAACCTAGCCTTTGGTTTGGAGTCACTGCACTCCACGTAGGTGTCTTACTGTCAGATCCTACTTTCCCTTGGAACCTTGACCACAGTCAAGAGTTCCTTACCCCCTTTGAGGGGAACTACGGATGCTCTGATTCCATTCCCGTCAAGATACGTAGGCACGAGATGCGATGTCTTGGCGAGCATACTTAGTGTACATACCTTAGGTCTTTCTTTACCTTAGCACATTTCTCTTAGCAAGCAAACTTTAGCATAACACAAATACTAACAAGAGGTTCCCGTAGAGTACTACGGATACTTAGGATGCTAACACCTTTCCTAGGTATAACCAACCCCCGAACCTTAGATCTCTGAGCTATGCCTTTACACAGTGCACTTAGGGTTTTTCGATCTTTACCCTTTCCTTTGGATAAATCAAAGCTCGGTGGTGAATTTCAAAGATGTGTGATTCAAGTTAATTCAATAGCTTGATATCCGATTCTCACCGCAACGGGTTAGATTTTCGTACTTGCATTGCACTGGATCTCATGTCAATTCAAGACTTCATTTTCAAGACTCTGAAGACAGAAGGACATCAAGCCCATGATCGTTATTGAGTTTCATCCTTCAAGCACACCCGCCATTTCAAAACATATAGTCTCTTCTTTCAACACTTGTATGTTACGATTCGAATTGTGTGCCACGAGCCTTAAGCAACGAAGAATGATGAGAGGGATTATTGCTACCCTTGTTTTGAGTATCTTTGAATACGGGACGTGGGCCCTAGTTATTCAAAGTATTCGCCTCCGTTTATAGACTTTAGTGAAATTCAAGTCAAATAACTTTCAAGCTTTCTTCCCCACCGACAACACTTCAACGATCTTCATTCACTACACTTTTATCTTTGGACTAAACACAATACCCTTTGACATTCATACACTTTTGAGGTTAATCACCTCCTATATGGGTTAATCACCTCCTATATGGGTTAATCACATTCTCAGTTAAAATACCCATCTCTAAGCCAAACACCTCTCTTCGGGTTATTCACCTCTCATGGTTAAAATACCCTTCTTTATGCATGTTTACCTTGTCAGACCCAGTGCTTAGGCAAACCCCTCATTCTCATGCATGTCTACCTCGTTAGTACCAGGGCTTAGGCAGACCCCCTTTTTCTTTTATGTTTGTCTGGTCAGACCCAGTACTTAGACAAACATTTTTTCATGCATATTTGTCTTGTCAGGCCCAGTGCTTAGACATACCACTTCATGCATGCTTGCGTTGTCAGATCCAATGCTTAGGCAAGCACCCTTCATGCATGTTTGCCTTGTCAGACCCAGTGCTTAGGCAAGCACCCTTCATGCATGTTTGTTTTGTTAGTTTCAGTGCTTAGGTAAATACCCGTTTCATGTAGGTCTTGATCCCCGAATCTAGACAAAACCCTACAACTCTGCATTAGCTAATCACCTTGTATTGGTTAATGCCACCTTATTTGGTTTTGATACACCATTCTATGGGTTCAAACAACACAATCCTAGTCCAAACAATACTTTGAACACCCAAATAACACTTTCCCTATTCAAGCAACTCTATCTTTTCTTTTTATCACACAAACCTTTTCAAAATAGTTGTCTTTTTTTCATAAAAATAATTGTTATTATCCATTCCTTAGCAGTCAAACTAAAGTCTTAGAGCATTCGAACAAAGATCAGATCAGCTAACGTCGCAACACTTCTAGGATATGATTATAACTGTTCCTTAAAAACAACCAACACACACTTATTTTCTACCACAAACTACCGAACTCTGATTTTCTCATTGCACTATGAGAATATGTAGGCACGATGGTTTGAATCCTTGGCGAGCACATTAATTCAAATCTTATTTTTCCTTAATTAAAACCAATTGTAAGTAACCTTTAGATAATAACACCCATCCGCGCAAAGAACAATCAAAACGGTTCCTGTTGAGTACAACGGATGTGAGGGATACTAATACCTTCCCCTCGCATAACCTACTCCCTTACCCATTTCTCTTCCCCTTGGGTTTTATTGATATTTTCTCTTTCCTTTTGGAATAAATAAAATTCTGTGGCAACACTTTTGTATCATTGAGCGTGCAATACGCTCGGGTATTTTTCACACCGCGAAACTTCCTCTTATTGGATCTTTGGCTGAGTCAAAAATAGGTGTCTTCAAGGCTTGTTGTGAAGTGTTGAATGGAAAGTGTTTTAGAATCCGAGTCGCCCATACATTGTTGGGTTGATTGTGGACATGAATTGATGAGTCTGGTCGATAAGGAGTGGTGAATATGCATATTAAATGCCTTTCTCATCATTGGGAAGTTTATCGTGAATTTTAAACACGTGGCATATGCCAACAAATTAGGGTGTAAATTTTCCCCTTAGGGTGCTTGAGTACACTTCAGTGAAGTGGTATTTTTAAGACACAATCTGACCATTGCTTTTTGTCTTCCGATTTCCTTTTCATTTGAACTGTTGCTTATTTGGTTCGCCCTCTCTTTTATAAAGGCTACATAACATCTAAATGGAATTTTATTCTCGTTACTTATGGAAGCATACATGGCTCCTGAGAAACCATCTTCCTTCCTTATAGAAATCCTTGATCACGATGCCTTTTCTCCTTGTTACAATAGTGTTCCTTTGAGTCATTCTACACCTTTTTCTCTCCTCTATTTGCCCTTTCCTTTTTATTCAAATTTGTTTCTAGATTCCATTTCTGTTCTGTTCTAGAACCAGAAATATCGTGAGATGCAGAAGTTGCGGCAGAGTAGAGCTTCTGATGCGAAAGAGTGGGAGTGTACCTGCAAGGTTAGCGCTTCAAAGCTCAAGTCAGTACGTGAAAGATTAGAGAGTATTCAAATTGTGTTTGAAACTTGTTACATGAAATGACACTATTCTCTATATATGAAGAAGATGGATAACCACCTTGCTACTTTTCAGGCGTGGAATATGGAGGATTGGTTGATGTGCTTGAGGTGTAGATCTCCTACAGTGAGGTAGATGATGGTCTAGTGGTCATAGGAAGTTTCTAAAGCTCGACCGCATATTTGATTGGCTTAAGCTTCATTCCGGGATGATCTTCATCTGAGTGGTCAGATCGAGAGAGATATGACCAGGCCAGAATAGTTCCCCCTGAGACTTTTCAGGAGCCCTAGATACCGATAAGTATTTTAGTAGTTATGAGTGGTTCCATCGAAGTCTTATCTTGGTTACTCTTTAAGAATTGAAACATTTGGAGTACATCGCAGAAGTAATGGAGGAAAAACGCATTTAATGCTTTCTTATCATTGATTTATTGTCAAGTTTAATTGCTAACACGTCATCTTATGTATGTGGGTTAGGAATCAATTACCCTACTAAAGCTACTCAAGTGTTTTCTATTCTTGTGCGGATTGATGGGAAAAAATGGTGGTTACCCTCGGATTTTCACTACATTACTCGATTTGAACTGTTGATTTTTGTTATGCTCCCTTCTTACAAGAGTGTAGGCATTGTGCCTCGATTTCTTGTTGATGTTATTACCATCTTCTTATATATTTTCTTCATATTGCTCTACTTTGTTTAGTGAACCTAGGTCTTTACTTTAACAACTAGTCTGATGGTGGCAATCGCGGAGGAAAATTATTCTTGGGTTGAACCAGAGTATTTCTCCCATAAACCCACTTTCGTTCAAGGGAAAGAAATGTCGTCAGGTCCTTTAGAAATAGGGCCTCCCTCCGATTGGGACGTTCTACCGGTTCCGACCGAGAAAAGGATATTCCACAAGTTTGAAGGGTGTTATATTCCTTTTTACTTCTGCATTTTCTGGGAGTTGGGTGTTCGTCTTCTGCTGACCTCTTTCGAGAAGAAGGTTTTGGACCATCTTCATGTTTCTCCTTTGTTACTCCATCACTATACCCAGGGGTTTGTTAGAGTATTTTAGTACTTCTATGAGTAATAGGGAAATATGAGTTTGGCTTCTCGAGATCTCTTTTTTAACCTTTTTGAATTATGCCCCATTTTGAAGAGTGTTATTGTTTATGGGCTCGTTTCTCTTCATCTTCCAGAAACTAGATCTTCAATGTCTACATCGACAACTAGAAGCAATTTAAACCCAATTACTTTCTATCTAAAGCTCTTTATCTTCTTGCTCATGAGGAATTTTGTGTTGCTTCTTTTACTCCCAGCGAACAAGTTGAGTGCATGGATCTACGACAATAATTATGGTATTTGGATCATTTCTCTAAAAGTGCAAAAAAGTTATTGGGTCCCTTCTGAAGCTCTTAACGAGGTTGACAAGGATATGAAAGCGATTATGCTTTCGTTTTTTGGGGATTTGATATCCTGCAAGGAAGTGGCTAAACCTAGTTCCACTGAAGGATGAAAATAGGTGTTTGGTAATTTGTTTTTATTTCCTTTTTCTTAGTGGGTATATGAATTTGTTCAATCTTAATTCTTTTACTTTCCTTCCCCTTTCAAATAAGTTAAGAAAAGTCTCATCTCTACGATCAGCGTTGGATTAGAGCCTGGTGATCCTCCGCTTGTTCCGACATCTTCGGAAGGTAGGCTCAAAAACAAATGTGTCAAGGTTGGTGTATTTTTCCCCCAATAAAGATCGGTTAAAAAAGCTAAGACATGTGAAAGTTTACTCCGAGTTTGATGCTACTGAGAAGGTAGAAGGTGCTTCCATTCGCTTGCCTTTCCTGCTGGTTGGTTCTTCTTCTTAGCAACTAAGGAAGATAAATAATTGTGTATCTGCTAGGGACTATGCATTTGTCAGCCAACTTTTTCCTCCTAGCCAGTGTGATATGGTAAAGGAGATAGGTATCTGTGTGATGAGGGCGGTGCCACTCCTTAATCAACTAGATGTTGATCCTAAGGAATTTCTGGCACTTTTGTTTTATCCTGGGAGGTGGAATCGTTAAGAACCCGTTGTGACTTTGTCAGGGAAAAGAAGGTGGGTCTTGAGAAGTATTTCCTAGAGATGCGGGGTCGTGCGGAGCAAGTGTACATTATGTTAGAAGAAAGGGGTCTTCATGGATACCCCAACTGAATTAGTTGGGCAGGAAAAATATCTCGAGAACCATCTTAAGAAGATGGAGGATGCCATCTATCAGAGTGAGCTAGAAGCGGAGGTTGTATCTCTTGTTGTCCGGGGTATTGTAGAAGAACCGACCGAATGTGAGGAAAACTTGGCGAAAAAAGAAGAAACTCTTTAGGGCCAACGGGCTACGTAAGATATTCAATTCGAAAAATTCCTTGATGAAAATCTCATGAAAAAATATACTTTCCAAAGTGTCATGTACTAAATGGGGTATTTGAATGATGTATTCAGATGTGCAAAGTGTCTCTGATAACACCCCTAAGGGAATTGATTGTTGTAGTCGGATGTGCAAAGCGTCTCCGATAACTCCCCTGGATTCCAAAAGTGTGTTTGGTGTTGTGGGGTATTGATTGTTGTAGTCGAACGTGCGAAGCGTCTTGGACAACGCCCTTGATTGTTGAAGTTGTAACGCCCTAAAGAGGGAAAAAATACAAACAAAACAAATAGGCCAAAAGTAACAAAAAGGAATTTTATTTAAATGTCAGTTGTCATACCCTAATTTTTACCCCTAAGATTCCACCTATCATATCATTTGCATCTCATTAAGATCACAGGCATGGCATCCTCCTATCCTTCAACTCTTTGGGTTTGCCTTTGTGGGAGATCACCAAGCACCTTTTTGTTTCTTTTTACCTCTATTGATTTTTTACCTTCTAACTTTGCTAACCTTATTCAAAATACAAAAATATGTGTTGTTTCCTCTTCTTATTGTAAAAGGTATGGACTTGCAATCAAAGGATCAAGCTTGGTTTATAAATTAGGGTTTTGGTTCCCAATGTCAACAAGTGGTCCACAAGAGCTTTCACTTCTAGGCATGACCTATAATCTTAGGTCATATTCATGTCATGCTATATTAAACATCATTTGATCAAGAGAAGTTCAAGCTTGGTGCATGATTTCAAAGTTGATTCAAGTATGGCTCATGTGTTTATTTCCATCCATCTCCATCCAATTTTCAAGCAATTATCAAGATTATTCCAAGAACAATCAAGTTTCCTTCAGTTGATATTCAAGTGTTCATCATTGGGCCTTTGGATGCAAGAAATAGCAAGAAATCTCAAATTGGCACATGTTTGGTTGACCTAAAATCAAGTATGGCATGTCACTTGGTCCAAACACCATAACTCACTCATTTCTCAACATTTTGGGAATATACTTTAAGCCAAAAGTCACATTTGAACTCCTCTACAACTTTGTTTCAAAGGTCAAACATCAAATTTAATTCTAAGTCCATCAATTTTAGAATTTGCCAAGATGCCCATGTGTGCACAAAAGTAGGCCCAAGACCTGGTCGACCTAATGCCTGACCTGGAATTTCCGGTCATGACCTGAACTTTTCATCCATGCCATTTTCAACTCAAGTACTCTTTTGATATGATTCTTTTTGCATCTGATTCTTCACCATGAGGAGATCATTTGGCACAAAGAACATCTCAAAACAAACGAAGGAATTTCATTTGGCCTAAGCTCAAACATGGTGCCATGGACTCTGCATTTCACGCATGACCTGAAACTTGTAATCATCCAAATCTTCACTTGGGACCACCAGCACATGTGCAAACTTGTTTGTCCTTGCAAAATGCGTATAGTGGAGTGCAAAACGACCAGGTTACATGCCCAAGTCACGCTTTTCACCCTTGCTATCTGTAACGCCCCGATTTATTTTATGTATTTTTCTGTGATTTAATTATGCGATAATTGTGTTTGTGATGTGTTATTGGTATGTTGAGCTGCCCTTGGTGTGCGGTAGTGGCCTTAAGAATAGACTTTAAGGTGTTGTAGGGGTGTGTGAGCAATTGTGTAGAGATAGGTGGTGTGGATAGTAAAACTAATTAGTAATATTAGTTAGTAATTATTTATTTAAATAATATAAGGTATATATTATTTAAATTAAATCATAATAATAATTGTTATTATTTAAATAGACGGGAATTAGTAATAATAATAATATAATATAATAATAGGAAATGAAAGTGGAGAAGGGGAAGTTATCAGATACGTAAAACAAGAGAAGGTGAGAAGAAATGCTAGGGCAAAAGGGAAGAGAAGAATCCATTGTTGAGGTAGGAGAAAATTTGAAAGAACTCTAAGGTAAGGGTGAGGTTCTAATTATCTAAGGGTTAACATGATGATGGTGGGTAGATTATGTATGCGCTTATGTTGTATTTTTCTTCTCTCAATACCATGATTATCGTTGCAAAATTGTAACTGTTGGATTGATTGAACTGTTTGATGAACTGTGTGTGGTACGTTGATGTTGTGACTGATGTTGGAATGGTCAATTGTTGTAATTGTTGCTGTTGGAATCATGTAATTGATTGAATTGTATGATGTTGTTGTTGTGTGGTTGATGTGGTTGCGAGTTAGAGTCGGAACTCAAAGTTATGAGCAATTTTTGTGAAAAGAGTCAAAATTTTGATGTTTAGAAAAGGGGATTTTTGAGTAAAAATATGTGTTAATCGAATGGTATGAAAATGGGGTTTTGGATTTGATTAAAAGTGATTTTTGGTTTTGAAAAGCAGCAAAAAAGTGCTTATGCTGCAGGTGTAATCGGTTACTTGGATTGTGGTAACCGATTACATTGTGTTAAAAATGTGTTTTTCGGCAAAACTGTGAGGGTGTAACTAGTTACCTGGTTTATGGAAATTTATTACACTGAGATACAGAGGAGAGGAATATTTGGTTACAAGGGGTGTAATCGGTTACCTCATTTAGAACAACCAATTACACTGGGACGATTTTTGAAAAATCTTTGAAAATTCATAACTTTAGTTCCGGGAGTCTGATCCGGGTGCCGTTCAAAGCGTCGGGAAGTTAACGTGATGAACTCTATTCAGAATTTAGTTTTTGTACTAGAGGTTGTATATTTTTCTGTATGATAGTGCGGTAGGCATTGTGATGCTTATGTTGTGATGTGACATATTCATAAATGTGTTGTGATTGATTGCCATATCGTTGTGTTGCTATTGTAGCATGAAATTGATGCATAATGGCCAATATTGGCGGAGTAATTTGACTATAGAAGTGTTGGCCATTGAGCTCGATGTTGTTGTTGCATGTATAATATGTTGCATACATTCATGAAGTTGGACATTGGTTCGTTTTTGTTGAGCCTCAATCCCAGGAGGTGGAGATTGAGTGTCGGTAGCTGATTTTGGAGGTGATGGAATCAGTGAGGCATTACCGGAGGTGACGGTAACGATTGGTGAGCTCTGATACTAGGAGGTGAGAATCAGAGCGGTGAACCTGAGTGTTCATGTATTTGGTATCACATGCATTTAGTCGAGTTTGAGTCTCATTGCATTACACATTAATTGTATTGTTGTTGCATTTGGATGGTTGTTGTGTTGATTGTGTTGTAGTGTGTTGTGGAATGGGTGATGTGCATGTAATAATCTGTTGCTTACTTATTATCATGTTTTCCTTTATATAGTTATGATATCCTACCTCTTCTGTTTGAATTTTGCCTTTCCATAGGCATCGTGCAGATAACTCGCAGTAGAGGAGATGATGTGAGTGGAAGATGGAGTCTTCCATTTTATTTTTAGTGTCAGCGTCTGCTCTGATGTGTAACACCGGGGTTCTAGAACGTTTATGTTTGTTATGTTTTGTTAAATATTTTTGGATATCTCTTGAAGTTGTGGTTAATTATGTTTATTTTGAAAATATAGTTATGTCCCGAATAATTATTTGATAATGATGTTTCTGTTGTTTCAATAAAAGTTGATGCTTCAGACATGTTTTGCTGTTATTATTATTAATAATAATTTTTAAAAATTTATGTGTTACATATCATGTTATATGAGCAGGAGTTGTTGAGTTGTGACATCCTAAATGTTGTTGATTTAAATTTACTATGATAATTTATTTAAGTTACGCAAGGAATATTTAGGGAGTTACATTAGTGATATCAGAGCAGGTCGGTCTGTCCGGCCAAGTTGTTGAGTCGGTGTTGGTGTGACAGTTGAATACTGCCGATGTTGTCTTCAACCATTGTTGTTAGTGGTGGTGGAAAAATAGAAATGTCTGGAAAAAAACGGTGCTGCTATTGTTGTTGCTTTGCAGGATGTTGCTCAGGCTGTTAAGAATCAGCCTAATGTTGGTGGAATGATGAGTTTTGTCACTTGGGGAAGTTCTAGAGGAACAATCTGCCTACTTTAAAGGGAAGGTATGATCCTGATGGAGCACAAGCTTAGCTCAAGGAGATTCAAAGGATCTTCCGTGTTATGGATTGTTCGGAAGAGCAGAAGGTATGGTTTGGTACTCATATGCTAGCCGAGGAGGTTGATGATCGGTGGATCAATATTCGTCAGGTGTTGGGGACTTCAGGTGAAGTTGTTACCTGGGCTGTGTTCGGTAGGAAGTTTCTGAGGAAGTATTTTCTGGAAAATGTTTGTGGGAAGAAGGAGATTGAGTTTGTGGAGCTAAAGCAGGGTAATCTGGCTGTTACTAAGTATGCTGCCAGATTTGTGGAACTTGGTAAGTTCTATCAGCATTACAGTGAGGGGACTGCTTAGTTCTCAAAGTGTATCAAGTTTAAGAATGGCTTGCGTCCTGAGATTAAGTAGACGATTGGATACCAACAGATCAGGAGGTTTCCAAAGTTGGTGAATAACTGTAGAACTTTTGAGGAGGACGGTAAAGCTCGGTAAACTCATTATAAGAGTCTGAGTGAGAAAAGGGGGAAGCAGAATGTGAACAGTGGGAAGCCTTACAGTGCTCTAGTTGATAAGGGTAAATAGAGAGTTGCTGATGGTAAGAGGCCAAGTGAGGGAGGTGCTCCCGCTCCTCTTAAGTGCTATAGATGTGGTGAGTTGGGTCATCATGTCAGTGAGTGCATAAGTGATGTGAAGAAGTGTTACAAGTGTAGGCAGACAGGACATCTGGTTGCTGACTGTAAGAGCAATATGGTGACCTGCTACAACTGTGGAGAACCAGGGCATATCAGTACTCGTTGCCAGAAGTCGAAGCAAGCTTCAGCTAGAGAAAAGGTGTTTGCTCTGTCGGGGACTCAGACTTCCAGTGATGACAGGTTGATAAGAGGTATTTGTTACATTAATAATACGCCTTTGAATGCTATTATTGATATTGGTTCTACTCATTCTTTTATCGCTGCTGATTAAGTGAAAATGATAGGCCTTGTTGTTTCTTCTATGAAAGGAGAAATGGTTATTGAAACTCCTGCTAAGGGATCAGTGACTACTTCTCTGGTCTGTTTGAATTGTCCTCGGTCGATCTTTAATAGAGATTTTGGTGTTGACCTTATTTGCTTGCCATTGGGAAATCTTGATGTTATCTTGGGAATGAACTTGTTGGAGTTCAATCATGTTCATATCAACTGTTATAATAAGTCGGTGCAGTTTCTTGCTCCTGATGATGAGGAAAAGGCTGGTTCCTTGTCTGCTAGAGAATTGAAAGAGTTTTTGGAAGAGGATGCTCAGGTACTTGCATTGTTTGCGTCCTTGTCTGTGAAGAGTTAAGCTATGATTGATGAATTGCCAGTGGTCCATGAATTTCCAGATGTGTTTCCAGATGATATTTTAGATTTACTGCCAGAGAGAAAGGTGGAGTTTTCTATTGATCTTGTCCCTGGTACTGTTGAAGAACAATTCAGGGGGTGTTTTATCGTATCCACAAGGATTATGCGTTATCAATGCTTGCTGTTCAATAGTTTACCGTTTTAAGTAAAGGGTTTTCAAATGATTCTTGGTTTTGTAACATAAGTTTGTAGCAAAGAAGTAAATTAGAACAAAGATGTTGTAAGTTTGAGAAAAGCATGTCAAGACTAGGTTTCGCTAATCCTTTTCATACGCATCCGATTAATCAAGCATATGAACTTAGTTTTGATCAATACAATCGCGTATCCTCGCGAATAAGTTTATGTCTAAAGCAAATTCGTGAGTATCATTGTTTAAATCATTAGATGATGTCTCACGCTAACAATCGAAACAACGAACGTTAAGATCGATACAAAGTGAATAGTAAACCCCAAATCTATATCTAGAGTTTGGTTTTTAAGAGATGAAGATATTAGGTTAAGATTTGGAAAATCTATGTCTAGAGTGATTCAAACCACAAATATACCATTAAAAGCAAACAACTTCATCATATATTGATCATCAACCTTGTTCATATACAAAAGATCAAAAGAAATACATACAAGCAAGATTAACTACCTCTGATCTTGAAACAAAATGTGTTTAGCTACACATATTCATGGTAGCTTGTATCACAAGTTTTGTGAGGAGATAAAAAAGCATCCGCGTCGAATAATCGAGATCGGATGCGAATTCAGCTTTGCAATGTGTAAAATCTCCCTTAGATGAAGAACTATCAGAAAATAATGTTTTTGTGTGATAAACTAAAGTTATGATCCCAAGAAAATACATAAAATCTATTTATAATGCACTTGAAATCACACACGTTCGTACTGCAAACTTTTAGTTCACCTAGCAAATGATGAAAGTGGCACCTGAAGTGCCTTCTGATAAGCTAAACCACCCTTGAGTGTCTGCATAAGTTCGCAATGCGAACTTTTATTCGCAAAGCGAACTATTCGCCAAAACGTTTGCAAAGCGAACTTAGGCTCCTTTTCCTACTGCTATATCCAATGGTTCCTTCGCCAGGTCTTCGCAAAGCGATGAAATCAGCGAACCTTCATTGGGAGTCCGCAAAGCGAACTTTAGTCCCTTTTCCCACTGCCATAATTTTGGGACCATTCGTTGGGACTTCGCCAGTTGTTCGCAAAGCGAACATTCGCTGGCAAGTTCGCAAAGCGAACTTGCTGATGTTTTCGTCTTTTCTTTGGCAACTTGTATCATTTCTTTGTGTCTTACATCTTTGATCAATTAGTGCCTTTTCCTGCACAGTAGCACACATATTACAAGCACCAAAGGTATATTCACAATGACTGAAGAATAACAATAATTCAATAATAGAATCCATAATTTAAACATGAAAGTGTTGAAAAATGTCAAGTATAGAATAGAAATATTAGTCATGTTTGACATCTAACAAACTCTCCCCAACTAGCTCTTTGCTTATCCTCAACCAAAGTATGCCTCTCATTGAAAACAAGAGGATTTGCTCAAGCATTTAATTCAACCAAGAAAAGATAAACGACTCAAATAAATAACAATAGTTCCAAAGCAACAATTACACATTCCTAGAATCGACAATGCAAAAGAACTTGATTCTTAAACAAATCTCAGATAATGTTTCGAGTAACAACAAAACCATCATGCTTATATCACTCTAACACTCCTCTTCGAAAAAGGATTGAATGATATTAACGCGTTTGCAACCGCGGGATAATTTCACTCATCTAACAAATAATGCAAATACAAAGTAATTCATACAATATCTAATCGATCACATAGGAAATCATGGAAGCAAAATGATCACTAAGGGCTTTAAGGTTGTAGCTTGGTCAGGTTAACAATAAAGGGACATTTCTAACGGCCATTGAATCGAAATTTCCGATGCAAAAGAACATTCACTATACAAGGTATTCACAAACATCTCAACTTCATTCACCAATTTCATTCCTCTATTGCAAACCTTCTCAAACTTCCTTATGCACAATTATTAGACTCTATTTTTCTCATTCAAGCAAGCATTCTTTTTCTCTTTTTTTTTTAGATTCATTTTCACATTTTCTTTTTCTTTTCATGCATGCTTGAATTTTTCAAAAGTTTGAGCAATTTACCAATCTTCTTTTTCATTCTCCCCAACTTATTTTCAACTAAACCTTAAGTGAATGCACCTTGCTTTTTAAGGCAAGGAAATCAATAAAACAAAGTTCCAAGGTTCAAGAAGAAATTTTTTTAGAAACTCTCAAAAATTCAATGATGAACTTGATTTTCACATTATGTACAACACAAAGTTCATCACTAAACAAGATCTAAACTGTTTAGGTTCAAGGGGTTAACAAATACTCACTACTCATGGGTAAATCACTGTTTGGAATTGGTTGTGCTCAATATCAACAAATGCCTTGATCATTTCTCATGCTTCCACAAAATCACACAAATCAAAAGATAAAGCATGAATTAAAAGTATAAGACAAAATTCATCAGCAATCCAATGCATATAGTATAACATGGAGGTTTCTCACATTTCGGTTTTATGGACCTAAGTGACATAAGCAATCAATAAAGTTGCAACAAGAAACAAAATTACATTTGCACAAAGACAAGAAGTTCTAAAACATCCTAAATCCTAGAAATAGGTAACTATGTACCTTACCAACGATTAAATGCTTAAATTCTATCATTGTCATCCAAACTTGGAGGAATCTTCTTTGATGAACACAATCACCATCCTAAAATTCTTCAAGTCAACACCAAAAGATGGAAACATTAAACTTCCACAAGGATACCAACATAAAACGATAAAAAGCATACCAACAATTTAAGAGTTGAACATTCGTTAACTGAAGAATTCAACTCTTAACAACAATAATAATAAAAACTAAAATAAAATAAAATAAAAAATGAAACTGATCAAATTGAACTGAAAACAACATACTAATAATATCATAATAGTTCTTTGGTGTGAAAACACCAACAAAAGTCATTAGTACCTCATACGGGTACAAATACATCAAAATATCTCAAAATAATCCACCTAGTGGATAAAGTACAACACTAAAAAAAACTGATACATAAAGTATAATAACAAAAAACATAAGAAAACTTCACTTTGACGCTCAAAGGAAGTACATAATGATAACAACAAAATCATTCCTCTTCGGACTCGGAACCAGACACCTCAATCAACTCTTCCTCAGAACCCGACTCTGATCCAGAAACCTCCACATCATCACCATCAACCTCTACATCAGCATCCTCCTCAGCATCTCCAGGCTCACCAGCTGCCTCTGCTCCCCCTCCGAAAACTGGCCTGGCCTCAGGCCAACCAGCATGAGCAAGGAATTGCTCCCTTGTCATCATAGTGTGATCCACAGAAGGCTCACGGACTTGCAACTGTAATACCTGCATTGAATCATGCAAATCCATCATGGCGCGCTGAGAAGCCGCCATCCAATCCCAATTATATTGACAAATTTCCTGCTGATATGGATAAAAAGCATGAGAACCAGAACCTCCCGAACCATCACCCGCACTTGTGCCGGCATCAGCACCAGCACCTGAAGAACCAACTCGCAATCCCTTAGGTTTACAAAACTTGTCCACATACCGGTCATCAATGGCAGTCAGGATGTTACCCGACGATGCGTGGGGACATTCACCCCCGCATGTGCACAAAGAACCATGATCAGACACGAAAATGCTAGATGAGCGTTCTTCCTAGAAGTGGAACCAAGCCCACTCTCCACTATAGCCCTCATTTCATCCGCAATGATCCGGGCTACATCAATCTGGATATTGGTCATAATGTTGTGGACTAACTGAGCAAGGGGTATCGGAATGGTCGAGGTATGCGACTTTGGCTTAATGTTGGTAAGCACCAAAAGTAGGATTAATTGGGCCAAAGGACGCATATCTTCACGATGGTATCTCTTTGCAACCCCAGATGGGTTAAGCTCCACAGTTTTAACTTCTCGCAAAAGGTCTCTAGTCATGGTCTCAATATCTCGATGGAGTCTCAATGTTCTATGGAAAGTATCAAGCTCATTTTCTCTCAAGGGTAATGGGTTCTCAAGAACAGTGTTAATGGTCCCTCGATCAAACCTCACCACTTTTCCCCCAACTAAGGTCTTCCACGCAAATTCCTCCCCATCATCCGGGAGGGCATTAGCATAAAATTCCCGTACCATTTCTACGTTGTAACTATCCACCGGTGTAATCAGCCTCCACCAATTTTTTTCTTCGAGGAGTTGAGCTACCGCCCGGTAACTCCCCTGCGGATTCAGATTAAATCTCTTCTTTGGCAAAATGGTTCTCCTTTCCAAAGTTAGGTACCTAGCAGCTTATTTTGCTCCTCTAAAGCGTACACTATCGAACTGAATCGGAACTGTTTGTGAAGTACTGGCCTTTCTCTTTTTCGTGGGATTGATCTTTGGAGCCATCTGCAAAAACACCAGAGAAAACACAACCAGCCAGCAAAACAGTCTATTAGAAATAGGAACAAACAAATCCCAAACTGAGATAGTAAAAAAAATTCAAAGTTCTGGTCTGTTCGCGCAAAGTTCGAAGTCCTGGCGAACATTCGCCCCAGATTCGCAAAGCGAGGTTCTGGTGAATGCTCGCCCAGGTTCGCAAAGTGAACTGGTCAGGGAACCTGCGAATACTTTCTAAAATAACAGCTCCCAACCATTTCCAACATCAGACTTGTTTGCACAATAAACCTCTATTCTAAAGTTTGCAAAAATTTCAACATGCAACAACAACCAAACCTTAAAACAGAGGTGAATTGTACATGCTATTTAAACCTAGAATAAAATTGTCTCTAATGCTCAACCTACTAACCTAACCACATTGCCTTAACAGAAATCAACAGAGAGAACAAGAAATCAAACCTGACTTTGTTGGTACATTGGGAAAAACTTGGTGAGAGATGATACGAACAGAGCACGTGAGAGAGTTTTGTTCTTGTGAGTGTTTGTTTGTGAAAGTGAAAGAGTGAAACAGCAAAGAGAGTGTAGGGTACCCACAAACAATTCAGAATGAGTGGTGGGTCATGGGCCCAAGTGTCTGGCCCACCCTAAATAAAAATCTCTTTTTAATGATGTGGCAGCAGGAAAACATTGGATGTCTCGCTAAGTTCGCAATGCGAACTGCCAGCGAATGTTCGCCCAGGTTCGCAAAGCGAACTTGCTAGCGAACATGACAGTTTTTTGAAAAAAAATTATGCAGCTGCTACCACATTGCACCAATTCAAAACAACTTAAATCATCAAAACAGCAAGAAAACATAGATACTTACAATGTTGGGGTGCCTCCCAACAAGCACTTTGTTTAACATCGTTTGAGCTTGACGGTCCAAGATGATTGACACCTCGAAACCAAAAACTTAAGAATTTGCCTCCAAGAAAATGACACTTCACGAACAAAGACCTCAACCATTATCGTGTCCAGTCTTTGGTCCCCTCTTCTTTAAAAAGGAAAAACCCCAACATGATCACATCATAGCCACTTTTGCAATTTCATCTTTCTTTTGTTTCAGAACCTCTCTTGCACATTCTTTTTCTTTATAAGCTTCATCTTCCTTCTTTTTCCTCATAACCTCCATTGCACATTCTTTTTCTCTAAAAGCATCATCTTCCCTTATGGCTTCCTCCGTTGCATCAATATGAAAACTATCATGGTGATCTTTGGAATGCTTCATTGCTTCAAAAAGTTTAAAGCACACCTCTTCCTTTTGAACCCTTACTTTCATAAGGCTATCGTCGACATCAATCATTATTTGAGCGGTCTTCATAAAAGGGCGTCCAAGAATCAATGGAGCATCCTCGTCTTCCTCCATATCAATAACAACAAAGTCAACCGGAAAGAAAAATTTATCAACCTTAACCAAGACATCTTGAGCCAATCCATGAGGATGAGTTGTAGATTTGTTCGCCAATTATAATTTCATTTGAATTGCTTTCAGTTCAATGTTCCCAAGCCTCTTCATAATAGACAATGGAATTAATTTAATGCTTGAGCCTAAATCAATTAAGCATTTGCCAACATAGACATCTATAGCACTACAACCTGCATCAAGAACAATTGTTTCCGGCTCCGAACATCGTCACTTCTTTGTAAGAATATCTTTCATAAACTTAGCATATTTTGGCATTTGTTCTAGCACTTCGGCAAACAGAATGTTGATTTGAAATTGTTTGAATATGTCCATGAAACGAGTGTAATGCCTTTCATTGTCTTTCTTTGTGGGCACAGGAGGGTAAGGTATATTTTTTATAGGAATAAGATTCACTATCTCCTTCCCCTTTTTCACTCTTCTTTTTTTCTCCTATCTTCACTTTCTCAAGGTTATCTTTTTCAACTAACTTCTCATTGTTATTTTCAACTACTACCTCATCATCTTTCTCTTCCTCCACAATCTCATCTAAACTCACATCAACATTTTTTTTCATTTTTTTCTCCTTCTCCCAACTCTCTCCCACTTCTAGTAACAATAGCTTTACAATGCTCCTTTGGGTTTGGTTGAGTATTCGCGAAAAAAGGTGGCCCCGATTGTTGATCGACCATTTGTTTTGCAAGTTGTCCTACTTGATTCTCGAGATTTTTGATCGATGCTTCATTTGTCTTTTTATTAGCCATGGACATTTGGATGAATTGGTTTAGAGTTTCTTCAAACTTGGAACTCCCACCTTGAGGTTGTGCGGGTTAATACGGATTTTGTCGGTATCCTTGTTGATTTGAAAATTTCCTCTTGGTTGATTTTGATAACCTTGTTGTTGATTTTGATAAGGTTGTTGTTGCCTTTGATACCCTTGTTGTTGATTTTGATTATTCATGTAATTTGCTTCTTCATCAACCGGAGGACAAGGAGAACAATAGCCGGTTGGATGATCGCCTTTACAAAGCTCACAAATCGCTATTTGCATATTTTTGTTCGGCAACTCATGCATCTCTTTAATCTGTTGAGGCAGCTTTGACATTTGTTGCATTAACAACTCAACATGTTGAGAAAGCAATTTGTTCTGAGCAAAAATTGCGTCATTTGTACCCAACTCTAGCATTCCCGGTTTCTTTTGACATTGGCCACAGTTATGATTCCCTTGATGGTCGTTTAATGCCATCTTGTCAATGATAGCAATGGCTTCGTTAGCGCTTTTAGTCATTAAAGATCCACCTGCGGCAACATCCAACAAGGTTTTATGATTTCGTTGGAGACCATTTCTGAAAATATGAACTTGCGTAAGCTCATCAAAACCATGCCCTTTGCATTTTCTAAGCATGGACTTGAATCTCTCCCAAGCTTGGTTGAGAGACTCATTCCCACCTTGTGAGAAAACTGCAATCGCCGTTTTCGCTTCCATGAAACGATTGTGAGGAAAAAATTGTTCCAAGAACTTCTCTTCTAACATGTTCCAGTCCGTCATAATAGTAGTTGATTGGTCAAGGTACCATTCCTTAGCCTTCCCAATGAGGGAATGCGGGAACAGTCTCTTAAACAAAGACTCTTCTTCAACTTCGGGTGAACCAGTCGCGCCCGCAATTTCATAGAATTTGGTCAAGTGAGTAAAGGGATCCTCGTGATCCATACCAGTGAATGGATTCTGGTATAGAAGAGCGAGAATACCCGTTTTTATTTTAGAGTGCCGACCATTATGAGCATTACGTGCGAACTGTGCGATATGCCTCGGACTATTAACACTAGGTGTTGAAGCAGGTAGTGGTGGTGGTAGAGCAGCCATGGTTGGCAGTAACTGTGGTATTGGTGTCGAAGTTGAACTTTCGTCTCGTTCTCGTCTTTCCTTAGCAAGTTGCCTCCTCCGCCTTGTTCTGCTATTTAACTTACGCGCAGTTCTTTCAATCTCAGGATCAAAAAGAAGTTGGTATGCGGGTAGCTTCCCTTACATAAACAGAGTCTGCACACTTAGCCAAACAAATTAACAAGCACAAGAAAAAGTTAAACAAGCATAAAACTTAAAAACTATTGCAATGCTTGCAATAAGAAACAACAATCCCCGACAACGGTGCCATTTTGTTGAAGAGCAATTCGGAGGGTGTTTTATCGTATCCACAGGGATTGTGCGTTATCAACGCTTGCCGTTTAATAGTTTACCATTTTAAGTAAAGGGTTTTCAAATGATTCTTGGTTTTGTAACATAAGTTTGTAGCAAAGAAGTAAATTAGAACAAAGATGTTGTAAGTTTGAGAAAAGCATGTCAAGACTAGGTTTCGCTAATCCTTTTCGTACGCATCCGATTAATCAAGCATATGAACTTAGTTTCGATCAATACAATTGCGTATCCTCACGAATAAGTTTATGTCTAAAGCAAATTCGTGAGTATCATTGTTTAAATCGTTAGATGATGTCTCATGCTAACAATCGAAACAACGAACGTTAAGATCGATACAAAGCGAATAGTAAACCCCAAATCTATATCTAGAGTTAGCTATCTAAGAGATGAAGATATTAGGTCAAGATTTGGAAAATCTATATCTAGAGTGATTCAAACCACAAATATACCATTAAAAGCAAACAACTTCATCATATATTGATCATCAACCTTGTTCATATACAAAAGATCAAAAGAAATACATACAAGCAAGATTAACTACCTCTAATCTTGACCAAAAATGTGTTTAGCTACACATATTCATGGTAGCTTGTATCACAAGTTTCGTGAGGAGACGAAAAAGCATATGCGTCGAATAATCGAGATCGGATGCGAATTCAGCTTCGCAATGTGTAAAATCTCCCTTAGATGAAGAAATATCAGAAAATAATGTTTTTGTGTGATAAACTAAAGTTATGATCCCAAGAAAATACATAAAATCTATTTATAATACACTTGAAATCACACACGTTCGCACTGCAAACTTTTAGTTCGCATAGCGAATGATGAAAGTGGCACCTGAAGTTCCTTCTGATAAGCTAAACCGCCCTTGAGTGTCTGCATAAGTTCGCAATGCGAACTTTTATTCTCAAAGCGAACTATTCACCAAAACATTCGCAAAACGAACTTAGGCTCCTTTTCCTACTGCCATATCCAAGGGTTCCTTCGTCAGGTCTTCGCAAAGCGATGAAATCAGCGAACCTTCGCTGGGAGTTTGCAAAGCTAACTTTAGTCCCTTTTCCCACTGCCATAATTCTGGGACCATTCGCTGGGACTTCGCCAGTTGTTCGCAAATCGAACATTCGCTGGCAAGTTCGCAAAGCGAACTTGCTGATGTTTTCCTCTTTTCTTTGGCAACTTGCATTATTTCTTTGTGTCTTACATCTTTGATTAATTAGTGCATTTTCCTGCACAATAGCATACATATTACAAGCACCAAAGGTATATTCACATTGTTTGAAGAATAACAACAATTCAATAATAAAATCCACAATTTAAACATGAAAGTGTTGAAAAATGCCAAGTATAGAATAGAAATATTAGTCATGTTTGACATCTAACATGTACTAGACTTGTTTCTATGGCACCATACATGATGCCGGCATCGGAGTTAGCAGAGTTGAAGAAGAAATTAGAAGAGTTGCTGGAGAAGAAATTTGTAAGACCAAGTGTGTCGCCTTGGGGAGCTCTAGTGTTATTGGTAAAGAAGAAGGATGATAGTATAAGGTTGTGTGTGGATTACTGACAATGGAATAAAGTGACGATTAAGAATAAGTATCTGCTTCTAAGAATAGATGACTTGATGAACCAGTTGGTGGGTGCACATGTGTTTAGCAAGATTGACTTGAGGTCGGGTTATCATCAGATTCGAGTGAAGGATGAAGATATTTAGAAGATGGCTTTCAGGACTCGGTATGGACATTATAAGTATTTGGTGATACCGTTCGGCGTTTCTAATGCACCTGGTGTGTTTATGGAGTATATGAATCATATCTTTCACTTACTTGGATCAATTTGTGGTGGTTTTCATTGATGATATTTTGATTTATTCCAATACGGAAGAAAAGCATGCTGAGCATTTGCGAATTGTGTTGCAAGTGTTGAAAGAGAAGAAGCTTTATGTAAAGTTGTCGATGTGTGAATTCTGGTTGCAAGAGGTGAGTTTTCTTGGTAATGTTTGTCATACCCTAATTTTTGACCAAGATTCCACGATTTTTTTTCGCATCGTCTGCATAGTGTGTCACATCATTTCTAGGTCAATCATGCATTGCATAGCTAACCAATTTACCAGACTTGTGTTTGTTTGTTTTGCTTTGTGAATTTAGGTGTTGCAGCAGAAGGCTAAAAGGCCATGGAGGCTGTGCGTGTGCTTATTGAGGCTATAGTCCTTTGCAAGTTGTGTATGAACTCAGTGGAGATGCCTTCATTCTTATGGTCCATACAAGATCGATCCTCCTCAAAGTTTCCTTAAAAGTTTCCCTCGAGGAGAGCCAAGGTTTTGTTCATTGATGTTGAGAACTGGGTGGAATTTTGCCGTGGGTTGTATTACATGCAGTATATTCATTTTCAAAGGATTTCTCTGGGCATGGGTTCATATACGAAAGTCATTATCATACAAGATTTTGTTGGAGCGGACAATAAAGATTAAATCCTAGTCAAGAGAGACTTTGGTCATATTCATGATGATTGGATCCTTGTGAGTTTCTTTGTAGTTTATATGTGTGGATTTTGAACCGGATTTAGACGAGTGAAGTCTAGAATTCATGTTCTTTATGAAGTTTAGAGTTTAAATTCAAGCCATTTATCCAAGTTGATTCATTTTTCCATACCCAAGTTCGAGCAACCTTTCATGAAGATCAAGATGCCAAAGCTCAAAAAATTAAAGATTAAGGTTGGATTCATGTGATTAAAATCCAGGATAAATTTCACAATCCTTTTTCTTATAACTCAAGTTCATGGTCATTCCAGTATACAATTATAATCTCAAAAGAATTTTACAAAGGTTGAATGCAAGGTTTCAAGGTGATGAGTTATGTATGGTACGCGTGATAATGTAGTAGTGAGTCATCACATTCAAGTGAGGAATTTACAAGAGCATAAATGAATAAATAAATAAAAAAGGAGAAAAAGCTACAACAGCTTTACAATTCTCGCACCAGCAGCTACTTCACTAAGTGCAAGCCAAAGTACATTTAAAAGCTACACAAGAGTTACAATCATCACCAAAAAAAAGACCCGCTCATGTTGCTGAATGCAGTGATGGGAGTTTGAATAGAGAGAAAGCTGGATATGACCATGTGCTATGCCTTGATATCCCATTTGAAGAAGCTAACTCGTCCTGCTGGATTTGTCAAGTATCCTTGAACATTGTTTTGTCGTCCAGATACTATTACTGCAAAAAGATGAAAGTGACGTTGAGGAAACAAACATTCCAAACAGAAAATCACAAATTCAAATTGTTTCCTAAACAAGCTTCAAGCACCATCAAGTACTTTCCAAATTAATTTCAAACATGTTCAGACAAAATCAATTCTGTTTACAAATCAGTCACAACATGTTCGTGTCAAAAAGGAAACAATTTTATCGCTACATCATGGAATCAGGACGAAAATCACAGCCATCATGCCTTTCCAAAATTGAATCCAACACATTCAAACCGTAATCAACTCACACTCGCCTATATAAGAGCAATGTATCAGAGAGGAAAAGGGGGGAAACACATTTGACACAGGAAAATTCACAACTTGAGGCAAAATCCACAAATCACATAGCTGTCACACACCTCTACACCAGTTCATAAAAATTCACATACACACATACAGAAATAGTAGCAACACTAATTCAAATACATACACACGGTTTCCAGAAACCGAGAAACAAGAGGAGTGAATCACATACGCATCAAGAACACGTCCGAAGCAAGGAGACGTACCTGCGAATCCGTCGACATTGTCGAAGCCGCAATAACCACCACCACGCGACAACCGTCTCGCCATTGCCGAAATTCAGATTGCGAAGCTTCAAAATACATCTGCACTCCTTCCGTTGAAGCACTCTATGCGGTGCCGCTGAAGCTCCCGCTTCCCATCGCTGGAATCGTCGCAATCACCGGCATCCTTATTGGTACGTTTTTCTTTCTTTTTTTATCTTCCTTGATGATATGTATGAATGTTGGAGAAAGAGCTTGACGAGAGAAAAAACAGAGAGTTAAGCGAGAGATGAACGAAAGGAAAAGGACGCGAGAAAGATGACGAGAGAGTGAGAAGAGTTGATAGCTTGTTTTCGTGTTTTTGAATCTTCCATTGGCCTTTGTTTTGTCTTATGCGTGGTTTTGGTTTGATGGTGATGACATGTGTCACCACTTTGTACACGTGTCTCCACTCGGTGTACCTCTTGTTTCTCTATCCTATGCATCCAACCTCAGATACCCTTACCGTGTGCCCTAGTGCTTATGACTGCTAGATCGGTTGACAAAATCAGATTTTCTAATCTGATTATCATAGCCATGGATGCATATCAGGTCTTATGGACCTGCGCTGCATTGGATCAGCCACCCACCCAACCTTCGTTTCTTTTAAATTCAAGTTATATTATTTCTTTTTATATACCTTTATATTTTTTATTATTTTTTCTTCTTCTTGCATTTTTTTTTATTATTATTTCATCATGTTTACATTTTTAAATTACTTTCTTATGGTTAAGTAATTAGAATTTAGTTTATATAATCTTAACTAGAATTATTTTGGTTAATTAGAATGTGGTTTACATGCTCCATTAGAATATCTTAATTTAATTTTAACCTTCGATCAATTTGAATCAGGTTTAGTCATTAGGATTAACTTTCTTGCATGATGACTTTAGTTTAGTATTTTCCCCTTAATCAATTCCAAAGGAAGGGTGCCCTTGTTGACTGTCATGTCACAACTTAGCCTAACTTTAGGTTCTTCCCATTTATCCTAACCTTAAGATCGGAGTCGCCGCACTCTATGCATGTGTTCTGCCATGGACACTTTCTACCCTTTTCAACTCAACTTTAACTTTAGAGTCACCGCACTCTATGTAGTGTCTGGCCGTAGACGCTACCTCCACTTGGAACCTTGACCACAGTCGAGAGTTCCTCACCCTCATTGAGGGGAACTACGAATACTCTGATTCCACTCCCGTCAGGATATCTAGGCACAAGATGCGATGTCTTGGCGAGTATACTTAGATATTAACCCCTAGGTCTTTACCTTAGCACATACCCTTAGCAAGCGAGGAATAAATAACATAAATAATAACATGAGGTTCCTGTAGAGTACTACAGACGTTTAGGATGCTAATACCTTCCCTAGACGTAACCAACCCCCGAACTTAGATTCTTTTAACTTAGGTTTTTCGATCTTTAACCTTTCCTTTGGATAAATCAAAGACCGGTGGTGAACTTCAAGATTTGTGATTCAAGTTAACTAATAGCTTGATATCTGATTCTCACCGCGACAATGTTATTTAAAGTGATGGTATTTCTATGGATCTATCCAAAGTAGATGCAGTTCTATAATGGGAGGCTCCGAAGTTGGTTACATAGATTAAAAGCTTTTTAGGCTTGGATGGTTATTATCGCATGTTTATTGAAGGCTTTTCTAAGTTAGCACTTCTGTTTACTCAGTTGACTTGCAAGGGTAAAGCATTTGTGTGGGATATTCACTGTGAGAAGAGTTTCATTGAGATGAAGAAGAGATTGACTATAGCTCTAGTTATGATTCTTCCTGAACCGAATGAACCATTTTTAGTGTATTGTGATGCGTCATTGATGGGTTTAGGTGGTGTGCTGATGCAAAATGGTAAGGTTGTGGCTTATGCTTCACGACAACTGAGGGTTCATGAGAAAAATTATCCTACTCATGATTTAGAGTTGGCTGCGGTGGTTTTTTGTTGAAGATCTGGAGACATTATATCTATGGTTCCAGATTTGAAGTGTTTAGTGACCATAAGAGTTTGAAGTATCTGTTTGATCATAAAGAATTGAATATGAGGCAGAGAAGATGATTAGAGTTTTTGAAGGACTATGACTTTGGCTTGAATTATCATCCTGGTAAAGCTAATGTCATGGTTGATGCTTTAAGTCAGAAGTCTTTGCATATGTCTGATATGATGGTTAGAGAGTTTGAATTGATTGAGCAGTTCCGAGACTTGAGTTTGGTCTGTGAGCTGACGCCTCAGAGTGTGATGTTAGTTATGTTAAAGATCAACAATTATTTTCTTAATAATATTAAAGAGAGTCAGAAGTTGGATGTGAAGTTGGTGGACTTGATGGTTTGAAGTACTCAGACTGAGGATGGTGACTTTAGAGTGGATGAGCAAGGTGTGATGAGGTTTCACGACAGAATTTGTATTCCCGGTGATTCTGAGTTGAAAAAGATGATTCTAGAAGAAAGTCATAGGAGTAGCTTGAGTATCCATCCAGGAGCTAAAAAGATGTATCAAGATTTGAAGAAGATATTTTGATGGCCTGGATTGAAACATGATGTAGCACAGTTTGTGTATGCTTGTTTGACTTGTCAGAAGTCGAAAGTAGAACATTAGAAGCCTCCAGGGTTGATGCAACCGTTAGATATTCCCGAGTGGAAATGGGACATCATTTCTATGGACTGTGTGATAGGGTTGTCGAATACTCCGAGAATGCATGGTGTTATTTGGGTGATTGTTGATAGACTGACGAAGTCGGCACATTTTATTCCGATTGACATCAATTTTTCTTTGCAGAAGTTGGTAGAGATTTATATCTGTGGGATTGTGAAACTGCATGGAGTTCCGTTGAGTATTGTGTCGGATAGAGATCTGAGGTTCACTTCCAGATTTTGGGAGAGTTTACAGGAGGCTTTGGGTTCGAAGTTGAGGTTGAGTTCTGCTTATCATCCACATACAGATGGTCAGACAGAGAAGACTATTCAGTCTTTGGAGGATCTGTTGAGGGTTTGTGTTCTTGAACAAGGATGTGCTTGGGATAGTCATTTGTCGTTGATAAAGTTTACTTATAATAACAGTTACCATTCTAGTATTGAAATAACGCCTTTTAAAGCTTTGTATGGTCGGAGGTGTAGGACACCTCTGTGCTGGCATGAATCTGGTGAGAGTGTGGTGCTTGGACCCGAGATTGTCCAACTGACTACCGAGAAGGTGAAGCTGATTCGGGAGAAGATGAAAGCTTCGTAGAGTATGCAGAAGAGTTATCATGATAAGAGGAGGAAGAATCTTGAGTTTTAAGAGGGAGACCATGTATTCTTGAGAGTCACTCCGGTGACTGGTGTCAGACGTGCTTTGAAGTCGAGGAAGCTTACTTTTTAGTTTATTGGTCTGTATCAGATTTCAGGGAGGGTCAGAGTTGTTGATTATAGAGTGGCGTTGCCACCAAATTTGTCGAATTTGCATGATGTGTTCCATGTTTCACAGCTTCAGAATTATGTTCCGGATCCGTCGCATGTAATTTCGATGGATGATGTTCAAGTAAGGGATAACTTTACAGTTGAGGCTTTGCCTGTGAGGATTGACGACCGTGAGATGAAGAAGTTGAGAGCCAAGGAGATTGCTCCCATGAAGGTAGTGTGGGGAGGCGCTGTCGGTGGAAATATGACTTGGGAGTTGGAGAGCAGGATGTATGAGGCGTATCCTGAGTTTTTGAATCAGGTAAATTTTTTAGGACGAAAAAGCCTAAGTAGGAGAAAGTTATAAGGCCCCAATTTATTTTATGTATTTTTCCGTGATTTTATTATGTGATAACTGTGTTTGTGATGTGTTATTGGTGTGTTGAGCTGCCCTTGGTGTGGGGTAGTAGCCTTAAGAATATACTTTAAGGTGTTGTATGGGTGTGTGAGCAATTGTGTAGAGATAGGTGGTGTGGATAGTAAAACTAATTAGTAATATTAGTTAGTAATTATTTATTTAAATAATATAAGGTAGATAATATTTAAATTAAATAATTATTATTATTATTATTTTTTTTATTATTTAATTAGATGAGAATTAGTAATAATAATAATAATAATAATAATATATAATAATAGAAAAGGGAAGTGGGGAAGGGGAAGTTATCAGATACGTAAAACAAAAGAAAATGAAAAGAAAGGCTAGGGCAAAAGGGAATAGAAGAATCCATTGTTGAGGTAGAAGAAGATTTGTAAGAACTCTAAGGTAAGGGTGGGGTTCTAATTATCTAAGGGTTAACATGATGATGGTGGGTAGATTAAGTATTCGCTTAGGTTGTACTTTTCTTCTCTCAATACCATGATTATCGTTGCAAACTTATAACTGTTGGATTGATTAAACTGTTTGATGAACTGTGTGTGGTGCGTTGATGTTGTGACTTATGTTGGAATGGTTAATTATTGTAATTGTTGCTGTTGGAATCATGTAATTGATTGAATTGTATGATGTTGTTGTTGTGTGGTTGATGTGGTTGCGAGTCAGAGTCGGAACTCAAAGTTATGAGCAATTTTTGTGAAAAGAGTCGAAATTTTGATGTTTAGAAAAGTGAGTTTTGGAGTAAAAATATGTGTTAATCGAATGGTATGAAGACGAGGTTTTGGATTTGCTTAAAAGTGATTTTTGGTTTTGAAAAGCAGCAAAAAAGTGCTTGTGCTGCAGGTGTAATCGGTTACTTATATTGTGGTAACCGGTTACATTGTGTTAAAAATGTGTTTTTGGGCAAAACTGTGAGGGTGTAACTGGCTACCTTGTTTATGGAAACTGATTACACTGAGATACAGAGGCGAGGAATATCTGGTTATAAGGGGGGTAACCGGTTACCTCATTTAGAATAACCGGTTACATTGGGACGATTTTTGAAAAATCTTTGAAAATTCATAACTTTCGTTCTGGGAGTCCGATTCGGGTGCCATTCAAAGTGTCGGGGAGTTGACGTGAAGAACTCTATTCAGAATTTGGTTTTTGTACCAGAGGTTGTATATTTTTCCCTATGATAGTGCGAAAGGCACTGTGATGCTTATGTTGTGATATGACGTATTCATAAATGTGTTGTGATTGATTGCTATATCGTTGTGTTGTTGTTGTAGCATGAAATTGATGCATGATGGCAAATATTGGCGGAGTAATTTGACTATGGAGGTGTTGGTCATTGAGCTCGATGTTGTTGTTGCATGTATAATATGTTGCATGCATTCATGAGGTTGGACATTGGTCTGTTTTTGTTGAGCCTCAATCCCAGGAGGTGGGGATTGAGTGTCGATAGCTAATTTTGGAGGTGATGGAATCAGTGAGGCATTACCGGAGGTGATGGTAACGATTAGTGAGCTCTGATCCTAGGAGGTGAGAATCAGAGCGGTGAACCTGAGTGTTCACATATTTGGTATCACATGCATTTAGTCGAGTTTGAGTCCCATTGCATTGCACATTGATTGCATTATTGTTGCATTTGGATGGTTGTTGTGTTGATTGTGTTGTAGTGTATTGTGGAATGGGTGATGTGCATGTAATAATCTATTTCTTACTTATTATCATGCTTTCCTTTATATAGTTATGATATTTCACCCCTTCTGTTTGAATGCTGCCTTTGTACGGGCATCGTGCAGATAACTCGCAGTAGAGGAATTGATGTGAGTGGAAGATGGAGTCTTCTATTTTATTTTTAGTGTCGGCGTCTGCTCTGATGTATAACACTGGGGTCCTAGAACGTTTATGTCTGTTATGTTTTGTTAGAGATTTTTGGATATCTCTTGAAGTTGTGGTTAATTATGTTTATTTTGAAAATATGGTTATGTCCTGAATAATTATTTGATAATGATGTTTTCGTTGTTTCAATAAAAGTTGCTGCTTCAGGCATGTTTTGCTGTTAGTATTATTAATAATAATTTTTGAAAATTCATGTGTTACATTTCATGTTATATGAGCAGGAGTTGTTGAGTTGTGACATCCTAAATGTTGTTTATTTAAATTTACTCTGATAATTTATTTAAATTACGTGGGGAATATTTAGGGTGTTACACTCTCACACGCTATGCAAATCACAAAAATCAACCCTACCTCACACGAATTTCAGATCTAATTCACATGTGTGAGATCAGCATTTCATTTCCTATAAATAGAGGAAGCATTTGCCTTCATTTCCAAGCTTTGAGAGCCAAAGAAACTTTGAAGCACTTGAGCCTGATACCTCACAAAAACCAGTTAACCTTTCCTTTTATTCAAGCTCTTTTTGCTTCGAATCTTCGCCCAGTACTCCTCACCGACTTTCTCTGAAGCTAACTAAAGCATTGTCATGGCTTGAAACTCCTTGGAACTAGACTTCAAAATCGACCATTGTTGACCTCTGAAGCTTTAACTCAAAAGGTAGCTACGAGTTAAATTTCTGAGCAAACAAGTTACCATACTCTTTGTCTTGATTCACCGATTGAAAGGCTTCACCTACTTGGAATTTATTCTTCGTATTAGTCATTTAATTTTACTTTGAAGAACTAGGGTTCTTCGTGTTCTTGAGCAAATTCTCTTTGCCCAGAGCCAATCCATGGCTCTGATGCAAAGAGACATGAACGATGAAGTGTTAGGCACTTGAATCCATGTTTGATTCTGGCTAAAAATACGAGTTCGTGGAGTTTGCAAAATCAACTCAATGTTGAAGATGAAGCTGACTACGCGCGTTTTTTAATAAACTAGTCGTTGGCGCCATTTTTAAATATTTTTATTTTATTTTTTATTTTATTTTCATTTTATTTCCTTTTTATATTCTGATTTTATTTTTAATGATTTTTAGCTCTTTTTTCTCCAAATTTTTCACACAAAATCTCTAAAAATATTTTGCATCACATATTTTTTTGCATAATTTTTAAAATCATTTTTGCATTTAATTGATACTTTCTTTTATTTTCCATTTAATTTTCATTTTTCCATTTTATTTTTGATCATTTTCAAATATTTTGACTTCTAACTTTTGAGATCCACTTATTCATATTTTTCTTGTCTTCTCATAATTTTCTCAATCATTTATTTTGCATTTTGCTACTTCTTTTAGATTTTTCCTTTTATTTTCCATTTTAAATCAATTTTAAAAATATTTTAATTTCTATTTATTCAAAAAATTTGAATATTTTGATTTCGATCTTGATGATTGTTTGGTTTATCATATCTTCAACATTTAAAATTCTTAAGAAGTGGTACTTTGGTTGATTTAACCTTCTTTGGTTCAAACATGTTGATAAGTGATCATCTGATCATTGTTGGCACTTTACATCAGAGATAGGTTATCCCTTATTGGACCATGCTTTGAGCGTTTGGCTTGTTGATAGATGATCCCTACATGTTTGCCTTAGTTATCTTCTTCTCCATTTTCTTCTTCTTTTGCTCTTGTTTTAACTATTGTGTTACATTATTTTAGGAGAATGATTTTGCACCATTTCTCTAACATGTATGACACATAAGTTGTTATTGACCGACCTCAGATAGGTGTGACTTCTACATAAGTCAACTTACGATTGCTTAACATAGAGCTAAATTGTCCCGACTCGGTGGAATCCTCATTAACACTAACATTGACATATTAATTTTGCTAACATCTAAGTTTTACTTTTATGTCTTTACTTTTATGTCATTTACATTCTTGCTTTTTTTATTTTTACTTTTTGCCTTTTATTGCTTTCTTACTTCAAAAGAACAAAAAACATTATAAAAAGGCTAAAACCCTAAAATAATTTAATCTGTTTTTTTGGACTTTGTGTTATTATCCCTTGCTTGAGGAGTATTTTGGACTTTGGACCTTAGGACTCAGTGTTTTCCCTTTGCTTGGAGTGGTATCTGAGACTTTATGACTCATCTGAGACCTTGTGATTCCTCTGGACACTTTGATCTTCAATTCAAGACTTAGATGTTCTTTGTGGCTTTGTAACTTTGATATTCATCTGCTCATGTGCTTGTTCATCTTGTTGCTCAATCCAAAGGGAAAGGAATTCTTTTTTTGACCAATGTCAAATGCTTGCTCCATCTTGTGGTTAGTACACTTGCACACACAAAGGCTTTCTCTTGGGCTAACATACAATGAGACCTTTTATTTCATTTCATTTTCTTTATGCTTTAGGATAGTCTCTTCATCTCCTTCCCACTTCTTCAATTTTCAAAACTTCTCCCTATTTCAAAAACTTCTTATTTTCAAACTTCACACCTTTCTCTTAATAAACCTTGACTTTGTCAAGTGATCCAGAAAATCTTTTTCTTAATAAATGCTAAAACACTTAAGCATATTCAAACTCTTTTCAAAACCTCTAAAAAGACAAACCTTATCAAACTTGTTTTTGTGCCTTTGTACACTTTTCTTTAAGAGCCTTTTTTTTTAAAGATTGGATATTAGTCTGTTCTAGTAGTGATGCAAACCACTATACTTCTACAATATGTTGAGAAGTGATTGACATTTTCCACTTGAATGTTGAGACGTGCTTGTGAGAAGGTCCAAGTAAAATTTCTCCATATCAAGATGATGCAAATGCTCATTTCCTCATACTTGTGGGTAGTAAGTTGAGTTTTCTACTCGAATACGACAAAATGTCTTTTCAATTAAAATCAATCAACAAACAACCAATCTTTTTCATAAAAACAGATTTGCAAGTGGATCCTATGGAGTACCATAGATGTGAGGGGTGCTAAAACCTTCCCCTTGCATAACCAACTCCCATATCAAGATTTCTCTTTTGTTTTACTTTTGTGGGTTTTATTCGACCTTTTCCCCTTTTTCCT
Source organism: Lathyrus tuberosus (assembly GCA_022829125.1). Classification (NCBI taxonomy): domain Eukaryota; kingdom Viridiplantae; phylum Streptophyta; class Magnoliopsida; order Fabales; family Fabaceae; genus Lathyrus; species Lathyrus tuberosus. The sequence continues at coordinate 7,245,714 of JALAZF010000296.1, read as the reverse complement.
TTGGAAACGATAAAGTTTGATGGCGACTCTTGCTTTTTTGAGTTAAGTTAAACAATAACTTAATCTCAATTTTCCCGCCATGAGAGCTAACGACTCTGCTGGGGAAACAAAAATCCTAAGTGGGTTAAGCCTAGCTTGTTTATCTGTGTTTATGTTATTACTCTTGTTTTCTATTTTTGTGTGTTTGCGGGTGCTTGGTGATCTTTGTGTGGTGAGATAAGTCCACTACCCGGACTTTAGTGCACTTAAGCTAGAATGGTGGTATAAATATGTTGACCTTGTGGGCTTAAGAGTTGTTAGGTTGGCATGAGAAACCCGCTCAGATGAGGCTCCTTTGGAGGTATTAATGTAATGCAAGTAGCTGTAATGGCGTTATTATTTTTAACCTAGGAGTATGGGATTCTCATAGACCTTTAGAACATTTTTAACCCCTCTTGGCCTTTTAAGATGTAGTTTGGTGACCTTCATTGCGTAGGCTTGGTATGGTTGATACACAATACTACACTCAGATGAGGTTCTCTTGAGAATATTATTGGTATACGAGCAAGTCGTTAAACCGTTAATATTTGAAAGATCGATTTACAACTCTGGGAACCATTTTAGAACCCGATTATTGTTCAATAAATTCAAAGCCATAGAACCTACCTTATGGGATAGTTATTACCCTGTCCACCTAGCTCCATGCTCGTGACTTCAAACCTTTGAACCTACCATGTTTAGGATTGTTGCATAATCATGCATTCATGCATTCATGACCATTCTCTTTTTCACCTGGTTTTCAAGGAACTTAGGAACTTTATTTGCAAATATTGTAGGTAATTTGATCATGGACTCTGGAAGAGAAACACTCATTATTTCCATTTCAAGTGTCCTGAATTGAAAAGGTTAAGGAAGCTAGGATCTTTGGTAGCTTATCCTTCTGATTTCAAAGACCAATATGGAAGACTTCTGACTGTGTTGAATACTGATGTAGAAGACGGAGTTTTGAATACTTTGGTCCAGTTCTATGATTCAGCATATAGGTGTTTTACTTTCCTTGATTATCATCTTGTACCTACTTTGGAGGAGTATTCTTATCACATAGGATTTCCTGTATAAGATCAAATATCGTTCAGTGGTTTAGAGGAGATCCCTAAGTCTCATGTCATTGGAGAGGTTGTGCACTTGAGGAAAGGGGAGGTTGATACTAATCTTGTGACTAAAGGAGGTATTCTTGGTCTACCTGCTAAGTTCTTGATGGAGAAGGTTGCTACTCTTGCTAGTGCGGGAAGTATGGTTGTTTCGAAGTTGTTCTCGCTTTTCATATCTATGGTATAGTTATGTTCCCTAATATTGACAACTTTATGGACATCAATGCTATCCATATCTTTCTGATTCGGAATCCAGTTCCTACTTTGCTCGCAGATACCTACTATTTTATCCATCATAGAATGGAGAAGAGTGGAGGAACTGTTATGTGGTGGCATCTTTACTGTATAAGTGGTTTATTTTACACTTGCCGCAATCCAGCTTATTCAAGGATAACAAGAGTCATTTGAGGTGGTCTTAGAGGATTATGTCTCTCACCGATGCATATGTGACTTGGTATTCTAGATTTTATGATAACGTGAAGATTATTGATAGTTGTGGTGAATTCCCTAATGTACCTCTTCTTGGTACAAAAGGAGGTATCAACTACAATCCAATTTTCGCTCGACGTCGGCTTGTATATGCTCTGAAGGATAAACCAACCAAAATTATTTTGGAAGGGCTCTTCATTCAACAAGGTGTTGACAACAAGGCTTTGAAGGAGAAGATAGTCAACGCTTGGCATAAGATTCATAGAAAAGGAAAGGATGAATTAGGAACGAAAGATTGTGTTGCCTTGGAGCCTTACACTTAGTGGTGCAAGCAAGAGCTACTAAGATCAAGATACCTTATCCTCTTGAAGAACCTATGTTCCCTAAATTCATAGGAGCCACTCCTGTTCCAGTTGAAGATATAGAAGGACTCCAAGTTTCTTTAGCTCGGAGGAAGCAAGAAAGAGATGGTCCTTACTTTCTGGCCCTTACTATGAAAGTGCACTTCTCGGGATTAAGCCTCATATTGTATTCCCAAATTCTTTTAAATATCCGTTGGAGATCCTGAGCATGAAGAGTGTCCAAGTTAGATTTTACCATCATATAGTCCATGCACACTTCTAGAGTCTCTCATATTTCTTCTCGAAAGATTTTGTTCATCATTCTTTGGTAAGTTTCCTGAACGTTTTTTAGCTCGAATGGCATGGCATTTTATTAGTAATTTGCTTGCTCGGTCATGAACGCAGTTTTCACTCGATCGGGTCTGAACATTGGTATCTAGTTGTATCTAAAATATGCATATGCATCCATGAAGGATAGTAGCTTATAGTCTCTAAATTATTGACTAGTTGGTCAATTTTCGGGAGCAGATGAGTCATTTGGACATGCTCGATTAAGGTAGGTGTTGTTGACACACATCGTCCATTTTCCTGAGGATTTTTTTACTAGAACCATGATCGGCTTGCTAATAAGGACCGGGGCGAAGTGATTGTCCGAGGGAACCTTGCGAAGTCAAAAAGGTTGAAACAATCCCATTTGGGAAATAACCTAGTCCCTTTGCACCTTGTGAAGGTAGGTCGTCTACCTCAGACTGCTAAGGAGATGAAAAAGTGTGTATCAACTGATGACTATGAGCAAGTCCCCTAACTTTCTAACGTTGGAAAATATAATATGATGACAGAATCAACTTAATAAGTTTTCCATGTGGCATCCCTTCTAACCAAACTTGTAGTCGATCATAGGGAATTTATGCTCCTCGACCCCTCTTCTCGAGAGGTCAAGGATTCGAAGGCTCGTTATGCCCTGGTCGAGGCAAAAGTGTTCAATTTTGAGAGGGATCGTTCCATGTTTCTTCGTCATCTGGGAGAAGCTTCCTCTTTCTTGTATCAAGTGAAACAATCTGGATCTTCCGCAGTCTTGATTGGTCACATAACTGAGCTCGAGAAGCTATTCAAAGAGAAAGATTGAGGTGCTGAACAGATGGAACTCAAGTCAGATACTTCATCTTCTGTAAATCAGAACCTCCTATCAAAGCTTGAGGAGAAACAAGCAAACCCAACTAAGAAAATTGGGGTTCTCCAGGAGGAATGTGTTACCCTGAGTGACCAACCACGAGGACTCTCTAAAGATGATATGAAAGAAGCTTCCTTCCGCCTTATTTTCGGCCAGCTGGAGTATCTAGTACCTGGTCTCTGGGCTTTCCATGATTCTTTCTCTTTGTTTGATCACAATCTATGCAATATACAATTTTAATGTATTAGATGATATTTTTCATACCATGCGTTTTGTTGTAATTAGCTTGTTGTATCGATACAATGTATTTAGCGTTTTTGGGTGATATTTTGGTCAATAATGGGGCTCAGGTCCACTGATATGTGGCCGTACCTTTTAACTACGTTCCTTTTCTCAAAGGAACTTTCCCTGGCCAATAATATGATCCACATCCTTGTCCATTGAGGAATGACTCGGATCTAGGTGGACGTCTTTGGGCTCCATCACTTAACGCCATTGAATTAGCTAAATTTGAAGGGGGTGCACTAGCTTTGCAAAAATGCATTATTCTGTATCATATTGTCATACCCCCAAATTTTCCCTACCCTTTTCATTTTGTATCTGACTTTTGGTTTAAGATTCATCTACATACATTTGTAACAATGACATGTAACCATTCATTCACATTAACATTTTCAAAATAATCATCATGGATTCAAAGGTTTGTGGTATTTATGCTTAACAAGAAACTAGGGTTTGCCAAGCTTCAAGCCCTAGGGACCTTGATGATAGCAGTCAACTTGAAACCCGAGTTTTGATTCATGACCATTGTGGACCATTTGGTTTGGATTTGATTACAGAGACCTTTTGCTTGTTTAAGGATCTTTGATTAGGTGGTTTACATATTGATATTGAATTAAGTATGAAACCCTAATTATGGATGCTTGACATTGGGTCATTATAATTGCATCATGCCATTATTCTTTGGTATCATTCATCAAGTTTGATTTTGGACTTTGTTAGTCAAGTCTTATTCGAGTTTTATTTAAGTTCAAGTGCATTGAAAGCTCAATGATTCAAGGAGAATTTAAATAAATTTTGGAGGGAAACTTCTATTTTGAAAATAAGGCATGTTTCATTGAATCAAAAGAGCTATTTTTCATCAAAAGTGTCCATTTCTTTCATACAATACAAATTTACAAAAATTCGTACAAAAAAGAAAAAAAAAAGACAAACTTTTGACCTAATGTTGACTTTGGCCAACTGTTCAAACCTCTAACCCTAGACCTACTTTGCTTCAAGTTCATGACTTTCTACTTGATCTCCAAGCTTTCTTCATTTCCATTCCAAAACTCCATCGTGTTGCACTTTCATGCTAACTTCTATGCCAAGCTCCATGCCAAATCTTGCTCATGACCAACTTGCTCCATCATATGCACATCAACCCTACAGTAAATGAGTTCAAGTTTAGTTACACACATAAGCACCAATCAAGCATGATTAAAGCAGTGCATCACAAAATCATTTACTGATAGAGATTCACACTAACTAACAGTCACACTTCCAATTCTAATTGTTTTATTGATGACATTAACTTGATCTTCCAAATTGTACTGACGGTGTAATAACTGTTAATGCGTTATTAACTTTTAGTTCAAGAATCATATCCAAACCTCACTAACCTCATAATTAATTTCCTTAAACAAACTAAAGCAAGTTGCAGTTAACACTAACAAGACTTCTTTCCCTAACTAACTATTTCAATTAAGTTCAATACTAACAGAGCAGTTATACTGGCCTAATTGTTTTAACAGAGTAATTTCAACTATTTTTAGAACCAACCTAATTGTTCCACATCCAAACTAACTTTAACAGTTACTCAATTCCATAACACCACCTAACTGATTTTCTAACCTTAACTAATTGCAAACTAACCAACTAAACTGAGAGAATCAGTGAGTTAACAGAATCAACTCACTGAGTTTATCCAAACTCACTGAGTTTATCCAAACTAACTCTTAACATATCAAACTAACTCCAATCCTAATCAGCTTGTCCAACCCTAAGCAAGTTTTCCGAACCTCCTCCCTAATTAATCTCATCTTCACTCTCAATTCAGGGATTCACCATTTTTTTCTCTGCGAATTTCTCAGAACTCTCTCCTCAATTGCTCTGAATCCTTTCTCATCCTCACTCCAAAGCTCTCTTTCTCCATTGTTGCTCAGAGCTTCACATTGAAGCTCTGAAATAACAAAAGATATACTTCATTTTCTGCAACTATCTCACTCTCCGTGTCTCTTAATTCTCATCAATCTCAACCATCAACACAGAGCATAATTTAATCCTACAAACTACGACTTTGGAGAAGAAGAAGAAAGAGGTGTCAATTTGAATTATATGAGTTTCTTATGGTATTCTCGGTTCTTCGATTTCATCTTCTTCAAGTTCAATACACACCGGGGCAGCCCCTGCCTCAAAGGTTAGCTTTCAATTCCTCTTTTCTCCTTGCTTGAAACTTGGTGTCGCGATGTAGAAACATGCTAGTGGACTCAAACCCCTAGGATTTGAACTCTATTTGGTTCTTCTGAAGCATTTAATTTGGAATTCTCATTCTTAGGGTTCATGACCGTTGAATCCGAATTAGATTGGTGGACAAGGAATTAGGTGAAACCAGTTGTAGATTATGATAGAGGGAGAGGATACGAATATTTTGATGTAAGGTTTCAAGGGTTAGGATCTCCGCCGTTGCCGGAGGCAATTTTCAGCGCGTCGGAGATTGTTTTACTCAGGCTAGGCTTTCATTACGTCTGTTGGAACTAATGAAGGAGTGAGTGTGTGCTGATATATCCTCTCTCACTTACCAAATGCATTTCGGGCTCGAAGACCCAAGCCCATGCAATTTTGCCTCACCAAAACAACCATACACTCAGCATACCCCCTTCTCTCTTATTTTTTTTTATTTCCTTAATTTTCTTCTTTCTTTTTTACTATTCTTTTTAATTGCTTTCAATTTATTTTTTTAATTATATTTTAGATGCCTTAATACATTGATTAATGCTTAATCCACATTTTTTGGTAAACATTAGGAATTGAACAATATTTTTTAATTGATTTTTTAATAAAAAATTACTACTTTGTTAGGAATTAATCATTTTCTTTTTTAGGATTAGGTTTTCAACTAATTTCTAATCAATTATCATTGGCCATGCTCCCATAGTCTAGGCTAAAATTAGGAATTAATTTAATTGTAGAAAGCTCTAACCTATGAATCCCCTAGGTCTGAGTCATTGATTTCTCTGTGCCTGTGATCTTTCAACTTGATTTCATCCTCTCTGATTAAGTTGATCAAAGTCGCTTTGATCAACTAAATCCTTTGACTGTGCATAATTCCCCTGTCTAAGTCCAGTGATCAGAAGTCTCTTGATCACTTGACGAGACCAATCCTTGTACTGGAACTGCTCTGGATCTCAAGATTTCAAGACTTTACACTTCAAGCGATTCAAACTAGACAGACATTACAGACTAGACTACTGAGCAATCACAACAAAGGTTCTTCCTTAACACTTGTCAATTACAATCCAAATTGTACGTTATGAGCCTTAAGTTTTAGAGAAGGAGTGAGATTGGAGAATTCCTACCCTCATTCTGAATATCTTTGGGTATGGGACGAATGACCCAGTGCCCATAGTATTCATCTCTACTCATAGACTTTAGTGCAACTTGAATCAACGATTGAGAAAGTCTCCTTCTCCATATTACAACAGTCTCCATCAACAATACGCTTTATCCTTGGACCAAACAAACTTCTTTGGCATCAATACCTTCTCTGACATCCTTCATATCTTGCCTTGTGGAGCTTCATGCTCTGGCAACCCCCTTTGTAGGTCTTGATCCTTGGATCTAGGAAAAATCCTACATTTAGCATTAACCACACTCTTTGGTTCAGATATACTTACTTATGGGTCCAACAACACACTCTTGGTCCAAACCATACTTGCACAACATCCTTCACAACTCTTTTCCAAACAATATTCTACTCCCTTTTGCCCCGTGGAGCCTCATGCTCTGGCAATTCTTCCTTTTATTTTTGCCTTGTGGAGCCTCATGCTCTGGAAATTCTTCCTTTTATTTTTGCCCTGTAGAGTTCATACTCTGGCAATCCTTTCCTTTTCCTTTTACCCTCTAGAGTTTCATACTCTAGCAACCTTTCATTAGCTTTCCTTTTTCCCTGTGAAGCTTCATGCTTTGGAAATTCTTCTCTTTTCTTTTTTCCCTATCGAGCCTCATGCTTTGGCAACATTCTCTCTTCCTTTTTCATCCTTAGTTCCATGAACTACGGAGCTCTGATTTCCTTATTGCATTATGAGGATACATAGGCACAGGATTGCGTGATCTTGGCGAGCACCCTTCTTTATTTTTCCTTTTTAGTTCCACGAACTACGGAGCTCTGATTTCGTCATTGCACTATGAGGATACGTAGGCACAAGAGTGTGAGATCTTGGCGATCCCCCTTCTTTCACAACCTTCTCTCAACCTTCCTTCATTCTCACGAACTAAGGAGCTCAGATTTTCTCATTGCACTATGAGGATACGTAGGCACGAGGGCCTCAATCCTTCGCGAGCACCTTAATTATAAGCCTTTTTTCTCTTTTGCAAGTAACCTTTAAATAGTAACACCAATTCAAGTAAAGAACAATCAAAATGGTTCCCGTCGAGTACGACGGATGTGAGGGATGCTAATACCTTCCCCTCGCATAACCAAATGCCTTACATGTTTCTCTTTCCCATGGGTTTTATCGATATTTTCCCTTTCCTTTCGGAATAAATAAATTTCGGTGGCGACTCTGTTGTATCATCGAGCGTGCGATATGCTCGGGTATTTATCTGTATACTTGCAAACAACATTGTCTGTATGTGCACAACATTATTGTATCGAGAAGTATATGCAGACTATACAGAATATGTTGTGCTTTTAGCCTACATTGTTGCATATTGTGATTGCATCATCGTGTATATACCAAACTTTTGAACCTGAGTTATTGCATCATTGTGTACATACCGAACTTTTGAACCTGAGTTATTGCACCATCGTGTACATATGCCAGACTTTTGAGCCTAAATTATTGCATCCTCAAACCTTTGAATCAATGGATGTTGCAGATCTATTTGCATTCCATCCATATAAACAACATATGCATTCATACATTTTTATTTCATGCATGCAAACTAGAGAAAGCTCACCCTTTCTCCCTCCTCATCCAGAAAACGGTGGTACCCCAACGCCGATAGACAAAGAATCATGAAACAGATTGAGCATAAGAACACAATGTGCAAGGAAAGCTTGGATCACGCCCAAGGCAAGGTCGACATGACCTTGGAACTATTTCTTGACGGCATGACGACGAACTTCTCAGATCAACTTGTGATTGGTGAGCGAACTGAGAACGGACAAAAGGCGGGTGAAATCCAGAATGCAACTATAGGCAATCTTCCGGTTTACCCCTACTTAATCAGAAGTCCACTCAAGACAATCAGAAACAAAAGCAGAAGCAAATCAACAAAGGTAACAATGATCAAGTGAGGAGACGTCCTCAATTTGATCCAATTCCAACATCTTATACGCATCTACTGCCTATTCTGACTCATGCAGGGGAAATTATGCTCAAGGAGATCGAGCCTGCCAGGTTTCCCTTGTCCGAGTAGGTGCCAAGACTGCAAAAGCGTCCCTTGGAACAGCCAATCAAGCCTGAGATCGTCTCCTCAACATGGGCAATCACCAAGTCATTCATTCATTTTCATTTGTAATGTTTTTGTTTGTTAAGTGTTATTCACTTGTAAAAACTCGTTTGTTTTCAAATGATAATAATGAAATAAATATCCATGTTTTGAATAAATCCATTCGTGTTCACTCATATTTTATTTGTCAATATCGAACTCTTGTTTAAGCAAAATTTAAAAGAGAACGATGAAATAAAAAAACACGAGATTACTGACCTTGCTGACAATGTAAGGAATTTGTTCAAATCCCCACACACCAGAGATATAAGGAAGATAACCCCTAGTCAACCCTTTTGTGCCAAGGAGTAGGAGTTTCTTTCTATACACAAAAACCCTCAATTGTAACCTGGGGCAGAGTAGCCATTAGTTAGTTTGACCGTGCGTTCAAATTTCAAAAGAGGAGTACCCCATCTGAGGATCAACCACATCTCATCCTTCACACGAGGTCAGAAACTACAAATCCACAATGGTTGTCCCTCACCGACCAAAGGAGCGAGGCAATCACAACCCTTCAAGAAAATCAAACGAACAGATGTCACACGATTTGTTCCAACAAGAAAAAGAGAAATTCAAAAAAATAAAAAAACGAAGAAAGCTCGCTAAGTCAAAAACTTGAAAATAAGTGACTTAGGCAAAAATTAGGGCACCCCGGTAGACTGCAAACTCGAAAGAATCAATCTACGCAAAAATTAGGGAAAACAAAAAAGGAACAATCAAAAGGAAAACTCCTCGACAAAAACAAATTCGTGTGACTATGAACAAAAACAAAAGGTGGGTGACTATCGCTCCAAAAACCTTGTTGGTTCCTTTACTGTCACGTCTACCATTCAAAATTCTTTTGAAACATGAACGCTTGCAGTGAGCAAACTAAACGTAGGACTGGAGAACATCAAGGAGAATGTGTGGGTTAAAATAAATTTTGAGCCATAAATCTTTTCTTTCTGAAATCGTGAACCAGGTCACGTTACAACCCTCAAAAGACCTATTTGAAGTTGGGTTTATTTCGAAAGCATACTACAGTAAGATCGTGTCAAAGCTGACTCCTAAAGATTTCCTTATCATTTGTATTGGTATTGATATGGCATTCTAACCAATGAGTCATTCACTATATGTCATCATCTCAGTGAATAAACTTGGATTTCAAAACTGGCATAGGCATAACATTAGCATTATCATTTTCAAAAATGGACATTTTTACTTGCGAACAAGCACTTGACATCAAGAAAGTTTCCATAATGGGAAGTTTGATCACACTGAGGGGCAAAATTCCTGAAGACTCCATTGAGCAAAAGGGAAAGCTACTTAAAGATTCAGCCAATCTGGGGCAATCACGTCGAGATTTGACAAATCTCTCAAAGATCAGCCAGTCAGGGGCATTCCCTCTAAGGTCAGCCAGCCAGAGCAAAATCACTTCAAAGCTCATACTGGGGCAGGCCACTCCAAGAGCACAAGAAGTCAACCGCTCCAACAAATGATTAATCAATGGCATACAATCTCAAGACACTAGGGCATGTTAGATCAAGATCTTCCTATGACAAGATTATTTCATAACTTATGATTGGCGCAGTCCATGAAAATACCCAATAGACTGGGGCAGAGATTGGCTACGAAGGTACAAGTTCTCTTTATGTTTCAAGTAAAATAAAAAAGGCGTGTCAGCCACTATTGAATCTGGAGTAGGTATCGGAGAATCACATCTTGATAACCCTTATCCTGGCCTCAAAATCTTCCACCTCCCACAACATGAACATTTGACAGATTCTCAAAACCATTGCATAAATCATCACCATGCACTAGTCATGTCGCTTCACTCATGCTTATCATTCATCTAGCATAGCATGAAACCTTGCAAAATAAGAAAAGCCAAAGCCGAATAATATTTAGCATCTCTCAAAACCTAACCTTGCTTGGTCCATAAAGACCAAATTGATTGGCATCTCCTCAAAGCCCAATCATACTTGGCATCCCTCAAAACCTAACCTTGCTTGGTCCCTAAAGCCCAATATTACTTGGCAGCTCCAAAGCCCAACATCACTTGGCGCCCTTAAAGCCCAACTTACTTTGCGACCCACAAAGCCCAACAACCGGCATCTTGCATATAGTTTTGCATCATTGCATAGTATTGGATACTCAAACGTATAACATATCCATCGAAATGGAGCATTACGCCATACAAATTCAAACATGCATACGAAGAATAAGTCAAATTTGATACCTTGCACGAAAGATCCAAACTGATCTCCGTGTTAGTAAGAACCGTTCAATTCTCCCTGGTCCGTCCAGAATCTTTCCTTTATCTCTGGTCCGCCCATAATTTTTTCTTTATCTCTGGTTCATCCATAATCTTATCTTTATCTCTGGTCCGCCCAAAATCTTTCATGTATCTCTCGTCCGTCCAGAATCTTTCCTTTATCTATGGTCCACCTAGAATCTTTTCTTTATCTCTGGTTCATCCAGAATCTTTCCTTTATCTCTGGTCGGTTCAAAATCTTTTCTGTATCTCTGGTCCACCCAGAATCATTCTTGCATATTTGGTCCGTCCAAAATCTTTTCTTTATCTCTGGTCCGTCCAAAATCTTTTCCTTATCCTAGGTCTGCCCATAATCTTTTCTTTATCTCTTGTCCATGCATAATCTTTTCCTTATCGCTGGTTCGTCCAGAATCTTTTCCTTATCTCTTCTCTATTCATAATCTTTTCCTTATTGCTGGTGAGTCCATAATATTTTCCTTATCTCTGGTTCGTCTAGAATCTTTTCCTTATCTCTGGTCTGTTCAGAATCTTTTTCTTATCTCTGATTCGTCAAGAATCTTTCCCTTATCTCTGGTTCATCCAGAACCTTTTCAATTTTCTCTGGTTCATCCGAAATCCTTTCAATTTTTCTATGGTCCGTCCAAAATCTTTTTCAATTCTCTCTGGTTCGTCCAGAATCCTTTTGTGCTCTATGGTCTGTCCAGACTCCCTTTAGTATCTCTGGTCCGTCCAAAATCCTTTCATTTTTCTCTGGTTTGCCCAGAATCTTTTCAACTATCTCTGGTCCGTCCAAAATTTCCTCAATGTTCTCTGGTTCGCCCAGAATCCTTTCGTTCTCTATGGTCCGTCTAGACTCTCTTTAGTACCTTTGGCCTGTCCATAATCTTATCATTATTTTACGACTGATTAATCTCCCCAGCAGAATGTTCAGTCAATCCCCAACCGAGGACCTCACTCAAGGGTTTCTCAGCCATTCCATATCCCCGATAATCAAATTCCTATCATTACACTTACCTTCATTTCAATATATCCATTCTCAACGAATATTCTTGTATTTAATCCTGTTATACCTTGAATGCATGAAAAGTTATCACAATTCCTATATTCAGGTCCAAAATGATTAAATAGGGGCAGCTGTCATACCCCAAAATTTTCCCTAACCTTTTCATTTTTTATCTGACTTTTGGTTTAAGATTCATTTGCATACATTTGTGCCAATGACATGTAACCATTCATTCACATTTTCAAAATAATCATCAAGGATTGTGAGATCTTGGCAAGCACCATTTTTTTATTTTTCCTCTTTAGTTCCATGAACTACGGAGCTCTGAGTTCCTCATTGCACTATGAGGATACGTAGGCACAAGAATATGAGATCTTGGCGAGCTCCCTTCTTTCACAACCTTCTTTTAACCTTCCTTCATTTTCACACTTAGTTATCCGAACTACGGAGCTCTGATTTCCTCATTGCACTATGAGGATACGTAGGCACGAGGGCCTCAATCTTCCGCGAGCACCCTAATTATAAGCCTTTTCTCTTTCGCAAGTAACTCTTAGATTGTAACACCTATTCAAGAAAAGAACAATCAAAATGGTTCCCGTCGAGTACGAAAGATGTGAGGGATGCTAATACCTTCCCCTCGCATAACTGAATCCCTTACCCGTTTCTCTTTCCATGGGTTTTATTGATATTTACCCATTCCTTTTAGAATAAATAAAGTTCGGTGACGACTCTACTGTATCATCGAGCTTGCGATGCGCTCAGGTATTTTCGCGCAGTGCCACATATATGCAAAAATGTGTTTAGTCCGTATCGGAAATGCACAGAAATGAATGAAACGTGTCCTAATCCGTATCAGATACGCATAAATGCGTTTAGTATGTATGAATACGCAGTTATGCGATTAATCTTTCTTTAGTATCATGTACAAAGATAGTCAAGAAATAATGCAATAGAAGAACGATAACAAACGAATATTTTTATTCATACTTGAGTTAATTAGTTACACTGAGATGGTATTGAAAACAAATTATTAACTATAACTAGTAACAAACTCGTGCCTACGCACGGGGTACGTTTTTGGGTGGGATATGATTTTGGACGCGTATTTGTTTGCAAACTGTTATAAAAATTGGAAGTTGAAAAAGGACAAAAACTTAAGAATAATAGTAAATTTAAGTTTAAATAGTAGTAGATGTAGAAGATGAAAGTTAAACACCAATATCAAGAATAATATGATTAAAAATAAAAACAACAAAATTTTGTGTTAGATAAATTATTATTTTAGTTTTTTTACAAATAAGACATTATTTTAGAAGAAAGAATGTAATTTTTAAGTATTTGCTCAATCTTTTTTAATAAGTTCCCTTAATGTTTTTCACATTTTTGAAAAATATGGTTGATAACTTTCTATTATTCAATTTTTGGATCAGTAGTAAAATTGTTCTCATTTATAACAATAGTATTTTTTTCCTTATATAAAAATATTTTAATCAAAAATGTATTTTTTTCATTTATAAATATATTTTTTATATTATTTATAAAAATATTTGAATCAATAGTAAAGTTGTTCCCGTATATAATAATATTTGAATCAAAATATTTTTTTTGTTTTGACAATATTTATAAAAATATTTGAATCAATAGTAAAATTGTTCTCGTTTATAATAATAATATTTCCCCTTATATAAATATATTTTAATTAACAATGTATTTTTTCCCGTTTATAAATAATAATTTTATTTTGACACTATTTATAAAAATATTTGAATCAATATTAAAGTCGTTCTTGTTTATAACAATATTATTTTCCCCCTTATATTAAAATATTTTAATCAACAATGTAAATTTATAAAAAAATTTGAATCAATAGTAAAGTTGTTCCCGTAAAAATGCGTTAAGTCTGTATCAAATACATAATCATGTATGGAATGCGTTTAACATAAATAATCTTATAAACAAAAACATTTTATTTTTTATTTAAAAAAAAAGAAAAATGATCGATTACTTAAAAACAGAATTAAATAAAAAAACTCATTAAAAAAGTTTATTACTAATAAAACAGTTATCGATTTGGTAATTTAGTAATTAACTCTATAAGATTATTTATGTAAAAAAAATTTCTATAAAGTTGTTTTAGTAAAAATAATTGAAAATAATTTAGTTTGTGTTGTATTAAAAAAAACCAATAAAAGTCTGTTCTTTTGTTTATAAATGTTAGTGTTAATTATTACTATGTGTTCTTGGTTGTAATCTTCATTCCAGAACATCAAATTTCATCAAATCTTTAAATTGCACCTTGTGATCCATCTAAAACAGTTTTTATATCTAATTAAGTGTTGTGTGTACTGACTGCATGGTCTTTTAAAAGGTTGCAACTTGCAAAGTCAAACCACTATTATAGGACTGAGATTTTAATTGAAATAATACTGGCATTGATCTCAGCTAGAATTTCAAAACCCACGTCCATCAATAATCTTGACATCAACATAGAACTTCCTTGTTAAAGCAAATACAGTAAATCCTATAATAGTTTTACAGATTGACAACATCATTAGCATTAATACATTTCTCCATTTCATTGTCATGAGGATCTAAATGGTCATAACTCAGTTGGTACCAACTAATAATCCCTGACAAAAATGACAATATCCAATAAGAATTAAGAGCACAACGAAACATCATATAGGTTAACAGCTTAATGACGATTCTTCCTCCATAACAGATAAAAACAATGCCTTCTTTTTTTTCTTCTATAATTTATGTGTGATGGAAACACAGTAGTAGTAGTAATAAACAAATCAAGTTATCAAAAGGATGTCTAAAAGAGCCCACATACATATCATACTACACCTTCTTTTCCTCTACTAACCTTCCACTTCACCTTATTTCTATGCTTGTTGAAACTATCCCACCCTGATTGAGATTCTTCTGGTTTAATTCCTATCCATCCATCCACAACAATAATAACTTTTTCCCTTTGGAGAACTCAGTTTAGTACAAAATGGTACCTTGAGTCAACATAGCTTTCAACATCCCAATGAAAAGTACCAAAGTTAACAGCTTCTAAGATAACCAACCTTGCAACACTGATTAGAAATTAATGAAAAAGATATTTAAGTTGCATACGAAAAATATGAAAATCGCTACATAGAGAACAAAATGAAACAACATCAAATCTGCATATGCAGCTCTAACTATTTGAATAAAATTAAATATTGTGGGAATGCCACCTATGTTATAATGCACGGTTAGCAAAACAAGAATGGGTTCCTTTGTAACATCCACGTCAGAAAAAATGGCAGTTTCAGAGATACCGTGAAGTCTCTTTTTGATCACATCTAGGGATAGATGATTCAAGTGTAGATAGATGTGATCTTTCAGGGGTCTTGCAAATAATTTCCACTTAATAACAATTTATATATATATATATATATATATATATATATATATATATATATATATATATATATATATATATATATATATATATATATATATATATATAAAATAAAGAACAAGAAAACAATATTTTTTTATTTTTTTATTTCCACAATGTACAAAATATAGATTAAGTACTGGTCTTTTCAAGATTAGAAAATACATTCACTTATAGGAAATTCCAAAATCTCTTGAAAAGAAAACCTGACATACAAGTTACGTAGCTTAAACAACAGTTGTCTGGATTTGGAATTCATCACAAGTATAATGTGTCAGGAATGCATGCATTTAAGCATCCACTAAGATGTAAGGAAGTAAAGTTAAGTCCATAGACATAACATAAGTCATTACATATTGAGAGGAAACAACCTAAGACTTAAACATGACTAAGGGCACTTAAGCACTACAATTAATAATTAAGAAGATAACATTCTTGCCAAGTAACCAAAAATTGAAAACAAAAATGGATAGAAAACAAACCCAAGCAACCATTAGACAGAATGACACTGATGCTAATTGATAAAGTTCATTGGTCTGCACAAGAAAAAGACGGTTATGAAGTAACACAGAAACAAACATCCAATAATAGATCAAAGGTCTATGTTCACCTGAGATGACAAGCTTAAGGAGCTAGGATACGCAAGTACAAGATAATATTGACAAAACAACCAAAAATGCAATTAAGGTCAACAACCTGAAACAATTTCAAATTAAACAATCAGAAGCATCAGGTTACAATTACACAACTTTTTACTAAACTGAACTTTTTACAAAACTCAGCCAGACATACTAAACTGAATTGTTACAATTACACAACTTTTTTACTAATCTTTGAAGCGTCAGGTTAACAAAACTACAGAACATAATTAGTTTTTATAAACATTTGAACAAATAATCATGGTATAACTTCATCTGAATGGGTTGTTCAACTAATTACTATCATTTAAGTAGGATTCCCAACCAAGTGTTTCTAACTTCTCTCCTTTTGCCAATACGTTTTCTTTTTGGTCCTCTTGATATTGGATCATCCTGCATAGTAATATAAATGTTACATCAACGTAAGCGGAAAGTGTAAAATAGTTTTTCCATTTTTCCTTTACGGTGAATTTTTTGTTTCAATATACAAATAAATATAAGGTGAGAAAGCTATATAGTTCTGTTGAAATATTAGATTAGATTTGATTAGATTTAATATTTAAATATAATCCAAGTTGTGTTAGCCCAAGCCCAATTAGGGTTGTATATAAATAGTCCTAGTTTGTATCATTATTTACACAATTCAATAATACAAATCCTTATTTTCTTATTCTCTCTCTATTCTCTCCTCACTAAAAGTGCCTCACGCACTAACAAATTGGTATCCAGAGCTTCCGGTTATTGTTCTTGATCGATTTTTCAAGAACTTCACGTCAGAGAACGTGTTTCCAGGGCAAGTGAATCAACCGCTGCGAAGATTACTGGTGATAAGAGCATTCTGAATTCCCTTCCAATGCTTGACGGCAAGAATTGGATCCGATAGAAAAAACAGATGCAATTCTTATTTGGCTTCCATGATACCCTAGAAGTGGTTACCGATGGTGTTCCTGTGTTGGCTGAAAATGCAACCGAAGAACAGAAAAAATCCCACAACTAAGTCAAGAAGAATGATTGCAAGGCTGCTTATTGCATTCAGACGGCGATCGATGCTGCTAACTTCGACAGAATCTCTCATGCTGAAACGGCGAAGGAGGCATGGGATATTCTGGTGAAGTATTATGAAGGAGGTGAGAAAGTCAAGGTTGTCAAGTTACAAACCTTGCGTCAACAATATGAGTTGTTGTTGATGGGAGAAGACGAAAAAGTTGTAGAATATGTGTTGAAGGTTCAGAAACTCGTCCATCTCATGAAGGGTTGTGGCGAAACCATAATTGATAAGATGATAGTTGAGAAGGTAATGAGAATGTTGACCTCTCACTTTGATCACGTTATCGTAGCTATTCAAGAATCCAACAATCTTGAAACCCTAAAAGTGGAAGATTTGGTTGGTTCGTTGGAGGCACATGAGATGAGGATTGTCAAAAGAAAGGGAGTTTAGGATTCGATATAAGCACTGCAGGCTCAGTCATGGAAAAAGAATGGTGGTTCCAACAAATTCAAAGGCAAAGTCGATAAGACTCAAGGAAAGAAGTCTTGGTCGAACCCTCACAAGAATCAGGTCGAAGATAGAGCTTCTGAATCCTCGAAAAGAGAAGGAGGAAACTATCGAAAGGACAAAGAAGATAAGAAAGCATTTGGCCAAACATTGTTGGTACAGGAAAAGAAATGGATCGAAAAAAGGCAAGGACGAAGGAGTGAACCTTGCACGCCAAGATTCAAATGATTCTGAAGGTGGTATGGTGGTTATGGCTGTAGTGAAAGATAACCATGTCGAATCCAAGATCTGGTTCCTCGACTTAGGCTGCTCAAATCACAAGACTGGTCGAAAGGAGTGGTTGAAAGATTTTGACGAGTCAAAGAAGAGCAAGGTAAAACTTACTGATAACAGTTCATTGCAAGCAGAAGGTACTGGCAACATAGTTTTTTAACTGAGTAATGGAGCGAAAGCTATGATCAGAGACGTGTTCTATGTACCTGGAATGAAGTGCAACCTGTTAAGTGTTGGACAACTGGCCGAAAAAGGCTTCTCAGTTGTCATGAAGGATGGAGTTTTAAAATTGTACGACACCCAGAACAATTTAGTCTTGAAATCTCCGTTGTCGAAGAACAGGACGTTTAAGACGATGATCATTTCTACTGAAGTACAATGTCTAAAAACTGTTGTCGACCACAAGGATAGTTGGTTGTGGCATTTAAGGTTTGGACATTTAAACTTTCGATCACTCAATCAACTGATTACTCAAGATATGGTATCTGGTATTCCAAGTCTTGATATGCCTGACAAACTCTGTGAAGGTTGTTTAGTCGGAAAGCAATCCAGAAATTCTTTCATTTCAACTATGCAAATGAGATCATCCTGCATACTCGAAGTTGTACATTCAGATGTATGTGGTCCGTTCGAAGAACATACCATTGGTGAAAACAAATATTTTGTTTCGTTTGTCGATGAGTTTAGTAGAAAGATGTGGATCTATGTGATCAAGAGAAAGGATGAAGTATTCGAAATCTTTAAGAGATTCAAGATGCTTGTCGAAAACCAGAGCGAGAAGAGGATCAAAGTTCTACGAACCGATGGAGGACGCGAATACACTTCGAAGATGTTTGAAAATTTTTGTGCAGAACATGGTGTTGATCATGAGGTAACTGCTCCTTATACTCCTCAACATAATGGAATTGCTGAAAGAAGAAATAGAACCATATTGGATATGGCGAGATGTATGCTCAAGTAGAAGAATTTGCCAAAATCTTTATGGGGTGAAGCTGTTTCGGCTGCAGTTTATATCCTGTACAGGTGCCCTACTAAGCAATTGAAGAACAAGGTTCCTGAAGAAGTATAAAGTGGAAAACGGCCATCAGTGAGTCATCTGAAGGTGTTTGGCTCTATGTGTTACAAGCATGTTCTTGATGCAAGAAGAAGGAAGCTTGATGACAAGAGTGAACCTATGATTCTGGTATGATATCATAAGACTGGTGCATACAGGCTATTTAATCCAATTAATGAGAAGATTGTGTTGAGTCGAGATATTGTGATTGATGAAAATTTTGCCTGGGATTGGAATTATAGTAATTCAATTAACAAGCCATTGATGAGCTCTGATTTCGACGAAGAAACTGATGAAGTCGAATTTGAAGGAATTGCTGAGAATCCAGTCGAAGTAGAAGCAGTTACTGACATTCCTGACACAGAGGTTGTGGCTGAAACAAGCCAAAGACCTCGGCGAAAATAGAGTTCCTCCAACAATAATTCATGATTATGAAGTGACTGGTGATGATGAAGTCACACCAGATAAAGAATTAGTTCATTTTGCTTTACTTGCAGGTGTTGAACCAATCAACCATAACGAAGCTTTAAAAACTCAACAGTGGAAGTTAGCTATGGTCGAAGAGTTACACGCAATCGAAATGAACAACACATGGGAGTTAGTCGAATTTCCAGCATATACAAAAGCTATCGAAGTAAAGTGGGTGTTCAAGTTGAAACACAATGCTGATGGGTCGATAGCAAGACATAAAGCAAGATTAGTAGCTCGAGGGTTTCTTTAAAGAGAAGGACTTGACTACTCTGAAGTATTTACTCCAGTAGCAAGACTGGAGACTGTTCGACTAGTGGTAGCATTGACGTGTAACCAAGGTTGGTCGACATTTCACTTAGATGTGAAGTCAGCATTTCTGAATGGTCCGTTAGACGAAGAGGTCTATGTCACACAACCTCCTGGGTTTGTGATTCAGAAGGAAGCGAGTAAAGTATATAAGTTGCACAAAGCGCTCTATGGCCTCAAGCAGGCACCTAGGGCATGGAACAAGAAGATAGACTCATACTTAGTCAAGTTGGGATTTGTCAAATGCAAGTCTGAGTATGGTGTCTATGTTCAGGTTGTAGCATAAAATATAACAATCATCTGCTTATATATCGATGACTTGTTGGTAACAGGAAATAGCTTGGAGAACTTATCGAAGTTCAAAGAGCTGATGATGAAGGAATTTGAAATGTAGGATCTGGGAAATTTGTCTTATTTCCTAGGCATGGAATTTCAAATGTTGAAGCAAGGTATGGTGCTACATCAAAGGAAGTATGTCAAAGAGATACTCAAGAGATTCAGAATGGATGATTCGAATTCTGCATCCTCACCTGTCGAACGAAACTTGAAGTTGGAGAAGCATGGAGAGGAAGACAAAGTTGATGTAACTTTGTTCAAACAAATAGTTGGATCTCTGAGATATGTGTGCAACAGTCGACCTGATATAGGTTTCGCAGTCGGATTAGTGAGCAGATTTATGGGTGAACCAAGAGTGTCACACATGAAAGCTGCAAGAAGAATTCTGAGATACTTAAAAGGAACAATAGATTTTGGAATTCTATTTCAACGAGATTCTGAAGACAAATGAGCAATAGTTAATTTCTTTTCAGATGCTAATTGGTGTGGAGATAAGGAAGATCGAAGAAGTACAACTGGCTATTTCTTTCAAGTATTTGGTGCCCCAATCTCATGGTGTTCGAAGAAGCAACCTGTGGTGGCATTGTCATCGTGTGAAGCAGAATATATAGCAGGATCCTATGTTGCATGTCAAGCAATTTGGATCAGATCAATACTTGAAGAACTGGAGGTCGAAGTGAAGAAACCTCTTGTGTTGCAAATCGACAACTTGGATTATGGGGGTGTGTTGAAATATTAGATTAGATTTGATTATATTTAATATTTAAATATAATCCAAGTTGTGTTAGCCCAAACCCAATTATGGTTGTATATAAATAGTCCTATTTTGTATCATTATTTACATAATTCAATAATACAAATCCTTATTTCCTTATTCTCTCTCTATTCTCTCCTCACTAAAAGTGTCTCACGCACTAACAAGTTCCACATACTTTCAACCTTATTTTGTGTAAATTCTCAACTACAATAAATATAAGGGAGGGCGATATCATCACCTCTGAAGAATTCAATAATATATTTATACTAAATGCATAATAACAATAGAAACAAAAGGATCTTATATAAATAAAATGGAATTGAATTCTACTGATGACACTGTGAACAATCAAAATGAGCCGTATATTCTAGAGTGGAAACAAAAGGAACCTTAAAGAGCTGGAATTGATCAAGAAATCTAGAGTTGGAACTGTTCAAGCAATCGCTGGTGGTGGAGATGGAAGTGTCATGTGTCAGAATAACTTCAACAATGCTCTACGTTCACAATCCTACATACAAATTGAAGATGAACATGTTTTGTAAAATACAATATATTCATCCAACGCTAAGGTAGTTTATTAAGTAGCTCTCATGCAGGAACTATATCCTTGTCCAAAATATCCTTGAGATAGTAATAGGTCTTTGGATGAAGATCATATAAAACATGCCAAAACCTACTCCCTCTAGCATGTAAAGCTAGCCACCTCACATCTATTTCTATAATGATAATAACAATGCCACTACTAACTCTGCAAACATAATAGTTTGATAGGTTCAACATTGTTGTATGGATTCAAGGGTTGATCAAGTAATAAAATTGAAAAGGAATGAAGGAATCTTAATGTGTATTTATTTTAAATATTCAACGGGGAAATTAGATAAATAAATTCTACAAATTATATCCCTTTAGTATCCTAACAAATGAAAAACACAAGGCTCAGAGTGAAAGTGAAGAGAAATTCATATTACAAAGATTTATTATTTCACGGGTCTGACTTGTCAGTTCCATAACCTGTAACGCCCCGATTTATTTAATTAATTTTAGTTATTAAATTGTGTGAAATGTATGTGTTATTTGATGTTTGATATGTTAGAGGAACCCTTTGGTGTTGGGTAGTGTCCTTAGAGAGTAGAATTTAAGGTGTTAGGGGTGTGAGTAAAAGTGTAGAGACATGGGGGTGGTGGGAGAATTATATTGTTATTATTATTTAAATTGGGATCATATAAATAAGATAATAGTAATAGTAATAATTAAATAATTATTTTGATTATTATTATTATAGTTTTACATTTAATAAATATTTGGTGGAGATAATATTTATTTTATTAGGGAGAATAAGGTGTTAATGAGAAAAGATTAATAAAATAAGAATTAAAAGGGGAATAAAGAGTTGAAACTATCGTAAAATTGAGGAAGAAACTGAGAGAAAGAGAAGATAAAACTAGGGCTTGAGGAAGAGGAAGAGAACCCCTATTATTGAAGTGTTTTTGCAAGAAATGTAAGGTAAGGGTGGGATATCCTCTTGTATAATGGGATTGTATGTTGTATGTGGGTGGGTAATTTTTCACTATATGTTGATGTTTACTTTTTCGGTGTTTGGATGAATACGATGCACGATGATGTTGATTTGTATGTGTTTGATGAATTGGGTGGTTTGTGAATGTTTAAATTTTTGTATGTTGTTAAGAATTATAGTGCTAAACTAGAATAAATGAATTGGTATGAAAATTGCAGTTTTTGGGAGGTTTGGAACTTATTTTCGTACAACAGGATTGCAGGAAAATCATTTTTTTAGGGTGTAACCGGTTACCACTTTTGGTGTAACCGGTTACACTGTCAAGAAAAATAGCGTAAAAACTGGATTTTTGGAGGGTGTAACCGGTTACACTGGGAGGAAAAATAAAAAACTTTGAAAATTTATAACTTGAGTTCCAAGTGTCTGATTGAGGTGTCGTTCGAAGCGTTAGGAAGCTAACGCAATGAACTTTATTTTAAAAAATAGTTCCAGTACCTGGAATTGATTTAAATGTTATGTGATGGTGTTGGATGATGCGTGGTTTGTGTGTTGTAGTGTGTAACATGCATGAATATGATGTTGTTGCTTGCTATATTAATATATTGATGTTGCTGAATGTTTATAGCATGTGTATGGTGCATGGTGGCCAGTATTAGCGTAGTGCATTGATTAAGGTAAAGCTCATTGTACATGGTGTTGTTGTTGCATGTCTTGTATGAATCATGCATCATGGTGTTTGGACGGTGGTCCATTTTTGGTGAGCCTCAATCCTATGGTGGGGATTGGGTGCGATTAGCCAGTTCTAGGTGGGGATCGGTGAAGCGTTATTTAGGGTTATGGTAACGATTTCTGGTGTGCTCTAATCCTATTGCGGGGATCAGGAGCGAGTGAACCTGAGAGTCCACATTTGGTACCACATGAATTGAGTCATGAGTTGAGTCTTTTTGCATTGGTATACATGTTGTATTTTTATATGTGGATTGTATGGAGTGTGAACTGTGGATTATGTGACTATGTATGTGATATTGGCGTGCTTACATATTATTATACAGTTTCTTATATGATTATGATTTCTCACCCCTTCTGTTTGAATATTGCCTTTACATGGGCATCGTGCAGATAATCCGCAGTAGAGGCTTGGATGTTAGTGGAAGAGAGTACTCTTCGTTGTTCTTTTGTTGAGTCAGTGTCTGCTCTGGTATGTAATACTAGGGGGTGGAACGCTTATTTGTTTTATTTGTGTTTGGTGGAGATTTTATGTTGATCTCTTATGTTTGACAATTTAGTATAATAACATTATTCTATGGTTATGATTAATTAAATTATTCAGTTGTTGATGCTTTTTCACTGCTAAATAAATATTGAAGTTCAGACTATATTTATTATTATTATTACTGTGAGATTTTATATGTGTTACATGTCCTATAGTATGAGCAGGTATATGTTGAAAAGTAGCATCCTAATTGTATGATTGTTTTAAATTACTCTGGTTTAATTTTAAATTACGCGGGAAAAATTAGGGTGTTACATAATCGAAATATAACATATAAATAAAAGTGTTAAACTTTTCAATGGTTAAGGCCTGCACTATACAAATCCTCATGTATAGAACCACAATGTTATGAAAAACAAAATAAAATTAATTAGGTGGTTTGAAACAGGTGTACCAAAAAGACTCAGATACTTAATGAAGAAACATGTACCTTCCCTCTCCTCCCAAAGAGGATTATGTTGAGCAACTTGAGACTATCATCATTCAACCTTCCTTCATTTTCTCCCTTAGTTCTTCGAACTACAGATCTCTAATTTCCTCATTGCACTATGAGGATACGTAGGCACGGGGGCCTCAATCCTCTGCGAGCACCCTAATTATAAGCCTTTTTCTCTTTCACAAGTAACCTTTAGATAGTAACACCCACTCAAGAAAAGAATAATTAAAATGGTTCCTGTCGAGTACGACTGATGTGAGGGATGCTAATACCTTCCCCTCGCATAACCGACTCCCTTACCTATTTCTCTTTCCCATGTATCGATATTTTCCCTTTCCTTTTGGAATAAATAAAGCTCAGTGGCGACTCTATTGTATCACCGAGCGTGCGATGCGCTCGGGTATTTTTCGTGTAGTGACACATATATGCAAAAATGTGTTTATTCCGTATCGGAAATGCACATAAATGGATGAAATGAGTCTTAATCCGTATCAGATACACATCAATGCATTTAGTCAGTATCGAATATGCAGTCATGCGATTAATCTTTCTTTAGTATCTTGTACAAAGATACTCAGGAAATAATGAAATAGAAGAATGATAACAAACAAATATTTTTATTCATACTTGAGTTAATTAGTTACACTGAGATGGTATTAAAAAAAATTATTAACTATAATATCACTTTAACTTGGCAATGTTTTATGTCCTCAGAATCTTCTCGCCTTCGATGGATTCTAGAAAATATGTCCCTCTCCCGGTGTTATCTTGAACATGGTAGGGGCCTTCCCAATTAGCCACTAACTTTCCATCTCGAGCATTTTTTTCTTCTGATATTTGCTCTTCGAAGTACTAAACCTCTAGTGTAAAATTCTTAGGGACAAACGCAACTATTGTATCCTAAAGCAGCACTTTGCTTGACAATGGCACTTGTAAAGGCAGCTACCATCTTTTTTTTTCAAAAGGTCAATATCTTCTCTAATAGCTTTGTCGTTGCTTTCCACCGACAATAGATTAGCTGTCCTCCAACTCAACTCTTTGATTTCTACTCGAGTGACATATTTTATACAATACGTTCGATGAAATAAGGTTTCTCTTATGGTCGACTGGGGCATGATACGCTAGGCTCACAAGACATATGGTAATTCTTCGGCCCAATTTCCCTTGGCTTTCTCTGATCTTTGCTTTAAATTGTTGGGTGAGAATATGTACACAAACAGGTCTAAAGGGGGTAGGGGTTGAATAGACCTTTCCCTAAGTAGAAATTTTCAAAAACATTATAGGTCTCATAAAATGAAATAACATATTTTAAAATATGAGGAAGCAAATCACAACACTAAAAGAGCTTGGAAGCATCTCAATGAATTGATCCAACAAAAAGCATTAAAAGATGTCACTAAAGACATGATTCTATCTAATTCAAGTCAATTACAAGATAACTAAAGCCGCTTTAAACAAAGCAATTTAAAAACACTTTACTTAGAAATTCATTCAATACATAATTGGATTTATGATGATTCAATAGGTTTAATGCATCCAAACCTAAGATTACACATTAATTTGCTATAAGCAAGATCTAACTTAAGTAACATATAAACAATGAAATATTGAAACAAACAATGAAATAACTATAGAAATGAATGCAGAAAATTAAAGGAGGTAAGGGAATATAGAAGGGATACACAGAGATATATAGTGGTTCAACATTCGTCCTTGCTTTGCCTACTCCACTATTCAATGTTGTTAAAAACCATCAAGAAATAATCATGATCTTCCACTATTGGATAAGTCTGATACAACCATGTTGATTACAATGAAAATATCACACGATAATTTCCTTTGTTGATGCAAACAAAGACAAAATCTTCAAAGATCTTCAAAGATAAAATCTTTAAATATCTCGATCCAATAAAATTGATATCCACAATAACGTGCTCTAAGTATTCGTATGTGGCAATCCACCTTAATCCCACTGATTTCTTCTCTAAGCGACTGCTATTAGCTAAGAGTTAATTTAAAAAATCCCAACTTTGTCTATGATCAGTGTTTACACAACCTTTCCAAAGTTGAACTACTTCCAACTCCGTCTTACAAATAGTTTGTACTCGATACCGCCAAAGTCTTCAAGGGATTATAGTGAAACACTCCTCTTGATTGATAGCTACACATCCAAACTGAATTCAAGAAATAATCTTTGCACCTGTTACAAATAGAAAACTTCACACAAAAATATTAGATACCCTAATGTACCACTTGTCTCCCTCAAACACTCAATCTTTATAGATGAAGGTCCACATCAATGGATAATAATTAAGGTTGAAGATGACAAATATTTCCAAAAGAATCTCTCTCTCTCTCTCTATCTCTATCTCTCTCTCTCTTTTTCTCTCTCTCTCTCTCATACACACACACATACACACACACTAATTCACAAGATATTAGATGTAGGTGAATGAAGAACACACACAAAGGTTCTCTCAAGTTTATGGATAAAATGGGTCTTGGATCTTTATGGTTATCATGAGATTGATCAAACTTGAATCATTATAAGATTGATCATATATATTTCTTTGGTTTGTCTCAAAACAAAAAATTACATACATAGGACGTAACCAAAAAAAATAGAGATGCAATCTAACATGGTTTAACACTCAAGAAGTTTTTCTTCAAACTAGAGAAAGAAAACAAGTGCTAATAAATAGACACACTAGAGAAGAAAAGACAAATTGACATTTTTGTGTTAGGGTTTCACTTGAGCTTTCATCATGAAAAAGAACCACAATCAAAGTTACTTCTTCATGACTCATGTCTCATTGTATCTT
The DNA here is from genome assembly GCA_022829125.1 of Lathyrus tuberosus. Lineage (NCBI taxonomy): Eukaryota > Viridiplantae > Streptophyta > Magnoliopsida > Fabales > Fabaceae > Lathyrus > Lathyrus tuberosus. The sequence goes on along the minus strand of JALAZF010000296.1, from coordinate 7,218,819 downwards.
TTTTGGATCAAAGAAACAACTATTATCTAAGGTTTATACCCCTAATTTTTACCCCTAAGATCCCATCTTCTTTTTGCACTTTTGCATACAAACAAGATGACAAACTTGGTTGTCTCCTAACCCCCTTATCTTTGGGTTTGCTTTTGGATATCATCAAGCATCTCTTTGTGTATCTTTTTCCTTTATGTTTATATGTTTTATATTTCACTAACCACTAATTAAAATTCCAAAAATATGTCTTGTATCCTTTTGTTTCTTTGCAATGTAGGGTGATATGTCAAGAACACCAAGCATGATTCATCAACGATATATCAAGAACACCAAGCATGATTCATCAGTTGGGGTTTTGCTCCCGCAAGGTTAAAGTATGGTCAACCATTGTTTCCTAAAAGGCTATATCATCAAATCATGGCTTCTAATATAAAATTACAAGGTTTCAAGTATCGTTCAATCTCATTTTGATCAAAGATATCTCAAGGTTTAGTAGCTTGTCTCTCAAAAAAATTCAAAGGTTCATATGTTTATTTCCATGCCTTCATCAACAAGTTACCTCAAGCTTTGGTCAATTTAATCAAAGGAAATTCAAGGACACATTATTTTGAGTTCATATGATTATCCATGTGCTTTGAAATGCAAGGAAAATCTAAGTTTACAAATTGATTCAAGGAAGTTTGACCTAAAAAGTTAACATTTCAAGTCAAAGTTCCAAAGATCACAACTCCTTCAATTCTCAATATTTTTGAATGCTTCTTTTTGCATATGACTCTTCTCAAAATGCTCTTCAACTTCTATTTACATGACAAGATCCAATTATGCATGGAGGATCATCAAAAGTTTGGAGACATTGTAGTTCATTTGTGGACTTAGTGAAATTTTGACCTATTTTCAAGTGACTTTTTCTCAACCTTCAAGGATCACAACTTCTTCAATTTTCAACATATGGAGCTCATTATTTTTGCTCAATGTTCTTTGTGATACACTCTACAAGATTTCTTCAAAGGTCGAGGTCAAATTGTGCTTGGAAGGCCATGTAATTCATTGATACAATATAGGTCATTTTCAGCCACTTGGACTTAGAATTTTTCAAGTTTGGTTTGTCAGATTTTTGTGCCAAATTCAATATGCCATAACTTTTTTCTCGAGCATCCAAATGAAACCTTTCTTGGCACATTGTGATGTTTGCCATGATGTTAACAAATTGCAAAAAGAATGGAATGAAAACAACCTCTTCTATATGATGCTCCTTTGATGCAAACATGGTGACTTGGAACTGAAGAGTTGCACAATGATCAGATTTTTACCTCAACTAATCTTTAATTACAAGCCAAATTATCACGTGTTTTCCATCTAAACGTGATTAACAGAGTTGCCTAAAGTTAAATGACTCACAAAACGCATGGTTTGGCTGAGTTTTGACGCATTTTCAAGTCACACTTTTACCATGATGAGGGTGCACACAATTACACTAAATTTTTACTCAATTCATGCCTCTCAGCATTCCATTATATTCAACTATAAATAGAGAGCCTTGCTACCTTCATTTGTAAGCTTTTGAGAGCCAAAAAACCCTGCCCCACCTTCAAATTTTCTGCAAAAAGTGAGCTATCGTGTTTTGATTTCCAACCACTCTCAACTCCATTTCTTGACTCAGTTATCTCAATTGTGTTCCTCTGAAGCTTCTGCAATAAGAATCAAGCTCTAAGAGTCCCTGAATTACTCCAACCAAATCCAGTTTAAGAGCTCCTCAAATCGTTTTTGGACAAGGTAGTTTGAGGCTCCATTTTCAATCAAACAAGTTACCACAATGTAGTCATTTACTTGCTGATTGTTTCTCCTAACCTAGCTAGTGTTGATTGTTCATGTTCATCATTTAATTTTTTTTTCGTGTTTTTCAGTTTACTGTGTTTTCTCTAAAATTCTCTCTACTCAAATTTAATAAATGAAAATGGAGAGTGAGGTTGAGTTCGCCTTGATGAGACGATTGCAATGATGGTGGTTTCATGCCTTAATGTTACCATTTAGAAATCTTCGGTGACCGGTTCACCGGAGAAGACGACCGGAGAGGTTGGAACGATGATCCAAGTCAGATACATGCTAGCAATTTGTTTTATTTTCATTGGTCCAATTTGAATGCGTTTCTGTGTGTTTTCCTCAGTAATTTCATCACACACCTTCATCTTAGGAGCGTGGGATCTGCCACGTCAATTAATGAAGTCAGATCCTACGCTCCTCCTTTTTTCTCTTTTATTTTATTTTCTGTTTTTATTTTTAAATTGCTTTTTCTTTAAAAATTCAAAGTAATTTCATTTTTAATCCAAAAAATACCAAAATAATTTCTAAAATTTTCTTTTATTTTCCTCTTTTTGATTTTATATTTTTCATATTTTATTTTTATCATTTTCAAATTTTCATGATTTTTCTCATTTTTGAAGCATTTTTATTTGTTTAAAAATATTTTTATGCATCCAAAAATTCTCAAAAATTTTATATAGCTTTCTTGACATCTTTCTGACTTGTGTGAATTTTATTAATCATTTCTAATTTGATTTGATGCATCATTTGCATTTTCATATTTATTCTCATTTTAAAATTAATTTTAAAAATCATTTTAGTGCATTTTAATTCATATTATTGCATTCTATTCTTGCATGACCTTTGTTGACTTGTGTTGGCCTTGGATCTTAGTTGATTTGGTCATAGGTGTCGCAACACGAAAAATAACTGGCGAAAAACACAGAGTCGCCACGGAACGTTATTTATCGCGACGGGGGAAAGGAACGATCGAAGAAACCTCAAAAGGGAAAGAACATGGTCATCACAACCAAATTCCAGGTTCGGGAGTCGATTACACGAGAGGAAGGTGTTAGTACCCCTCGCGTCTGTTGTACTCAACGGGATCCACCTTGTTGTTCTAATCAAAGGGTGTGTTTATCTAAAGCCTACTTTCTAACAAAAACAAAAAGGAAAAAAACAAAAGGAGACTCGATAGGACTTCACCGTCCTATGCCTGCGCATTCCCTCGTGCAATGGGAAAGTCAGAGTCAACGTAGTTCGGAGGACTACGAATGAAAGGGGGAAAGGTTGTTCGCCAAGACTTCGTCATCTTGTGCCTACGTATCCTCATTTGGACGAGAATGAAAAAATTAGAGCATTCGTAGTTTGTGGTCTAGGAGAACGGAGGGACGGTTGATTAATGTCTTTTATGAACGATACTAAATTTGCATTCTAGCAGTTAGGGTCGATGCTTGTTTGCGGTAGAACGGAAGTAGCATGCCCTTTGTGAAAAGGTTTGAACGGAATATCCCGAAGGACAAAATAATTTAAAGTTTGTTTAAGAGTTTTAAAGAAATGAATTGACTTTGTTTGAGATGCGCATCGTACTAAAGTCTTTGACATAGGATTGAATACTTCGCGCTAACGATCCAAACGTCTCGCGCGCAAAGTACCCTAAGATGAAGTTATCTTTTCCCATGTGCTTAAGGCTCGTGATGTAACACCCCAAATTTGTAAGAATATTTATTTAATTTATTTAAGTATAATATTCGTGAATTTTTGGTGAATTTTGTTGGTTTGTGTTGACGTTGGCATTTTGTGGAGTTTGGTTATTTAATTAAATAATAGTATATAATATAGTATATATTAGTATTATTATTATTAATTAAATAATAATATTATTATTAATTTAAATAATATTGGAGGAATTAAGGGTAAGATGGACTTTTAAGGAGGATTAGGGAGGGTATTATTGGGAAAGCCCATTTTAAAGGCCCCAAAGGTTAAGTGTAACCAAAAAGGAGGAATTGAGAAGATTAGGATTCATTTTGTGTTAGACCGTGAAAATGGGGAAAGAAGGCGAGAGCTCTGAGGAAAAAGGGAAAGGTGAGGATTCGAGAAGGTTTCCAAAGAACTCAAGAAAAGAAGCTTGGAATCGACAATCTAAGGTATGAGGAGTATTTCCTTTCATTGTTTTCAATATAAGGATTCGATGTATTTAAAGTTGATTTTTTAGGTTTATGTGATTTTGTGGGTTATGAGTAAATTGACGATTTAGGTGTTGTTTTTGTGGATTGATGATGAATATGAAGGGTTAGATTCAATCGGATAAAAGTACGCCTTCGAGGCTAATTTTTCTGTTGATGTTGTTTTGACCTTGAAGGGAAAAGGATTTATGGAGGTTTATGAGAATCTTGAGAGTTTGTGAGGGTTTAGGTGATTTTGAGTTAGGATAGTGAAATTATTCGACCTAATAGTCGTAGGTTTTGTGCCTTTGATTTCCATGATGCCTTAGGAAGGTTTTGGGGATGTTTTGGGATGAATTGAGGTTGAACCCATAAGAATTTGGTGGTCTGAAGTGCTACTGATGCGTAGCTGCGATTGCAGGAAATTGCACATTCGCAAAGCGAATGTTTCCTTCGCAAGGCGAACACTCGCCCCAGACTCGCAAAGCGAGTAGCGTAGCGAATGCGCGATAATGTGTTTGATGATGCTGGAATGATACCTGAAGTGTGACATTTGATTCGCAAAGGGAACGTCCCAGCGAGTGGGTTCGCAAAGCGAATGAAGGTGGCAAGGAGAGGCAGAATGGAAACTCTCTGGTTTTTGTATGGGATTTTGAGGTTCGATGGCAGCTCGCAAAGCGAACGCCAGAGAGAACGAGTTCGTAAAGCGAGCATTCTAGCGAACGCCTGCTGTTCGCGAATTATGTTGTGATTTCTGTGTTGTCTTGATATTTTGATGCTGTAATTATTCTGATGATTTACCATGATGTTATTGATGATTATGAGATGATGATGTCGTGATGTTTTGATGAATAATTTATGATCTGGATTACTTGAGTTTATTGATGACTATGAACCGTTTATACATGATTTTGAAGGTTAATTGACGATATGAATTACCATGATGTATATTGACGTTATGAGCTGCGTATATGTGATGTTTTGATGAATAATTGATGATGTGAATTACTATGAGTTATATTGATGATTTTATGATGATGATACGTGATGTTTGATGATGTGAATGACTATGAGAATTATTGATGATTGTAAGATGATGATGCATGACTATTTTGATGTGAATTTCTATGAGTTCTATTGATGATTATGAGATGATGATTCGTGATATTTTGATGAATGAATGACGATATGATGAGATTGTGATGAATGATGATGCACGTGATGACTTGTGTTGATGATGATGGTTATGACGTTGTGCATCATGCATTCATAGCATTTAGGACTTCGGTCCAGTGAGTTAGACTTCGGTCTATTGATGATTATAGGACTTCGGTCCAGTGAGTTAGACTTCGGTCTATTGATGATTATAGGACTTTGGTCCAGTGAGTTAGACTTCGGTCTATTGATGATTATAGAACTTTGGTCCAGTGAGTTAGACTTCAGTCTAATGATGATTATAGGACTTCGGTCCAGTGAGTCAGGCTTTAATCTGTTGTGGCTTCAATCCCATTGTGTGGATGTGAGGTATTTTGACGTGCTCCGGTACTTGTGTAGAATCGATCCTATTGATGAGGATCTTTGGAGGGTGATGGCCCAGTGTCCATCGATTTTGATGAATTGGTACCACATGCATGAGTCTTATCGTGCATTGCATATATTTGGCATTGATGTGATTTATGATGTCGTGATCTTTGATGTTTGCCTTTGTGATGACCCTGGTGATGTTGTATATGATGATGACCTCAATTTTATGCATATCCCATTTTTATATTGATTATAATGATTTGTGATTACTCACCCTGCCTGTTTGAATGTTGCCTCCACGTGAACAACGTGCAGGTGATCAGGCTTAGTTGTGGATGCCTTCGAGGACTTTTGAAGTTTATTTGCTTTTGGTCGACTTAGAGGGTCATTGCTCTGATAGTGTAACATCGGGTTGGGGGTCGTTGAGTCGAATCATGTTGAACCTATTGTTGGTTATTTTTATTTTTATTTTTGAAGATTATGGTTTTATTATAAACCCTTTTGTTTTGTGTCATGGTGGTCATGGTGGTTCCGCTGCTATAATTGATGGATTTTGAATGTTTTGATGACGAGTTGAATATTTTGAGGAAAACCCGTGTTTACGGAGTAAATGTATTATTTTGAGTTTTATTGAGAAATGTGCACCCTTCTGAGGTGATTTATACTCTGATAATTCTATATTTTTGCCATGTTTATTCTTGGGGTAGAAAAGGGTGTTACATTAGTGGTATCAGAGCAGGTCGATCCGTCCGGTCAAGTTGTCTAATGCTGTCTATTCCCTAGTGTGCGACATGTGTGTGAATACACTGTCGATGCTTGTTTTGTTTTCCATTTGCAGGTTGGGAATGAAACAAGTAGGGGAGAAGATGGTGTTTCTCCAAGATGCTTCAAGTATGGAGCGATGGCTAAGTGTGGTGTTGGATGCTACAATAGTTTGGTAAGATAGTTTGTACCACCTCATGATAGTCGGCTGTTATTGACAAATTGAGGAACTAATCACCCTTAATTTCTTATTGATAATAGACGGGATCATGTTGGATGGGATAGACGTGTCTTGCGAGCTTAAGTGGTGTGCGCAGTGAATTAATGAGAGTTAAGCCAAGTGCATACAAATTGTTTTGATGAGTCGATGCAGGATGGTGCCGAGATGTTTATGTTGAGGGCAACTTTGAGTATTAGTGAATGTGGAGAAGTTAGTGTTTTGGCCTATGGGTTGTGAAATTTCGGAAGTGTTTCCTGGTGACGTAAGTGATTTGCCTCCAGAGCGTGAGGTAGAGGTTGCGGTGGATTTGATACTAAGTATAAGTCCGGTGTCAATGGCTCATTATCGGATGTCTGCATCTGAGTTTGGAGAATTGAAGAAACAATTGGAAGAGTTGCTCTGGATGAATCTTGTTCGACCGAGTGTTTCTCTGTGGGGTGCTCCTGTGTTGTCGGTGAAGAAGAAAGATGGTACTACGAGATGGTGTGCGGATTTTAGATAGTTGAATAAGAGTAACGATCAAGAATAAGTATCCACTCCTGAGGATTGATGATTTGATGGATTAATTGGTAGGTGTCGGTGTGTTTAGCAAGATTGATTTGAGGTCTGGTTATCATCAGATTCGTGTTAAGCATGATGATATTCCAAAGACAGCTTTCAGGACGAGGTATAATGACTATGAGTATGTTGTGATGCCATTTGGTGTATCCAATGCACCTGGTGTGTTCAGGGAGTATATGAATAGGATTTTTCATGAGTATTTGGATAAGTTTGTGGTGGTTTTTATTAACGATATTCTGATATACTCCAAGCCTAAAGAAGAGCATGCTGAGCATTTGAGGACTGTGTTGCAAATGTTGAAAGAGAAGAAGTTGTATGTGAAACTGTCGAAGTGTGAGTTTGGTCGAAGGAATTGAATTCTCTTGGCCATGTGATTTCAAGTGGTGGAATTGTTGTAGATCCTTCTAAGATTGATGTTGTGTTACAGTGAGAGACTCTGAAGTCTGCTATTGAGATCCGAAGTTTTCTGGGATTAGCGCGTTATTACCGCAAGTTTATCGAGGGCTTTTATAAATGGCATTACCTTTGACTCAGTTGACTCAAAAGGGTCAAGTTTTTGTGTGGGATGTAACTTGCGAAGAAAGTTTTGGGGAATTGAAGAAGAAGTTGACAACCGCTTCAGTGTTGATTTTGCCGAATCCGAGCGAATCTTTGGTGGTGTATTGGGATGCGTCGAAGATGGGTCTGGGTGGAGTATTGATGCATAATGGACAAGTTGTTGCCTATGCTTCGAGACAATTGCGAGTTCATGAGAGGAATTATCCTACACATGACTTGGAGTTGGCTGCTTTGGTGTTTGTGTTGAAGATTTAGAGACATTATTTGTTTGGCTCTAGGTTTGAAGTGTTCAGTGATCATAAAAGTCTGAAGTACTTATTTGATCAGAAAGAATTGAATATGAGGCAGGGGAGGTGGTTAGAGCTGTTGAAGGGTTTCGATTTTGATTTGAGTTATCATTCGTGTAAAGAAAATGTAGTGGCCGATGCATTGAGCATGAAGTCATTGCATATGTCGATGCTTATGGTGAAAGAATTGGAATTAATTGAGCAATTATGAGATTTGAGTTTAGTATGCGAAGAGACTCCTGACAGCGTGAAGTTGGGAATGTTGAAGTTGACTAGTGGTATTCTGGAAGAAATTAGAATGGGACATCAATCTGATTTAAAGTTGGTTGACCGATTGACTTTGTTTAACCGAGATAACGGAGGAGAATTCTGGATTGATGAGAATGGTGTGATGAGGTTTCGGGATAGGGTATGTGTACCAAATATTCCAGACATCAAGAAGGGTATTCTAGAAGAAGGACACCGAAGTAAGATGAGTGTTCATCTCGGTGCTACGAAGATGTACCAGGATTTGAAGAAGTTGTTTTGGTGGCCGGGTATGAAGAAGGATATCGCAGAGTTCGTTTATGCGTGTTTGACTTGTCAGAAGTCGAAGATTGAGCATCGTTCCTATTGATGGGGATCATTGGAGGGTGATGGCCCAGTGTCCATCAATTTTGATGAATTGGTACCACATGCATGAGTCTTGTTGTGCATTGCATATATTTGGCATTGATGTGATTTATGATGTCGTGATCTTTGATGTTTGCCTTTGCGATGACCCTGATGATGTTGTATATGATGATGACGTTAATTTTATGCATATCATGTTTTTGTATTGATTATAATGATTTGTGATTACTCACCCTGCCTGTTTAAATGTTGCCTCCACGTGGGTAACGTGCAGGTGATCAGGCTTAGCTGTGGATGCCTTCGAGGACTTTTGAAGTTTATTTGCTTTTGGTCGACTTAGAGGGTCATTGCTCTGATAGTGTAACATCGGGTTGGGGGTCGTTGAGTCGAATCATGTTGAACCTATTGTTGGTTATTATTATTTTTATTTTTGAAGATTATGGTTTTATTATAAACCCTTTTGTTTTGTGTCATGGTGGTTATGGTGGTTCCGCTGCTATAATTGATGGCTTTTGAATGTTTTGATGACGAGTTGAATATTTTGAGGAAAACCCGTGTTTACGGAGTAAATGTGTTATTTTGAGTTTTATTGAGAAATGTGCACCCTTCTGAGGTGGTTTTTACTCTGATAATTGTGTATTTTTGCCATGTTTATATTTAGGGTAGAAAAGGGTGTTACACGTGACACACTATGCACGTCCATATTTATTAAGTGTTTTATTTGTGTTAAGAGAGAGAAGATAAAGACGCACAAAAGGTCAAAGGGAAACTGAATCCTAGATGTTATCATGCAAAGTGGTCCTAAGGTTAGGATAAGAAAGGAACTTCTATCCTAATGTTGTCATGCCTGGATAAACAACCTAATGTCTACCTTTGGTTCGATTAATCAAGTTAAACAACTTGATTAAATCGAAACCAAGGAATCCTAAGGGAGCATGTGAAAGCATACAAGCAAAATCAAGTAATGTCAAGGACCAACCAAGATTAGTACCAAGGATGAGTCCAGATCAATGTCAAAACTTAAACACAATCAAGGCATCAAGAACTTCACGGCATTAAGAATTAATCACAAATCTATCTCAACAATTAGCCACAAACCCAACCAAGGAATCAATCCCTATTCAGTCATGGTAAATAATACTCATAATCATGAAAAAAAATATCAAAACACGTCATGAAAAATTCAAAACAAAATCATGAAAAATTATCAACTTCATGAAAAATATCTAAACACATCATGAAAAATTCAAAACAATATCATAAAAAATTATCAACTTCATGAAAAATATCAAAACACATCATGAAAAATTCCAGACACTATCATGAAAAATATGTCAAAACAAACCAATGAAAATTGTCAAAACAAAACAATTCAATGAAAAATATCAAAAAAACCATTCAATAAGGAGGTGCAGGAGTGAACTTGTGGTGCACCAACAACAAAACTGGCGCAAACCTTTCTTCTAGGCCCAACGATTTAGTGGTGTGTATTCAGGGGGTGAGAGAAGTAGTTCAGGGGCGCGCATAGTACTCTGTTAGGGCCTGAGCCCAAGATCACTCAAAGGAGGAGTCTAGCGCCACACTCAACATTCAGAAGCAAAGCAGTGAACTGATACTCCTCTCTCTCTTTTCTTCAATTCAATGGAGATATTTTCGTCGCACCGAAAATCACCTCCGGCGGAGGCAGAGAGGGAAATCACTCAATCCTCCCACCATTTCAAACATCGTGTCATCCTCTATTCTATTCCCGTATTGTTCTCCCTCAATCTAGCTTTATCCCTCCTACATCTAAAGGAACAAAAAAAACCCTAGGTTGCTCAGAGATAAATTCAACAGAGAAGATGGAGCCTCGGGTCACGAGACCTTAGGGAAAAGGTCCACCACAATGTAAGCTACATTAAGGCGTCCAAAACCATACAAAAAGAGCAGATGGTTGCTTACCTCAATGGCGAAGAGAACGACGACGACGAGAATGAGCTGAATTGATGGTGATTCTCAGGTATTTGATCTCCCTCCCTTCTCCTCTGAATCTTCTTCTACTTATTCTTCTTCTTTAGCCTCTAGGTGCAGTGTTGTTGTTGTGAACCTCCGTGTCATAGTTTTGCTCCACGTGCGAGTAGTTGTAACAGAGAGCTTGAGGGAGGTTTTGAGAGCTCTCAAGATGGTGATGACGGTTCCTGAGAGTGAGAGGTTGAGATGAGAACATAAGGGATTATGAGTGGTAATGTTGAGGGAGTGTGTAAGGTTGAGCTCACTCCAATGGGAGCTTCAGTGAGAAGCTCCAATAGAGTTGGAGAAAAGAGATTTGTGTGAGTTAAGGATTGGTGAGGGAAGGAAAAGGGTGAGAAGTTGCAGCATGAAAAAACGTGAAAAAAATGGTAGAGAGAATTACAGGCAGCAAATGGAATCAAGAAAAGGGTCTGCCATAAGAATCTTGGAAGAATGCACGCAGAACATGTTTGCACATACTCAATTTCCAAAATATAAATTCATTTAAAAGGAAAATCAATCTCTATTCACAAATGGATCCACATATACATTCCCAGATCAACAGAATTACAAACGCATAACTAATTTCATCACATAATCCTAACAGATTTTCTTCCACAAGGCAGTTGCATTCACGATCGGAACTCACTGCAAGTAAAAAGGTAGATAGCAATCAGCAACATTCAATCTCAATGTAGTTTCACAAAATTGTCGGTTTTATGACAAACAGCCAAGTAGAAGTTGTGAATTCTGACTCTATGACGATGGAAATATACCAAAAATGCACCGCTGCTAGAAGTTCATCACTATCAATCTGCTAAGGATGACGACAATTGACTCTTGGGGATCTCTTTCAACTGTTCTGATTAACATAATGTGCTGTCTGCAGTTGGAAGCCACTCTCATACCCATCATAGTTCTATCCTATCATCGAATGTTGCTTAATTTTCGTCAATTGGAAAGTTTTTTGTTGTTGATTGTAATACCGAGATTTAGAGCAAATGGAACCACTAGTTGTTAGTGGGTGCAGGCAGATGTTTTCTTCAGTTCATGTCCAAAAAAGGGAAGTGGGAATAAGAGAAAATTCATGGCTGATCCATCTTTAGGGGATCCAAGTAAGGTCATTCAAGAAGTTAGTATAATGGCTCCTTCTATAATCGATAAGAATAACAAGGTTGATGTTAGACCTGCAGGGACAAGAGGGTAAACAAGTGTATCAGACCTGTGAGCCAAGAGAGTAATGATGGTGGAGCAACTTTCGAGAAAAGGTTGATTCCCATATATAGAATAGCTGGTGATTCCCAGGCTGCACGCACAAGAATAGTAGTTAATCTCAGATAATAAATTCACACAAATGCATTTTGTTCTTGAATATGAAGGACAATTAATCACAACATACACTCAAACAATCAATTATAACTAATCCACATTCCTCATAAACTAACACTCTTTCTACACAAATTATAACAGATTTAAAACACATCTCGTAACCAACCTAGTTTCGCGTCAAAACCGTTGCTAGCCCACATACAATCCATAACAGGAATCACAACTGAACCTATTATCAATTCTAACATCTCCAAATTCTAATTCATTCATCTTGTTAGATAACTCAAAACATTAACAATTCTTCACTTCACAAACCAGCCCTGCAAAATCATACCACCATCACAACTAGAATATCGTGACAATACTTTTCAACACATATATCAAACATAAGCATTTGTACTTGGGAAATTAACATCAAAGAGAGACTTGTAGTATACACTGACATAACAGAACCATCTAACTATAACTAACACTAACAGATTATAACTAACTTTGCACAGATCCCAACTCCTAACCAACTTCACATAACTGAATTAACCACCCTAACTGAATCTCAACTTCCAAAACAAACTCATGAAAAATTACCAATTTGTCCCTCACCTTCAACTGAATTGATCATTTATAAAATCAACTCATCACTCTCATTTCAGCTCTCTACCATTTTTTTTCACGTTTTTTCATTCTGCAACTTCTCACCATCTTCCTTCCCTCACAAATCCTTAACTCACGCAAAGCTCTTTTCTCCAACTCCATTGGAGCTTTTCACTAAAGCTCCCATTGGAGTGAGCTCAACCTTACACACTCCCTTAACATTCTCACTCATAATCCCTTACATTCTCATCTCAACCTCTCACTCTCAGGAATCATCATCACCATCTTGAGAGCTCTCAAAACTTCCCTCAAGCTCTCTGTTACAACTACTCGCACGTGGAGCGATGCTACGGCACAGAGATTCGTAGCAACAACACTGCACCTACAGGCTAAAGAATAAGAAGTAGAAGAAGATTCATAGGAGAAGGGAGGGAGATCAAATACCTGAGAATCACCATCAATTCAGCTCATTCTCGTCGTCGTCGTTGTTCCCATCGCCGTTGAGGTAAGCAACCATCTGCTCTTTTTGTATTGTTTTGGACGCCGTAATGTAGCTTACATTGTGGTGGAGTTTTTCCCTGAGATCTCGTGACCTGAAGCTCCACCTTCTCCATTTAATTTAGCTTTGAGCAACCTAGGGTTTTATTTGTTCTTTTAGATGTAGGAGGGATGAGGCCATATTGAGGGAGAACAATACGGGAATAGAATAGAGGACGACACATCGTTTGAAATGGTGGGAGGATTGAGTGATTTCCCTCTCTGCCGCCGCTGGAGGTGATTTTCGGCGCGACGGAAATATCTCCATTGAATTGAAGAAAAGAGAGAGAGGAGTATTAATTCACTACTTTGCTTCTGAATGTTGAGTGTGGCGCTAGACTCCTCTTTTGAGTGATCTTGGGCTCAAACCCTAACAGAGTACTATGCGCGCCCCTGAACTACTTCTCTCACCCCCTGAATACACACCACTAAATCTTTGGGCCTAGAAGAAAGGTTTGCGCCAGTTTTGTTGTTGGTTCACCATAAGTTCACTCCTGCACCTCCTTATTGAATGGTTTTCTTTGATATTTTTCATTGAATTGTTTTGTTTTGACAATTTTCATTGGTTTGTTTTGACATATTTTTCATGATAGTGTCTAGAATTTTTCATGATGTGTTTTGATACTTTTCATGAAGTTGATAATTTTTCATGATATTGTTTTGAATTTTTCATGATGTGTTTTGATATTTTTCATGAAGTTGATAATTTTTCATGATGTGTTTTGATATTTTTTTTTTCATGATTATGAGTATTACATCCCTTGACTGAATAAGGATTTATTCCTTGGTTGGGTTTATAGCTAATCGTTGAGATAGATTTGTGATTAATTCTTAATGCCATGAAGTTCTTGATGCCTTGATTGTGTTTAAGTTTTAACATTGATCTTGACTCATCCTTGGTACTAATCTTGGTTGGTCCTTGATATATGTTTGTGAATATTACTTGATTTTGCTTTTATGCTTTCACATGCTCCCTTAGGAATCCTTGGATTCGATTTAATCAAGTTGTTTAACTTAGTTAATCGAACCAAAGGTAGATATTAGGTTGTTTAGACAGGGATGACAACATTAGGATATAAGTTCCTTTCTCATCCTAACCTTAGGACCACTTTACATGATAATATATAGGATTCAGTTTCCCTTTGACCTTCTGTGCGTCTTTCTCTTCTCTCTCTTAACACAAATAAAACACTTAATAAATATGATGTGCATAGTGTGTCACAAGCCTTAAGCACGTGGGAAAAGATGAGCGGATGCATTTTTAACCTCATTTTAGGGTACTTTGCGTGCAAGACGTTTGGATCGTTAGCGCGAAGTATTCGATCCTATGTCATAGACTTTATACGATGCACATCTCAAACAAAGTCAATTCATTTCTTTAAAACTATTAAACAAACTTCAAATTATTTTGTCCTTCGGGATTTTCCATTTAAACCTTTTCAGAAAGAGCATGCTATTTTCGTTCTACCATAAACAGGCATCAATCCTAAATGCTGGAATGCGAATTTAGTATTGCTCATAAAAGACACTAATCAATCTTCCCTCCGTTCTCGTAGACCATGAACTACGAACGCTCTGATTTCTTCATTCTCATCTGAATGAGGATACGTAGGCACAAGACGACAAAGTCTTAACGAGCAACCTTTCCCCCTTTCACCCGTAGTCCTCCGAACTATGTTGACTCTGACTTTCCCATTGCACGAGGGAATATGTAGGCATAGGGCGGAGAACAACAAGAGTAGATCCCATTGAGTACAACGGACGCGAGGGGTGCTAACACCTTCCTCTCGCGTAATCTACTCCCGAACCCAGAATTTGGTTGCGATGACCATGTTCTTTCCCTTTTGATATTTCTTAAATCGTTTCCTTTCCCCCTTCGGGATAAATACCGTTTGGTGGCAACTCTTTGTTTTCCGTCGGTTGTTTTTCGCGGTGCGATAATAGGTCTTACCAAACTCAATGGATCTTGGGTGTTGATGGGGTGAAAACCCTAATCCACCAAAATGGATGATTAGTTTTGATAATGACTTGATCATCACTTGGATCCAATTTGGTTTTGCCTTTTTGTTTGATCCTCTCTGCTTCATCCCTTTCTTTTTCTTTTTCACCCTTTCTTTGATCAATTAGAGGATTTGTAGGCCATCTTGTTCATAAGATCTTAAATGGTGCTTGATGAACTTTCATAATTTAAAATATACCATTTGTTTTATCATTTGATCAATTGAGATCCTTTGGATTGATGCCTAAGTTAGTCCAAAGTATCATGAGAGGTTGATTGATGTAATGGGTCCATCTTTCCTTGACTTAGGTCTTGATCAACCATGTTTTGACTTGTGCTACATGTTTTAGGAGTATGATCTTTATATCATATCTCTAACATGTATGGTAAATAAATTGTTATTGACCGGTCTCCCATAGTATGATCTTCCTTATAGATTGTGCTACGATTGCTTAACATAGCGCTAAATTTGTCCCTAATCAAAAAGTGATCATTTTGTCTAATTTTAGATATGAGTCATTTTTAGTTTAGATGTAAATCTCCTATCTCCATAGTGTGTAGATTCTTTTCCACCTAAGAGAGTTAGTGGCATACCTGTTGATTTTATCCAAGTTGGAGCCCTTCTTAAAGGATGATGCAAAGTTATCACATTTGTTGGGTTGATGAGTTGAATAATCTACTTCAAATGACAAAATGTCTTCATTAACACTAACATTAACCTTTAATTGTAATAACTTTTACTTTATGCCCTTTATTTTTATGCTCTTTATCTTTATGCTTTTTATTTTTATGCTCTTTATTTTTATGCTTATCATTTCATATCATATTATCATCTTGTTTATGTTTATACCTTTTTCTCTTTTTCCACTTGGACTTTATTTTACTTTTTAAGACACTAATAAAGGCTTAAACAATTAAAAGACTCTTAAGGCTCCTTGGACTATTTGGTGACTATCCTTTGCTCACGGATGATGGACTTAGAATTAGGATTCTTAACCTATGATTTAGAGTTATATCTTGAGACCTTGGATCTTATTTGGTATTTTGACCTTGAGTTGACCTCTTGTGAAGACTTGGTTTGGAGACTTGGCTTTCATCTAATGCTTAGTTTTCTCTACTTAACTTATTTCTTATCTGGTTGCTTGAGTCCAAAGGATGGGGGTTTTGGCTTGTGTATGTAAAAGTCTTGTATCTTGGTTAGATATTTCCTTCCTTAGCTTTTATTTTATGCTTTAGGATAGCCTCTTCATCTCCTGCCCTTCTTAAATTTTCAAAATCTTTTCTATTTTTCAAAACCTTCTCCTTTCAAACTAGAACCACTTTCTTAATAAAATTTGTCTTTGTCAACTGCATTTTCAAACTCATTTTCTTAATAAAGTATTAATCAATCTTAAGCATACTTAGACCACTTTTAAAAGACTTTAAAAAACACTTAACTCATTCAAACCATTTTTTTCCTTTTTGTGCACTTTTTGTTCTTTAAACTTTTCATAACGTTTAGACATGAGTAATTTATAGTTGAGATGTGATCCTCTTATCCCCATAGTATTGTTTGAAATAAGTTTATTCTTTTCCACTTTAGAGAGTTAGGGGCATACTTGTTGATTTTATCCAAGTTGGAGCCCTTCTCATGGTGATGCAAAGGTCAACTTTCACATACTTGTGGGTGATTAGTTGAAGTTTTCTCCTTAAAATGACAAATTGTCTTTACATTTAAAATGAATCATAACAAATTATTTTATTATTTTTACCACGAACTACGAGGTTTTGATCATCCATTGCACTTTGTAGGTACGTAGGCACGAGGCTCAGGAAGTCTTGTCAAACACAAAATTATTAAAAAGTACTTCTCTTCTCACCTCACCAATCTTTTGCAAACAACACCTTTTTAAGCCAAACGCCAGATTTTCAAAGAGGTTCCTATAGAGTACTATAGATGTTTTGGGTGCTAACACCTTCCTTTTGCGTAACCAACCCCCTTACCCTATCTATGTTTTTATTAGTTTTGTTTTAACACTTATTTATGTTTTGTTTGCTCTTTTCCCCCTTTCCTTTGGAAAAATAAAAGTGCGGTAGCGACTCTTGTTTTGCGAGTTAAGTTAATCAATAGCTTAATCTAAAATTTTCCCGCTACACTAAGGTGGAAAATTGAATTTGTGAAGCTATGATTTGAGTCAAGTAGAAATCATGATTCGAGTCATGTGGTGTTGTGATTCGAGTTAAGTTCAAATTACGATTGAGTCAAGTTAAGCAGAGCCTAATTCTAGATTTCATGCAGAGCTATGATTTGAGTCAAGTTCAAAACATGATTGGAATCAAGTCATTCCGAGGCAAATTCAATTTTCACAATAAGCATGATTCAAGTCACATATTATACATGATTCGAATCACATGACTTAAAACTTTAATTTAAATGTTCTAACTTGTGATTCAAGCAAAACTTGATGGAACGACAAAAATTAATTTGCTAGGCTAAAAAAAGGAAACACTATCATGGATCAACACTCTAATTTATTGAATAATGAGGTGTCTTAATGGTACAATCTAAATAGCCAAAGCAAACAAAATCCAATTCAAATGCGAGTGAATTGCAAACACGCGAATAATAGAATAATAAACAAATTACAAACACACAAATAATCAAATAATACATACACGTATATCGACAAAAACATCAAAACTAAAAAAGATACCATTTAATATCATGACTGCAATTTCAGTCTCCCCCTTTTTGATGTTTGGAAAATTTGGAGGCATTATTTTCGATCAATTTGATTTGAGTGTTTATTTGAAACTTAAAGAAAGATTTAATTCGTTCAATTTCTTTAGCGCACTATAGATGAACGTACAACATGTTGCTTGAGCTCTAATGCTCCCCTCATGCATTAAATATTTATTTGCGTGAATATTAATAATATCTTAATAACTTTTCCCCCTTTGACAAATATCAAAAAAAGAAAAGAGAAAAACAACGCAAATACTTAATCCATGATAACATAAAATCCAAAAATAGAAATGCTTAGTGATCTCTGAGTGGTGAGATAAGTCCTATACCCGGACTTGATAGCACTTATGATAGGAGGGTGGTATAGTCCTGTTCAACTTATGTTGAGTAGTCCTTACTAAGCTGACTTGAGATCCCTGGCTCAGTGGAGGCCCCTTTGGAATTACTGATGTCATACGAGTAGTCGTATATGCCATTACTTTTTCCGACCTGAGAGCCCGAGAAGTTAAGGACCTTAGAACCCTTTAATCCATCTTGGCCATTTTAGGACGTAGTACAGTGACTATTCAAGTGTAGACTTGAATTAGTTGTTACGCGATACTACACTCAGACGAGTTTCTCTTAAGAATATTGTTGGCTGACGAGTATTCGTTTAAGCCGATAATATCCAAAAGATGGAATCACGACTCTGGGAACCTTTTAGAACCTTGTTGTACATGTGGATATAAACCTTAGTACATACCATTGTGGGTGGTTCTTACCCTTAGCTCCATGCTCATGAGTCAAAATCCTTGACCTTGTTTGTGATCTTGTTTATGCTTGTTGCATCATGCACTCATGCATTCATAGACATTCTATTTCAATTAGTTTTCAAGGATCTCAGAGATTTTTCTTTGCAAACATCGCAGATTTTGTGATTATGGATATTGGATGGAGGAATACTCAGAAGTACAGTTTCTGAGCTCCTTATCTTAAAGATTTGAAAAGGCTAGCATCCTTTGTAGTTGATCCAGTGGATTTTAGATCTCGTCATGGAAGACTTTTGTCTGTTCTTTCTACCAACATTGAAGATGGAATTCTGAACACTCTTGTGCAATTCTAAGACCCTGTCTACCGATGCTTTACATTTCCTGATTATCAGGTCTTGCTAACTTTGGAGGAGTACG